>OX346236.1:8631747-9334264 GCA_947049295.1 Ligdia adustata | reverse complement strand
TCTAGCCTTTTTCAAAAATATGTAAAGTAAGTGAAAATAACTTAACTAAAGAAAGATTTATAATTTTGTTTACAGGGTTCTGGGTTGGGGATTTACTTAGCCATTAATTCAATAAAAAAATCTGCTATTTCATACATTTTGTCGACGGTCGATTGATATTTTCTATGGAACAACTTATTTTTTTTTACTTCAACTTATAGTTCATTTTGTTTAATGATTGGATGGATATTTACGTGTACTGATGGTCGGAAAAGTTCAAATATAGTTTTGATAACATTCGGTGAACTGTATCAGGGATGGAATGAGTTGTTCGTGTCTTCAACAAAGACGCGTTTCGCACTCAGCAAAATGAATCAAACACGCATTAGTATTCTAAATAGAATTCAAAGTTAGTAATTGTAATAGTTGTAATTGTCAAGATGAGTAATGATATCTTCTTTTGTGTAGGTAAATCCCTACTATCGTAACTAAGCTCAAAACGAACCTACAAAAAACCGAAATAAAACATCGTCTCGGTCTAATACCCCATCTTGCATTTGGTATATCTCTTACTCAATATCACATAATCTATATATAGCTTAAGAAACTTTTGCAATACACCAAGAAAAGCCACATCTCAGAGTATATAACATCTATAAATCATAACAGTTTGAGAACAATTACAATGTACTTACCATACCATAATCAGAGCAAGACATCATAATATTGTGACGTAATAGTAGAAGTACATAGAGTAGGTCTTATGTAAGTCAGGTGGTATGTAAGAACGGTGTCAATTGTAAGGCAAGTGCTAAAAACATTTGATATAATACGCGGCTATTTGAATATAAGTAGATGAAGTAAGGTATATGTATGATAACTACTCGTAGTCTCGTCTAAGGTATATGTATGATAACTACTCGTAGTCTCGTCTAAATGTTAACCTGATGCATGTGACAAGTGAAGGTATATGTATATACTCAGCCTATAAGAGTCATTAGATAATAAACCTACGGACGGATAATAATAATATGGGACAACAAATGTCTTCAGGTCCCAAACTAGGCAAAGCCTGCGCTATGGTAACCTGATCACTGATATACATACTTATGCTCGTATACATACATACATACTTATGTATATATAATAAACACCCAGACACAGGTCAAACAGACAAACTCATACACACAAATGTTTAACCTGTCCGGGGATCGTACTCGGGACCAGCGGCGCATACAACAGGGTTGCTACCAACTGCGCCAACCGGCCAGTCGCTGCGATAAGCAACTAATAGTAAGATCGAAAAACAAGGAAGTAGAAGAGCTTCTTAGTGAGGTATAATAAAGCTAGAGCAGCTCTAATATAAATAGGCCCTAGCTTAGTCTCCCAAGTCGAAAACCTGGTAAAAAGTTACTAATTATGTACTCAATATCAACGACGTAAAATCCACTAACGCAAGCAATGCGACTAGAACTTAAATCATATTTTTATCAGAATCCAAGCTTTGCATATTTAGCAATAGGAATTACCAGATTCTCCTCTTAGAATGACGTCATACATAGCAAATAATAGCTGAAGTTATCAACATAACCACGTCATTAGAAACTACGCTTACGTTTTTCTATCTAAAAGGTTGAAAATCCTGTTATTGGTTTGACAATAATTTTCCACTGAGTTGCGTACTTTTTCAAGTCTCCATATTATTGGTTGTGACGTATTTTACGTAGAAATATCATCTCGGCTTTACAAATATCATCCGTCGTGGCATCGTGACTAATGTTATAGTTAACGGTAGATTGTGACAGTTAAACTAACTAAAGCATTACAAAACAATTAAATAATTTTAAGCAATCTTGTTTGGTCTCATTTAATTAAATTTAACAATAAAAAATCGCCGAAAAACCTCTAAAAATTCGTAGCTTTTCTAATGAGTTTCATTAAGATCGGTTTGAAACTACGACTTGTAAGTGAGTACGAAATTTCAGGAGGCATACAAACATACTACTGACAGATCAAATTGTCAGCCGGTTCGTTCGCTCGGTCAATTAAAATAACATCACAACCGAAATTAAATACACAAACAATACTTCAAAGTCAAATATAAACAGACTTTAATTCAGCAGCAAAACTTACGTTCCACAACACAATATTATGAGATATATTAAAATTAAAAGTTGTTTTGATTAAAAAAACTAATAGACCGATTTAAGATAAATTTATATATATATATAGGACCAATCGACAAGTTCTAAACGAAAACACATATTTTGTAATCAGTTCATTCAAAAAATTACGAAGAACATGCACAAAAAACAATACATACTATAGACGTATATAGAGCCTCCTTATTTTTGGAATTAGAATATAATTTTTAAATTTGACATATTAATTGACAATCGAAATAACTTTACTTTTAAACTTAGTCTAGCTTATATGTCTAGCTCAGGCAAAATAGGCAGAACTGTTTAATTATGTACGATCTACTTTAACCTATTTTGGTGAATAAATTATTTGAATAAAATGTAAAATGCAACGCTATAAGAGTATTTCTTACTTTATATGTGACTAAGTCTACATATTTAGCAAGTATTTACAAAAACGTGACCGCGCGTCTATCGATATACACACGTGATTTTTAACGTTAAGCATCTTTTGAAGGCTGTTATTTGATGGGCGATTAATCAATTTGATTGAATGTTTTAATAATGAAACTAGAAATAAGTAATTGCAGGCCTTGAATGGTGAATTCTGTTACCGATGAAAATCCTGACTCTTATATATATTTATAAAAAAGAGTTAGGGCTTTTGCTAGGAATAATTGCAGAGCTTATATCGCTAAACCTAGACACTTTGCGATTTTGAGGCCTTCTTAAGGAAGAAACTGAAGCACAGGACACCCTAATGTGGGTTTCAGAGCACAACTTACTGTACTAATACCTACACTTTATCTAGTTATCATTATATTTAGGTACATAACTTAATACATAATTTAATGCTCAAAATAAACGCTTTTATTATTTATATTCTATATAAGGTGAAGGGCAGGAAAGGATTTTCGGAAATTCAAGCCTAAAGTTGATCAAATGTTTAAGGGGGGTTTATATTTTAATAAATATTTTCTTAGATTGTATAGTTCTAATAGTTATAATAGCTCTATTAGTAAAATACACAACACCTCCAATTAAAACAGTGACAATCCTAGTAGTTTGTGTCCGTCAACCTTAAATTAATTCCTCGAAAATGTTTCCTAATATGCCTCATCAGCTCATTAGCTATAAAGATTAGCTAACAGCCTGCGGTCGTGCCATTTCAAGGACACCTAGTGTAGGTACTTAATATGTGTGCTGTGGACGAGGAACGCGCGTTGTTAGCTAATGTGTCATTTGCATTGGCCGGCACTGCACGCAAGGCCGCGCTTACACTTTTACTTCACTAACAAACTACCACAATTATAAAGTGGAGTTTTTTGGCCGCTCGTTGATACATATATAAACGTCGAAAAAGAGAACAAATAAACCTTATATGTATTTGAGTAATATTAATTCCAGAGTATTATGACAAGAAAACTATTACATTAAAGTATTTAATGAACATTATTTTAGTGTGTCCTAGTGTGCATATATGAGCTAAAAGTGTGATCTTCTGACTTGCATCAATTTTAAGAAGTATTCTTACTTTGTGCTATTAAGGGTATAAGATGCAACTATTTCGCACTCTTAAGGGTTTTTAAAAGTTCTACTAAGTACGAGTAGTTCCAACCATTCTAAAAAAACTGAAGTTTCAACTTGAACTCTAAAACTACAGAATATATATTGAATTGCTAATAATTTTTTTTTTTAATTTAAAGTTGCTTGTAAGAAATTGCTCTTTAGCGATAAGGCCGCTACTTGTAGCACTATATTTTGTAAGAATTGTTCATTTGTATCATATTTGTTGTGTGTTTGCAATAAATAATTGATCAATATATCTATCTATACTCTCTAGTGTTAGAGTTTAAGATAAAATTTCAGTTTTTTTTTTTGTTTTTGTCTTATTTTATGAGCAGGTGATAATGATGATGACCTACTTTCGTTATATCTATATTTTCACTCTTAATAATGAGTCTTTACATGACTTATATACCCGATCTTTGCGGCATATGTTATCTTTAAAAATATATACTGCACATTTCACTTCTATTTTAATGTATGAGTATGCAAATATATATAGCAAATTATTTGATTGTAATTTTGTAGGTACATCGTGAACGGATATGATTATAATTTAAAAAAAACAAGTACTTTGCTCTTAAAGATGACGTAATTAGTTGAGGTATTAATGATAATCATTCACAAGCTGTCAAAGATCACGAACTACCAGCTGTAAATAGAAAATTTTAAAATTGTATCTATTCTTTATATATATATATATAAAAGAGTAAGTCCTGACTGAATATTATTCGCTAGGAATCAACGCAGAGCCTTAAACCTGAACCTGAGACATGACATTTGTAGAGTGCATTTATTATGGGGTGTACTGAGAAAAGATTATTGGAAATATAACCTGCTAAAATGATCAAATATTCAAACTAAAAATTTCTTTCTTTGAAAAATTTTGAAATTTTTTTTAAACCTTCATTTTTAGTAGCGGGTAATGCCGCGGTAGACAGCTACGACTATATATTATATCAAGAAGTAAGTAATGACCCTTATTCTATCACGCCAAACTTACTAAACTGACCTAATTTGACAGTTCTAAAACTGTCTTCTCTCTTTTTGTTTCCACAAGTGAGAAAA
This sequence comes from Ligdia adustata, assembly GCA_947049295.1. NCBI lineage: Eukaryota > Metazoa > Arthropoda > Insecta > Lepidoptera > Geometridae > Ligdia > Ligdia adustata. Next base: position 9,329,510 of record OX346236.1, on the reverse strand, counting down.
GGATGGGTATAATGTTAGGAACTTTTGGTTTAGTCAGTGTGACTGGCCGAATTGGGATCACTGACTGTTTGACAAATCGTGGTCAACGCAGAATTCAAACCCCCGAATCTAGAGACATGAAATATAGAGGATAGCCTTTAGGGTATATATACGACAAATCCACAGTTAATACACCTGACAAGTCGAAGTAGCTTTACGTAATAATGAAGAAAAATATATTTAAGTAGATGCGGGAATAAAGTGGTTTTGCGTCTTGTGACACCTGTCAACCTGCTAAACCAAAAAATTAACGTGAAACATACTTGCTGTATTTTTTATCTGTAGTAGAATGAACGTTCTCATTTAGACATTACAGAGAATAAATTTAAATTATCGACGATCGCGATAAAAAGTGTATTTAGTTAGTAAAGTTAAGGATATTCTATTCTAATTAAATATAAATAACTTATGAGTCATAAACCTAGTGTTTAAGTTACTTAAACAAGATTTAAAAATACTTTATTACTTAATTTGATAAAGTTCAATAAAATAATTACTGTTAAATTAAAATATGAATTAAGAACAATGAATCTAAAACAAAGAGCCTTATTTAGTTCAAGTTTTATTTTAAAGGAAATATTAGTTATAGATTATAATACAACGTATAAAAATTTCAAACTATGCTCAAATCAAACTGGACTTTATCAGAATCACTGATAAAAAATTTAAAAGACCGCCCGTAAACGTTTCCTAAACGGATGAATTTTACAAATCGATTCACGCAAAGCTCGCTAAATCGGGGGACATACCCGAAACAAAAGATTTCAAAAACTCCGATGATGCTTAAAAACCCCTGCTTTATTAAGGTCAGTTAAAATAATATTTCCGCCAGACAACGCTTTTAACTTAATAAACCGGTTCAAGTTACAGTTCGAGTAAAGTAAGTAATAAGTTTACTTGTCGTAAGTTGAGTGTGGAAAATTTGACTCTAAGTTAGAGTGACCTCCGCGAGAACACTTCAAGCTAATTCTGAGGTCAACCACACTAACTTAAATTTAAGACTATTTATCAAACGAAGGCATTACGGTACAAAACGAGCATTAATGGATTGTGTTTTGGGAAAACTATTACTTCATAGATGATTTTATTTGGTGATGACGTGAAAATATTACCTTGTTAACTTTTATTGAAAACTAAATCTACTATTGACATCAAAAACCAGGAGTTTTACTATGTTTTTTTTTAGATTGTTTCCATATTTTTGAGACGCCTGAACGCTGAATGATTTTTTTTGTTAAAAGGTCAAATTCAGTCTAGTTGTTTGGTAAATAAGTCAAAATTACTTTGAAGTAGGTTTCTCTCGCCGTTAGAAATATACATTATCACGGAGTAACATAAACTAAAAAAAGTTAGAGATCCACGAGTAACACCGCGGAGCCTAGCTAGTATATAATGATATTATATACAGGGTTATCGGTTAGGGGTGTACTAAGTCGAAAGGGTCACTATACTTATAAAAATAAGAAAAACTTCCATTATGCGACCAACTCTGAATTAGACAGAAAAAAATCAGCGTTCCATATAAAAAACTTTCACAGCTGTTTTTTTCTTATATTCAAGTTGGTGCTATATGAAAGTTATTCTTTAGGATGAGAATAGATATCCGCTTTCGGCTTAGTACGCCCCTGACCGATAACCCTGTATATATCGATACTTTTTTTTTCTAAAGTTTCTTAATAATATAAATTTATTATCACGAAATAATTAAAAAAAAATAAAAATATACTTAATTAATAATATTACATGAATGTATACAATCGTCAAACGTTACTTTTAACTGTACCATGAGTCTGTTACATAAGGTAAGGTTTCTTAGGTTTTCTCGTACGAGTATATTATCCTCACGGATATTGTCAAAACATCTGTTCAATTAATAAATAAAATTCTGCTGTAATGAAAATAGAAAAGTTATTCAGCAGTTTAAAATTAATTGAACAAATATGTCAATTGAATATACAATGCATGTGATGTGTAAATATTATATGAGTTCTGTGCTTAAGGAAGACCCGTAAAGAGCCTTCCTTGGTAATATTCCAATCTAGCCTAAAGCTAGTACTCTGTACTCTTAAATAATCATAATAAGGGTCAACTTTTAAAATGGAATTAACTCTACATTCCCTACAACAGTTGATTTTTTTTTCAGTTGAGTTGAGTGTTGGTGTCCCATAGTAAAAGTTGTTCTTAAGGATGAGTAAAGTGACCCCATTTGAGCTTAGTACACCCCTAGATAAGCCTGCATAGTAACAAATCATAAAAAGTTGTTAAGTTTATTGTAGTATATGTTTTCGTATTTGTAACTTTACGCCAAGAGTTGTTTTTTTTTGTTATTTATTATGAGTCATGATCCAAGTCGTCATTTAGAGAACTAATCTAGAATATTCCGTTCATCATTTCTTGTTAATTTCCAACCGGCTGTTAATTGCGTCGTTTGATGTAATTATTTAATTGTACTAGTAATCATTACAGCCTAACAAAGGTTTTTAGGGTTCCGTAGTACGAAAAAAAATAGTATAGTTTCGTTATATTTGATCTTGTGTCTGTCTTCAACTTAGACATAAGTAAACATAATTTCGAAAAAAATGTCACAGTTATAGCATTATTTGGCTATGTATTATATAATATGTAATCTGTGTCCCGAAATGAAATTATATACAAGAAAATTTCAAATTTTAAACCCTCATTTGACCCTCTTAGGTGTTGAATATTCAAAAAACCTTTCTTAGCACACCCCTAGATGTTATAATGAATACACTTTAAAAAATTGCATGTCTCTAGATTCAGCGGTTTAGGCTAGGTTGATTCCTAGCTAATAACAGTCAGTGCTATTCTTTTATATAGATAAACTAGCTGACCCGGCAAACTTCGTACCGCCTAACAGTTGTGTATGTTTCTCGCCGTTTAAACCATCAATGAACTTTCACAAACATTTCAAAACCAAAATCAGCAAGATCGACCCAGCCGTTATAAAGTTTTAGCAAACAAACGAACAGCAATTGATTTATGTATATATATATATAGATTATTTATTTCAACCATAGTATCCTAACCGTGGCTACAAGGCTTTATCGTATTAACGAGTAATATTATAGTAACGAGGATTATTAGCTCCAGAATCCACTAGTTTTCATATTCATTGCCGACTTGAGTGATGAGACATTCAAAATCGGAAAATCCCAAAAAAGTTCTTCAAACTTTTTGATTTCCATGCCAAGACAAAAATTGTGGCTCTTTTTTATTTTGTAACAAATTATGATTCAATTAAAAAAGTTGTAAAACGCATGTGAAGTTAATAGTCACTATCCTCGTAGCAACATTTCCGCTTTCGAAAAATACTTGGCCTTTGTACATGAACATAATATAAGGCATTCAAAATTGGCAAGCCATAAGAGAAATTAAGAAAGTAATTTGTGAAGATACCACAATAATATCATTGATATCTTCTTGCAGAATCATCTAGATATCACAAAAAACTTTACCTATATCAAATCTTAACTGGAAGGAAATAGAGACTACAATTACTAAATTCAAGCGTGGAGAATCTTAAATGTAAGTACATCATGTTTAGAATAATTACGCATTACAAGCAGTTTCGTTTTATGCAATTAAAAGTCTTGTTATGTAAGCAATAAGTCACATTTTTATTCTATTGGGGTCTCAGTTGAATCCTTATTTCGCCGAGGTCAATTATATCAGACATTTTATAATACATACGTAGTGACGTAGGTACATACGTAATAAAGAACTTAAGAAACCTGATTTTCACTCAATTATAAGGTTTATAGTATGCCTTGATTCAATATTTTGTCGAGTTGCTCAACGAATTAATGAGCGACTTTATTCATTTTAACCTTCGCTCAAGTAATTTAGTCTATAAAGCTAAGATTATTAATTTATTGATGACTTTACTCCGTTATTAAGTCTTTGGTTTTGCAATTGGCGCCTAAAAGATCAATTGATATAAAATGTTGTTAGAAAAGTTGTCACTGTCAATCAATTTGTCTATTTTTTTGTTTATTTCGTAGAAAATGCTACGACCACGTCCCCGTAGCGTTGTAGACGCTCTACGGAGCTACAAAATCTTCCCCTAGGACGCTACCTAGAGCTATTTTACAATTAATTATTATAAAATTAATTTTTCTAGTTAGTTTATCGCGTTTAAAATAGTAATTAAATGATAATTACTGATATATCTGACCGGATAACACAATAAATTGGCCTCTTTACTGGCAGGCCAGCCGCGTCTGAGCGACCTCGATGTTTCGCAATATCAGCGCTTGTGTGATCTCAAGTAGATAATTTAACTTATGTAAAACACCCCGGTTGCCTCACGTTGGCCAATTTTATAACTCGAGTAGTGTGGATCAGCGAATTTGTGCGTTGATCTCGAGTGTAAACCTGTTTTATGCTTTAAAAATTGTTCGAGGAAAAAACCGTCAAGAAACTTCGATCCCAGTTTTGGGTTTCAAATCTCGATTTTGTGTTTTTTTCCTTTAAATTTCGTCGTTCGGGTTAATATGCAAATAAATAATATTCCATTGTCGAGATGGAGCTATAGTTATGACTATAAATAGTTTGTATATGCATTATTTATTATTAGAAATAAAAAAATATTTTTTCATTAAAGAACTGCAGTTAACAAGCCTTATAAAGTGTTCCGTGCTGCTTCTATCGCCGTTTAACTAACACAAAAGGTTAAGCTAAACCTGAAATTCAAGTCCAACAAATAGGTTCACATTTCGTCACATTTGTCCGCAATATTCACGAGCCAGTTCGATCATGCACCATTAAACTAAAACTAATCCTGTATGACACAAATCACTGCATTAATCGTTATTCTAATCACAATTATCATTAAAAACTTACGTTATAAGCATCTTGGCGGCCTCAGATCGTTTCCTGATAGCATGCACTCAAAAACTTAGCACAGTTGATCACTGAAACCTCACACTAATAACTGAAAAATAATATTTAAATCAAAACACACACGTAGCACGTTATTAGTAACTTTCTAATTACAATCGCGTATTGTTTTTATGTTTGTAGCGAGCGGGCGTGTGACCTGGCCCGCGTTCGTTCGACGACTGACGTTTGCGATCGTTTTTACGGGTGTACTAGTTTTTTTCTTGGCCACAGAGTAGAGTAGTCTCAAGCTCGGGCGACCACTCGACCACTCCGGTGTGTCGAGGCGGTATGACGCAAGGGATTTCGGCAACGTTTGGCTCGTTGGGTTTTTTGTTGCTTCAATATGTGAACGCGGATCAAATTAATTAAAAATTGTTATCTTCAACTTATGCTGTATAACAAGTTATTATTAATTGTGGAAGCGACAAGGTCTGCATTGGCGTAGTGCTAGAGGTTTTTTGCATTGTCCTTACTACCACCATATCAACTAGCTATTCCAGATTTTAGTAGCACCTATGTGCTAGTAAAAACTGGGGTAGTTTTGGGTATCTGGTTCATTTGATTCATTGGTGAAGTTGGTACAGATAATGAGGACAACTTGAACCAGTGACTTTTGGAGTGACAATTTTTAGGTTTCTTTGGCGCGGGGTAGAGTGCGGGGCAGGGTTCTGCTGAATAAATTAGCTACGGGCGAGTCGAAATCCTACCTGAAGGGTTCCGTACCAACATTAGTTTCGTTATTATTATTTAGCAAAAAAAAACATGTTTTTTAAATGTTTTTTTTTTCGTTACATATTTAATGTATACTATTTTTAGTATTTATGGTTGCGGCGGCAGAAATACCATCATCTGTAAATTTAAACTGTGTAGCTATCACAGTTTATGAGATAGAGTTTGGAGACAGACAGATGGACAGTGAATCTGTCAGACATTTGTGACGCTACATATAAAAAATTTCCTGTATATTTAATGTTTGTGCAGTAAATAGTAAATTGATTCATTCATTATTTACCTGCTCAATATTATTGAAATTGTCCACTAAATGACATTCTAGCAAAACTATCTAAATTTTTGCCTACTTCCCAAACAGACTGAGTTTTACGAGTAAATATTTGTTACCAGCACGTGTTGCAAAGTTTTCGAATCCGATCGGAAACTCATTATGAATATGGGTTCATTGTTGGTTGCTGATATCTCAAGTAAGCCGACGTCTGAACCTTATAAAAGTTCCAAAAACTTCCAATAAGTTCCATATATATTTTAACAAAATAGATCCAGTTTAGTTTTTGAAATTAAAATATATGAAAAATTGTATTGGCGTCTGCAGAATCAATATTTTTTTTTACTCTTGATGGAGGAACTTCCGGTTCAATTCAAAATGTCTGACGACGACGCTTCGCTCGCTGAGTTCATGGATATTCTATTTCTATATAGACTAATAGTGATTCACTATGAGTTTGTAATAGACAAAAATAAAATAATATCTTTGTCTCTAATTACATAAGTTCCAAATAAATATGTCAAGTGCATGACGTACCGTATTATATAAATAAGTAAAAAATCGTTAAATAAAAAAAAACATAACTTTTCTTTGATTTTTACTTTGAAAAGTATTTGTATGATTTCGCTACAAACAATTCTCTATAAGAATATTAACCGAGGCTTAATATCTTCATATTATAGTTGGAAACCTATTTCCTAGTAAACCTATTTAACGTAAAAGATAATTGTTGGAGTCAGGCGTTACTTTGCGGAAATCCATTTATAATAAGATGGTATATACAAGATATTTAGTGTTTTTCCGCCTGGTCTTGATGTCAGCGTGAGTAATCGACTGACTACCTATCTAACATTTTAAGCTCTACATGGTCACAAAGAGTTGGGCGGACATACGTGTACATACAATTTTACAAACATAGATATGAAACGCCCTCGTTTTGTGCAGTCGGGTAAAAATGCTCCAACATCAATAAACATACCTTACTCATCATTAAACTAACAACTTTGCAAAATTTTATGCAATTTAATTTTTTATTTTATACAATGGGTTCATTGTAGAACAAAATTTTGCTAAGTGATTTTGATGGGTGACTTTGATGTGTAAAGTAACACCGTTGAATGTTATCACACCTTTCTGTTACACGATGTACAATAATAATGTAGATCTATGTTGGATCCTAAAATATTATCCAATGTACTACCGATGTTTTGTTCTTGTTTAGATTTTGTTTTTGGTGTGCAATGAAGAAATGTTGTATTGTATTGTATTTTATTTACCTAGTAGGATAATAAAATACTAAGTTAATATAGGTACTCGATTTTCCGTAAATTTGCATCGTCCACATTTTTTTAACTTTTTTTGGAAATGTTAGTTAACTGATTTCTTGGAGACGGTTTGGTCTATTCGTAAAATTATTTTTTTATTTGCAAGGGTATACCGTCCATATAGTTTCTATTTAAATTTTAAGTGCTCTAATTTTTAAATCAAAAAACTGAAAGAGTTCTATTGACACCCGCGCTTAATGTGAGTCGGTGGTCACATATACTAAAAACAATTAGTTTTGTCCGTTGTGAGTTTTTTAAATATGTTGATACTCACAATTATCCAAACGATTTACTCGGATTATTCTGAAAGATTATCTGTCGCATATGCATGTTAAAGAATTGGTATAAATTCTAAGTACAACTGTCTCGATAATGTGAAATTTTAATTCTGTGTAAAAATGCACCACAATTGAGTTAAAAGTTATGAATTTAAGTAGGTAAGTTAGTTTTTTAACTTAGTTTACTTAACTTGATCGAAAGTATAGTGGAAGGTCAGATCTTTTACTTTGCCCCCACTGTCACTCCTCGGTACCCTTCTTTCACGATGTTGTCTCACATTAAACTCTTTAATACAATACAATAATTCCTTACTGTCACCACAGAAATACAAAACAAAAGAATAATAAACAAATCTTGTTATTTGTTAAGCACAAGAGGTGGTCTTATCACTATAAAAGGGATCTCTTCCAGACCACATTTAGAGGAATGGAATATATGTACATACATCGCAGCTAAGGCGCTGTTTGAATAAAAAGGGCGATGCCGTCTGCAAATCCGAAGGGTTCTTTTTATCTGAATTAAAATAAAAAAATGCTGTTTGCTTTTTTTTAGCAACATAAAAGTAATAGTGACTCGGGTTGTAGGTTTAACCTCTCTGTTATGAATTACTTTTAAATGAGAATGTCAATGATCCCTACACAACCCAACATTTTTCATAGTTTTGTTTGTTACTTCGCTTTCGCTACTTCTACGCTCCGTCTATATTCTACGATACAATGACATGTGCTTTAGAAAGACAAATCGTAACGCCACCTATCCTACGTGATTAAAACTACAAATGAAATCATCGATGTTTATTAGGAGTACGCTAGATGGCGCTATATGAAGTAGCATGTAATTACTATGTACGCATCTAGATGGCATTGATTATAATTATCTTAAAGCACACAACAAATATTACAAATACCTAAATTTTGGTGGATTTTTTTTTCTTGATTTGATAAATCCATTAGATCTTAATTAATTCTATATTCAAGTACTTTATTTATTTTAACATATTAACTAACATACTATTTTAACAAAATTAGCAAGAAATCTTAATCAACTACTTAGTTGATAAGGGCGATTATTGCACGTAAATTATCTGGCATTTAGGTTAGTAGGCTTGCGCATCGACCTCTTCGGCTTCATGCGAAAGTAGCTCTTACGTCACTAACTGGTCGGCACCTACTCGGCATTCATAACCGTTGCATCATTGGACACCACTACTAGATGGGATCGACTGTCTGTTTGACAAACTTAAGTTTTCATACAAACTATTTGCGAATAAAATTGAAATTGGCAAATATACAAGACTCTGAGTTCGATTCCCGGTGAGGCGATGGTGTAAAATGAAACAATGAATGATCTGAGGGATCGTGACTTCCTCGGACACAGGGGAAATTTAAGTGAGAAACTATGAGTGTTGAACCTTATATAAGTAAATTTATTTTCGTATAAAGAAGCAATTTTGCAAATTTTTTGCAAAAAGAAAAGTCGGTAATTTCAAGATTATGTTTTATATATACCTACCTATATATCGAACTTTGTAGTACCTACCTACTATAATATTGAAGGTTCAACTTACAAAAATTTTATTTAGGTAGTAATATTTTTACCTAAGCATATACCACTCAATTAAACGGGGAAAGGACAAAACGTCGGAGAAGGTTAATAGCCTTAAAAAGTAAGAAAATAGTTACTGTATGCCGGTAACTCTAAAAATTATAAACATACTAAATAGAATTATAAATATTATGATAACTTGTGTAACCGAAAACTATTAATGCTAAAATATGTACTTACTTTAAATAAATGGAACCACGAAACGTTCCGGAGGAGCGAACTTTTCACTTTTCGTAGACACTTTTCTAGTTTGCCTTAGAGATAATTCCCTCTTTGCTCTGAGTCTATGGCCTACACCTTCCATCATAGAGAAGACTCGTGTCCAGAAAAGAGACGCTATGGGTCGAAAAGAAAAATAACTACACTAATACTATAAAGAGGAATGATGTATTTTTGTCGATTTCAAAAAAATACTTTAGAAGTTAGAAAGTTAAATTATCACTCAATTACAAAGGTTAATTTATCACTAGAACAAGTAGCCTACCAAATTCAACCCTAAATGTAAAAAAATTGCCGTAAAATGTCTTTCCTCGCATGCCCTGCGGAAAGTATTGATGGCGAACAAAATATATATTTAGAAAACTAAAGTGTGTTTTATTGTTAAAAGGTCCAACTATAATTTTGTTCATATTGAGTGAACGTAATCAGGGATGAAATGAGTCGTTCGTGTCTTCAACGTAAACCCGTCTTCTTAAACAAAATGAACAATGATATGTTCTACAGTATTATAGACATATCAATATGTACAAAAAAGGTACCTACGAGGTTCGATCCTACGAAACATGCAAAAAGAGAATGAGCTACCGATGAAGGAAAACATCGTGAGGAAACTATAGCAAGGCGGTAGGGCGTTTCCTATCTCTCGCTTGGCTAGCTACCACTCTCAAGTTGTAAAACCTGTTGCCAAGCACCTAACGGTGTGTACCGGCAGCCTTCCTTGAGAGCCAGACTATGCTCCAACTAGGACTACAGTATCGCTGACTTGCAATGCCTAGCTGTGTAGGATTAAAAAAACTTATTCCATGCGAAGTCGGGACGGGCTGCTTGTAATGTCATAGGTAGAGTATTGGTAACTCACGCATTGGTCCAGCTGAACATTCGTTTGACGCGCTCCGAGCGCAGCTCGCTCGGGTTAGACATCTTGTCTGAAACAAGCAATATAGCAATAAGTACATACATTTCTATTATCTATTTAATTTATTAACATGAACAATATGACTAACAACAGTTCCGAAAAAAAATATAGCAGAAAGATTACTTATAGGCCATTTAAGATCTACAAGTAATCCAAATGCTCCAACACACCACCAGAGGATTATTTAATTAGGTCATAAATAATCATCAGATATAAAGACCAACACCGGTCAGCTGCATTCATTAACAAAAATAACAGGTGGTTAGAAGCGAGTGTGAAAACAACCCGACTGCAAAATCGTTAAACCTGTGTTTCATCCTCAATTTGTTTGATGTACCTCGTGTCACTCTCACGACGAATCTATTAATACCACTCATAAAAATACGAGAAGACGTTTACGCTCAAGCGCGTGTCAAAAAATATACATACATACACTCGAAAAACATAACCCTTCTTCTTTCGCAGTCAAGTAAAAAGACAGATTACAAAAAAATATATGAGATGGATTACCTAGCGTTTAGCAATGGAAGAATATAGGCTGATGATGATAATGAAATGCATAGTTGGTGGGTTTTTTTTCACGATAAAAGCAGTTTCCCAGTAATAATTTCGTAGTTACAGCAAGAGTTCAGTTGAGCGAGACTAATGCGTTAATATTACGAAACTCAACCGAAACAGGAAGTACGATTTCTACCCAATTTAGGATGTGCTACAGATACAATATGAATTTCATAAAGGGATACACATTATTGGTAAACATTCATTATAAAGCAAAATTCGTGTTTATTGATCTGGAAGCGAGCGTAACGTCCCTGACTCTGATTATCGGTTATTTGAGCGATGTGGCCATCACATTGCCACTTTAGCTTGCAAATCCTACGAGCTATTTCGGTTACGTTTTTAGACGAATATCCTCAATGTGGATTTCTAACTTATTTTGAGGAAACATATTATCTAAAGTTTGTTATTTCTTTTTCAATATATCAATAAATTACTACGTACTTTTTCTAAATGTTTAGGTAAAGGAAATATTATTATTGGCTTCCTAGTATCGTTGCAGCAAACTTTCCCTTTTTCGGGAGATCCCTAAAGAATAGAATAGAATCTAATATAAAATTGTCAAATTCTGAGAATAAAGCGTCGATGATCCGAGCGTCAATCAACCGAATCACCGCCTAACCAAACTGCTCGCCCAAAGCCTGCTCTCGCTACTTCAGCCCCAACATTCTATATAAACCCTACTCAAGCAGCAATAATCAGCCAAACAAACATTCTGACTTATTAAACACTATATTGCCTTACTTAAAGCACAGACGCCTTGCTCGCTTAGTTCTTAACTAGGAGTACATAAGTAATGTCATCACATGGACGAGCAACTTCAAGCACTTTGCAACGAACAATGCTAAATGATAATCGTAGGAAAATGCTTCTAAGTAATTACGGTGCTAAGCTACAGGGTTACTAGTAATATCAGACTTGCACGAGACTTCACATGAGACACTAGACTAGAGTAGACTGTGAATGAGCTAAGCGTTGGCTTCATGTGTTGAAATAAATTTCTGTCATCTGCCTTTCAGTATTTGTATGTTCTATTAACTGTGACCAGCGACGGTGCCTACGACGTATTTGAATATTAAATAGTTTTAATTTTTGAACGCTTTAGGGGTTTAATTTCTGTTTGGGCCGTCTTCATTAGTTCATTCGTCAATTCATTCGTTCAATCATTACATTCATTCATTCGCACACTTCTCTTTGTCATCCAATCCAATATGGAGATATTTTTACTGAATTCAAAATTAAAGCTATAAAAACTACAAAAAACTTTTCCTTATATGTCTGTACTTGACAATACCCAAAAAGCCTTTCTTAGTATAATGAATACAGCATCTAAATTTAATGTTTCTAAGTTCAACAATTTACCCTCTACGTTGATTCCATTAAAATCAGTCAGTCAGTCAGTCAGTCAGTCAGTCAGGACTGACTCTGTCATATATATAGATAGATTATAATATTTACAAAAAATAAAAAGTACTAATTAATATACATTTATAGAGTTGTGTTTGTTGTAAGTACTGGCCGAACATGGTACGTGTATAGATTTAGATTTTTTTTAGATATCTGAGTTTGAGGATTTACAACTGAAGAGTATTTCTACCAAAAGGGGAAGTGTCATTGACGGGTTAGTGACACTTCTATCGTATTTGACATAGGCAAGTGGTAAGTACTCAATTTTAATAATAAGCAATCAAAAGAATGTCGATACATATTTACAAAAACTATTATTAAGTAGGTCTGTAATAAAATAGACGAACCTAAACTTTGTTTCACTCCATTTGAAAATGATTTTCCAGGAAACTGAGTTGAAAAATGAACATTTAGAGTAACTAACTAAAGAAAAACCTTCTGTAAAAGTTAATAGCGCAAAAAAACAAAGATCTCACAAGGTTTGGCAAAGATTTACCAAACAAAGCAATTATATCTTCATGTAGAATAGTTTAAGTAAACATTATATCTACATTTTGAACATTTGTAGTGTGATTTTTTTTAATTAAAAACACAAAAACACTTCATTTTGGGGCATATTATTTGTGTGTTTTTCGTATTTTCGTATTAAGTCGTAAGAAAAACTAGCCTAGCCTAGTACAAAACAAGCTTGTAACCTTGAACAGTTATCTTCCCTACATGGACGTAAAGGTAAAACGTCAAGGGAAGGCCTTGTCTTTTATAATTTCACCAGAAACGATCCGAATGTGGTTGTTTTTTGAGAATCATCTTAATTTATTTAATTGGCAACATGCTTCCGGAATAAAGTTTAAGTGACAGAGATGCGGCAAGTTCGACTTTTTACCCAACTGCGAAAGAAGGAGGTTGAGTTTATGTGTGTATATTTTTTGACACGCCCTAGAGCCTAAACGGCTTGTCGTATTTTTATGTGAGTGGTGTCAATAGATTCGTTTTAGTCGTGAGAGAGAGATTACATTTTGAATACAGGTTTAACGATTTAGCAGTTGGGTTTTTTCGAACTCGCTTCTAATCACTGATAATACAAATGTATAAAAATCGCGTTGGGGTGATGAAAGCATCGATATGTTTTTTGTTGCTGTACTAATGACAAAAAAAGAGATAAGGAACAATCCCATTAATCCTTACGATATCCCCTCTTAAGCCATGGCGAATTTAGTCAAATATAAGAAATACTTTTAAGTAGGTACGTGGTCAAATAATTATCCTCGCTTAATTTACTTTTTGTCTTTTACTTAATATTGGCAAAATCATGTATCTATACTCATAGAATATAAGTGATTGTATATAGCACGAATAATTATAACGTGATAATTTAATTATGCATATAATAATTCGCAATTCAATAAGTTTTAATTAGATTATCTTCGGTGGTCTATTAGTATCGGCTATATTTTATGTAGTTGGTCATTTTATTTTGTTATTAAAGGCATTTGGCCGGTAGTTATAAGTACTTATTAGCGGCTTTATTAAGATAGAAAAATAAAAACATATTCAATAATAAAAGAAACTGAACTAATAATAATAATAAATAATAGCCCCTATTAAACCGGATTTTGAAGTTTGCAGAATGCTGGCTAAATACATTTACATTAAAATATTAGTTCATTAGTATCCAAAGGTTGTCTGGAATTTCGGAACCAAAAAAAAACATATATTTTTTTTTTTTTTTTTTTGGTTTGCAATAAATAAATATTTATTTAGTCATTCATTTGCCCATCAAACAACTACACTGAGCTAGCACACATTTTCAAACAACAAGAAAAATATATTGAAATCGGTCCAGCCATCTCGGAGAAGTCCTGTAGCAAACCTAAAAAAACCAGTCGAGTGCCTTCTCTATTTGGTAATCGGTAGAAAATATTCCAGAGTACACAATAATTCAAGCTCCGTAGTGTCGAGTGGCTATGTTAATGTCAATAAGTTATATTTACGCCGAAAACAAGAAGTGGCGTGATAATTCAACGAGTGGTTTGCCTTGCGGGGACAAAACTACAGTCAAAGGTCATGTAATTGCTGCCAACGGTTGTACACGGTTACTTGCAACCAGAAAACTTTTAAAAGGGACTTTGGTACATCATCAAGGACTAACATACTATGTTCTATATTTATTAAGATATTTTTCAATATATTTCTAGATTTTTGTAACGTCATCCTAGAAAAGGCCAATCTTTCGCTGCAAAGTTCTCTATTCCCCGATAGCTATAACTGCGGTGTTTTCAAATCGCGAGTGAATCGGTTTCTTCAAGGTAAGCGCGCAATATCCTAGACCGCATCCTCACTACAAGGATATACTTCTGAAGTGGTCCCATTTAAATTATATCAAAATCGGTACTGAGTTTTGATTTTTAATATCTTAAAAAAATGTATCTGCGCCTGCTGAAGTTAAGTCTGAAATTAAATCACTTTTTTTTAAAATGAGCTCTTAATTTTTAGAGCGGAAAATCAGCTCACCTCCTTCAAATTGTATCTCAATGTTTGACTTCACCGACACGTGCTTCTCCTCAACATTAAGCATCTTTAAGAGATGTAGTCTTCATAAGCTCGCTCGAAATGATTATGAATGAATGATGTTATTAACTACGGTATTTGAATATTGAGTCAAAATTAATCAAAAAGTTCGTTGACGTATAGCATAAAAATATGGAGTATTGAATACATAGTATTTGATTTCTCAAAGTCGTAGAAATAACTTGACGATAACTTGACCTCGGTGAATTTCGATTTTATACGAACTTAATAAATATAACTTGAAAAAAACGTGAACTTGCTGGCAAATATACAAATCGTATGATGCTATATACACAAAAAAACACGTAAAACAGAAGTAGAACCTAGAAGTCTAGTTTAGTCTTTATATAGCGTAAAAATTTCCCCAAAACATTTCTCAGATTATAATATTAACAACCCTGTATATTTTCTGCTTTAAAAAAATATATAAATATGATTTATGACATACGTGAACTGACATTCGTAATTTGGAGATGGAACCTTCTCCTGTACAAAAACTCACGGCTAGCTGTAAAATTAAAATAGTTTTATAAGATACTAGCTGCGCCCTGCTGTGTTACCCGCTTTAAGTAAGATAATGTTTATTCACCAAATGTAGGTTAGAATTGCAAACCAATAGCTTGTAGAAAATAATTACAAATTGCATAAATTATGAATCCGTTACAATATGTAAAGTGATATCCAGGGTCTAAGCTATTTCTTACCATATTTCATTCAAATCGGTGCTGCAGTTTTTGTGTAAAAGAGTAACAATACTTCATCCATACTTCCACATATATCTATAAATTCTTAAAAACTTTCACGTTTATAATATTAGCAGGATAAAAGGATGTCAAAATTGAAAATAAAAATATTTATCACTTCAAAAAACATGATGAATTAACAAAACTAAGACAAATTAAACAGTTTTTAAATATAAAAAAGAAAAATACTATATTATATTATAGATTTCAGTGCTACTTAGTCTTATTACATGAATTAACTAATTGGTACATTCGATTTAACATTTATTACTTAATAATTCGTTTTTTTACTGGAAATATTTCAAAATAGCGGAAGGGCAAGTATACTGCGCCTTCATTTGAAGGCCAATTTCAATAATATATGGCTGGAACATCCAGAACATAATAGGTCAAGATGTTGTAACTTATTCAAGTAAGATTCGCAGATTATTCAAGTAAAAGTTCATGTTATTAAACTGATTTTATTCTAAAAACAAGCTACTAAAGCTTTTTTTTATTGTGTATGCCAAAAAAAAACACAGTCACACCAAATCGGAACATTATTGGCCAAAAATGTAAAAGAATGTATTAATCGAATATTCATATCGGCTATCTAGTTTAGTGGATCAACGAATCGACTGGTTTATTACGAAACCGATACATTTTCTTCACCGAATTAACGATACATTGCAAAAATTGTGAATCATACTCACTTCAAGTAACCTACGCTAATTATAATGCTAATTTAAACTTTAAAACACCCGCATAGAGCTAGTTTTTCAATGTTAGAAGGCGGATTTTCTTGTTAAGTTATAAGTAAATGGATAGGCAGTTCATAAGCAATAGATTTTCATGATTTTCTTTGCGTTGCCGGATATACGTATGTTAAGACTTCCGGTTTATTTCATTTAGTATTGCCATGCCATTTATGATAATGGAATAGATATTTTCATTTATTATTTTCGACTAGTGCATGTTTAAATATTAACAGTTGTAAACAATATTAAGTAAACGTTAAGTTAGTAAAATGTATGAATAAAATATATGTTTTTTTACAAACACTGTGTTTTAATTTAGTGTCTGAAAGGGTATACGTTCCAGGCCCCATGACAATCGCTGTAGTAGTTAGTTTGATTTGTAAATCAAAAATAACAAAAAAATTTTAGAGTGACGTGAATAGAAGTAGGTTGTTATTTAAAGTACAGATAAATATAATAATGTGGCGTAGCATGGTGATCAAGTTAGTCACTGTCACGTATCAATTAAATATGAGAAATCCGTACAAAAATCTATACAAACAGACACATGAGTCTGGCATAAAATAATGCGGGAAAATCCTGATTGTAATTCTCATAATATTTCTATTAACATTTGACATCTCACGTCAAAATATTATCGGGAAACGTCAACAGGACGCTTAAAGTAGCACACACGTAAGTATGCGCCGGAATATCTCAGTTTTTTACGTTTTAAATCATAATATCCACTCGTCCCACATAGGAACGGGTTTAAAGCGGGTTACAAATACCTACAGGCTTATGTAACTTGTATAATAACTGTCTACACAGATAGCTGGCCGCGGCAAGTAAACTCCTTTCACTTATCTCTGGTCCTTTTTAATCTGTGCTGTACCGAGGTACTGGCAGGTTGAATATTACCAACATTACAACATAAGTAAACATAATGAGCAATCGATTCATAATTTTCCCGCGTTCGGTTCAAGAATGGCGTCTTTAATGTTTATTTTTTGCAAAACACATGCCTCTTCGATTATTAACAAACAATGGTGCACAAGTGTGGGCAAGTGATATGAAGTTTGAATAACATGGTTTTTATATTGAAGGAAAACTTTATAAAATCATAGAGTTATAATTTGACTAAGGTTAATACTAAACTTTAAAATATTATAGATATATTTGATTAGACAAAGGTTAGAACTTTGAGATGTGGTAGTAGATTAAAAATATACAAGTCATAAAATAAATAATAATTAGAATAAATACGACAAATTGAGAGAAATTCTTTTTTGATATGGTTTAAAATAGGCAATACTTACTTCATAGTCATTTTTTATAATACAATGACACACGTTCAGGAAAATAAATAGCCGTTTTTTTTTTGTATTATTTATTCTCTTTGTAATTTTGATAATGTAGCCTGTCAGTAGTATAATGTTTATTGCCGTCGATTTCCCAAGGGGTGATTAGATATTACATGTGCATATATATTTACTAGACAAGTAAACAATGTATGTATGGATTTATTCTTAATGCCCAGACATTGTTAAGAACAATTAAACAACTTTAAAATAATTACAATTGATTTTAAATCGACAGATACCTATGCAAATTGTTCAGGCATTTTGATTTAAAGATCAAGATACTGGATCGATTTTAATGAAATTTCCATGTGATCAACAGGAAAGTACACTCTTCCGAACAAATAAATATTAGATCCTTAGTTATAAATCATAATAACTGAAACAATAGCCTGTCGAATTAAAGTCGGTTGTCATTATGTTAAAGTTCACATATAGTTAAATCATGAATATCATGTAAGTAAGACTTTCAATAATATTTTGGTCATACAAAAGACTTCAACGCGTTAGATCTAGGGGAGTGCCACCTTTAATGTCTTTAATGTGTATGGGAATAAGGTGAAAATAGACAATTACGCTTTACAACTAACCTAGTTTATTGAGCGTTTTAATTCGTTTGATAGTAAGTATTGATACGTCTGATAGTTGGTAGGTATTTTTGTAAGTCTCTTGGAAATATCGTACTCAAGTAAACGTCGTAGTTTCTTCGCCGCAGAAGACTTCTCCTGACAGCTCAAGAACGTCTCAAAGATCTTTCTGCTCATGTTGCAATCGTGTTATTACGCATGTGCTTCGCTCTCCCTAAGGTAATGTACCTCTTGCGGACTGCGCCTACCTGGTTTTGTCTATCGGAAGTCTTGGATTTTGACGAGGCTTTAAAGAAAGCTGTTGAGGCAATCCTGAATGTCTCTCTCAACGAGCTGCAGTGGGGGCAGGCGACTTTTCCCATAAGACACGGAGGAATCGGGGTGCGTTGCGCTAGAGATGTGGGCGTGTCGGCTTTCCTGGCTTCGGCGCATGGGGTGTCGGGCCTTGTCACTATAATTCTACCTTCCAATGGTGACGAGGTAAGTGTACCCTTTGCGGTTGATGCCAGGTCAGCTTGGTCGGATCACAGTTCTGGTGTAGCAAGCCCTAATTTGCCTCATGTTCAGCACGCTTGGGATGACATTACTGCTAAACTCATCAAGGAACAGTTAGTAGAAGAGGCCTCGGGAGCTGATCTTGCCAGACTTCGGGCTGTATCACAGCCGAAATCGGGAGCATGGTTACAAGCACTACCTTCACCCCATCTGGGCACTTTAATGGACGACAACTCTTTGCGTGTGGCAGTGGCTTTTCACCTGGGCTGCAAGGTGTGTGAACCTCATCGATACACCTGCGGTTCCATGGTGGAAGCCGATGGCCATCATGCATTAAGCTGTCGTCGTTGTTCAGGTCGGTTTTCTCGTCACCATGCTCTCAACGACATAGTCCGAAGAGCTTTAATATCGACTGATGTCCCGTGTTTGCTCGAGCCGCCCGGCCTTAGCAGATCTGATGGAAAGAGACCGGACGGTATGACTTTGGTACCATGGAAAAACGGCAAGTGCCTTATTTGGGACGCCACGTGCGTCAGCACTGTCGCTCCCAGTCACCTCGGTCGTACTGTCCTTTCTCCCGCCGTAGCCGCTGAAGATGCAGCTGACAAGAAGCGCAGAAAGTATGCGGCCTTAGGGGTGCAGTATTTATTTGTGCCCTTTGCGGTGGAGACAATGCTCAGTTGGGGCAGTGAAACGAAAATATTTGTGATAGAAATGGGGCGCAAGATTAGGGAAAAATCTGGAGACCCCCGCTCAGGGTCGTACCTGGTGCAAAGACTTGCCATTGCTATCCAGAGGGGCAATGCAGCCAGTGTGATGGGTACTTTTGCACCAGGTACAATCAAAGGCGGGCTATTCGATTGCTGACGTGCATTTGATTTTGATTTTATTTTATTTTGACGAAATGTATTAAAAATAGTCTTTATATAAATAAATGAGAATTTTACATTAACAATAAAAAAAAACATTTAAATATTGCATAAAGCTCTTTATATTACATATTTTTGACTAAAATGCAAGTCTGAACTTAAGAAATTAAAATATCCTTTAAACTTGATTTACTAGAACTACTGAATGATGTTTGAATAGATATAGGAAACCCAAACAGTCATCCAATTTTAGTCGAGTCAGTTGCACCTTTGATTTTATCGTCTCTGCAAGTTAAGCCAAAAGAGTTTTGTCCAACTTCTATTATTGCCTTACTAAGATATATAGTGAATATTTTTAACACAGAAAAATTATATGTATTTAAAGTCGTTATACAAAGCCAGGAAAAACTCTATTGTAACCTATTTTTGCAAGTCGGTAGGTAAAGGGCCAACTTGTTCGTTTTTTTTTCATTCACAAAATTCAGATAATAAAGTACCAAAGATTCACGTCAATCTTTATTAATATAATTTTCATACATAAATAAAAATATTTTACTTTTAAAAATATATATATAAAAAATATATTTTAATAAATTTACAAAAAATATATTTTTATTTTTGTCTCAACATAAGCAAACAGATATTTTGTTAATGCATGTAGGCAACTAGTCATAAAACAGTGTCTCAGCTCAGGAGCCAGACAAAAACATGACCATCCTTTTTGGGCAATAGAGTCAAAATATACTTAATAGTTAGCGTGACTAACCTAGTGTATCAAGTTACAAGTACCTGGCAGTATGTGAATAAGGAATACATACATACATAACTATATACCTACTCATATTGGTACTATATATTTATTGTACCAGTGTCGTAACCTAGGACGTCGTTAATAACTATAACCTTTAATAAAACTCATAATTGAGTTTGCTTGTAAAGTATATACATCTTCTTATATATAAAAATCAATTGCCGTTCGTTGGTAACGGCTGGGCCGATCTAGCTGATGTTGGTCTTGAAATGTTTGTCGTACTCCAGGGAAGGTTTAAAAGGTGAGAAACATAACTGTTAGGCGGTACGAAGTTCGCCGGGTCAGCTAGTCTTATATATAAAAATCAATTGCTCTTTGTTTGTCTCGCAAAAACTCGAGAACGGCTGGGCCGATTTAGCTGATGTTGGTCTTGAAATGTTTGTCGTACTCCAGGGAAGGTTTAAGAGGAGTGAAATACAAATAACTGTAAAGCGGTACGAAGTTCAGACAGATAGTGTCATATAAAGACATACAAATACAGATTATTTGTCATATAACGTGCAATGGAACCTTTTACTAATATTATACACGCAAAATTGTATGCATGTTTGTTATTCTTTCACTCGATAACTACTGAACGGATTTGAATTAAATTTGGCACAAAAAAATATATCCTTGATTAACACGTAGGATACTTTCATGCAGGAAAAATGCTTTTGTGAGAAAGAATTTTGTCATATTTTTACAGAAGATTAATATAATGATCGTTAATAAACTTAAATGGAACTTCTGCACGTCTATCTAAGCAAGGACATGTGTTATATAATTAACTTAGAACTGGTATTATTATCTGTCTTCGTGTTCTATACCATGTCCTTAGCATCTCTAATACTTACGAGAATCTAAACTAAATAATACTATATTTATTTATATATTTACGGTCACAATAAGTGCGATAATTTAAATGAGTGGCTTTGGTTTTAGTTTACCGGTTTCAAAAATAAAGGAGTTTCTCAATTAATTGGAACCTTTTTAGTTATTTGCCCCGATTTCGTAGTCAGCTTGACCGATTGGTATAAATTTTTTTTTCGAAGTGATAATTTTAGCAAAACAATTTCGTTGTTTTTTTAGCAATATAACTTTTAATTTATTTGAGTATAAATATTGTAATTTTTTATTTAGATGATTTTTTACATGGATGTCCAACAAGTGCGATCGCCACATAGTACAAGGTCTCCCTTTACAGTCAATACTAAACTAATAATAACTCTGTACCATGAATAACAATATATAGGTACCTTACCTATGCGTTAAGTGTAAAGAATTGTGTATGTACTTATAGATTTATGTAAACAAACGGATCAAACATTGCTATATTTGAACAGAACATTAACTCATCACTAATAACGTCTTATATCAAGCCAACTATTGTTTTATACCATGACATTTTTACTCAAATATACTAGAAAAATCGGTGAAGCGTGTGAGTCGGCTCGCGCGCTTTTTTTGTATCATTATATATACGAGTACTACATAAGTTCCTATCTTTTGCCGTTATTAATAAAGAGCAAAAAATTTTTTGTATGGAATGTATTTTATTTTGTTTTTTGGTATTTGTCGTTAAAGAGGCATACATTATTTGCGGAAATTCCAACTGTCAGCTATCACGTTTCATAGATAAAGCCTGGTGACAGACAGACGGATGGACAGTAAAGTCTTAGTACACTCCCCCGTTCCCGTCTTTTGGTCACGTTTTTACCCTTCAGGTACGGAATCCTAAAAATGTTGAACAATAAAATATGATAAGTGCCTACTAATTTTGTAATAAAAATGCCTAAACATGTACGCAAGTGTGTTCATTTAAAACGTGTTTGTTTCGAAATATAGTACGGTTTTGGGCTGACGGGTTGTTAGTTCGGTAGCGTGTTTTGGGTTAATATTTTTTTGTATATCAAAGTATCTGGAAAACTTTAAGGATTATACTTCATTGATTGACCAAGCAAAGCGACTCTGCTTCAAGTTTAACGAAGTTTTTACCAGACTGCATAAAAAGAAGGTTTATGTTTTTCGAGTGTATGTATGTATGTATATTTCTTTAGCGCGTCCTAGAGCTTGAATGGCTTGTCGTATTTTTGTGTGAGTGGTGTTAATAGATTTATCTTCACGTGCAGATGGCCATAGGCTATTCGAGTTGAATCCCGCGATCTGGCTTGTTAAGATATGTGTGCCTAAAATTCTTGTAGTCACTTTTTGAAGTCCCTTTTAACCACTTGTGTGTGCTATATGTATTACTACGGACTTTAATTCGGCAAGCGCCTGATTAATTGTTTTAGTTATTTTGATTCAATAAAACAAATTACCTTTTTTTGGAATTGTGTACATACTTCTATTCTAAACCAGTCCAAGTGTAGCTGAGAAATTAGTAAACATAAAAAAGGTTCCGACGAATAGAACTCTCTTCTTTTTTGAAGGCGGCTAAATAGTAGTCGTGTATGTACAGATGCTGATAGCTATACTTCTTTTATACACACTTACTATACTTCTTTTTGAAATTGTTACTTAAATTGTACAAATGGCACACGTTGCTGTAATTATAATATGATTTTTGTAAGACGGACTACAATATTAAAATGATCTTGTTCTAACTGGCAGTAGGCGGGAATGAGACACGGTGGTTGAATGCACACAGATTTAATCCACGTACTTATGCGGTGGGCGCAGCCACCACGCACACATCGATACTCACATATATAACACATCTCACGACATGCGAACTCTTCATTCACCTTCGGATCTGTAGTGACCAAAGTAGGAATTCCTTATTATATGGTAGCGACCAACCAAATCCGAAACTATGAAGCTTTAAATTTGTTAAAGAACCCTAAAATTCTAAACTTACCAAACAGAATATCATAAGTTGTCGTGATATCTGTTACTCGAATGTTAGATATTCTATTCTTTACATTAAATCCTCTGAAAACCTTACTACTAACTCCAGTAGGTAGTAGTAATTACAAAGAATTAATAGTAATAATATAAGTTAGTAGTAATAGTAAAAAGCTAGTTATATCCGGAACTCAAGCGCATAATATAAGAAGCCAGCGAGTCATCGCATAGCACACAGAGACAGCTGGGTCACTTTCTCCTCACAACAACCTTGATTTCTTACCGCGTACGTTAACGTTAACACTAAAACGATGACATTTTCGTCATTACAATAACCGAAACTTTTACTTTTCACCGCGCGAACAAATGCACTTTCAGTTCACCCTTTTTCCCTATTTCATAATTGCTTATATAAAATCTTACTGCTCACGGAAACTTGCATAATGTTTGTCTGTTCGATTTCATTCATTCGTTTCCTTCTATATCATCAAGTAGGTACGTAATTAAACTCACCAAGAAGTTTTAATATCCGATGTGGGAACGTCGGAAGTCACTGTCACACACTTTCGTATTCTTTATTCGAACAAATGTCACTGGCACTGGAGAAAAGGGCGCGTAATCGCGCTTCGCACCGACACTAAAACCTTCTTTACAAAAAAAAGTTTTCTTTTTTTAAAGACGACTCGGTAAGCCACGTTACGATCGGTCAGTGGCTGCGCCGGTTGTGGCTTCCAAGTCGATTTCTTGTTTACACCCATCCAGAGAGGCGAGCGTCATACCCGATTGTGAGTAAAAGTAGTAAACGTAATGCGTTTCCGCGTTCCACGGGTGTCGTCTGTACATTGTCGTGTAATAACAAACTATTTCTAATATCATGTAGTGTTAGAACCAGTCTTCGATTTGGGAAGACTTAAAATGGGATAGGAAACTTGCCTTGGAAAGGAGAAAGTGCGCGTTGTTGAGTGAAGCAATCGTTCAATAGGTATGTAACTACCTAGATACTTATGTTTTTGTAGACTTACACCTGTTCATACTCAATTTATTCAAGTGTTATTGTCAAGTTTCTTTCCAAATATATTATTCAATTACAATATAATTTACGGCATTTTTCCGCAACTTACCTCTAATACTACTAATCAATAGAAACAGTATATTTTTACCAAACAAGTTTTAATGGAGTAATTTTTAATGTATAATTAATAAAGATTCAATTTCAATATAGGTATTACTTACATTGGGAAAACCTATATAACGTTTTTGATATATTCGGTCTGCGATCTGTCCACCTCGCGACCAATATGTCTTCGCGACTTCATATAAAATACGACTACCAATTGACCGATATTTTTTATGTCCAGGAATAAATACCCATTGAGAAGGCCGCACCATGTATTACCAACGATGTTTTGTTTATATTATATTTTGCTGTATTTATTTTTTGATGTGCTATAAAAATGTATTGTATTGTATTGCTAATATTGTGTTCCGTATATTGGTACCACATATTATTGAAAAATGCCGGTAAATCGCACTATAGCAAACTTAGAAGATCATTTAAAAAATCTAAAATCAAATTAACAAAATACAATTCGTTGTACTCTTTCGTGTTTTGAATCTCAGATTAACAAAATGCAACTCGTTGAACTCTTTTGTATTTAGAATCTCAGACTAACAAAAAGGAACTCGTTGAACTCTTTTGTGTTTTAAATCTTAGATTAACAAAATGCAACTCGTTCAACTCTTTTGTGTTTTGAATCTCAGATTAACAAAATGCAACTCGTTGAACTCTTTTGTATTTAGAATCTCAGACTAACAAAAAGCAACTCGTTGAACTCTTTTGTGTTTTAAATCTTAGATTAACAAAATGCAACTCCTTCAACTCTTTTGTATTTTGAATCTCAGACTAACAAAATGCAACTCGATGAACTCTTTTGTGTTTTGAATCTCAGACTAACAAAAAGCAACTCGTTGAACTCTTTTGTGTTTTAAATCTTAGATAAACAAAAAAAACTGGTAAAAAAGAAGTGTTTAAAATCTCAGACTAACAAATGCAACTAGCATTGCATCTGCAAACTTCAAGTGACTTTAAAATCAAAATACAATACATAATATTTTAATCAGGTTTAAATAATTACAAAAATGCCACAGCCACCAAAATAGGCGAAGTTGCCCCATCCTCATCATCAGAATCCCAGAGAACCATTAGATTTTTATACATTAAGACATATAAACTTTTAAATTAATCAAATTAATGTATTTTTCCAATTTTTGCTGTTTTAACACAACTTATAACCCTGTACTGATATTTGTTCTAAATTAATCATTGGTCACCCACAGTGACCTCTCAAATACGCAAATTGAATTTGTGATCGCTATTCTTAAATGATAATGTTTGTCAGAGTTGGTCGTGCTAGGCCGCTTGAAGGCCTCTAGCTATACGATTGTTGTTTACGAATCAACCACCACAGCAGGGTACACTGTTTTACTTATAATTTGTTTTGTGTTTCACACGGATTTCAGTGACACAAAAAAACACATGGAGAAGTTTTTACAATTTTATCAGTTACTAGCTGTCCGTGGTGTTACCCTCGGATCTAATTTTTTTAAGCTTATGTTACACCATGATAATGTAATTTTTGAACGGTACTTATTGTTTTTTTAAATGGCAATATTTTTACAAAATTGTCAATTTTACTTTTTGTTGACTGTTATTCGGTAGGAAGTTTACCGTCAGCTAGTAAAATATATACTTGTTTTAAATGGCGGCAATTTCTTCCAGGTAGGGAACATAAGTAAATAATATAAGTATGTATAATTTTCCTTATAGCTAGTAGATAGTCTCATCGCCGGTCACACAGCCCGGCCCGAGTGCTGCAACCGACCGCATTTGATTCTGTTGCAATAGGTTTACACTGACACGCAGTGTTCATGATGTAGCGCTCGTACCATACCCAGTGGAGGTGTTTTAACTGATCACCGACGACGGTATGCAACATAATTAATAAGTAAGTCAAAACATTAACTAATCAAATAATCCACCCCGGACTGTGCCTGGCGCAAAGGTGTCATTACGCTAGCCTAGCTCAGCATTTATACGCTGAATCGCAACGGTTAACCTTTGCATCAGATACATTTATAGCGATGATGGTCGAATGGTTAGTGGGGTCGATTGCCGAACAAAAGGTACGAGCTTCGGTGAAGGAAAAAATTGTAAGGAAACCATAGCATGGTACCACTCTCAAGTTGAAAAAATCTGTCGTAAAGCACCTAACGGTGTATTCCTGCAAGTTTCCTTGAGAGTCAGTGTATTTTAGACTAGGCATGCTCCATCTAGGGCTACAGCATCACTGACTTCCGTGCTCGTGCCAACTTATGGTGAAATGTCTAGCTGTGAAGGATAAAAAAATACGAGTCAGGAGTAGCAGTTTTTTCCCTAACCCTATTGCTCAATTCCGTAATGTATGTTTTTGCCTCAGCTCCCCAACTGCCCACATATAAAACTTGCTAATCGTAGGCTGTCAGTATAAGGAAAAAAGTTCAGTAAAAAATATATATTAGATCTGAAAATTATGATACACCAAAGACTCAGAACGCAGAGACTACTCAGACTAAGTCTGTTCTTTTCCCTGAATCATTAACGGAGGGACAGGATATCGCATAACAAATTATTTTGTCCGCAACAAGATGAAATCGCCTTATTGCATTTATTTTCCTTCAAATAATTGTTTTGACATATTTTGTTACAATAATTAAATGGTTAATGGTAAAAATTAATAATTGTAAGAGGACAGGAATAGAAATGGTATGGTAATGACGGTATGGCCATTTGTACTCTTGAAAATAAAAAAAAAAGGAGACAGACAAATATAGTTCCTGCCAGTCCTTTATTTAGTAATATGGGTACAGAAAGAATGTTTAAATAGTTGTATATATTATTTCGAATATTTTAAAAATTGTGGAACCCATTCACCAGTTTCGTTAAAATTGGTTGGAAACAACGACCCGCACGTGTACGCGACTACGAAATTTCAAAAAAATGTGCTAGACCGCAGAAACCATTTACAAAGACGCTTCGCTCTCTTATATTTTGTACCAACTTGACTGTCAGTTATATTTTGTACCAACTTGACTGTCCCAAAAAAGAAGGAAGTAAGTCCTCAATTCGACGGTATTTTTTTATATTTGTTACCTGATTTCTCAGAGACGGCTGGATCGAATCGAACATCTTTTTTCGTTACAAAAATATACTTCATTCTCGTATTATACTTCGTTAGAAAGAATATACTTCTGCAGAAGTCCCATTTAAATATCAAAATTTGTTGATTCGTAAATCGAAATAACCAAAGAACTTCTATTGGCGTCCGCCGTAAGCAATAATCACTTTTTTTAAAGAGAACTTGTTAAATCGTAGCCCTTGTCCCAGTAGCGGGCGGGTCGGCCACGTCGGGTAAGTGTGTGGTGCAACGAAGCTCGCCAACAACTCTGTCGCAATGCAATCAGCTGCCACTGGCTGCAAACATCGCCGGTTGCAAGACCACGCACTATCCGTAAGTTACTTACTATCAAAGAGGTTTGAATGTACAATAAACTCTTTTCTTTGTAAGTATGGACTTAATAAGAGTCCAAAATTTTTTTCCATTCCAAGAACAACAAGCAAATTAAACATCGTAGACCAGAAGGTACTTAATTTGCATGAGCTTTTAATTCATAATTCTGGGGTTTATTGACTTTAATGAACCTACACATAATCTGCCTTATTAATAAACACGTCTCAACTTAGAGCATCTTTTGTCTAGTTCTATCCAATGGAGAACGTCACGTGCCAAAACAAGACAAATGACGAGTAAAGTTAAGACGCTTTTATTAATAAGGCTAAATAGCTTAGATATTGACCACCATAATTTATTTAGCTAATTTATGCTAACAAAAAAAAGAAGAATTGGGTGAAGTACATAAATAAGTAAATAAATAAAATAAAAGTAATATTTACTAAGCTAAGCCAGCGGCACAATAAACTCAGTAACCAACAACCAAATCGCGTTCTAGTGGTTATGGTATACAGTAAATTAAATTTACCTATCTACGAAGAGTTTAGCCATTTCCGGCAAGCAACTTTGCATATTTGGTTTAGCACAAGACTAGGATGCAAGTTATGTTAGCTCGAACTAGCGTTTATTGGGGAACATTTGCTTCTCAAAAAAGTTGATGGGTCGATGATACCAGACTTCTCGAAGTCTTTTTTAATCAATAGATCAACTATCGTTTGAAGAAAATAGTTATCTGAACATCTGTACTTCAAATTGTTCAGTTATTTCGATTTAGAAACAACTACTGTATTGATTTTCATAAAATTTATATGATCCAGGCGTTCCTGAGGAATTGAGGATATACATAAAAAAGTGAGGAAGAAACCATTATGAGATGCGATCGGTGGTTCGTCGTGCATATGAAAAGTATTATAAAATTAAAACATAATAATATATTTTGTTAGTTAATTTCATATGCGCGGAAATACCCCCACTATCTACGTCACTTTTAATTTGAGAAGATTACCGGCTACAATAGCGCAGTAAGAATACTTCCTTACTTCGATTGATCCGAGCATTGCGATAAATTCTAATATCACAAAATTTATTTTATTGGGTAACATGTCAGTTATATCCAGAAATACAAAACGAAATGTTTAGAAACACCTCATACTTATCCGAGCTGTAAATTGTCAGGCTCAGAGTTCAAACCAGTTATCTCAGTAATCACGTTATAGCTATATAATTTTACCATTTAATGTATGGAAATATACCAGCAGTGGTCGACGCTAGACGTTTCATTGAGAGCTCACGTGTTTGGGTTACTAATAGAGTGTAAACGTGGCCTTAGTGTTTAAGCAGCATACCTAAACGAAAACAAAGTACTAACCTATTGTGTGTTTTATAGGACAATTGTTTTATGAACGCAATTGAATTAAGTACACAATGATTAAAATAATTTGCAATAGGTATAAGAGTTATTTAGAAGCTTCTAGCAGTACCCGGTAGTATTGCGCGCGACAAAAAATGGAATATAAACAAGCTTCAAATATTTAACCCTTATTTGATCCCTTTAGGACTTGAATTTCCAAATATATTTTCTTAGCCTTAATATATTTATAATAAATGCCATGTATCTAGATTCAGTGGTTTAGGCTCTGCGTTAATTCCTTCTTAGTGCAACAAAACTAATAATGGAACTTTGAACCCCCATTTGGCCACCTTAGGGGTTGAATTTCCAGAAATTATTTTTATTTCACCCCCCCCCCCCCCACTTACAATGAAAACAGCCTGTATCTAAGAACGTGTAACAGAAAGTTGAAACAATACTTAAGGGTGTAAGTCAATCAAGTCAATCAATCAATCAAATCAAGGTGAACAAATTGTAAAAATTGCAAAATTCGAAAGAAAAATTAGATTCTCCATACAAAAATTGGGCACTCGAGTTGCATGTTATTTCTCAAATTGTACAAAATTTTATTTTACAGTGGGTTCACTTTGCTGGGTAAACTAACACCCTTAAGTATTGTCAAACCTTTCTGTTAAACGTATAGCCAAATATAATTACTATAAGTGTGACATTAAGACCTTACCATATCTGAAGCGAAAAAATGACCTTTGACCGTATAATTATATTCGGGCGCATGAATTGAAATAAATATTGAAAATGTCAGGTCCTAACTTGAATTACCTTGCCTGGGTACCTAAGTAAAATACCTATCGGTAATACATTTTGAAAAAAAACCTTTCCTGCATAATTTTTCCAGGCAATAAAGTAGTTGCTAAGAATAAGAATAAGGCACTACATACCTATGTATCAAACCTACTTACCAGTATACTCTTGTATTAAAATTTTGGTCAGCCACTAAAAATTGTGTACTTACATACTATTTGGGATACACCAGTAACATACAGGTATAAATAGGAAAATGTTTCTCGTGTAGGTGGGTGGGTACCTACACAAATTGGTAAGTGCTAGTACTAACCCAAAACGATTGTGTGCAAAAACTGTAATGAAATGAGATTTTTTTGTCTCCGAATAAGACTGTTTTTTAAAACTGAAATAACCGATTTTTCCCATAGGCAGCATAAAACGGACTCTGCAAGTCACTCTTCTAATAAATAATAGGCCTCTAAAGATCGCCTGAAAGGCTAGAAGGGATTGCTCTTTACCCAACTATAGGTACGCATAGCTGGTTAAATACAAAGCCCATGAAGAGCAGAAAACAAAAAGTATAACAAATAAGTATTATGCCACTGTCACCTATGTTATTCGATCTAATGTCATTCATATCATTTCAATTTGTTTGAGGTTATGTTTTGATCAGAGCTATAATCTAAACCTGATAAGTGGTACAAAAAATCAATATTTTCTGTCACTGAATCCAAATTTGTAATTTGAACACCTACAATAAGATGGCATTACTAAAAACATCAATTCTCCGACAAATATGTAAGAGCATACATAATAATTCTCCAATTATTATAATCAATGAAGTTATATTATTCCGCTGATTTACTCATTTTTTTATTTTCAGTTACCACCACACATCGAGCTATTATATCTTCAATAAGACTTGCAAGTTCTGATGCAGTGAATGTTGAAGACGATGCACCTATTGCGATTGAAAACCCATACAAAAAGGAAAAAAAACAGTGCATACTTTGTAAACTCAACATAACACCGGATTATAAAAACTCCAGACTTCTCTCTCAGTTCCAAAGTCCTTACACTGGCAGAATCTACGGCCGTCACATAACTGGTCTTTGTAAGGAGAAGCAGAGACTTGTTGAAGCAGAAATATTAAAAGCCCAGAACTGTGCCTACATGCCATATTACTACAAAGATAAGCAGTTTTTAAAGGACCCCAAATTGTTTGATCCCGAGAACCCCATTCGATCGCATAGATTTTAAGATCGCGGAAATGTAGTTGTGTACTGTTGTTAGTTATCTAATAAATTAGCTAAATCCATTTAACTTTATTTCTTGTAATAAATAAGATTTTCTTTTTTGAATTGCTCTGGGGGCTCGCTCATTCCACCCGGCCCGAGATACAATCAATGACCCGGCTTACAATTTACTGTACTGTCTATAACAGTTGATGAGGCCTACAGCCTGCTGTCAGATAGAAGAAGGACTATATTAGGGTCCTGTTTTTACCAAATTCCCAAAAACGGAGGAGGTACTCAATTAGACAAATATTGCTTTTAGCTGTATTTTACCTGATTCCTCAGATGGCTGAACCAATAAAATTTTTTTTTTTTTGTTTAATAGGGATTTGTTCTTTTGTTAATGCTATCTAAATCAGTCTAAAGGTTTCATTGTGAAATTGAAATAACTATAAATGTTCTATTGTTGCCTGCCATAATAGAAGTTGGTAATTAATTTTTTAAAACATTTGTTACCCTTTGAACCATAATAACAAGTAGACACTATTGTCCAAAACATTACACTTATTATTGGCACAGCCTCATGTCAGTGTCACACGCAGCACATTATTGTGACAAAACCTGTAAAAGTGATGAGTAATAGAAATTAATATAATTTTAATAACAAATTAAACTTTATGACAGATTGAACAAACGAGTACAAACTTAAACTTTAGCCAGTATGATGCTTTCATCATCGGGAGTAAGGAAGCATTCATTATCCGAATCATAGCCCACTAGGGAGGCAGGTATGTTCAATGTCTTCAGCATTTCAGAGTAATCTATATTCTGTTTGTCAGGAAACTTGGATTTCATCAAATCCATCAGCTCCATGAGAGCATCTTGACAACCCTTCTTCCATTTCTTTATTAAATCTCGCAGTTCTTTAGTATCATCATTCATGCCTCTCGCTAGAAGCATTCTCTTTTTAGTTTCAATTCTAGCTTTTAGATCATCAATATCCCTCTGTGTGATGGATCCAGTAGATTTAGCTTTTTGAGGTTTTGTTACTTTATCGTAACTCTTTCTTATGAGAATGGTCTTTTTTGTTTCAAATAGATCATCATCTTCCTCAAAGGTACTTTGAGTCGTCGTTTTTTTTTGTGTGTTAGATTTTGCTAGTGTTGTTTTGTTAGCAGTTTTAGCTGCGGGAGATTGGGATTTGATTTTAGGCTTTGATATTTCGAGTAAAATAGGTTTAGTTGAAGAAAAATCTTCATCCACATCACAGGTTTTATTCAATTCTGCCATGCTAGCAGCATCTTTGTTTAAATTTATCAGTGGAACATCATCTGAATCGGAATCAAATACTGTGTCTTTTGTATTTGGTTGGATATTAAGTCTTTCTTTAGAATTTTGCTTTTCTTTAATCTCTTTCTTGAAAATCTTCTTCTGAATTACTACTATACATTCTTTAGTTAAATTATTAGGACTTTTTTCTTTGCTTTGTTTCAATTCAGTGGTTATATCATCTGAAGATATTGTATTGGTTTCTAAATTTTCTTTTTCGACAGCCAAAACTTCCTTGGCAATTGATTTTGACGGTGTTATATCTTTCTTACTTTTACTTTTAGACTTGAGCAATGGAGTAGAGGTGTCTTCATTAGAAATATTTTGTTTGGTTACTTTTTCTGTATCTGTATCTTTAAATATTACATTCGTGCTTTCTTTAGATAGTTCATTTTCTTCACATTTGTTTATGGAAGCTAGCAACGTTTTGGACTTCTTTCGATGCGGAAGTACAACATTTCTAGTAGGAGTTTGAATGACTTCTGAAACCATACAACAGCCTTCTTCATTTTCTGGAGCTTGAGAGGTTTCTTCTGTAATTTCCTTCCGTTTTCTTGTTTGTACCTGCTCCTCATTTACTTCGGATTTCGAAGATAGCGGCGACTGAAACGGTGAAGTTCCACTCTTTCGAAAATTACGCGAAAGACCGATTCTTCGACATGGGGTTAGCAGCGACTTGCTGATTCCGCCTGGAGTTTTCGGTGAGTCTGTTATAGAATTGAATGCGTGTTTCATATTAGCCTAGCCACAAGTTAGTTTATTAAATTACAATAATGTTAATTTTTCAGAAATGTTTACAAGACGAGCTGTCAAAACAATTCATTCCTGTGACCTGTTCCCGCCATTAAAATTGAATGAATGAAATGAAATGAGCTAACGGATCCGATCAGAATGAACTACAATGAAAACCAAAGACATAAAAAGGAATAGATATCACAGTAGGTATGCTGATTCAGTCACGCAACATCAGAAGTTTAGCAAATACAAAGAAACTAAACTTTACTATACCACAAAAGATTTGAACATGCCTATTGAGCATTGAGATAGGTAACCTACAGCTAACGTCCTAAATTAACATATAGCTCATTTTATATCTCGCTATAGTAACTTATTTGCTTTAACCGAGTGCGTACAGTTAGCTAAATGTAAGAAGCAGGGGCTTTATACCAAAATACTGATGTACAATAAATTACCTAATAGTGTAATGGATCTCAATTATATTACATTTAAACAAAAATTGAAGTATTTTTTTGAAAGCAATCCTTTTTATAAACTCAGCGAATATATGTCAATGCAGCTTGTAGAATCATCGTTCTTGTGTAACGAACAACCATAATAAAATATCACTAATAACTAAACAAAGCATAATGTAAATATTTGTCAAGAGAACTGTTAAACTAGGAACTAATATTAAGTAATCGTATATGAATGAGATTTGTAAATTAATTTTTTTAAGTACAGTGGATTTCGGGTATAACGACAATGAAGGGACCACTCTATTTTTGTCGTTATATCCGGAAGTCGTTACAGGCAAAGGTAAAGAGATACAGACACGTACACATGTGTAGTTTATATTCATTTATTATTGAAAATATGTGCGTCTAGCAGCCATACTTATTCAAAAGTTTACTAAACTCAGTTGCTACTCAGAATATCACTTTGTAACTGAACCATAAAAGCTCCGAAACGTACACGCTTCCCTACCTACTTAGTTGATATCTATAAACAAAAGGTAAACGTCTCCACACTTGCTGACCATCTGTGTGCAATGGATGTAAACAAAAGATAAGAAATGTTTGTTAAAGAAAAAAATCTTTGTGTCTTTGGCGGCCGACTCCGGTCGCAATATCTGCATGGGATTTCTAGGAATTTGTTACAAATGATTCATTAAAAACAGTCGCTACACCCGAACTCGGCGTTACATCCAAAGTCGCTATAGCCACATGAATTTTGTACTAAAGTATTGACCGATAGTAGTGTGAGAGCTGATCGCGGTTAGCTAGGTTTTGGACGGTACGCCGTTCATCTCACCCGGCTGGCCGCTTGAATCGCCCCCGCTGTCGGTCGACGCGCTAGTACGCGACGAGATCCACACTCTGTGGCCCAGTGTAAACCAGTGCCTACTACCCAAGTGTGAAAACATTAACCATGTCGCGCATGAAATTCCCTATCTCGTGCTGCGGCAAAGCATATCCATTCGAGTACGACTCGATGGACGAATCCGAACCACTTATATGCAATCCCAATTTTCCCCAACCTAAATTCACGGGAAAAAGAAGGAAATACTGGTCGCGAACGCTCAACGACTGGTTAAAGGACGAGCTTTCGAAGCGGAATAGTGGACTATCCCGCACTCCGGAACCCGACCTGATGGCCGGCGGGATTGAGCAGCACCAGCCACGCCCACAAGGCGACCACAGCGGAGAGGTTTTAATCCTCCCTGTCAACAAAACAACCAATTTAGACGCGGGCAAGTATCTACCATTCCCCCCCTCTAGGGAACCCTCACCCCCCCTGCACGCGGCATGCAGCTCACGCAGAGGTGCGGAGCACGAGACAGCGTACCCAGCGGGCGTGCGAGAAGTGAGAACCTTTTCATCAGCGGGGCAGACTTCATCATCATCATCTTCAGCGGCGGAGGATGATGAGGAAGTAAGTTCTGATAATTTTTACCAGGACGACGATGACACATCGTTGTCGAGGAGGCATTCCGAGTCCACGTCGGACGCAGCGCTTGAGGAGGAGCGTATGGTCACCGCCCCCTCGCCTGCCCGCACGACGGAAACAGCCGTACCACCAAATAATTCCTACGCAGTCATGGTAAGCACGTCGCCGCCCGCGCGCCCAGCTCACGCGCCGCAGTCGCCGCGACCAGCAACCAGCGCTGCCAACACACAGTCCCAGATGAAGATAAAATCCTTTCCGCCCATAACTGTGGACCATTTACCCAACTGGCCGGTCCACCTAGGTGTGTTGCGAGACCGGCTAGGACATGTAGTAAACGCCACCCCGCTCGGCAAGGGTTTAAGAATTAAACCAAAGTCGGAAGAAGAAAACCAAACCGTACGTAATTACCTCACCGAGCTCCAGGTATCGTCCCCCCAGGTGAGCTGGTGGGGCTACGGACTGGAGTCGGAAAAACCAGTCAAGGTGGCCCTGTGGGGGCTGCCGCAGGGCACCGAGGAGGAGACCATCTGCGCCGCTCTCCGCGACCTCGGGTTTCCAGTAAGGTTTGCACACGCCCTCCCCACTAGGCAGGGCACGGCAAAAATTACCTACCACCCCCAATTTGATGCCATGAGCAAGGCTCAATTGGAGAAATTATTCTCAACCAATACATTATTAAATATGCCCAGGGTGGTACTCGAGGCCTGGAGGGGGAAGACGACAGTGCCACAGTGTCACCGATGCCAAAAATTTGGCCATTCTTCCCATAACTGCCACCGCCCCCGTAAGTGCCTTCACTGTGCAGGGCCGCACGCAGGGGCTCAGTGCCAGATTGCTTCAGACGCGCCTAGGTTGTGCGCGAACTGCCAAGGGGCGCACGCGGCGAACAGCCGACAGTGCGTCGTGTTCCGTAGGGAGGCGCGGAGGAGGAAAATTCACCTCCCCGGGGACCAGCGCCCCCCCCCACCACCACTGCAACCACAGAGGGCAGGGGCACAGCCCCCGCCAGCTATAAGACAAGGTATGCGCCCCCCCTTAATAAGAGCGACGCACCGGCCTCAAACATCCTCATGCATGGCCCCACCGCCCCAGGAGCGGAGCGGAAGGCCAGAGCAGTCGCCCCTACAGGCGAACCAGAGCCCTACCACTCTCCGCCCGCCGGCAAACCCTCCCACGGCGAGGACAAACCAGCGGGTGAGACCTATCGGAGGCGGAGGAGGAGGGGCAAGCCGTATCAGCCGGCCCTCATCCACCCCCCTACCGCCCTACATTGCCCCTCCCCCTCGCGCGCAGGTGCACTCATCGGCGAGTGACTCTCCCAGGCGCAAGCGCAGGGGAAGGCCGCGGAGGAGGAGGTATACGCGCTCAGCTACCCCTGCAGAAGGTCGAGGCGAGGGGCAATCGCCAGACCTGGTAGTTGACGCTGGTCTACCGGGGCAGCAGACTGTCCCGGCTCCCCCTTTCCCCGTTATCCCTGCTTCCTGCGACCAGGAAGCTTCACAAAGACAGCCCCAGTGCTTGGACCAAGCGAGCGGTGCTCTTCCTCCGCGACCGGACTCGAGAACGCGTCCCGGGCCGGCTGCGCATGGGGGCACGAACTCCAGGGCGACTGCACCTATTACTACCACCCAGACCACGTGGTCGCGTTCAAGGGCACCGACCACGTGTGTCACAATCATGCACGGGGCGCCGATAGCTACTGAAAGCGCCCCGCTTAGCCACCCAAATTATACAAACAGACCACCGCCCGGCTTAGAGCCGTGGCAGAGTATAAACACAAACTCTCAACCATGTTCTCCAATTACAGTTACCAGCGGTGCAGCCAGCCAAGAGATGCTCGCTGCCTTGACCGAGGCCATGGTGGGCCTCCTCGCAGCCATAGCAGCCGGAGAAAACCTCCGCGAAGCGGCGGCGCGCGGTCTGGCAGCCATCCAGCGGCTGCACCTTTAACTAAACGCTCAACCAACAACAAGTAAAGGGGGGGGGGTTCATGTGTTATCTCAGGAGGGCGCACAGCCTCCCCCCCCCGTTCCTGATGGCCCAGGCGCGGCCCTGGCCCCCACACAGCGGTGAGAGGGCGCTACCAGAGGCAGCCCTTGGGAGGCAGCCCGTGCCCTCTCCGCGACTTGGGGAGCGGTCGCCCGGGCTAGATGGGTTCTAGTCCGCCCCTCCCCTGCTGGACAGCGTTTCCCCGGGGGTGGCTACCCTTAAGCCACCCCCCCTCCACACGGGACATCAAACTACCAACCCCACGGGACTTGCAAGCGGCTATACCTACCTAAACCAACCAAAATAGAACTATTACCATGACACACAAGCACTGCTCACGGATGAAGACCGAAGAAGCGGCGGCCAAACCAGTAATGATGAGATGCGAGCCGGCGGATCGACGGCAATCATGCTGCTGCGGTGAAACTGCGCGATGAGGCCAAGTCGAGTCGAGTATCGTATCGTGACCATCGGCGTTCACCCGAACGCCGTAAGAAGAAGAAAGAGAGATTCCCGGGGACCAAGAGTCCTTGCGCCCAGCCCCAATAAGAGGTTATGCCTCAAATGGTACCCTACTCCGCCCCGCAGGGGCGGAGCAGACGACACACGATACGATACTAAAGTATGCTTTAAATTCAAGGGACTTAGATTGAACGTCGCTATAGGTAAATGGTCGCTACAACCAAGGTCGTAATAAATGATATCCACTGTAATTCTTAATTCAAATGTAATAAGACTCGCCTGTAACGAACGTTATTTAAAGGTCAATAAATATTACTTTACTTTACTTTACAATAAGACCGCCTTATTTATTCCAGAAACTACGAGTAATGCATGGGTACTGGCCGTTTGTAACTCAGATCTGAACCGGTTCAAATATGCAGATCGCACCAGTTTGAGCTGTTGAGTCACGGTTCAAGTCTAGATCAAGCAGATCAAAACGCGGTTCGCGGTCCAATCAGTTCACGAATCTGTCACAGATTCGAAATATATCCGAACATGAGCTAATGGAGAGCCGCATGTGCGTCTGCAACATAGATTGATAGACAAAAATGAGATGAATATATATATCTACGTAAAATAGAGACAGATTGCGCTGGGTGATGTTTCATATGTGCCGTGAATTACTTGGAACGTAGCTTAGATTAGCGTTGGGTAGGACACACGAATATTATGAGTTTGTATGAGGTACTCATTTTGAGAAATGAAGTAGGACGATGTTCCACCTCATTTGAGGTGGTCCTCAAACGGGAAGTACCTAAATACAAATTGAGGTCATATCGTGTTCTTGAGTTATGAGCTAGATGAGGTTATTTCATCGGAAATGTAGTTTATTGAACTAACATGACGTTTAAGTGTTATGTTATTTGAGTTACATATAATTGTGGAAAATATAAACGTATGTAATCAAAATTATATACATTAAGCGGTGAAAAAATATTCTCAGTTATCTAGGTACAATTATTTTTACATATTATAATTTAAAAATAAAAACTTATTTGTTTTTTTTTCATCAAGTCTCCTCATTCATAAGACATAACCATCTCAAATAAGTTTTTAAAAATCAAGGGAAACACTTAGTTGCAAAGTGTAGTTTAACCTTTAAAATGCAATGGAGTCATGCACTATACCGATACAAAATTTTATGCAAAGTCGTGTTTAAACACGTTTATTATCAATAAAAACAATATGGTAATATCAATGTAGAAAATAAAAAAAAAGCTTAACAATATTTTTAAATTACAACTGAAATCAACGTTGAAAACAGCGCGAACTGTTACATCTATTGTTGTTGTTAACTAACTTCAAAATAGTGGATGTACTCAATTCGTCCGAATGATTTTATATGTATGTTCCCCAATTTTTCGGAGATACCTTAAGAGAGAGATTTAAGAAAAAAAAACGATAATACATACTTTCCAATTCGTCGCATTTTTAACATCATTCCTATATTTTTTCCAAACAAAGTAGGTAACTTAAATTTTTTTTTTTTTTTTTACCATAATGATGACACTCTGTTTTGTAACGCGTTTCCTGCCGAATTGAAGTCGGTTTTAACATGTTTTAGAAGTATTACATGGTACCAACACGCTTATAATAATAGACTCTGTAGGAAGGAAAAATACATATGTCTATAGTTCCCTAGTTAGTGTCATTTGTTGTTACTGTCGATGTCACATTAAATGTGTCTGTCAAGCTGTCGTTCACTCAATCTCTCATTCAAAAATCTTCCACCAGTGTCGTGGTATTTTTGAATCGATTGTTATATAAAAATATTTGACTCAAACGCGGATAAGAACCGTAAATCAACGCGCCTAGATCTTTGTACGTAGCCAGAACTAAACAAGATATTTTACGCTGTTGTGATTAAAAACATTACATAATGCCGTTGTTGAGGCTCACTACAGGCACCTTCGGGCAGCTGCGTACCTTCGCGACGTCAGCGGCTTTAGGAAAGCGAGTGAAGACCTTCGCCGTATATAGATGGAACCCAGACGAGCCCGACAAGAAGCCAACCACCCAAAACTACGAAGTAGATCTCGACGACTGCGCGCCGATGGTTCTGGACGCACTTTTGAAAATCAAGAATGAAATGGACCCTACTCTTACATTCAGGCGATCCTGCCGCGAGGGAGTTTGCGGCTCCTGCGCTATGAACATCGATGGAGTGAACACACTCGCCTGCATTTGTCATATCGACACCAACTGCTCGAAACCGACTAAAATCTATCCTCTGCCTCATATGTACGTCGTAAAAGACTTGGTGCCAGATCTGACCAACTTCTACCGCCAGTACCAGTCGATCCAGCCGTGGCTACAGCGCGACA
The DNA here is from genome assembly GCA_947049295.1 of Ligdia adustata. NCBI lineage: Eukaryota > Metazoa > Arthropoda > Insecta > Lepidoptera > Geometridae > Ligdia > Ligdia adustata. The sequence goes on along the minus strand of OX346236.1, from coordinate 9,289,555 downwards.
AGGAGGCCGCTAAAGGTAAGGAGGTACAGCTACTACAGGATGTTGAAGATCGTGCTAAACTTGATGGTTTGTATGAATGTGTGCTGTGTGCTTGCTGCTCCACTAGCTGTCCTTCTTACTGGTGGAACGGAGACAAGTACCTCGGCCCGGCTGTACTCATGCAAGCTTACAGATGGATCATTGATTCTCGCGATGATGCTACCCAGACACGACTATCAAAGCTTAAGGACACATACTCTGTCTACCGTTGTCATACCATCATGAACTGCACAAGGACTTGTCCGAAGGGTCTGAACCCGGGTCGTGCCATTGCACAAATTAAGACCCTGCTATCTGGAATTGTTAAGAAACAGGACCCCATCATGGATCCTGCCGGTCTGGAAAAATCTGCCGCAAGTAATTAAACAAACAAAGCAATATGAGTGGCATCTCTGTGAGTGTTTGTTATTTTTATGTCTTTTTAATTAATCTGAACATTAATAAAAGTGGAACATTAGATGTAAAGTTTTTATATGACAGTTTTAACATAGTGCCAATAGATTTCAATTACAAATCAATATAGAACATGAATAAGATGAATTAAAGTTAAAAATACTTCTTAAATAAATATCAAAACTCTGGAGATGCCTAAACAGTAGAATTGTTGACTACTCAAGCTAAAATGACCACAACAACGTAGGAGCTGTATTTTCATTTATATGAACTGTACTTAATTTAAGATTCAAGTAAGATTAGTCTTTTAATCTTATCCACAGAATCATGGTTTTTAAATACATTGTAGAAATAAAATTCTTTTATAGCATTTAGAATTTAAATAGAAAGATGCATGAATTGTATTTTCATTGTGTTGAAATGATATAAAAAGGACAATAGGAAGCTTGTGTAGTTCGAACTAGTTGAATTGATAATATTATTTTTGTATATTTGTTCAGTATTGTTTGTTATACGTAAAATGTTATGAGATTGTAAAATAATAGAAATTTTTGGATTTACAATTTTTTTAATAAATAATTACACCAAAAATAGTAATATTAAAAAAAATTACATGCCTACTAACAACCTTTCAAAATTAAGTTATAAAGCATCGTCAAATATTATTTTTACTGTATCATTTTTGGTAATTCACATCTATATAGATAATATTGTGTTGTACAGTCGATCTAGAAACTAAAACTAGGTATCATTAAAATTATGTTAATAACTTGTGACATTTTTTAAAGTATTATTTGAATAGATTTTTTGTCATTATAAATTATTGACTTGATTTATTTATTTCTCATTTCATTTTTACATGTTTTTGATGTGCTACATGTACAGTTGTTAATTAAACGTAAATTATACAGAAATGTTTTTTATTGTAGATACCAAATCAGTTATTTAGTTTTTGGTCTAGCAAGGTCACTTCCAATTAGTGATAGCTTAGTTGGTAAAAGTTTGGCTTGCAAGTGAAAGGGTGTGGGTTCAATCCCAGGTAACAAGCATTGACTTGTGTTTGTTACTTATGCACTTATTATAATTGATTACCACATACTCAAACAGTGAAGGAAAACGTCATATGGAAACCTGTTTTTCAGAGAAGGTTTTATATCTTCCGAAGATAACTGAAGTCCCTAACCTGCAATCTGGCCAGCGTGGACTATGGCCTATACTCTCTTCTTAAGGGAGACCCGTACTCTAGCAGTGGCACATAGGTTGATATTTAGGGTCACTTATTATTTTGATTCCAATTAGCCATTTTTTCATCTCTATTGCAAGTGCTTTGGCTTTGCAAGGTATTGCATATGCCATCTTTAAGTCTTCGAGTCTTGGCATTGTATTGGTTTTAAATAATAACAGATTATTACAACTCTGACATCACAGGGGTCAATACGATAAGTTTTACAGTCTTGTGGAGGTGTGTCTACTAGATAACCCAAAAATACTATGAATAGACCTTGAGTGATAACCAGTTGGACCAGTCGAGTTACTATAGAGATTCGATAATGACGACTGGTGTTTATTATCATAAACGCGAAACTTTGTATGTGTGGATGTATGTTTGTTACTCTTTCACGCAAAAACTGCTGAACCGATTTGGATGAAAGTTGGTACGGAGATAGCTTAGACTCAGGATTAACACAATATGCTACTTTTTATCCTGTATTAACGCGGGTAACACCGTAGGGCGCAGCTAGTACATCAATAATTGAATGTAGTGGAATAATTCAAAGATAAGTACAGCAGTAAGTTCAAGAGTATTATTTAATACATTCTCAGGTTCAAGTTGATATCTCTAAGGCCATTCTTTATCTCTCTCATAATGATGTCTGCGTTGTAAGTTTAATAGGATATTCAATATGAATGCATGTACATATTGAAAGTAGAGCGAAATGTCTTTGCTTCGAGTATGTTATTTTTTTTTTTTACTTTTGGTGTGCATGTTTTCCTGGACATTTGTACTCGCGTACTGGTTGTTATTTTTGTACAGATTTCTAAAAGGAAGAGGTAGGTACTCAATTCGACTGTATTTTTTCTTATGTGACCTCACTTTCAGAGACAGGTGAAGTTTTGAAAAAAATCCTACCTATTTTGTTTGAAAGGGTATAACGCCCCTCACCCCATTCATTATGATTTTTCAAAATCGATCAAGATGTAGGATTTTTAAATGGAAAAAACTAAAAAGTTCTATCAACGCCTGCCGCTGCAATGGAAGTCTTAGTCACTTTTTTTAAATAAATGTATCAACACAAGGTAACAAGCATAGGAATATATCATATGGAAAACCTGTTTTTCAGAGAAGAATTAATATCTTCTGTAGATAAGTGAAGTCCCTAACCTGCAATCTATGTATCAATGTATCAACGCCTGCCGCTGCAATCGAAGTCTTAGTCACTTTTTTTAAATTAATGTATTAACGCCTGCCGCTGCAATGGAAGTCTTAGTCACCTTTTTTTTTAAATAAATTTAGTTTAGCAACGCCTGCCGTTGCAATCGAAGTCTTAGTCACTTTTTTTAAATTAATGTATTAACGCCTGCCGCTGCAATCGAAGTCTTAGTCACTTTTTTTAAATTAATGTATTAACGCCTGCCGCTGAAATGGAAGTCTTAGTCACCTTTTTTCAAAATAAATGTAGCAACGCCTGCCGTTGCAATCGAAGTCTTAGTCACTTTTTTTAAATTGATGTATTAACGCCTGCCGCTGCAATCGAAGTCTTAGTCACTTTTTTTAAATTAATGTATTAACGCCTGCCGCTGCAATGGAAGTCTTAGTCACCTTTTTTCAAAATAAATGTAGCAACGCCTGCCGTTGCAATCGAAGTCTTAGTCACTTTTTTTTAAATTAATGTATTAACGCCTGCCGCTGCAATCGAAGTCTTAGTCACTTTTTTTAAATTAATGTATCAATGCCTGCCGCTGCAATGAAAGTCTTAGTCACTTTTTTTTTAAATTAATGTATTAACGCCTGCCGCTGCAATCGAAGTTTTAGTCACTTTTTTTAAATAAATGTATCAACGCCTGCCACTGCAATGGAAGTCTTAGTCACTTTTTTTTAAATAAATGTTACATCGCCTGCCGCTGATCTTGAATCTTGACATAACTCAGGTTCAAATAATTTTAACTTTTATGTGTTACTACTACCTCACTAAAATATTTTACCAATTGGTTCTTAGGATAGGATATTTAAATATAAAAAAATATAAAATCTTCAGGAATAGCATTTTATTTTATATTGTTAATCATCTCATTAAATATAGATTATAACAAAATGGTTAAACTATGCCTAATATTAATAATAACAGACACAAATATATACAAACAACATTGCTTATACATTATTAATTTTGGATGACATCATACTCAATACAAATTTATATATAATAAATATTATTGCTATAGTAATATCTATAACGGAGGAGGCTTTGACTCAGCATACTAGAAACACTCTCACGAAATAATAATATATTTAAACAAGTGGTTACAACTGACTTCAAAAAACCCGACTGCAAGAAATTTAGACCGACGTATCTTAACAACGTGAAATCGCGGGATGCAGCTAGTGTAGCCTATGACCATCTGCAGGTGAAGACGAATCTATTGACACCACTAATATGAAAATACGACAAGCCGTTTAGGCACTAGGGCGTGACAAAGAAATATACATACATACACACGAAAAACATAACCCTCCTTTTTTGTAGTCGGGTCAAAATTATAAAACTACTGCATTTAATATAACTCTGTGATCGCTAATAAAATATTTCTTTGTTTTTAAAAAAAATATGGAAAAATTTAAAATTTGACATAAAATTGTAATAAACTGCCTATTTATTTGATACACGTTAATTGAATAACCTCCTCCGATTTCTTAAAGTCGGCTAATGATAGGAAGAATCATACAGATTTCTAATGGACGCTCATATCCAACAATTAAACATTTTGAAAAATCCCCGACATTTGTTGTGGCTGCCATTGTAAAATATGATATTGTCATAGTATTCTACTAGTCAAACTCTTTCATTTTTAACATTGACACTCATATTGAGGGAGTTGTGAAAAAATGTGTACCCCGCCAATTTGTGGCGGCGGCCATCTTTGACCGATTGTCATCAAACATAGCTAAGAACACTAATACACCTTTCAAACAATATAATCGTAATTATATAACCCCGTCGTTTTTGCTTTAGGGTTAAAAAGTATATGCAAATGTACAAACAAACAGCCAACCGCACAAAAAAGATAACTTCTTAACCTACATAGGTACTTATACTATTTCTTTTACGTATGTATGTACAGCAATGGACTGAAACCCCATTATTACGTGTAAAATAAATTGAGAGACCAACGGTATTACATTGAATACTGGTATCTCTTTCACTCACATAGTGTGAGAGTGAGAAGGCTTGCTTCCAATCGCGGACTGGATAATATAGACTCCATTTTAAATAGGATGGAGGCGCAAACGTTGACAGCGTCGATCTTAGACGCTAACAGGGATGCGTTCCGTGCCTCAGGGTGTAGTTGTTTCGTTGTTTTTATACCCTGCCCGTAGATAGCGAACGTGTTAGTATAGTACGGGCAAACAACTTGACCTGGCGCGAGACCTGTTGTACTGTTCGCACTTACCAAACTATCCGTGAGAGCGAAAGGGACGATACCGCCATCTTGGTTCTAGTTATTTGCCGCGTACTAGAATATTTACACTGACAGCAACTCAACCTCACACTTCACGGGAAAATAGCCTTTATTGCTATAGCCATGTATTGTCAACTGTCACATAAATATCACAACGTTTTTTACCGAGCTATTTTGATCATTAAATAGTTGCACCTAACGGACGCTCCGAACGCGTCAGTTGCATGTCAGTAGTTATACAATGAGGCCGCGAACGCGAGAAGAGCCAATAGTTGCACCTAGAGTAGGCAGCTTGTTAGAAGTGATATTAGAATAAAATCGCCTTTAGATATCTGTATTGTAACGAGTAAAACCGCGGTATACAACTAGTACAACTTATGACAATCTGCATGTTCTTATTTTTTTAATTTATATATTTAAACTCCACAGACGCTTTGGTCCGTGCCTTTTATGTGGGTCATTCACACAATCTGCAGATAAAGATCAATCCCATGACAGCACACATCAAAATCGGTCTGCCTGTTTCAGCTGTGGAGGGTCACAAAGTTATTACATAAATACTTAATTAAAAACATTAGAAAAACATTAGCTTTCTTTGGGCAGTCGGGTAAAAAAGAGATAGGACAGAGCGGAAGTAGCAGCAATATACCCAAAAACACATTGCTTCGGGCACTATAATTATTATTCATAGGCCTTGCTTTTGCTACAATATACCTATATATTAAAATTCGAGCTTTACGGACAACACAGTGATCATAAAGTTACTCAAATGTATAGTCTCTGGCAGGTAACATGCACTATGGCTATACAGGATTATTGGTTAGGGGTGCACTAAACCGAAAGGGAGCCACTATTTCGTACGAACTTTTTCGAACGAAAAGAATGACTTTTTTTCTCGAATTCAGGGTTGGTCCCATAATTAAAGTTGTTCATAATGATGAGTATAGTGACCCCCTTTCGACTAAATACACCGATACCCTAGTAACACTATTCATAACGTGAATAATTCGTGTTATACAATATCGTAAACGAAAGATTATTTCTCGTTTAAAAGCGAAGTCACTTTAATACGAACATATCACATGAAATGACTACGAAACAATACACGTAAATATATTGACCTTCCGGAAGTGTCGCGACGAGCGATAAGTCGTCACGAAATTATAAAAAAAAAGAATCGTAAATCTATTTGCCTTACGTCGTCGGGAGTGTCGTGACGAGCGATAAATCGTCACAAAATATTTGTTTGAAGTTTTAACCATTTGTTCTCACGCCATATAGGAGTAATATTACTAATCGCTAAACTATCTCCAAAATATCACTTTGACAACCGTCATAATTGTTTTTATGTTGTTTGCTTTATGAAAATGTAATTTACGTGTTTTTTCATTTATATATTTCGTGACTACTTATTGTTCTTCACCACACTCCCGACAACAAAATGTCAAAGTAGATTAACGTTTATTTTTTTGGGTAGTTTGTGACGACTTATCGCTCGTCGCAACAACGATATTTTAAATACGCCCGAAATATTTGCGTCAATAAAGACCGGGAAAATCACGCGAGCGATTCAAAATCATAGCGTAAATACAATTAATGTTTCGCGTGATTCAAGCTAGATAGCATCTGGGTGCCAACTTAAATAAAATGTACTATAACACCATAGACATTTTTTCTACAACCATAGACATAGATGCAATGTATATCTTTCAGTGTCATAGAAAAACTTTTTTTTTTAAATTTTAACTAACATTATGCCGTCTAGATAGATAGTGTAGTTTCGGTTTATATAAGTCTGAGGTGTCGTACCTCTGCACTTTTGCTCTGGGGGTGGTTTTGATCTTGCCGTTAGGGTTGGTCGGGATTGGGGGTGTATTCTGTACGTAGTTCTCCACAGATTTATCGCTCGACGGACTGTTGGAGAGATCTGGAAAATTTATTGAAATTAAATTCGTTTAAGCAAAATATATATTAAATTACAACACAGAAGAAAAGTAGAAAAACATGCAAAGTTATAAAAACTATTCTATAAATAAAAAATAAACTCATTCTGTCACTCTGTTGCCGAGGAGAAGAAGGACAAACAAACCAACACACTTTCGCATTTGTAATGTGTATGGGGGACGTATGCTTACTGTTTCTCTTGGGTCTGGAGAGCCCCACTCTCCGCGCGCGACACATGTACTTGGACCGAGTGCTCGTACACACTTTGTTATTGTTGGACACTTCCACACATTCTGAAACAACACACAAATTATATATACACAATGTGTAACAGAAAGGTGTGACAATACTTAAAGGTGTTAAGTCTGCCAATCAAGGTGAACCCATAGTGAAAGAAAATTATTGCAAACTTCGAGAATAAATGATTAGGTTCTCCATACAAAAGTTGTTCATGTGATCGGTCAAGTTGTATGGAGGATGCAATATTATTTTCAAATTTTGCAAAAGTTTGTACTACAATGGGTTCACTTTGATGGGAAGACTTACACCCTTAAGTATTGTCACACCATTTTTACAAGTTGTATATATATATTTTTTCTTTAAACTAATAGCTATCAGGTTAAAGAAAACATCATGATGAAATCTGCTGATGGCTCACACCCCCTCCATAGCGGTGACCCAGCCCAGCTGTGGGATATTATCAGTTGATACGAGACAAGCCCTCAGGTGACTAGGTTAGTGGTTGCCTAGTCAGTAAAAAACTCAATTTTTTACAACTTTACATAAGTTCTAAAGAAAAAGCGACTCATAAGTATTATAAATTATGCATAAGCCTTGCATACGAGTAAGTCAACCTTAAAAATTTTCCATTGTGAATTTATAAAACCCCCAAAAAATACTTCTTTAATCCATAGCAAAATGTCCTGAAAATGAGTAATCCTTCAGCATAATGCACCAATAATTTATAAAAATCATAAAACTCACCTTCAGTAGTAGAAGAAATTTGATCTGAATCGCTCATTTTCCTCATCTTTTTCGGTGTCAAAACAGATCTATTATTATTAACTGAACTTTCCACTTCGTCTATACATCTCTTTAAGCTTTCACTATCACTTCGCACTTTAATACTATCTAGATTGTCTTCTATCTCATTTGTTTCTTCGTTAATTACATCTTCTATCTCTTTCTGACAATCGCTATAGTAATCTATTTCGGTTATTTTACTCGGTGACGATTCTATTACACTTCCTAGTATAATTTCCATAACTTCTTGCCTCGATTTCTTATTGATATCGTCTAATTTTGTATCGTAATCACTGGTTAGTTCAAATGAACATTCAGATTTCACTGGACTGAACAATAGTGGATTTTCATGGTATTTTTTAACTTCTATCGGTAAAATTACTTCTGTAGTCAATTGTACGTCTTTTATTATGTTTGTTGTTGTGTTTGGTAGCTTCAAATGTCCGTTTTTGTAGTAGTTTATAATTTCAAAATCTCCCATTGTAGACGCTACTTCTTTGACGATGTTTTCTTCGTAAGTGTCGCAATTTATTAAATATAATTTCTTGTTTGTAGCTAAGGATTCTCTGTAGCTTTTGAAGAAGTTGCTGAATTCGTGTCTCTCTAATTCTGCATTGTATTTTTCGTGTTCTGCGAAGTATTGTAATTCTATTGGTTTACAGGTCAATTCTATTTCCTTTGAAACTTCATCTTTCTCCATGGAAACTACTGGTTCTTCTATGAAAATTGCATTTTCTTCTTGATTATCTTCTGTTTCTGCAATATTTGCATTTTCTTGAAGAGTTTCACTTTCTAATTCTTCTTTCGATTCAAAATCAACCTCCTCAGATTCGGATACTTCTTCCGTTATAATGGTAACTTCGAAATATTTATTCTCTGGATTTGTGCTCTCCGTTAGTTCTGTAAATTCTGTATTATTAATATCTGTGCTATGTGTAACTTCTGTGCATTCTGTATTTTGTATCTCTATGGCTTCAGAATTTTGTATCACATCTTCTGTGTTTGATGTTTCTTCACCATCCTTAGGTTTTGTTTCCGAAGCTTTACTATATTCGGTTATTTCGTCCATTAATTCTGAGAAGGGTTTATTCTCATCGTAAGTGTAGTCGATCTTATCTTCGGACTCTTGTGCTAATTCTATGTCAGATACAGTTTTATTCTCTATATCTGCGGTTTGGTCTTCTACTATTTCACTGTCTTTTATATCTACTATTATTTCGTCCATGATGATATTTTCGTTGCCGTTAGTAGGGATTTCAACGCCTATTATTTCGGAAATTTGGGCAGCATTCGGTATTTCCATTACTATAGTCATGTCTTCTTCTTCAGTAGTGTCCAAACTCTTTTCATCATTATTTGCGTCGTAAGTAGATTCTTCTGCGATAGGTGTTAAAACGCAAGCGAATTCCAATTCTGGTCCAGAAATGCTTGAGTAAACTTGACTCAAACTAGGTCTCACATTTGCTTGAAATTCTAGAAGTAATGCTGCTTCTTGATTCATTCTCTTCTGTTCTTCATCTAAAAACTTTCTCATTTTCATGAGTTTTTGTGCCTCTTGGAAATTGGCTGCGAATTTTGGTTTTTTTAATGTAACATCAGGAACGAAAGGTAGCCTCGGCGGAGCTGCTATTGGTGTTTCTAAATTTTTATCTACTCTAATTGCAGGTTTGAACTGAGATATTTTGGAATTGTCTTTAACTATATGCTCTTTGTCACTAGGACTCGGAGATTCTCCGCTTGTTGATGTGGTTTCGGATTTGGAGCTACTGGCTTTACTATCTTTTTTATTATCTGACGATTTAGAAATACTATGATTCTGCGAACCTTTTGACGATGAACTTCCGTCGTTAGAATCGCGGTCGGTTGATCTTCTGCTATGGTTTCCTCGACCGGAAGAACTGTAATGATCGTCAATATCTTTTTTATCTTTCTTTTTATCTTTATCTTCGGGTTTCTTACTACTGCTGCTGCTTTTTCTATCTTTGTCCCGACTGGAACTCGACTTGGAATCTCTATATTTATCTTTAGACTTGTCTCGGGAAGAATCTGAAGTTTTATCTTTTTCTTTGGAAGAACTTGAAGATTTTCTCTCATCTGAGCTTTTGCTTGACTGGCGATAGGCAGAGCTTGAACTCCTGTGTGATTTTGAATCTTTGTCTTTACTAGAACTTTTGTGAGAGCTTCTATGTTTAGACGAATCTCTACTATCTTTCTTCTCGCTTCTATCTCTAGACTTGTCCCTTTCTTTAGTAGATTTACTTTTGTCATCTCTTGTGCTTGATTTCTTATTGTGTCTGCTACTATCGCGAGACGTAGAATGCTTAGAATCTGATATTTTATCTTTGCTACTGGAATGTCTGCTAGAATCTCTGGATCTGTGCGAACTTTTATGACTGCTTTTCTTATCATCAGTCTTTTTATCTTTCTTAGAATCCTGCGAGTTTTCTATTTCAGATTTGACTTCTATATTAGTTTTGCTGTTAACATCGCTTTCGTAATCAATGTGTAAATTGTTACTGTTGGAACTATCATCGTACATCGGCGTATTAAATGTATTTATATTGACTTGGTTTTTAAATTGGTATGATAAATCAATTTGATTGTTTTCCTTCTTTTCTATCTTAATATCTTGTGAAGTCAGATTAGTATCTAAATTAGTCTCCATAGATTTTTCATCTTTAGATTCTATAGTAAAACGGAAAGTGCTTGGTGCCGTTTTTTCATCAGATTTGCCATCAGAATCTGAAAATCCTTGCTGAGCATCGCAGGAATTTTCGTTATTGTAGTTTCTGATTGGAGTTAATGGAGACATGTTCCTTATCAACGAAGAATCAGAGCTTGAACTGGATTCTTCGCTATTAATTGGAATTGGTTTGAAATACTGGTCTTTATCTAATTTAGGCGCTTCTTCTGGCAAAGGAATATCAGTGGATAAATTGGGCTCATTTGGTAAGGCAATACTTTCCAATTTTACTTTAATATTGTCAGCTTTAGGAGGGCTGTTTACAGGGGCGGGTATGTTTTCTAATTTTATTTCTTCGGTAGGTAACGGTATAGAACTTTTATCCATACTCTCAGAGTCATTTGACTTAAATGTTACTTCTGAAATTTCAATTTCGATTTTTTCTTTCGTGTCTAATTCTGTTTTAGCTTCTTTAATTTCTGGATCTTCATCAGTTTCCATTTTATCCGATTTTTCTTCTATTTCCATTTCTTCTTTTTTGTCATCGTTGCTTTTGACAGAGCCTGGGCTGACAGCTTCAAGGTCAGTTGGGAGTAGGTCTTCTGGTTTATTTTCAGCGGTTTCCGGTTCAGCCGTTTTCTTCCTAGGTATTCCGAGGTAGTTGTACACTAAATCTTCTACTTGTGGTATGAAGACCGATGCTACTTTAGGGTTTACTACTTGGTCCACTATCCTTTCCACACCTTGCTCTAGGTAGTTGCCACTGTAAATATAAAACGCATGTATAAATATGCAGATAGATAATAATATTTCAACTGTCATTTATGACATCCAAAAATATTCCTTGTATTAACGCTTCTATAAAAGAAAGAGAATAAATAAAAGTTATTATCATGAAATATTTAATGAACGAGAAACATACGAGTTCAGTAGCAATCGTAACTAACGATCCCCCCCCCCCTCCCGGGAGCCCTTAATTATGTACGAATGCGTTGACACATAGCACAAATCTTAAAATATTTATCAAGGGGAAGACGCTTAGTTCACATGTTTTGAAAGTACATGCATGTATGCACCACATCTTTCTATCAACACTAAACTAATTGGAAAGGCTTTCCAAGTCTTGTAATGCAAGTCTCACTTTACAAACCAAGTATTTTTAAAAATAAGTAATTACCAACTTCACTTTGGCAGACGCTGATAAAAAATGTTATTTTGATTTAAAACCCAAATTTGATATATGATGATGGTGATTTGTTGGTGGGTTGGAACATTGGATAATCTGTAGATCTTAAATGGTATATAGGTAATCTTTCCGACATATTTTTTTTGTTGTTGTTGTAGTTAGTCATTTTGTTTTTGGTAATCAAGGCACTTGCCCGGTAGTTTTTTTTATCACCTGTCTGTCTAAAATTTTTACAAAACAAAGTTACTAGATTGATTTTGATCAAATTAAAATGGGACAAAATATGTAGACTCTTTTTAACAAGTATCTGAGAAATCAAGTAACTTGTCTTGAGTGTTTCCTAATTTTTTGGGCAACAACGGCAACATATTAATTCAATAAGTATTACTCCAGAATATGTTTCCTAAGTTTCTCCCGCAGCTGGTTCTTGTTGAGGTCTGGCTTCCAGCACTGGCGGGAGAGGAAGGTGGAAACGGAGGTCTCCACTCGCTGTCTCAGGTTCTGGTATGCTGGCCGAGTGTCCACGTCTGCGATGCATTCTTTACGGAACTGGATATACACAAGAGAAATGAATAAATAATAAATAAATAATTCATTTTGTTACAAAATAAAGAATACTCACACAAAGATCATTTAATATAGTTTATGAAGATGGGTTTTCACACGTACCTGATTGCTAGTTTTGTTCACATTTGGCGAACCCATTTTTGATTCAGTGGTGCGAGACATGTCATTGTTGATGACACGAACGACTCATTTTATCCCTGATGATGTTCACTGAATGCGAACAAAACTATAGTTGCGACCTTTCCAACAATCAGGTACACGTGAAAACCAGTCTGCTTAAACAATATGAATGAAACACGTTCTCTAAATAAAATTACAAAGAACATTATTTTTATCAATGTTGTATATTGCATGCATACTTAATTGATTATTGATAAATTACATTAACAAGTAAATAATACATTTTCTCATTAGTTATAGCTTAAATTAAAAATAAATTTTAATTAGGCTGACATTATAGTGTAAGAAAAAAAGGATGAGTATTTGTATTATTATAGGGCTCTAACTTCCTCAGTAGGATTCCCTGAGTTTGAGGAAGTTAGCTCTTCTGAGGTGCCAGGCTTGAGAAATGTTTGCTTGAAATGTTGTTAAAGGTGAAGTCAGTTCATAGTGACATGGCTACAGAAAAAAAAACTATTTTAGGACTTTAGAATAGATAAATACTTTTATTACCTTAACTCGAAAGAAATTAAATAATAAATTTATTTAATTTATTTCATAATAAATTTATTTAATTTCTATATTTTTTAATCTAATTAAGGCTTATTAGCTTAGAGAATACATTGACAATTTAAACTACAATTAAATCAAATCATCAATCAATCTGTATGCATTCAATTTATAACTAATTTGTATAGCATTCTGGCTGTATTTGAAGTGTGCTCAGCCAGAATGATATTACAATATTTGACATAGATATGGTGGTAGCTTATATCCCTGGTCAACATATACTTTTGATCCTGGTAAATTAAAGAAGAGGAATAATAAATACCCCATGGACCAAGTCACAGGCATCATTTAGTAAGTAAATAATTTAAAAATATTCTTTTATTTTATAAACAGGTTTATCGGCTAGGGTGTGTACTAAACCGAAAGACAGTCACTATACTCATCATTACAAACAACTTTCAGTATGAGATTGCACAACTCTGGAGTTGAGAAAAAAACAGCTATTCCATGGAAAAATAAAATATTTAGCATCAGCAAAGTCTGATTCTTTTTGTTAGAATTGGTCCCATAGTGAAAGGTTTTTCCTAACATATAGTGACCCCTTTTCGGCATAGTACACCCCTAACTGATAACCCTGTAGTTAAATAAATGTAGTTTTACTATGATTTAATTTTACAACCCAAAAATAGTTATACTGTTTTAATTTTCAGGCCAAAAGTTAGACATTGAACATTGGTTTTCAATCCCAAAAATGGAAATATAATGCAGTTTAATATCTAACATGTCCATGAGTCTTTCAAAATTAAATTTGCAATATATTGCCATGCAAAAGAAAATGATTCTAAATACAACTACAAAAGTGTGTTATAGAACTAGCATTTTTGAAAGGGTTAATTAAATTTAGAACCTTCCTGACATACTCGTACACACAACACAACAAGATATGTGCTCACATTGTATAATCTGTTAACTTCAATGAAAATGACTGAATGACTGACGACTGGCTGGTTCCTATATCCAAACTCAAAACAAACTAAGACTACTATCTCCAGATTATTCTGTAATCTGTGTCTCAATAAATACAGTTTGATTGCTATTGAAACTATAGGTCCTTTTCCTCCTGATAGACGTCTGATTGGTCAGTGATATGCCAGCAGAGAAATATAATTGCTGCCATCTATAATTTTACTTTTAAACAATAAAAGTTCCAAGTTAGTTATATAGAGGGAGCTTTTTAAGATTAATATAAATCATTTCCCTCGTAAAAACCCATTAAAAATTCATAAGACAAATCTGTATTATTATATATTTTATGATACACCATAATTTGCAAAATTATGGTGTATCATTTCTAAAAATAATGAAAATATATAATGATACAGATTTGTCTTATGAATTTTTAATGGGTATTTACAAATGAGTAAAAATACCAAAATAACTTGAAGAGATTACTACGTAAACCCCAAACATTGATAATGAAAGATAGATAAAAAATAGAAAATTTCCAAACTTAGCATAATATGTCATTTTAGAACAGGGTGCGAAAATGATAAAAAAAAGATTGATCACTAAACCATTTGACTTCTTTTTAAAATTGCAACTTGAAACTGTAGATAGGTTATTGGATTGCTTTTACTCAAATTTTGATGGAAATCTCTATCGGAGATAGGTAAAAATGTATTGAGATCGCTTATTGGAACCGGCCATTACTAAAAACCAACTGTGTCTTGCACACCTACATGCATTAATGGACAAATGTGAAAAGTAATTAGTACTATCTCATTTTAATATATAAAAATAAATCTTAAAAAAATAAAATATTGAAAACTTACAGGAAATTTTTAAGTGCCTGTTACAGCACTTAGTTACAAAAACTATTAAAATTATTAACACAAATCTTACTTTGCAAGACTAGGTACTACTTTTTTTTATATATGTTGAGGGATATTCTAAGGATTCAAATGTTTTTTTAATAGTGACACTTCTACACCACAAGAAGTTTAAGCCTCTATTACTTTTAAGTTTCAATGAATCAGCCAACAACAAATCAAGATCTTGAGGTTTGTGTTCAGAGCAAACAATACTAATTCAGCTACTATATGAAATCTTATGCATGTTTTGTAATTTTACATTAATGTACAAGCAATTAACTTATATCCCAATCCCAAGTATCTTACAGCATATTATAACAGGTATTTATGCTATCATTAATTGTAAGATCAACGAACTTAAGCTCTCAAAGTCTGTAACACGTCTAGACAGTTTGAGCTTGACAATTGAAGGTGCTCTTGAGCTAAGTCGAATAAAATCAATTTCAGCCTAGTAGGGCCATAGCCAATGTCAACAAAGCTGAAATTTTCAATGAATAGGAGTCGTATGGAAGGTCATAGGAGCTTCTCATGCCAGTAATAATACAAAGGAGCTTACCTGATCAAAAATTCCTTTGGATTTCAGCTCATAGACCAGTTGATCGACCAAACGGGGGTCCCCTGGCATATACTGCAAATGCGCCATTTCAGCCTTAATACGCGCGGGATAACCAAGTCACTAAAATGGCATTACTTTCTAGTAATATTTCTGCTTTTCGGACGAATGAATTAACCAATTATAAATAAAATCCAAATATCTCTCTTCAATGTGATTTGACCCTACCAAAAGGTTTCTATTCTAGTGATGGGACATGTAAATAGTAAATACACGAGCTATCGATTACGTGTTCTATGATATTTTTTATACAATAATAAAATTATGAAATATGTGACGTAAGTGAAGTTCACAACATAATATTTAATAAAATTTTATCAACAATTTTATGATGTTATTAAAACTGAAGTGGAACAAGAGATTGGCAGCTTTTTCCAGTCAACTTTTGTTAGCTTAACTCTGGTAGACAAGTAAGAAACCTATAATTTTCATTTAAAAATCTATGAAGATTTCAACATAAAATGTATGCATAACGTTTATGCGGGATTACTTCCTTCCTTGCGAGTCCGACTCGCATATGGCCGATGATTCTGTTTTCACTAAACTGGTATAGTTAACTAACAAACTGTTTTTACAGTTCACTAAATTAACTGCGATAGTATTAGCTTTCATACATCAATATGCTTATATTTGTAATTTAATATAATTTTAAGCATATTCAAATAAAACGTACATATCTACTTTTAGGCAACATGGCAACAATGGCTGTCTTTCAACTTTAACTAGGTGACCGTTTCTACTTCTATCCTATCGAATGAAGACATCACTAGCTTGCTTCCAGTTTTTTTTTCTTTACCACATACTTCACTTGTGGTTTTAGGCCAGCACATTATAAAACTGATTTAATTACGGAATTAAACAATATCAATTTTTAATAATATATATCCATTGAGGTAGGAAATCCAACTTTGTTTATATATCTTTATTACTTTGCTGTAGAAAGTATAATAGTCGCTGGAAATATACTACTAGTATTATGCTTGTATGAAAGGAATAAAAAGGTCACTTACAAATTGTCATGCAAGTGCAAGTGTCAACGTCAAAATAATTCAAAATTAGATTTTGTCATCTCAAGTTATTGTTAGTGTTGTGGGATTGAAATTCTAATTTAATTCGCCTCTAATAATACTGAAAAGTAACTAAAATGAGAGTAACAAACGAGGCTAACACGAAATTACAGGAGACTCTCATTCAAAAAGAGCAGCAGGAACGTCTTGCTCTTGGTAAGTTTTGATTGGAATGTGACCGTTAATATAACCCCACAAAATATAATACGCACCATTTAGAAGTCACTACCTATAGTTGCTAAGTATTTCTAATTCAGTCGCGTAATGTCAGCTGTTATTTACAATTAAATAACCTCTCACCTCCAAAAAAAACATCGGTAAATAAATAAAAATGAATAAATTAACATCTTACACTATAAAAGAGATTCATAAAGCCTATCGTGACAAATTACTTACGCCTACAAGCTTCGTAGACTTGTGTTTACAACGAGCAAGACAGACAAGCGAATTAAATGCATTCGTTACTCTTACTAACGAAATTGCCGAAAACCATGCGATCGAAAGCGAAAAAAGATTCTATATCGACAGAAAAACGAAGCCTTTGGATGGCATTGCCATCGGGATGAAGGATAATTTCTGCACTAGTAATATAAACACGACTTGTGCATCTGAAATGTTGAAGAACTTCGTACCTACATATGACGCTACAGTCTACGCTAGATTGTTAGCTGCAGGAGCTTGTCTCATCGGCAAAACGAACTTGGACGAGTTCGCGATGGGATCAGGAACAATAGACTCTATATTTGGCCCAAGTCGTAACCCTTGGCAGTATGATAAAGAAAAATGGAGAATTTCTGGCGGAAGTTCTGGTGGTAGCGCCGTAGCAGTGTCATCGGGAGCTTGTGTGGCTGCTATCGGATCTGATACTGGAGGTTCTACACGAAATCCAGCAGCTTTATGTGGTGTTGTAGGCTTAAAACCTACCTATGGTCTAGTGTCTCGTTATGGGCTTATACCCCTTGTGAACTCCATGGATGTACCCGGAATATTAGCAAGAAATATTGAGGATGCAACAAACATCTTAAACTGTGTTGCTGGTCCTGATAAATTTGATTCAACAACAATTAAAGAAGATTTTTCTCCCCTTGAGTTGAACGACATAAATCTTTCCAAATTAAGAATTGGGATACCTATAGAATATCATTGTGAAGGCATGAGTCCTGAAGTAATAGACCTATGGAGATATGTCACGGACTTACTAGAAAATGAGAGAGCTGTAGTCAAAATGGTTTCATTACCGCATACATCAGTTTCAACAGCTGTATATTCAATCCTGAACCAATGTGAAGTTGCTAGCAACATGGCTAGATATGATGGCATAGAATATGGCTTGAGAGCTGATGAAACGTACTCCACTGAAGAGTTGTATGCATCATCGCGTCTCAAAGGCTTCAATAAAGTTGTCCGATCAAGAATTTTAACGGGAAACTACTTCTTATTGACTAGAAATTATGAAAAATACTTTGTTAAGGCTTTGAAGTTACGTCGACGGATTTCGGATGACTTTAATAAGGTGTTCAGCGGTGATAATAAAGTAGATTTGCTGTTGACTCCAACTACATTATCTGATGCACCGTCATATGAAGAGTTTTCATCTAAACATAATAGAGATCAGTGTGTGTTTCAAGATTTCTGTACACAGCCGGCAAACATGGCTGGAATACCGGCTATATCTATTCCAATAAGACTTTCACACCATAAATTGCCTTTGTCACTACAACTAATGGGTCCCAAACTCTCAGAAGGCTTACTACTGAATGTTGCTAAAAAAATAGAGGACATTGTTAAATTTCCTAGTTTAGGTTCTGTTAAATAAAAACTAGAAGTTATAAAATATCTGAATTAAACTATAATGGAGGTTATATTGGTGTATTCATTTTATTGTGCAACCAACTACCTGCATCTGAAAGTAAATTGATTGGAAAATTACACAATTCACTTGCTGAATCTAGATGTTAGGTGTAGCATGACTGTTATTTTAAAGGCAAGCTTTCCATTTATAGTGTAATATGCATGGGTGACGCTACAAGGGCCCAAGTCCTAGCTTCTGTGCTTATTTGTTCATAGGTTTGCACTCTCTGCCAGACGTTTTTTGGGTTGCGAGGGCCAACATAACAATTGTGAACGCTTGTAATACTTAGTTCTGATGCAGTTAGGTTTAAACTAGTTCTAGAGCTACGCAGATGGGCACTTAGACTTAGCTCAAACCCCACAGAGCCCAGATAGCTTTAGAAATATTTTTTAAATAAATATATATAAATCCTCTTACATCAACACTAAGGGTGTTGATCAATCACTCATATATTTTGATATCTTGTATATGCTGTGTGTGGGAATAAGATTGATGTATCTAATAAAGCACGAACTTAGATAGCTCTTGTAGAACAAAGATGGGGAAAATAAATGACAGGTCCATTTACGTCTTTTAGCTTCCACCGCTCCAGAAATCCTCTCGCGACTCAATGTATCGATCGAGCACCTGCCGCAAAGGTCCAGGCAGCTTCTCGATCAGTTGTGCAGGGCTCAAGCAGCAGCACAGGTGGAACAGCTACAACTGGATGGGTTGGCATTATGTCACTCTAAAGAAATGGTGGACAGAATGGATGAAGAGTATGAGATATTAAAATTACAGTGAGTTACAAATATTAACATTATATATAGGTAGCAAATAAGCATAGTATCAACTCATAGTGTCCCACTGCTTAGGTGTTTAGGCCTCCTCTATGCCGGAGAAAAGGGGGGTAAGGAACTTATCTCTGAAAGCTATAACCTTCTCCAATAAGCAGGTTTCCTATCGATATTTTCCTTCACTGTTTAGGGTTATGGTTAAAAAGTATATAAAGTATTAGCAGATATTGTACTAGTGAACAATGTGCCTAAATGAAGGAAGTGTATCCTATAGTTCACTACAGTGTTTTAATTGCCTATTGTAGATTTCGGATCCTAGGGGAGGGCGCTGAATCATCATCATCATCATCCGTCATCTCTTCATTTACTCCTCTTTCACACATATCCCTCTTCAAATAACTCATCCACGTGTTGTTAGATCGCCCCCTCCCTGCGAATCATTCGTTCAGCTTCGCGTCCCCTCAACCGCGCGTCCCGCCCGCGGCATAGCATCGCGCGTCTGCACTACCGCTTACCATCATTCTCATTGACCCTTCGTCACATGAGTATCTTCTCTGCTAATGACATGTCCATACCATCCTAGTATGCAACTTTTTAATGTGGAACTTTGAAATTGAAACATTATTTATAAGACAGAAACATTTTGCAATGCAAACCATTCGAGGCACTGTTCCTAAGCATGACCATTCCTATTGCTTTACAGACAAAAAGAAATAGAGCTCCAAGCGAAAATAGACCGTAATGCGCGTATAATAGAACAGTTGCGACAAGACCTCTCTCAATCGAGATGTAGTCTGAACAAGCGGAATCCTAATCCGGAAAATGTGGAAGATTATTGCCGACAAATGAGGCTGAAAGTTGCCTCGTATGAAGAAAACTGTAAGAGATTTAAGGTAAGCTTTTATTAACAGACTTTTTAGTAAGATATGTATGTTTAACAAATTGCCTCATGCCATAGTTCATCTTCACGCTAACGATTTTAAAACGAAAAATAAAGCAGTTTTTTGAGTCCACCCCAATTTACTCGGTTAAAGTATTTATGAACATGAATCTGCCTGAATCTTCGTTCTTGAGTGAGCAAACATAATTTTATTTGAAATATATTTGAGTCGGTTATTATATTTTGACTTTATTAAATTCAACTGACATTAATTCAACTAGTTTGGAAGTATTATTATATCAAATTTATCGATCGTAGGTACCTACATGATCCTATTTAAATTTGTATATTAGTATAATTTGTAAATGTCAAATGTACCTAACATTTGACATTTATTAATTTAATGTCAAATATTGTAATGTGACTTGCCTGGCATAACATAAGTGGTTATAAGGCCAATAAATAATTTCATTTCAGTTCCTTAGTCGAACATAACCTAAAAACAAAAGCAAACAAAGGCAAAAGCTAATTTA
Organism: Ligdia adustata; assembly: GCA_947049295.1. Taxonomy (NCBI): domain Eukaryota; kingdom Metazoa; phylum Arthropoda; class Insecta; order Lepidoptera; family Geometridae; genus Ligdia; species Ligdia adustata. Next base: position 9,268,779 of record OX346236.1, on the reverse strand, counting down.
TAATATGTGTGGGGATTAATTTTAACTTGGGGTTTAACATTCCAGGCCAAGTACACGACGCTAGCGGTCCCTGGCACATTGCTGCCGTCATCGCTAGCCTCCCTCGCCAGGTCTCTCGACCAGCTCAACTCGGAGGCCTCCACGCTGCGGCAGCGAGCCGAGGATGTGCAGCTCGCGAGGCAAGCGCGCGACACGCTCCGACAACTTAGGAAATAACTGTTACTGCGCTAAGTGAAATGACTACAGCTAAGACACATTACTTTTATTAAACTTACTTGTTACTTTACTAAACTAAGACTTACATATTTTAATTTTTACAAAAAAGGGAAGGTAATCACTAAATTCGACTGTATTTCTTTACGTTTGTTACCTGATTTATCGGAGACGGTCGATTTAATTTTTTTTTGTCTGTCTTCCAGACTGTGTCTGATACTATTATATTTTTCATCTAAGTATTTAGATAATAACACGGCCATGGACAATTTTAAATAAATTTCTTGATATAGTTGTAAGCAATTTTAATCAATTTGCTGTATACTTCTAAAATACACTAATTTCTATTAATAAATACATTAATCCTTTACAAAAGTTGCAAATTAAGAACCATAATAATTTCGTTAATAAAATGATACCAACGATTTGTACATACTCTTATATCCAAAGTATAAGCTCCAATTTATTTACAAATGTTTTTCCAAAAATGCTAGGTCCATGAATGACACGCTGTTTATTAAGAATTGAAAAATTAGGCGCTGAAATTAACACGTAATTTTGAGTTTACTGTAAGTTTTAATTTATTTTGCCTTCGACGACAATAATTATCTTCTTCAGATAGTGCAAAAGCAACACATACCAGCAGCGTCGTTGCCATAATTTCCTCTATGGGAGGGTTCCCATTTACGTTTTGTAGGATTGATAGGAATCCTGTATAATATGTTCGGTGGGCATATTTGATGAGTAGATTGTATTTTGTTCCTCTTCCGTGGTCTTCAGAGCCTCGTTTTTAGGGTCGATGCACGGCCAAGTACACGCGCTTATGACTTGGGCTGTAAGAACATAAATATAAAGAATCGACAAATGAACATCATTTCCTGATATTTAAAACATGATAACTGTGTGGTTCGTGCATACAAATATTCTATCAGTTCTTAAGAGATGTGGGAGTGACATGTTGTCCGGCTAGATTTTATCCATTGAACTCTATTAACTGATTATTGTACAGCTAGTGCTTACTATTTTGTTGCAAATGAAATAATTGTCGCTAAAATAATAAGAATGTAAATTTTGTAATATTACAACAAATTGTTGCGATAAAGCGCAAATTTCAAGAATCAACTTTCTTCTATCTAATTTAACTAAATTTGGTATGTCAAGGTGAATTGATGTGCAATGTATAGCTGGCTAGTTGATTCACAGGCAAACGTTGCACTTGTATAACCTTAGGTCTTTAGTCAACGCACCTTTCTTATGTTCCACGGAATGCTTTTCTCCCAAGTGCATATAATGTTGTCCAGACCCGATCTGTCCCCTCAAGCCCCAGAAGAAGACTGACTTGTCCATGGTGTTGACGCCTTGATCCTTCTTAGTCTGGAATCCTCTATCCTTCATCTCGTACGTTTGGCAGTGGATCTCTGATCTTAAGTGGCTGTAGTCGGTTTGGGTCGAGTGAGTTCTGCAGTTTACTATTGTCGCCTGAAAATATGGTGATATGGTTTAATTGGTTTGATGATACCGTCTCTTCTATATACCAGGGCTGTCAGTTAGAGGCGTGCAAAGCTGAACAAGGACGATTCATTATGTCCTAAAGTCACTATTGTGCCAACCCCAAATCAGCAATTTCATTAATATATTTTTAGGAACACAAGATAATCATACCCATTGGCAAGCCCTTCGCTTCCACTCCCACAGATCCCAGCTGTAGTTCTTCTCTATGTAACTCTCCACAGGGTGTGTTTCGGTTTGAATGTCCTTGTCGGATACCTTTGCTACAAAAATAAAGTGTTTATTTTTGACCGAATCTGCTTCAAGTATTTTAAAAATAATCATGTTTCACGTTTATAGCTCCCAACTAGGCTTTCTCCTTGGTCTGGGTCTTACAACATTTTCAAACACAAATACCCAAATCGAAAACGGACATTATAAGTAATCTTTCGAACACACGCCGCGGCAGGGAATCTTTGATAAGGTCTATCACCTGTCAGTGTTATGTATGTTTGTTTGGATGTTGGTACTCTCGCAGGTCGGACGTTTAAATTATTTATTTAACGATTTTCGTCATTTTGCCATAAACAAAACGGTCTTGAGGTTGTCTAGATACAAGATCAATAAACGTTGTACTCGCGAGATCGATTAGTCCATTTTTAGACCAGGGTCGATAATTTTTAAAACCAAAAAAAATAATAGTAGGATGAAACCCATTAGAAAAGGAGGGAAATATTATAAAAATGAAAGGAAAAATAATTTACGGGCGATCTGAGGTCGGGAAGGGTGAGTTTTTAAGGGTTAAAAAAAGGTTTTTCTCGATTTCCGGCAAAACTAAAAGTCGTATCGAAAAAAGTCAAATGGCAAACTTGTAGGTAATAAAAACGATCTAAAACTTTTGTACCTACACTTTTTTCACAAAACCTCAAAATTTATGTGAAAAATCCAAAAAACCAAGTTTTTGGTTTTTTATTTTTACCTTTAACAAAAAATTTTTTTTTAACGAAATTTGGTGAAAACTTACCTTTTTATGTCCTTAATACGCTGTAATTTATTTGATTAAAAATATTTATTTTTTCACCTTATTTTGAATTAATATCAAAAAAACACCCTAATTTTCAATCGAAAATTCACCCGTCAAAATATCAGCTTTTTTCAAAAAGTTGGTAGTATGGTTTCTGTTCGTTGAAATCTCTACTTTCCGATGGTGAAAAAAAAAAATATATGTTACTACAGTAAATCTTCTCAGAAAATGCAAAAAATCAAAAAAAACTTGAATTCGATTTTTTTTTTAATTATTATAAATAATTTTGAGCTATTTATTAAAATTTACACTTTAATTACTCGAAAAACGTTAGATTACATGTAACATTGATAACAAAAAAATTGCAAATAAAAATATACTACTATAATTAACAAACAAATAAGTTAATAAAATTAATATTTAATAAGACATCTACAATATTTGGAGAAAGTTGTCGAATCTTCTTTAAATTATATGCGTAGATGCCTATTTATAACTATTTAAAGATAAATTATATATACCTGAGTAGATATACCTGAGTGACCTACGAAAAATTGTAGCCCTTCAAAAGGTATTTCGTGGAGGAGTGGGGAAGGGGCTAGGCGGGTCTGGGGCTTGCTACATACATACCTACTATTGTATACTATATATTTTGTAGCAGCTGTTACAACCGTTAGTCTAACCAGTATTCGAAATACAGTACAGTATACAACATCGTTTATAAAAATACACGTGCACGCTGAGTTTCTTGAAGATAATTGTGACAAGTTTACTTAAAAAAACAAAAAAACTTTTCGAATCTGCATAGGAAGGTAAATACTATCTCTATTTTTATCTGTATCAATCAACTCAAACATAAAAATCGTAATATTTTCTTTAAAAAATAGTATGCTTAACGTAACATAACCTAAAGATTGAAATTAAATGATATTTTAGTACAAGATAAAAAAAAAATAATCTCCTTAATTTTTCACAAACAAATTTAGTTAATCCCATAAAAAAAATATATTTCAAAGTACATAAAAATATATTAAAAATCTATAAAATACTAGCTGACCTGGCCACGCGTTGCTGTGGCTATTTTATAGCGTAAGATTTACTGTAGTAACATATATTTTTTTTTCACCATCGGAAAGTAGAGATTTCAACGAACAGAAACCATACCAACTTTTTGAAAAAAGCTGATATTTTGACGGGTGAATTTTCGATTGAAAATTAGGGTGTTTTTTTGATATTAATTCAAAATAAGGTGAAAAAATAAATATTTTTAATCAAATAAATTACAGCGTATTTGGGACATAAAAAGGTAAGTTTTCACCAAATTTCGTTAAAAAAAATTTTTTTTGTAAAAGATAAAAATAAAAAACCAAAAACTTGGTTTTTTGGATTTTTCACATAAATTTTGAGGTTTTGTGAAAAAAGTGTAGGTACAAAAGTTTTAGATCTTTTTATTACCTACAAGTTTGCCATTTGACTTTTTTCGATACGACTTTTAGTTTTGCCGGAAATCGAGAAAAACCTTTTTTTACCCTTAAAAACTCACCCCCATCCCCTTCCCGACCTCAGATAACCCGTAAATTATTTTTCCTTTCATTTTTATAATATTTCCCTCCTTTTCTAATGGGTTTCATCCTACTATTATTTTTTTTTCACTTTTTATTATTTTTCAAGGCTTCTACCTTGGTCTATTTGTGCCCGTTTCCTGTTGGATTTATTACGTTTCCTTTTTTTACGGTGACAATAAAGAGGTCCAACTATAGTTTCGTTCACATTCGGTGAACTTCATCAGGGATGAAATTAGTCGTTCGTGTCTTCAACGATGACACGTTTCCAACAATAAGGTACGCGTGAAAACCAGTGTTCTTAAACAATATGAATGAAACGCGTTAGTTTTCTAAAGAAGACATTAACGAGTTTTGTAATTGTAATATTCGTAGAAAATTACTAGTGTCTTACTCTTAGCGACGTATCTGACGACCAACTCGTCGACTTCCTTCACTTGGAACACGTCATCAACAATATTCAGCAGGTTTATTATGTGAGGATTATTCCTTGCGTAGTTTAGCACTTCGTTTATGTACCTGCAATTGAACAGGCATGGTAAAGTGCCAACCCCAAAAAAAAATCATTAACTAGCTTTTACCCGCGGCTTCGCTCGCGTTATGATTATTATGCCGGGCAAAAAAAGTTGCTTATGGCACTCACCGGGAACTATATATGTGTAAGTCATGTTGATTTGTCAGTCACTTGCTAAAGAAAAGAAGAACAAAGTTAAGCATTTATAATAGGTATGTAGGTGTGGGGATAAAATTCAGGTCACTTGTCAAAGAAATCGCCTTACCGCTTGGGGTTCTTCCCGAACTTCGCCGCCATTTTTGCACTACAGAAACCGTAACGACGATCTTCGCAGATGATAATCCCCACCTGAAACCATTACTATTTAATAAATTGTTACGAGGGATAAACTCAGGGAGTGGTTCTAGCAGTCGTATACGAGTAGCAAATCTCTGCATTTATTTTATATGATTTTTTACGTTTATAATACCTCATCATCATCAACCTTTACCTACCCACTGCTGAGTATAGATCTCCTCTTGCGCGCGCCATCCTTTCCGGTCATATGTTAATGTCGTCCACCTAGATCCTACCCTTGCCACATCTTTCGCCCAGCTTATAGGTGGTCTACCTGACCTATGACTGATTTTTAAAAAGGTCAAAAACTAATCCCTCTGCTCCCAGTTCTTTAGAGAAGTATTTCACTCCGTCGTTTACTAAAAGCTTTTTTATAAAGTTGAACAAACATGCTCTTACTAAATTGTTTAATATTTTTGCATGAGAAACTCTCTTTACCTTTATGTTGCTCGGCACCAAAGCTCCGACAGCGAGACATACCGCACAGAACCCAAGATACTAGAAAATCAAAGAAAAATATTGGAAGAAAAAATCGTAGGACCGTAAGCATAGAATAGCAAGGCATAGTAAATTCATGGTTAGTGATCACCTCCACGACTTTTGCTTGCCGTTAACCTAATGTTTATTTCTCTCTTACACATTTGACCACAAGTTTGCAAGACCACAGAAGTCAGCGATACTGTAGCCCTAGATGTAGCGTGCCTAATCTGGAATATACTGGCTCTCAAGGAAGGCTGTCGGAACACATCGTCAAGTGCTTGGTGGCAGATTTTACAACTTGAGAGTGTTAGCTAGCCAGGACGATAGGAAAAGCCCTACCACAATGCTATGGTTTCCTCACGTTTTCCTTCACCTGTAGCTCAGGCTCTTTTTGCATGTTATGTGGGATCGAACCTCTTACCTTTTGCAAGGCAATCGGCCCCACTAACCACTCGACTATCATCGCTACCACTATGAGATAATACTTGGTGTGCGTTGCAGTAGATCAACAAAGAATATCCGTTTCGCAACCTTATTAACCTGTCTCGCGCGGCGTGGTAGGACCTTCAGTTTTACAGAATGTATGAAGTATCTAGTTTATTTTAGGATGAGTATAGTGACCTCCTTCCGGCTAAGTACACCACTAACCGATAACCGTACGTACCGCCAGTTGTCTATCCTTCACTCCCATGTAGCTGTCAGTGTACATTACATATTCCTTAATGTTTGTGAATGAGATCCGCTCCTCCGCTGTTATTTTTGCTTTAGCCTTGTCCTGGAAATATATTTATTGACATATTCTTGACGTTGGATTTAACTGAATCAGGAAATATGAAAACTACTTTACTACTGCATTAATTGAAGGTAAAGGAAAACATCGTGAGGAGACCTGCTTGTCGGAGAGGCTATTTAACTATATATTACTATATACTATAGATGTTAACAGCTTTCGAAGATAAAGAGAAGTCCTTAACCCGCAATTTGGCCAGCGTGGTGAATTATGATCTACACCATTTTCATACGAGACCCGTGCTCAGCAGTCGGCCGCTATAGGTGCAAATGATTGCAATTTAATATAACGTCGATGTCATTAGTTAAGTCATATCATTAGTTACCTACTAGACAATAATTGACCGAGCGAACGAAGCGTCTCTTCCTCAAGACTGGAAACTTTCTTCTGTTAATTTAGGTAGGTAGGTATATTTTTGTCGTATGTATGGATGTTTGACCGCAAAACATTTCGTACCCGTGTACGTACAGGTCGTAGTTACCAACAAATATTTTTTTTACAATATTATGTGTACGATTTTTTTAGTCGTCGGTGTATTTTGCTTTGGGGGTAGGTATTTTTTTTCCAAAATGGGGGAAGTTTTCTACGATGGTTTTGCTATCGGCCAGTAAATGGGCCGATTTCAATAATAATTCAATAATAATTGATACAAACATGCGAAACACACCATTAGTTAAGATTCCTGAATATAAAAAAAAAAACGATCAAGTGGTTGTCGTTTTCTTTTCAAAGTCGTATAAAATGGTCGTGGTCGTGAGGTCGATACTTCGCGGAACCACTAATACTGTAGGAGACAGCTAATGTCAGTTATCTAAATTAATTATAGTTAAAAAAGAAATAAATATTAATAATGTCATAGTTACTTAAAAATATTAATAATGACACAGTTACTTAAAAATATTAATAATGAACTAGTTACTTAAAAAAATTAGTTAGTTTACAAGCAGGGTACTATTTAGTACATAGTTTTAAAGTTGTTCCCATAGATAAACTGTTATACCCATAGATTACTGAATTAACCGAACTGTACTCTGATTCACAATGAGTTTCCGCTCGGATTTGAAAACATTGCAACACGAATTACGCGACACTTGTTACGTAATCTAAAATATTAATTAGTGACTATTATTTTAGTTTAGCTCTAGAATCGATTTTCAAAGTAATTATTTAGGATATTAATAATTACTTTGTTAATATGTAATTATTATGTGAGAGGAAACTCATTGTGAATCTGTGTGCAGCTTCACATTCGATTGCACTCATTTTTACGGCTGAAAAAGTGCGCTGCGAGACTTGCATTTGTACGTGTAATGTTTTTGACGGAATTAGATATATAGCCCCTAGTGATAGAGTTCGAGGAAGTACCAACAGCATTCTGAAAGTAATTGCTGGTGATTTCTACTCACCATAGAGAAAATGATGGTTATTCAGGGCATGCCTCGCAAATATATGGTTATCAAGTTAAGTACTAACACTAGGCTTAAAGTTTTCTTGTGTACTAACAACATGGATCTATAGTTGTCCGATATAAAGAAATGTTGAATTGACAACATTTCAAATGTTTAACCTCTAATTTTTATTACGATATTGGAAAAATAAATGAACTTAGATTTTTAAAAATCTCTAAAAACATAAATATTACATTCTGAGTAAAAAATGATTACGTTATTTTTACTTGATCTTCCAATAAAAATGGAGGGTCAATAAATTTGAAATGTTGTCATTTGAATTTGATACATACAGGTTGTTTGGTGTGTGTGCGTGCCGCGTGCAGCATGTCGCGCGAAACCCCCACGTGCTCGTGTATGGCCGCCAGCGACGACATCAGCCGCGACACTACCGACACTATGTACATGACGTGCTGCATGGACCGCCACACGCGCCATAGCTTCGTGAACAATGGCTGTAGATAAACTTGCATTGGTAACAACGAATGCAGGCACTGACATGTCATCAATACAATCGTATTCAATCCTAATCCTAACTAATATTATGAATGCGAAAGTAACTCTGTCTGTCTGTCTCGCTTTTACGCCAAAACTACTGAACCAATCTAGATGAAATTTGGTACACAGGTAGATTAGACCCCAGGAAACGACATAGGATACTCTTTAACCGACTTCAAAAAAAGTAGTTCCCCATTGGGTTATCTCGATAATCCATTGGGGAACTACGCGGGTGAAAGCGCGCGGCACAGTTAGTATATTAATAATTGTTACCACGACAATACTCATACAATACAGTAATCGAAGAGCAAATAGTTACCTACATTAAAGAGTAGCACATACTCGGGTTCCTAGTTTTCCTACCTGGTTCAATCAATCTACCTACTAAGGTATATTGCTGTTATAGTGAGTTTCCTTAAAACAATTTTCGTATACGTGAATGCGTTTGCGCTCTTCTACTTCTAAGTCCCCGCCCGCGACGCCACTTACTCCGTGACGCAAAATAAAATTGCTATATCCATTGATTAAACTGGCGTAATTTAACCGTCTGGTTTCCGCCCAAAATTTTTGAACTTGATCGAAAACACATTCGAATGATTAAAATTTTCCGCATAAACATTCCTATATTGTGTTATACATTTACACTTCTTGCTACGCAATTTTTAGGACACAGTTTTTTCAATTGACCATACTTGCTACAAGCAGTGTACTGCGCTACTCACATACACGGTGACAACCGGTACAGCTGCTTTATACTTGACAGTCTGATGCAGCTCCTCTAACACAGCTCTACACCGCTCCACGGCTTGAGAACCTCCGAGTACAGCCTTTTCGACGTCAGACAGTAGTTTGCGTATAAATAACTCGTACTGACGGTTAAAGGTCAGCAAATCAAACAACGCCATGTAGTTTTCTCTGGAAAATATCAAGTGACAGATTATAATCATACAGTTTTTCTTTCTTCTACTGACCTCCAAAAAAAAGGGTGGTACTTAAATTGACTGTATTTTTTAAATATTTGTTATGTACCTACCTGATTTCACAGAGATACTAAACCGATTTGAAACAATCGTTTTTTGTTTGATATGATATACTTTCTGTATGTACCATTTAAATTATATCAAAATCAGTTTAGAGGTTTGATTTTTAAATCGAAATAACTGAAAAAGTTCTATCGCCGCCTTCCGCAATGGAATAAATCATTTTGATTTTATAATTATGTACCTATGTACCTACTCGATAAAAACGTCTCAAAAGTTAAGACTGCGTTTTTTTCTTATTATGCGATTTTAGAAATGAATGCGAACTGATTTTTAATGTTACAGTTTTTGGAACGCTTTCAAATGATTCTGAATTAGTAATCAGTATGCAGCTTAGAAAAAGCAAAGTTCGAGAAGAAGGCTTACACAGTAAGGTCAGGATTGCAAGGCACTATCTCCACGTTCCCGGTTTCTTCTTGTACAGCTATAGCATCTTCAATGACTGCAGTGAGAGTGTTGACGCGCTGCATCACGGTGATCAACGAATTGGAGAGAGACGTCAGACATGCTTTGCCAGCGTCCACTAAGTTAAATGGCACTGGAATTAGAACAGCAAGCGTATTAACAAAATAAGAAACTTAAATTAGAATTCTACACACGAATAAAATCGGCTCGAATAAACCTAATTGATGAGACTATTAAGTCGTGGCGAGTTCAATTGTTCGCAGAACTACTAGAAATAGTTAGCTGCTTCACTTACGATCAGGTATGGCTTCTCCGCCTTTCTTGCAGTCCCGATTAAAGAGGCGAACACCAGAAACCACCTCCACTAAATCCTCGAGTTGGGCTATCTTTTCAGCTCGATGGTGGCCCACGAATAACTTCAGATCTTCGATGGAGAAAACGCTCTCCAAAGCTGCCATGCCTTCTTTAAGTGTCTAGAAAAAAGTTTTTGATTCAACACTCCAAACTAAAGTTATCTATTATCTAAAAAAAATTGCAAAGCTTGTTGTATACACGAGGTGAAGATGAGATTACTATCTCATTTCCACCTCGTGTTAATTGTAATATTTCACTTTGATGGCAAAACGAGAAGTAAAGACACTGGAGATTTAATCACAACTTGTTTAATATGAGTCAGTGCATCACACTAATTAATATAAAGGCGAAAGTCTGTATGTGTGTTACTCCTTCACGCTCAAACCCGAAAATGCAACTTGAATGGATTTGGACGAAATTTGGCACCAGGATAGATTATAATCCGGTGTAACTTATAGACTAGTTTTAATTCCGAAAAAATGTAACGTTCTCGTGGGATAGTCAAATCTCATTATACCTATGAAAATATTTTTAACGCAATGCTATATGAACTTACAAGGATAAGTCCAGGATTGCCGAGCCCGCTCGCTAGTATGATATAAATGGAGATCTTTCTGAACAGCTTTCTAAAGTCCCCCAGCGCGTCTTCGTCAGGGTCAGGGTCCTCATCCAAGATCTCGTTGAGTAGTGGCTGCAAACACTGTGCAATAGACTCCATCTGTTTATTTATTAGATTCTGGATCTTATCGTAGTTGCTCTGGACCAGGAATTGCATCTTTAGGGTGTGTAATGACGGTTCTCCGCCTGGAAACGTGTTGTGAGTTTTTCAATGTTATTGATTAGCTTCCACCTAATTAGTATTAGAAATAAAGACTAAGAAAAAGTTTAACTGATAGCCGCAGCCAGCAAAAAGCTTACGGTACAAAAGATCAACGTTACTGTGGAGAGCTTAGGGCTTACCTACTGCTTAACTCTGGCTGATGCCGTGGTTAAATATTTTAACGAATGGAAACTACTATAGCCATCGGTTACGGTTAAAAATCTCAGAATTGGTGTTAGCGGTATGGCGCCTTACGAAATATGTCGTTGAAATCCAATGGGTAACGAAAAGCCAAAACTCTTATATAGTATGTATAACTACCGATCGTATATTCACTTCAAAAGTCTCGCGAAATAAATTCAGCATAGTAGCTCGTCATAATATTAAAGCCTGACCTTCTTAAGGTTCTGAATAAGCATGCTGTGATGAATTTTGTCGTTGCAGGTTTAAAAGTAGGTATACCAATGATTCCTTAAATTATTATTGAGGGTAGGAACTTACTTACTTTTTAATATGTCAACGCATTTCTCAACAAATATCTGTAAGTTATTCCTGTTGATGGTCTTGGCGAACAGCTTCCCGTACTTGGGATTTAGGAGCAGCAGATCTATGAGGTAGATGACGAAATCTGGGTCAATTGATACGTTTAGCACCTGGCAGTTACGAGTTACCTCGTTTGCCATGTTCTTTATTACATTTTCGTTACATGCCATGGTATTTATTAATGTGTTTATTGATGTTATTTAAGGTAAGAATCACATAAAATTAAAATAGAAAATATATATTGATAAAAGTTTGTTGATAAGTTTCCACTCAGAAACGTAAAATGTGACGTCAATGTAACCATAGCAACCGGAAGTATTTTGTGTAGAAGTTATGCCTCTGCAGCTTTACTTGATTAGTAAAGTTTCCTGTATGTTGCTGTAATTTTCTTACGCTCTTGCCTCGACCAATACACACTTCGCGCTTATCAAATAAAGTAACCGTACGAAGGCTTATCTAAGATGGCACGGACACATCACTGTCAACTACTGTCACTAGTCAAGTCAACACCACGGGTTTAAATCAAAACATAACCTCAACTCGATCAATTGCTGCAAAAGTTTTGATTATTTGATTAACGTGTAAATATTGAAAAATATTTATTTAAAATTAAAACATGGCAAAAGTAAAAAACAAGCGCAATTCGGGACTTGCTGATAAAGTGCACGGTAAAAAGAAAGCAGATGCAAATAAGAAGAAATTGAATCCTTTTGAAGTTCATATAAATCGCGAAAAGATAAAAGTTTTAGGGAAGAAGTCGAAGCATGACAAGGGATTACCTGGAGTATCAAGGGCTAAAGCCATACAAAAGGTTCGTTTTTCTATTACCTAGGCTTTACCGGAGCTGAATTAATCAGTACCACGTTCAATGTATGGTGTGGACATCTTAAACTTCCGAAATGTTAATTCTGGTAATCTACATTTATTTTGAACAGTCCGCTCTCTGTTCATATAAAATAAAAAAAAAAGGTTAAGACGAATATTAAATATAAAAAAAGGTTAAGACGAATATTCTTACTGATAAACTTGGCAAGTAATAAATGGAAAGTGAGTTATCTGCGACCAGATCCTCTACTAAACTACTTTTCTTCATCATCGAAGTAGTATATAATATATCGTTATTTGTGACAAAATAAATACAATATTTATATATGTACATTAGTAGTAGGTAATTTTTGTTCCAACTCTGCATAAAGCTGGCAGTAAACAATATCCCAATCTTCAATCAATCAATCTGTAACTTTAACTACAATCACGTTTATCTACAGCGCAAAGAAACTCTAGGCACAGAAATGAAGCTAATGCACAAGACAAACTCATTCATAGACCGTCGTATCGGAGAGAAGAATGGAGAGTTGTCAGCTGAAGATCGCATGGTAGCGCGCTTCGCAGCCGAGCGAGCCAAGCAGCATAACAGAAAGAATATATACAACCTGGCTGATGATGAGATATTGACGCATCGGTGAGTGTGAAACTTACACAGAGTTTTATTCAGACTGCCATAGTCATTGATTTATATTGTTTAAGAAGACGGGTTTTCACGGGAACCTGTTTGTTTAAAACTATGACACGTCTCGCACATGTGCATCTCATTGTTGAAAACACGAATGACTCATTTCATCCCTGATAAAGTTCACTAAATGTGAATTAAACTATAGTTGGACTATTCCAACAATCAGGTACGCATGAAAACCCATCTTCCTAAACAATTTGAATCAAACACACATTAGTTTTCTAAATAAATGTCATTGATTTACTCTTGCTTTTAGACACACGATGCAGAATACAGAAATGTGATCTCTTCCAGGCAACTTATAATAGATATAATTAACTTCAATAGATATGGTGTAAGATGAGGTGGGATACATACATTCTCACCTTACATAAGCTGATAATATACATATAATCCTTAATAACATATTTGAAGTGAAGTGTTAAATATAGGTTTTCCTTATATTGAAATGATTTCTTTATTTTATTTTATAGTGGCCAAACATTGGAACAAATTGAAAAGTTTGATGATCCTCGTTCCGATGATGAAGATGAAGACGGCAAGGGATTTGGAGGTCTGGGTGGTGAGTACACATATATTACATTTGAAACCACATTCGTTTAAATGTGGAAAACGAGTTTTTTAACTTAATTAACATAAACTAAATGACTAACTATGACAACAAAAAATTATAGCAAAAAGATTACCTATAGACTATTTAGGATCTACAGATAATCCAAATGCTTCAACCCACCACCAGAGGGTAGCGTGCCCAGCAGCTAGCCGCATTTCCACACTGAATGGCAATGCTTATACGTTAGGCCAGATAAAAACCGGCATTCTGGTCACGCGTCGAAACGATCAAATGCTCCAATAAGTTTTTGAAAACAAGATGAGCTGGTCCCCACGGCCCTGAAGGCTCGACTCCAAATGGCTCAAATATATAACCTCTACCGAGGCTAGCATATTTTCGCCGTTTGTGCTGTTCAGCTGAATAAGCCGCCGCCCCTGCCCTACAAAGGATAAATAAGTGAATAATAATAATACATTGTAAAGTAAGTGCATGAAAATATCACAATATAGATAAATTTTCTCGTAAAACACCCAGATGCTATTTCCGACATTCTTTACATTATCTGCTTAAATTGGTCAGCTGATAGACTAGGAAAAATATTATTGTCACAAGTAATATTGATCTGTTTTTAAATTAATCAAGAAATGCGCTAAGTAACGCCGTGCGTGTTATGAAACGTAAATACGCCTGTATCGTGTAAAAAAGAAACATAAATAAATTGCATGCCTGTGCGTGACGTCACCTGCCCTATTGATTGATTACAACCAGCATTATGCTGAGTTGGAACTGGTTTGTACTACAAAATTTTACTGCAATTTATATAGGATTGGATAATCTAAATTGTTTTGTAGTTTCTACGAGTATTGAATAAAATTGATTTCCTTTTATAATAAGATGGTACATACAAGATATTTAGTGTTTTTCCGCCTCGTCTTGATGTTAACGTGAGAAATCAAAAAACATTTTTGTTTTTATGGTGTGGTTCCTCCTCACCACCGCCACACCTCACCTTATTATTTCTCTTTCTCTCAGTATCCGACTTCCTGATGACTTTAGATGGATTTCCGCAAAGTAACGCCTGACTCCAATTATCTTGATTTTCTTTTTTATAGCGTGTATGTTTTCAGCACTTATTGTTGTTTTTTTAATTTATTGAAGTTTGTGTCGTGGTGCGACTATATCGCCTTGTAAGTAAACATAACAAAATAATCAAACAATAAGTGACATCACGACACGCACCCATACAACTTTTTCAGTTATTTTGATTTAAAAATCCAACCACTTGACTGGCTATGATAATATTAAAATGGTTTACATTTGAGAGTTAAGAGATCCCAGAGGAAAATGGTGCAAATCAGTCGCAGAATGGTACCCAAGGGATGGAAAGCGTAATAGAGGCGGACAGTTCAAGAGATGGGAAGATGCCCTGAAGTTAACTGTTGGACCCAACTGGAGAAGGGTAGCCCTGGATCAAAGATCATGATAATATATACATTTTTTTGCCCTGGATAGACAACAGTGGAAAGAGTTGCGAGGAGGTCTATGCCAAAAGGCACTCTGAAATCAGAGACATTTTATAGAAACCTGAAGAAAATTTTTTTAGATTAAATGACTTATTATTAATAAGATGGTATATACAAGATATTTAGTGTTTTTCCGCCTCGTCTTGATGTCAGCGTGAGAAATCGAAAATATTTTTGTTTTTATGTTGTGGTTCCTCCTCACCACCGCCACACCTCACCTTATTATTTCTCTTTCTCTCTGTGTTGACTCTTAAAGCGCTCGCTCGAAAGGCTATCGAGAGAGCGCTTGAAGAGTCAACATCTCCTGAGGATGCCTTGTGCTAAGGCGAAACACGTGTCGAGGAAGTCGGATACTGAGAGTTGTATTGTATACCCTCCCATGTAAACGTCTTAAGTAAAATATTTTTTCGAATCAGTTAGCCTGACTCCGAAAAATACAATAGATTTGAGTACTTCCTCTTTTTTAATTGTTCTCTCAATGCGTCGATCTGACTCCTCTTCCAAATTCCAGATGATTTCGTAGCCGAGGGTCACTTCGGCGGCGGCATGTTGTCTCGCACAGACGCCCAGGACGGGGCGAAGTCTCACAAGGACCTCATAGAGCAGCTCATCGCTGAGTCCAAGAAACGGAAGGCTGAGAAACAGAAGGAGAAAGAACAAACGTTGGACCTTACGGAGAAATTAGATACGGAGTGGAAGGTAAAATTAACTTATAGTAAAAACAAAAATACCTTTTTTAACAAGAAAAGTGTATTTAAGTGGCAACAGTTCGAGTTTCCATCACTTTCCAAATATGAATTTGGAAAGTGATGGAAACTCGAAAACTATTTCGAGGTAATGTAATGAAGAGTTCACACTTAAGATACCAGATTTTTATATCCACTTTATTCCCATCAATAAATAAATCTCTAAAAATGTTAATTATATTCTGAATAAAAAAAAAAATAGCAGTACGTTATTTTTCATTTATCTTTCCATTATCGTAATAGAAATGGGGGGTTAATGTGAAATGTTGTCAATTCGTTGGCGAGTTCTCTATTTCCTAATAGCTACCACATCGGCACTTAAACATTAGGTGGTGATCAAGCGCAAGCATATTATTTCTAAAAATAGAAGTGGTCAATGACTGACGTCCGGTAAAATTATAATAAAATAAATGATGCAAAAAGCAGCAATATTAAATACATGCAGAATTGTTCGGAAGTTCTTGCAAGTTGAGGTCAACACTGAGAGTGTCCCTTTACAATGAACTCCACTTGGTCTAGGCCCGTGGTTTTTATTTAATTACCGAAATTCTAAAAATTTGTGAGAAAATATTTTTTCCTAAAAAATAAATAGTAATATATAATATTCCCCAGGACTTGCAACCAGTGGTTCTCAAACGCGCCCGCGTGGAGCCGGAGTCCATCATCGATAAAGTTTTGAGCAACGCTGAGAAGAAAGGAGAGGACTATGACAGGATGATGCGGGAACTCAAGTTTGAGAAACGCGGGACTGTGAGTATGGAATTATTTTTTATTCAAGTCAACTATCACTATGTTAGTGGTGACCTAGTCGGTAAAACCTCACAAGCGAGAAGGCGCGGGTTCAATTCCAAGTACAGGCATGCATCTATCTGTTTTTCACTCAAGCGCATATTATAAGTAATTAATGTTCACATGCTTAAACGGCGAAGGAAAACATTGTGAGTAAACCTGCGTGGTGGACTACGGCCTACACCCCCTTCATAGGGAGACCCGAGCCCAACAGTGGGACGTTATATGTTGGAAAGTAATTCATGCTTGACTCAAAGTTGATATAGCATGCCTAGTCTGGATTTCTTTAGCACGCTCTAGAGCCTAAACGGCTTGTCGTAGTTTTATGTGAGTGGTGTCAATAGATTCGTCTAAGCCGTGAGAGTGACACAGGGTACATCAAAAAAAAAAATGATGATATACAGGTTTAACGATTTAGCAGTCGGGTGGTTTCGAACTCTCTTCTAACCACTTGCTTGAATATTTGTTACCTGGTTTCTAGGAGATAGCTAATCGATTTGAAAAAAACGTTTCTTTTTTTGTTTCAATGGCTCCATCCATAATCCAGATGGTTCTGGATGGTAATAAGTTTTATCAAAATCACTACAAATCTAAATTACGAGTACTGTCAATTTGTATAGTGCTCGTAGTCTGCTGAATTAAATTTATTATATATGTGCTCCTAATTTGTATCGTATGTTATATGTATTTATTTATGTGTGAAATACGTTGGGCTGTCGTTGAGGTTGCAAAAAAAAAACGATTTTATTTAATAACTATTTAATTATAATTAATTTAATTATTACAAAATAAGACGAGTGACAATATGTCGATGGTTGATCATAAAGTGACGCTAGTTATTCTCACAAACTTAGAGTTCATTCTATTACACAATGCATGACACATTATAATTTGCACGGTACTCGTACTGTGCAGTTCGCGGTATCGCGGTGTGATCGAAGGCGATTGCAAAACGGCGGCGACAGCTTCCCAGCAGATGTTGCTATGCATCATTAATCCACATGATGTACTATCCCTTAACATGTGTATCCATTTGTATGTGTTGTTTGTTTATTGTTTGTTTTTAAGTATAATTTAGTGATTTCCTTTATATACTCACTCAGTGTATCTATTATATGTAGTCGAATAAACACATTATTATTATTATATTACTTGTTAGCCATCAGACGGTTTGAAAAACGACGAGAAGGTGGCGAGGGAAGAGAGAGAACGGCTCGAGCAGTGGGAGAGAGAGAGACAGGAGAGAATGCACGGAGACACGCCGCCCACTAGGACACAGGCACTCAAACCGAAACACAGGTCAGTCATTATAGTAAAGTAAAGTTAAAGAAGCCATTTCATCAGTTACACATTAAAAATTAATTGCATGCTAAATAGTTATTTTAACCATTTTTTTTATAATTATTATTTTAGTTATTATTTTTAATTTGTCCAAATTTATAATATTACATTTAAAGGTCAACTAACTCCTATTTATTTATCTATTATTTCAGTCAATTCTTCAGGTTTGTGGCTCTCATTTTTCAGTCATTATATATAGACATCATCAAATAAGTTTATTTGCCAGAATATTATTGTCTTAGAACCGCTTTTGAGTCTGACAACATGTTCTTTCGTTTATCAATTTGTATGTTTGTTCGCAAATAATTGCGTACTCGCGTACAAGTCGTAGTTTACATTCCATCTTGAAGAAATCTGATCATAGTTTACAAATTTTTAGAGTTTTTAGCTTTTGGGGATATACGATAGAGGGTGGATATCTCCCAAAAAGGCCGTAAAAGGCCAAAAAGCAAAGTAAATAGCGCCATTGCAGAATTACCCCCAAGCTTGCATACGGCGCCGTTTACTGGCCAATTTCAATAATGCTTGGTACACACTTGCAGAACACACATTCATTAAGGTGCGAAAAACTACAACCTGTACACGAGTACGCAATTTCAGCATGACATACAAACACACTAACTGTATTATTTACTTTTCTATTGCACTGAACTCGATGATATTCAAGAAATTACAATTATTACGAGAGAAAAAAAAAACATCTCTTACATACATTTTGTCGACGACCGATCAACTTTTTGTATGTAACAGCTGGTTTTTTTTTTTCGATTTCAGCGTTGGTCCCATAGTGAAAGTTGTTGTTAATAATGAGTATAGTGACCCACTTTCGGTTTAGTACACCCCTAGCCGATAACCTTGTATAATTCTGTACAATGTTTTCAGATCGGCAGAGGATTTGGATGATAATTTCGAGTTAGAAGACGAGAAGGAGTTTATGTTAGCGTACGACAAGGAAGGAAAGCCTCTCGTACCTGAACATGTGTTGAAGGATTTCTCAGGTAATGTATAAGGTTAATAATACGCGCTAAACATTTTAAGTGTTGGAAATTTTTAGATTTTTACCCGACTGCGAAAGAAGCAGGGTTATTTTTGAAGTGTATGTATGTATATGTATATTTCTTTGTCACGTCCTAGAGCCTAAACGGCTTGTCGTATTTTTATGTGAGTGGTGTCAATAGATTCGTCTTAGTCGTGAGAGTGACACTGGGAACATCAAAAAATAGAGAAAAAACAAAATTAAGGTTCACATTGTTTGAGAAGGCGGCTTTCACGCGTACTAGATTGCTTTATAAATATAATTAAGGTTGGCAAGAGAGGTTTAAAGATTTAACAGTCATACATTTATTATAGGCGAACCTTAGAAACTAAAAGTCCATCACGTGAACCCTGCCCAAACGTGCCCAGTATGCTTGCGGCGTCACCACGCCGCTTGCAGAACGTTGGCCAGAAAAATCCGTTGCAGTTCAACGAATGAATTATATTGAATAAAGTGTATTTAGAATTTTTATTTCTATATATTATCATAGTACATAACCAAGACTCTAAGCTTGTTAAAATTAAGTACATTAAGAATTCTCAAAAAATGTTTTAATATTTTCGTTTTCAGTCCCAAACTCAAAACCAAAGTATGAAGATGGTATATCAGATACGTCTGATGATGATGACAAGTCAAGCGATGACGAAGAAAATGATGACGGAAAAGATGATAGCGATGATGCAAAAGATGATGACGCATCAAATGATGAATCAGATAAAGAAGACTCATCAGATGAAGACGAAAATGACGATGTGGCTGGTAAAATAAATGATAAAACTAGCAAAACAAATGATGATAGTAGTAAAACAAATAATTTAGCTAACAAATCAAAAGCCAATGATACAAAGGAAATAAATAAATCAGACATTAAAAATGATAATGCGATAAAATTTACTGATAAAACGAATAAAGCAAAAGATGCAATAAATGAAACGGGCTTATTTCAAAGACCAGAGAAAGGAGTTGACGAAGATTCAAACGATGGTAGTAGTAACGATGAAGAAAGTGATGACAGCGAAGACGGAAGTGATGACGAAGGCGATAAAATGATAAAAGCAGATGATTACAATGATCTAAGAATTTCAGATGAAGGAAGTGACAATGAAATTGAACTAGTTAGCGAAGACAAAGAGAAGATTGGATCGTTCTTTAGTAAGAAAACTTTGGAAGGAGATAATTTAAAGGTATGATTGTGCTTTTAAAGATAAAGATTTTTTTGGAGGCTTTTTAGTTCATTTAGTTCATCTCTATTGTTTAGCCATCTTTTTAATTGAATTTCAAATGAAAGAGGTTCTCAATAAATAGGGTCTATTTTATTTTTATAACCTACAAATATTATAAACGTGAAATTTGTATGTATGTTTGTTGTTCTTTCACGCTCAAGTGGCTCAGTCGATTTTGATTTAATTTGGTACGGAGATAGATTAGACCCTGGATTTAACATAGCTTTCTTTTTATCATGTATCAGCGCTAGTAACATATATTATGAGATTTTTACTATAAAAAATAGAATTTTTTTTTTTTCATAATTCTGGAAATTCTCCAGGCTATAATTTTTAACCGACTGCGAATGAAAGAGGGTTATGTTTTTCGAGTGTATGAATTTGTGTATATATTTTGTATGTATTTATATTTCTTTGTCACGTACCTAAACGGCTTGTCGTATTTTTATGTGAGTGGTGTCAATAGACTCGTCTTAGTGGTGAGAGCGACACTGGGGGTACAAAAACATAAAAAAAAATTAATAATGAAAGATGATACACAGGTTTAACGATGTAGCAGTCGGGTTTTTTCGAATTCTCTTCTAACCACTTGTTGAATGTTATATAATAAACTTTTTTTCAGGAATTACTATCAGACAAAACGCCAGCTCAAGTGACAGTGGCGCTCCAAAAACTAATAAAAAGCTACGATCCTAGTTTAGCTGAAAACAACAAAGATCTACTGAGCCGCCTCTTTGCACACATGCTTCAATATACCAACGATTTATTTACAAACATCAAAGACGAAGGCGCACTTCTAAAAGCATTTCTAATATTAGACCGGCTGATACCACACTTCTATGATTTAGCGAAAACGAATAAAGTATCCGCCAAGAAATATTTAGTGGAATTATTAAAGGAAAAACGCGATTTGTTCAAGAAAAATTTAAAAAGAATACCTGATTTGGATACTTTAGTGTTTTTTAAAGTTGTGTCATTGCTCTATCCCACTTCTGATTTCAGACACCCGGTCACGACTCCGTCTTTGATTTTCATGTCGGAAATTTTAACGAATTCCAGATTTAATGACGCGCATTCGATATCTAGGGGGTTATTTTTGACAGCATTAGTTTTAGAATACACGGTTTTATCGAAAAGACTCGTCCCGTCTGCTATCAATTTCCTGAGAGGCGTGTTATATTTATCAGCCAATACTAGCATTTTGAATTCGATACAAGTGGTACCGCCTTTCAAACAAAACAGAGACGCGAAAATCTTGAACCTAACGACGGACTGTTCTAAAATGGCGGTCGATAACAAAATGACCGCCAAAGATTTAGTCGCTGAAATCGACGACGATTTTAAAATAAGATCTCTTTTGACCGCAACGGCCATGACGAAAGAGTTTTTTGATAATTTCAACGATTTAGAAGCGCAAGAGTGCTTATTCGAGGCACATATAAAACTCTTGGGGAGGGTAGATTTGGAAAATTACCCGAAGACAGTGCGGAGTAAAGTTACTGACGTGTTGAAAGATATGAAAGATAGTTTGGAAGTGAAAACTTATACTCCTTTGTGCAGAGAGAAAAAGAGGCCCAAAGCTTTGAGGTTATATGAACCTGATGTTCAGGAAGTGTAAGTATTTTTTAACTATTGTACAATCGTCTGAAATCACTTTCAAAATATAATTCGTTGATGTGTTTTTTGGCTTAACGTGGCATTGATTAATACTTTTGAAGATATTTGTTTTTTAAACCAACTGTCAGAGTTAACGAGATCAGTTACCAGCTCTTGTGTCAGTGTTTAGTGAGGGGTTTAACAAAAGTTTGTTCTACAAAGAACTTGTTTCATTGTCGGCCAGGATGGTACGTCTACCAAAAAATGCCTAAAGATGTGGTTAATATTTTTTTTTTATCCTACACAGCTAGGCATTTGACCACAAGTTCGCACGACCAAGGAAGTCAGCGATACTTTACCACCATACTATGATTTTCTCACGATTTTTCCTTCAACGGTGGCTCAGGCTCTTTTAGCATGTTTCGTGTGATCGAACCTCGTACCTTACGTAAAATATTTTGTACAGTGCGATAGTTACGTTATTTTAAATTTGTTTGAAGGATTAAAGATTAATAATCCCTAACGTATTTATGGTATCACGTAGACTGTCCTGGCCGGAGCTCCATATATTTCTAACACATCTTTTTTACTGTCGGTCACATTTTTTTAATATATTTTTCGTTTGCTAAAACATAAATACATTAATGTGTATTGTATATTATGCTAACCCTATGACCATTCACTCTCAGGTTCACTGGCAGCAAGAGCTCGAAACTGTCCCGCGAGCAGGCGTCGAGCGCTCGCCTTCAGACCAAGTTCAAGCGCGAGATGAAGGGCGCACTACGGGAGATCCGTCGCGACAAGGCTTACATCGCGTCAGTCAACATACGACGCAAGATACAGAGGTCAGTGACCCTGCGTATATTTATCGAAGCATATTACTCAGTTGACGAATTCGTAAACGAAAATAGAAAATATAATTTTAACATGGTTATAGTTACATTTTGACTGATATTATAAATTGAATTAACTAATTATTGACGTTATTTCGACATATCATTTTTGTCTTATAGTAATAAGGTTGCGTCCTCTCTTGTAACCTTGCCGTGCCCGGCTGTGCTGTGCTGTGCCCGACTGTGGGTCCATTGGACAATATACTAATTCAAATATAAACTTTATTGTTCACCAAAAATATACATATACATTTCAAACAGATATCATAAAACATAGGCAGCACATTGGGCGGCCTTATCGCCTAAAGCGATTTCTTCCAGGCAACCTTTGGATTGGACAATATACTTTTCTTTAATATCATGTACTGTATGGAAGCAAATCTGATAGACACATTAGCTGCTTCCTGCGGCGTTACCCGCATTAATGCAGGATAAAAAGCAGCCTATGTATTAATTCAGGGTCTAAGCTATCTCTGTACCAAATTTCATTCAAATCGGTTTAGCGGTTTTTGCTTGAAAGATTAACAAACATACATCCACACATTGTTACAAACACTGGTCGGCTCACATAAATAGATGAACTACGAAATACAATATGAAATACGAAAATATAAATGTTTATATATAATGCCACAAGTGGCGGTCTATCCAGACGAACTTTAGTTGTAGACGATTTGCAACTAATGGTATCTATAGTAAAATAAATAGAGAATTAAATCAAAACGCCAGCTTACTTGATGATCTACCTCATCCGACCCAACGAACAACCATAACAAAATATGACTAATAACTAAACAAAGCAATCATAATGTAAATATATGTCATGTGAACTATTTAACTGACAACTCATATTAACTTCTCGTATGTAAATAAGTTTTTTTTTAAATATTTATTAATTTAGGTGTAATAAGACTTGCCTGTAACGAACGTTATTTAAAGGTCAATAAATATTACTTTACTTTACTCCATTATAGTAATTACTCAGTTCTGAATTACACTCACGGTCACCAATCTAAGTAGCGACTGTAGTTTCATATCGGTTGGACAATGGTTAAATGTATGGTGTGTTGTTTTACAGTGACAACATAAGAAAACAGAAGGTGAAGGAGATTTTCAAGGACGCGTCGATACAACAAGGAGAACTCAATAAATTGAAACGCATGAAATGATCGTACGAAATATATATTTTTTTGTACAATAAACGAATTTTTTTTTAACTTACTTTTTGTTTTTTATCGACAGGTGTTAATTGCGTATAAAAGAAAAACAATAAAAAATTTGGAAAGACGCAAGCGAAGCGAGCGCTTATTGAAAAATAAATTATATGAGCGAAGCGAGCACAATTGTTTTATACTACTAATCATTAATCAAAATGCGATATACGTTATTTGAATTTAAAGTAACATACAGATAAACAAATATTTCAGGGGCCTGATTCTCTATTGACCACGAGATACCGTCCTGCACACTTGTGACGTCATAACATGCTTGCGTCGCCTAATTTACCAAGCGTCTATTCTTCAAGTCTTGCTATTGTGGTCAGAATTTTTCGATTACTACTAGTCCTTTTTTAATACACATTTTATATGTACAACGTGTAACAGAAAGGTGTGACAATACTTAACGGTGTTAGTCTACACATCAAAGTGAACCCTGCGTAGAAGAATATTCTAGAGAAAATTATTGCGTCTAATAAAACTTGACCGATCACGTGACCATCTTTTGTATGGAGAACCTAATTATTTTTTTTCGAATTTTGCAAAATTTTCTTCTACAATGATTTCACCTTGATTGGTAGACTTAAGTATTGTCACACCTTTCTGTTACACGTTGTATAATATTCTAAGGTGAAAGAAGTTTAACAATACAATACCTAAATATATCTTAATCAATATATCAAAACGTCTGGTGGAAGCGACGTGACCAGAATGCTGGCTCTTGTTTTGGCAATGCAGCCAGCATTCTTGGAACTTTCCCTTTTACTGGCGGATTGTTATATGATTTTTTATAGCTGTGAATGTTTTTTTTTCCTTTGCGTTTTATTAAACTCGTTTTATATATCTTTATTGCACACCAAGTAAAATAAATACAGCAAATATATTATAAACAAAACATTGGTAGTACATAGGGTGGCCTTATCGCATACAGCTCTTAGCTTGTTGGGTTAACGTCTTTTTAGGCTTAAGGCTATAAAGGCTTTTTTTCTTTCTTGATTGGCCACCACACTCTGTGTATTGTGCCAGTTCTCAAGTTCTTCTATAAAGGCCTGCACAGCATAGCGAGTCCTTTAGCGTCATCCTTCAGCTTGTGGCTAATGACGGGTTCGACGTTCATACGCCAAACTGCGAAGTTCAAACACGATGCGAACGCGAGCCAAGCCAGGTACGGACACATGAGTAGCGCTGCCGTACCGCTGATGTTGTAGAATGAGTAGGTGCAGAGTAATGTAGCCGCGTCCAATAACAGCATTTCGAAGAATGCCTGGAACAAAAGAAATACTTTTTTTACGGTAGAAAATCCGATTTTGATTTGACAGGAAAATTGTACAGCTGTTTTTATTTACTAACTAACCAAACTGCTTGAGCGATTTTGATAAAAAATATTTTGTATCACCTACGAAAATCAATCCTACCCGTGTTACATTCGTGACAAATCAAGGAATATACCTACATCACAAAATATGTATAGTTTCCGATTTCATAGTTATATTTTTATTTGGCGGACACATTAATGGACGGCCTGCATAATAAAAATACATAATATGATAGTGAAATATGAGGGTTCCTGGCCTTTTTTACATGTTTTTGTGTGTTGAAACAGAAATCTTTGTTGAAACTAAGAAAACATTTGAATAAATGCTCATTATTGTATTATAATTTTATAACAATGGTTAATATGATGAATAATAAAGAAATTTATATTTGGTGATCAAAATTACCTAAAAATTAATAAAGAAAAAAAACATATTAATAAAAAGGACTTATGTACTCATAACGACAATGAAAAGAATAATAATCATATTGTAATTAATTAATAATTACAGGAAAATAAATGTGCAATAGGTACCTACCCTTGGACAAAAAAATAATTACCAACCTCTTTAAAAAAGAATGTTCTCGTCTCTTAAGAAGTTCATATTATATAGCTTAGTTTGGTGCATTTGTTAGCTCATAATTTTGCATAACAATAGGTACCTACTAGAAGAATCACTAGTTTTGCAATAAATATACAGACTATACAGGCTGTTTTCTGTACTCTAGCTTTGGTTAAGCCAGGCAAGGTATGCTATGATTTATCTTCGGTAGCTACTCACCACTCTTAACCAGTTTAGGCCAAAAAATATCGGGGTCCACGCGAAATTAAGTAGCAACTGTACTCCGTATAGGGTTAGCGGTAACTTTGCAGCCTCTGAAATCAAATTTAGACAAGGTTAATTAACAGCTAGGGGTGTTTTAAACCACTCACTATTCATCCTTAACAACTTTTGCTCTGTGATCAACTCTAAATTCGAGATTAAAAATCAGGTGCGATCCAAAGTAGCTGGACTGATTTAATAAAATTAAATGGGACTTCTTCGGGGATATAAGTAGTTCCGAACAACCTTTTCAGATATAAAGAGATTTTTTCAAATCTTCTACTGTTCTGAGAAACCAGGTAGATAAGTACGTAATAAGCAAAAAAAAAAACAGAAAAATAAGCACCTCGTTGTTTTTTGGAAAGTCGGTAGGTATAGAAATATGCGAAAGTATAGAGGACAAATATCTTGGAATATCAGCATCCTGAATCAGGTAGCATTTCCGACCGGATTCTGAAACTCGAGTTACAGTGATTTTCAGAAGATCCAAAATATGACATTGAAAATCGATTGTAGACATAAAAAAAAGTAGGAAAATAGCTTTGTGTAATTCGTGGTGGTTTTCGAACGCTACCAGAATCACACTAATAGTTATGAATTCTTTATGTTGTTTATTTTAACTTATCTGAATCAGTTACTGACCAAACTTAAGTAAGTTTGGTCCGCCCGAATCGGGGTCTCAAATGCAAATATTATATAAGTCTTGGCACTGGCAAATTTACTAATAATGTGACGTTATACAAAAAAGACCCTTATCCATACATTTCTGACATATCATCTGTCATCAGTTTCAATAAAAAAATTGTTTGTTTTTATTGATTTCCTCTCGATTATGCCGATTTTTCTTGGATTTTTCTTGGTACGTTCACAGTAGATGCGGGTGATTGTGAAATATTATTACATAAATGTGTTTTATAAGCTCATAATTAAGACACAGTCAAGTGTTCACTATCCACTACCGCGATTTAAATGTGTCTCATGAAAGAGCATGGATACAGACCAAGAAATACTAAAAGATATATCAAAGGATGCTAATAACGAGAATTCTACTGATGCAAACTCATCAAATGACTCACTGAAGACAACACATAAAGCTGAAGAAGAAACACTTACGTGTCAAAAGTGTAGATATAAGACAACAAGTGACAAGGCTCTTAGTGAACATATGATCAAACATGCTGATTTCGCGTGTCATATGTGTAGTTATACTAACGCTCGAAAAGATGTATTGAAACTGCACATTCTTAAACACACTGGAGAAAAGCCATATGCTTGTGATTCATGCAGCTTTAAAACAACACGACCACAAAGCTTAAAACTACATGTACATACACAGCACAAGAATAAAAAAATAGAATGTGATATTTGCGATTATAAAACAGCATCATTTAATCTCTTGAAATTGCATATAAGGGCACACACGGGTGAAAAACCGCTCAAATGCAATATTTGCGATTTCAAAGCTAGCCGCGAAAGTCATCTTAAAATACACATGCAAATACACAACGAAGAAAGAATATACAAATGTGAGATATGTAATTTTAAAGCCCGACGACCAAACACTCTTAAAAGACACAATGTCGTTCATACAAAAGAAAAAACATGTCATAAATGTATTAAATGTGACTTTCAGACCATATATTTAAATAGTCTAAAAAAACATTTACTCGCAAAACACAATATGGATCAAACATCTTATTATAAATGTACTGAATGTGGCTTTAAAGGTGCAAATGCATTTGATTTAAAAAAACATTCTCTCATACATACCGGAGAGAAGCCTTTCGAATGTGACATCTGTCATTATAAAACAACATCTGGGTTCATATTAAAACAACACGTAAGGATGCACACTGGAGAAAAGCCGTTTAAATGCAATATTTGTGATTTCAAATCAGCAAGACCGGGTAATTTGCAGAAACACAGATTGATACATACCGGAGGAGGGAAACAGTATGAATGTGATGTTTGTGATTATAAAACTTTACGATCAAATAACCTGAACAGACACAAGCTTACGCACATTAAAGAGTAACTCAGTGATTCTGCATATCTAGGGCCCTGTCTTAGTGCTAGCCTTAGATTTTAACCTTTTCCATGACATACTAAAACTGCACTGCCGTATTCTGCCTAGGAATACAATTTCAATACTTTTTTATGAACTATAGATGATGTTGGCACACAGTGCTTGCCAGCTCTAGTTACGTATGATGACTATGGTGCTGAAATGGTTAATCTCAGGACCTTGTTTAATTTTTTTATTCATATTTGTTTAATATAAATGACTTGATGATAGTAAAGAGGGAAATGAATAACTGATATTACAGTAATGACAGTTCCACAGAAATGACTTAGGCTGGAAAATATGGGCTTTGTTTCTAATTGATTATAAATCATACTCTTTGGTTAGCTTACTATACTTACTCAAATAAACGCAATTATAATTATACTATTTTATGCTATTACAAGGTTAAAAAAATAGTATAATGATGGCTGACACATTTAAGTAAAACCATCTTCAGGCTCCCTAATGACTAGTGCAGCAGCCTGATTTAGCTATCTTTGAATCAACAATAAACTTCGAAAAGTGTTCCGTCTTCATAGTATTCTTTACGAATTATTCTTGCTGACTCAGGCTGCTGCTTTCTAGTAGTGTTATCGGGTCTAGTATGCAGAAATAATAGCACCTAAATGTAGGTGCTATTATTTCTGCTGTGGTCTAGGTAATGATTGCTATTCACATCCTAGTGTGGATATGTTTGTTTTGATACTTGGGCAATACATGATTTAGTCATTAGCACCACAACCATTAGGAATCACTTGGTATAAATGCTGTGTAAACACAAAAAGCAATGAGAAGTCTATTTATTTATGTCAATAGAAACAAATTTATTAGCGTCTGTGCGGAAAGAATTTTATAATTTTATAAGGCAGCCCCAACCTAGTACATAAAATTAATTTTTTTTAAATTGTGCCACGCGATTAGACGTAACAGTGTTGTCAACATTGCAATACGTTAAATCATTGATATAGAAAATCCAACTTTGTCATTAAATAAATACAGTGTTGCCCTCAAATCTTGACAGTTCCCATTCTGTACATCCGCGCACGCGACTCTCGTGTTTTTACTGTGATAGTCTATCTTAAGATGTATAAGTTACTCATACATTGTCAATCTTTCTATTTCTTGTTATACTATTGTAGATCCCATCAACTTTATTATTTTAAAAATATGCAGATACTATTTGAAAATTATTGTTATCGCATAAATTAATTTTGTTATTGTATAAAACCAATGAGATTAATGCATTACTTACACAAGTATGTATAATATCTGTCAAAAATTAATTTCGTAATGAAATTGAATTTTAAAATGTTACGTTATTTATGATGTAGGTAAATACATATAATGTATGTTGAAAATACAATAATTAAAATGTATTACGGTGGTCTCGATAAAGTAAATAATTATTTTTAATTGAACTTACTGAAAATTTTGTAACGCGTAAGCCAAGCATAATAATTGTGCTCAAATAACGGATAAATGTGTATGTACTTTGTAAAGTACTGACTTTCAGTACAATTCAAATAATTATATCTCAGTTGAAAGTGGCTAAATATTGATGAAATTGTGTAGTAAAATGCATTCTGACTACGAATATATATATATTTTATTGCTTATAGTATTATCCATAATTTTAGTAGTTATTCACGCTATTTAACTTAACTAGGCCACCTAGAGAAGGCCCGTGGTTCAACTGATTGGACAACACAGTTGGATTTTTGAATTGGATTTTTATAAGTTTTACCCGATTTCTCAGAGATGCCATGACTAATTTGCAATATTCCTTTTTTTACCTGACTGCGAAAGAAAAAGGGTTATGTTTCTCGAGAGTATGTATGTATATTTTTCTTTGGTACGCCCCAGAGCCTAAACGTCTTGTGTTATTTTTACATTCATCTTCACCTGTCATGGTCATAGGCTGTACTAGCTGCATCCCGCGATGGGTCTATAGCTCTTGTAGTCGGAGTTTTTGAAGTTACTTTTAACCACTTGTTTTAAAGGAATTATTCTAGGTCTAGTCCCATATATTTATTATCCAAATTAGTCCAGAAGTTTGGAGATATTAAATCATAGTAGGTAACTGATACATTCGTTTAAACTTACCAACTTGAAGTGGGTTGTTACTTTTTAGAGGGTAATTTACGTATTACAAGTTTAATTTTAAAGCAATACCGAGATATAGTCCTAATGCTTATAACTCTATTTACTTGAAAATTACATTAATTCGACAAGTTAGTCCGTAAACATCGCCTCACAAGCGAAACTGCTCGGATTCAATCCCTGGTTCGGGCATGCACCTCTGAATTTTTCAACCCACGTACATATTATATATTTAATTAACAAATGCTTGAACGATGAAAAGAAACATTGTGATTGAACCTGCTTGTCGTAAAATATTAATAACTTTCGAAGATAAGCTCCCAACCCGCAATTTCGCCAGGATGGTGGACAATATGTCATACACAGTCCACAGGGGAGACCAGAGCCCAGCAGTGGGACGTTATGGGTTGTTGAAAGGTATGTATATCTATACTTATATTATAAAGAGGAAAGGTTTGTATTTTTGTATGTAACGAATAAACTTAAAAACTACTCGTACACACCGAACTTACGCCGTTTTCTAAAAAAAGAAAAAAGAAAGGAAGATCAGTCCAGTAGTTTTCACATTTTTAGCTACATTATCACGCAGTAACGTAGGTCCGAGTAGCTTAATAAAAAAGATTCTGTATTTGATTTTTATTTAAACTCCTTTTTTGTATAAGTACTTAATATCGATGATTGTTTTTGGTCTTTATGCAGTGTAACTGGTGTTTTTATAGTTCTAAATAAATAAAGTAACATAGGTTATAAACTATTAGAGATCCGCGGGTGATACCGCAGAGCTTAGCTAGTAAATACATAAACTCACCGATAGTTAGACAGGTGTTATATACAACGTAGCTGGCTGTTCCCATGGTGGTATATAGGAACAGCCACACAGGCGCGAACACTGCGTTACGAGGCGTCCATACGGGCTTCCTGGACGAGGGAATAAATCGTTACTAACCAACGACGGAAAAGGGAGGTTCTAACTTTTTTACATATAAAAATATATATTTTCATATGTATTTATTATATATGTAAAAAACTTTTTTACAACATACAAAAACATAACCTGTAAAAAACCTAACCTGTAAAAATGATTAAGTCTGAAAAATATAATGTCCGTGTGGCAAAGTCCCAAGAACGCAACAAAAATGATGAGAAATAATGCGATTTTTAATAAGAACAAAATTCATCGCTAGAGCTACTAGGCTAGATTGTATTTACCTGATGATCTGGTACCAAGCCTTGCCCCCCTGACGTCGTACTTTCCCCGCCATCACAATACTGGAGGACCAGCCGCCCACGATGGGCACCAGTATACATGATATCAGCTCCAAGTACGACATCTGTGGACATTCATTATGATCAGTCTGGTACGCAGCGATAGGCAGGTGACAAATTCATCTGTGAGGAAACCATAGAATGGTGGTAGGGTGTTTTCTAACGCTAGCCTGGTCAGCTACAACCCTCAAGTTGAAAAATCTGTCGCCAAGCACCAAACCGTGTGTTCCATGACTGCCTATATTGACTTCGCCTTCCTTGAGAGCCAGTGAGTAATCTAGACTAGGCATGCTCCATCTGAGGCCACATCGTCGTTAACTTTCGTGGTCATGCGAGCTTGTGGTCAAATACCTAGCTGTGTTAGATTTTTAAAAAAGGAACCTAGGTACCTACCTAATTACCACATATATTTAACCTGATTTGTAGGCAATCTCCAAATAAGTACCTACATTCGACTGAAAAGTTTTTCTTTAGTCCTAGAAAGCCTTATGTAACTTCATTGGTGTTTCGAAACAATTTAGCAAAAATTAATTAACCGACTTTAAAAAAGAAGAGAGGGTTTTAATTGATCGGAATACTGTGTAATAAATATTTGCATATTTTTCCAGTGGCACTGGAGTCATTTGATAAATTTTGTACCTATGTGTTTGAAAAAGTATACCAATCTAAGGTACTTTTAAGAGGTGTTATTATACCTACACCTACATTAGTAGCATAAGGCGCTTGCGGTTGTTACTTTTAAAGTAGGTAGTATTATAATACCTACGCACACGAATCATAGCAACTCGGCTAATGTAGAGCGACGTTACGGCCTATGACGTAGCATAGTCTTGAAGAAAGCGATCAAAACTTACTGCTTAATTTATTTGTTGAAATAAATTATGCGAAACTACTTTGATATACAAAGTAGATATTTACTTACTTATCTTACTTACACTCGGCAATTAGCCTCACTTGAAGAACTCGATAATTTTATGAGTGTTCACTTTATTTTGCACTTTGATGGAGCACAAGGATTTGAAGATAAAAAGGTTTTTCAACAAGCAAGAGCTGTAACAACAATGCGTTTATGAGATAAACAATAAACTGGCCTGCATCTGCAGACGACCTCATTTATAAACATTCCAAGTTAATATACCTAAGTACTAAGTAACTACTTATACTTATTAAATCTTTACACATAAGTAATTCTTCATACTTACTATACTTAATTGCGAAAGTGTGTTTATAAGTTTGTTTGTCCTCCTCCTCAGCAACTGATCGAGAGACGAATCGACTTGATTTATTTCACAGATATATTTCGAGTTCCGAAGTACTAGGATTTTTCTTTTCTTTCTCTTTTTCTTTTTTTCTTTCTTTTTTTTCTTTTCTCTTGTTTGTTCTAAACTTTTTTGTTCCGGAAAGACCTCTGTACGCGACTTCTCTTGGGACAAGAGAAGTCAGCAGTTTAGGTAATATACCTAATATTAAATTTATTTATTACCTCTGTACGCGACTTCTCTTGGGACAAGAGAAGTCAGCAGTTTAGGTAATATACCTAATATTAAATTTATTTATTACCTCTGTACGCGACTTCTCTTGGGACAAGAGAAGTCAGCAGTTTAGGTAATATACCTAATATTAAATTTATTTATTACCTCTGTACGCGACTTCTCTTGGGACAAGAGAAGTCAGCAGTTTAGGTAATATACCTAATATTAAATTTATTTATTACCTCTGTACGCGACTTCTCTTGGGACAAGAGAAGTCAGCAGTTTAGGTAATATACCTAATATTAAATTTATTTATTACCTCTGTACGCGACTTCTCTTGGGACAAGAGAAGTCAGCAGTTTAGGTAATATACCTAATATTAAAAAAGGTAGTTGTTTTTTTGTTATTTCTCTGAAATGTTACATGTTTTTTCAGTCACAATAATGGACCTTTAGAAACACCTTTGATATTGAGTCTTATTGAGTGTTATATTGAAATTACGTAGGTGCGTTACAATACAATAATTCTTTAATGTCACGACAAAATATACAACACAAAAACAATTAACAAGGTACAAAAGGCGGTCTTATCGCTAAAAAGCGATCTCTTCCAGACAACCTTTACAGAATTATTCCTTTTATATATATATGTATAACGAATTATTTAACTTCATACAGACTGGTAGATAAACTATACAGGGTTATGGGTTAGGGGCCAAGCCGAAAGGAGGTCTCTATATTGATCCTAGTGAACAACTTTCACTATGGGACTAAAACTGAATTCGAAAAAAATCTGATTGTGTCATACATTTTATCGACGACAGAGAATTTTTTTATATGGATATTACACATGTGTCTCGAAACTCAACGTCTAGCGGGCACGGGCAAGAGCCCCCTCTTGTCTCGTGCCGGTCATAATCTAATCCGAAAGAATAAAATAAAAAATCCTTTTCAGATTAGGATAAATGTAACAAATGTGAAAAACGAGCGGTGGCCGCTGAGAAATAATAACAGAAAAAGATACTCGTAGAAAAATTATAAAAATATTTTTTTATTTTTTTCATTCTTAATGTGATAGAGCAAATTAGCAAATTAACAAAACTAAGCAAGACGCAAGGCGGATAACTAACATTACTAACACAGATACTGACTGATTATTTCTTACTATTATTCATTAGATATACTTCTTTAGAAAAAGTAGCCCCAAATACCCATATTAGTACCTACGTAACGTTACGTCCTTTCGTTTACTGTTCGACTCATAAGGCCGACTGTCTAGTGCACCTCTGGCGGCGGACCTCAAAGACACGTCGAATATATAATCTTAGTTCAAGTAGTGACTCTATTGCCTTAGCAAACCCCTAATCCTGTATGCAGCGTATCGTTTATGTATATTAACCATTGACTAACGAAGCTATTGACGTAACTATCAGACAAACAACTTAAGTAAGTAATTAATTACAAACAAATACCTAATTTCATTATTTGTTTAGGCACGTCCTGAATAACGTGATGAGGTATTATGCAAATTAAAAACCGTTACCATAATTATCATTGCTAGTCCACTGCTGGGCATACCTAAGTCTCTATAGATACATTATCTCTGTCTTGACAGAGTAGCTGACCGAGCGAGCGAAGCGTCTCTGCTTTGAGTCTGGCAAAACGTTCATTCGTCTCTCAATTTGTATGTTTGTTCGCGAGAAATTTCGTACTCTCGTACAGGTCGTAGTTTCTATACAATCTTGACGAAACTTAATGTAGGTACGGGTTCTACGAATTTCTTAGAATTATTTTAGACGTCGGGGATTTTTCATTGGGGTTGTTTTTCCTCCAACTGCCGCTGTGGTCTAGTGGCTAGCATTTTTGCTTCGAGATCCGACGGTCCCGGATTCAATTCCCGGTCAGGGCAGGTGTTCGAATTATGAGTTTGAACATTTGTCTTCGGGTCTGGTCTTTGTGAATGTTACATGGCATCCCTGACACTGGAGAAATCCTAGTGGGGAGCTATGAGTGTGAAACCTTTATTTATTTATTTAAACGTTTTAAAGCCGCATAATTGAATTTAAGCGATTGAATTTGTACCCTCAAGGCAGTCTCCGATTGGGGCGATGCTAATCTGGTCATATTCAATGCAGCTAAGACTCAGGCGTGTCTTTTTTCCGCCTAAAGGAGGCCGTTCTAGCTGGCCCCTACTTTCCGAGATGTGTCTGTTTCTCTTACAGACCACCTTGAGCTATTAGGTGTCACGATGACTTCGACGCTCAATTTTGGCACGTACATTAAGTCTAAAGCTCAACTAGCTGCCAAAAAGCTTGGTGTTCTCTCTATGGTGCGTCGGTAATTTACGTCGGAGCAGTTGCTCACCTTGTACAAAGCACTAGTTCGATGGAGGTGCATGGAGTACTGCTCGTATCTTTGGGATGGCTCAGCTAGATATCAGCTTGAAGCGTTGAAGTCTGTCGAGAGGAGAACTAAGAGACTTATAGTCAACGATGCTCTAGTCAAAGCTAACCTTCAAAGCCTCGAGCATCGTCGAAAAGTGTCTAGTTTATCTGTTTTTTATCGGATACATTTCGGAGTGTGCCTTGGAATTACATAATTTGATTCCCCCATCCCCTTTCTACGATGAGACAAGTAGAGATACTGCAAGACGCCACCGGTACATGGTAGAGATTCCACAGACTCGCACAAACCGCTTTGCGTCTACTTTTATTGTGCGAACAGCTAGGTTGTGGAATTCCCTGCCGAGTTTCCCTTTAACTAAAATCTAGAAATTTCAAATTGCGAGTAAATCGGTTTCTTCCTGACAAGCCACATCTTAAACCACATCGTCGCTTTACATCAGGCAAGTTGCGGTCAAACGCAAGCCTGTTATTTATAAATATAAATATATATATATATATATGTATACATACAGCTTGCAGAACTACTACTTAGTTATATTTAAATCGAAGAATCCTGATAGCCCTGTAAAGATTCCATCATCTAGATTTTTTAGCCTTTCATTCAGATTCAGATTTGCAACGACCGCTGAAATATAAAAGTAAACAATGACAAACCTTTTTTAATGAACTTCAATGACTAAGTAATAGAAGTAGGTATACATAAGTAATTCCGAGTCGGCGACAAGCAATCTAAACAAGTAAAAAATCGACAAAATAGCCTCATGTAATCAATGGATTCTTCCTATATTAACCGATACCCATTCATTAAACATTTAGTAGGTTGTCCTTTATAGAAAGAAATGTTCCGTTAATTCCCCTATTTGTTTTTGAGTCGTAAAACACAATAACAAGTACGTTAAACTCCACAATTAATAACAATAGGAACATGTTAATAAAAGATTATCAGGTAATAATTACACTTGTGACGCAAATAAACAAAAAATTCTTAGGTACTTATAATTATTTGCAAGTGAACTAAATGATGTTCTATGTAAAAGATGGTAGGTAAATAAAAGTGAATAAATTATCTACACTAATATTATAAACAGGAAAGATTTGTGTTTTTTCCGTAGAACTGTAAGACCGATTTCAAAAAATATTTTGGAGTAAGCTATATTATCACTGCGTAACGTAGGCTTATATTACTTTCTAGGAAAATTAGATAGATCAATTCTTTATTGGAGAGACACAAAAAAAATACAAGTGAAAAATTCTCACAAAATATACCTAGTGCTGCAATTGGCGACCTCATCGCTAAAAAGCGATCTCTTCCAGGCAGACACGCGGGTAACACCGCGTAGCGCAGCTGGTTTATCTAAACTACACTGAAGAAATTATAGATATATTATATTTTAAGTAACTGACGATATCACCTTAAATAAACGTTATATGTCTCTGCTTTACACTTATAAAAAGATAATACCTGACATAGTATACGCTTATGCAAAGTCGTTGCACTCAGAATGAATCCTAAAAAGGTAAATTATTGACGCAGATATAATTTAGATTTTAGACTATTTAGGATACAACATTACATAAAAAATACCAAAACGAGATTTGTAGTCTAATGAGTGTTTATGCCGATGCTTGATATAAAGTAAATCTTAGTGGACACATGTCAGTGGCAACTGGTAGTGGCCATATTGAATTACAAATTTATTATTATAGCATTCTACTACATAGCCAAACCCTTTCATTCGATACCCATATTGAAGAAGTTGTGGAAAAATATGTATCTTTGAGGCAGCAGCCATCTTGGACAGAATTTTATCAAATATAGTTAAGAACACTCTCGACAAATCTGGAGTCACGGCACTTTCCGGGGGAAAGTGAACAACACAAAAGCATGACCGTACCATACTTTTCTGGATGCGCTTCGAGCCATTTTCGACCCTGAAGCTTCGTTGGAAGCTGGAAACCCAAATTTTTTGTGACTTGGCACACGGCTTAAGATACAAATTGAAACTGTCTAATATTGAGCTTTGTGCCTATATTTATTTAATATGGCTATTTAGATTAGCTTGTACTCGTAAATTACGTTGCTGCGTGCGTTCGCTAAGTCGCTATATTTATAAAAGAAATAAATATTGATAACATTGACATAGTTACTTTAATCTCTGTTAGCTTACAAGCTGGGTATTATGACAAAGTTGTTGTAAAGTTTCTGTCATAGATAAACAGTAACTGAATTAACCGACCTGGTTTACATTCGATTTTACAACTTTTAACGGCAGAAAAGTGCACAGCGAGATTTGTGCAGTTTTGTACATGTAATGTTTTTGACG
The DNA here is from genome assembly GCA_947049295.1 of Ligdia adustata. Classification (NCBI taxonomy): domain Eukaryota; kingdom Metazoa; phylum Arthropoda; class Insecta; order Lepidoptera; family Geometridae; genus Ligdia; species Ligdia adustata. The sequence goes on along the minus strand of OX346236.1, from coordinate 9,231,065 downwards.
GGGTTCAACTTTCAAACAAATGAAAAACAATCAAAATCGGTTCATCCGTTCGTGAGCTAAGATGCCACAGACAGACAAATACATAGACACGTCAAACCAAAACAAAAAAAGGAAAGTGAAATTTAGTTTTTTATTTTTTATTTATTACTTTTGATAACATTTTATTTAAATAAGGGTAATAGCGAAATAAAACTCAACATCGGAACATAGAATCTATATTGATCGAAAACAGTTTAAAATTTAATATCTAATTCGTAAACAATTCTATAAACCAGATAGCACTAGAACAAACCAAAAATAACCGGATATAACTAGCTACTGCTGTGACAATAAACTATAAAATAAATAAAATATATATTTAATACAAAATACACGATAAGTTGTAGACTTAAATGTATTATATATATTGATGATGTTTGATCAAGAAAGCTGAATTGCAATAACACATTTTCGCTTTAGGAAAGTTCGTTTAGTCATCAATAATCATATTAATACCTGACGATTCGGATAAAAATCAACCCGGAAACATTGTTGATACTTTGCAGCATTCGGTGACGGGATAATTATTGTCCAGTGACAAGATAACTATACAACAGTGACAGGATAGTTATTTCCAGTGACGGGATAATTGTTGTCCAGAGGTTAATTATTCAACAGTGACAGGATAATTAAACAACAGTGACAGGATAATTATACAACAGTGACAGGATAATAATTAACCAGTGCCACGATAATTATTAACCAGTACCAGGGTAGTTATTAACAAATAGTTACATTTCAAGATGACCAATATAATGATCTAATATAGGTAGGTATTGTATATACCTATATATATATTGGAAAATTTGTAGCAGCGTTAAAGAATAAAGTAAAATACAATAAGTACTTATATAAATAAATGCGATAGGAATGAACTCAAATTACACTAATAGTAATTATTTGTGCGTTGTTTATTGCTTTTGATTCATTGTTATTATTATCATAGATAACTGATATACAGTACGTAGAAAAAAAACAGACAGACTTTGGTTTACTTTTGTTAAAAAAAAAACATTAAGCGCATAATGTTTTTTAAAAAAATTATACAAATTATAACGCTGTAAGTTAATTCTAAAGGCCACATACAAGTTAATAATTTCCTTTCAGACTAAACTGATGATAAAATTGATAGCGTATGGTGGTCTTAAAAATTAGCTTTTCAAGGCACTATACTATACAATATGATATAGATTTAAGTATCTACTTCTATTAGACAATGTAAAATAAGCTTAGAAAAAGAATAGCACTTGTGTTTTCGACTTAAAGCTGACACGTTTTTGATAAAACATCGATATATAAATATAAGTCGTAAACGTAACTCTGAAAGTTATTCTTATGCTAAAGACGTAACAAAAAAGAAATCGCGAGACCATTTAAAAATAACAAAATCCGAGTTTTGTAAATATTTCAGTTAATAATAACAAATTACGTGTCATTTTTTTTAAGTTAAAAAGTCTCGTATAATTCTTTTTGTAGTAATTGTGCTTTATTAATTCGATTTTACTGTTTATTTAAAATGCGTTCAGCTCCTAAGTCATATATTGTTTATAAATATGCATCTAAAATAGTGTATGTTTGTTCACCTAATTAATAAGTAAGTAGTATATTTAAGGCTTCATTTTCTTCGATTCTGTAACAAAAGAAGATTTTTTTATTAATACTATGTAATTTCTTTTTTAAACGACTCAATATTGTCTTTGAATCCATTAATATATTATATATATATATATATATATGTTTCTTTATGTTGTTTGTTATTATTTGATTTAATGTATTATTTAATAAATATTATGAAATCTTATGCCTTTTATAGGGTTATTAAGATTTTTGAGTTTATTATTTATTAGGTTTTTAGGAAAGTAATTTCGTTTTTTCCCGAAAGAGTGTTTAATTATTTTTTTTGCACCTTACATCACATTTAATCTGTATAATTTGTATATGCTTTGAGAGCTCATTTAGCAAGGCTTGTGTGTGAAAAATTCCAATTAATTCTACACAGTAGTTTTTGGTAGGTGTCCTTTTAAATACGGAGAGCGATAAGCGGCATTTATGACATATCTTACTGTTTTCAGTTTTTTGCCAAAGACCAAAGAGAGTGGAATTATACTACTAGCAGAAAGAGGGCATGGATGGTGTTGGACCAGAACGGCCAATATGTAATTTGATAAAGTATTTGTTTATTATACGAAAAATGTCTTACATTTCCACAAAAACAAAAAACGAAGTTACTTTCCGAAAAATCAATTAGATTATGTTATTTACATCTTATAAAAAATACCACCGTTACCAAATATTACGAAATTACGTCGTTCGAAGTAAAAGTATATAAATGATTTACTTTTTAACTCAAACATTAAACAATGCTATTTATTAATGATTTATTACTTAAAGATAACAACATATTCATGTCATCTCATATTAATACGAGTAGCATTAACGCAACATGTTTGTACCATATTTTTGCTCATTTTCCTCTTATCGTTATCGATTAGTGGTGTACTATGCCGAAAGGGGGTTATTCTCATCATTACGAACAACTATCGTTATGGGACGTACCCTGAACGTACCGAGAAAAAAGAACACCTGTTCTAAAGAAATTGTTGATCGGCCGTCGACAAAATGTATGGAATAGCTGATTTTGTTTTCTCAAATTCAGAGTTGGTCCTATAGTGAAAGTTGTTCATTAGGAGTACAGTAACCCCCTATCGGCTTAGTACACCCTTAGGCGATAACCCTGTAGATAAGTTGAATTATCATTTGCTTGTCATATGAGCACTCGAGTTGCCTTGTTGTGTTTTTATCTTCTCGGACTAGCTACTAGGACTAGGTACCTAGTACCTACAAATATGACCTCAAAAATGTAAAGCTCCGCATTTATGCCGAGTTGTTGTCACATATATTGATAACATTCCCTTCGACAGATTTTTCTAATCGAATCATCCTGTGAATAAAATAACAATATAAGTGAACTTACCGTTCACTTGCCCTTGCTATCATCCTTGATCTCGGTGACAGTTGCCTTCTTGGGGTTGTTCTTGTAGATCCAGTGCGTGAGTGCTGTAGCGAACCCGAGCCACCCGAGGTACGGCACCAGCAGGGAACCCGCGGTTTTGTTCACTTGGTAGAACGATATAGCGGTGGCTACTGCCGCCGCGTCTAGCACTGAGATTCCGATCAACGCCTGAGGGTTAAGAAAGAGCAATCAGTTTAAAAACAACATCTTCTGAGGATGCCATGTGCTAAGGCGACGCGTGTCGAGGGAGTAAGATACTGAGCTAAAGAGAAATAATAAGGTGAGGTGTGGCGGTGGTGAGGAGGAACCACACCATAAAACATAAATATTTTTCGATTTCTCACGTTAACATCAAGATAAAGCGGGAAAACACTAGATATTCTTTATACACCATCTTGTTAGCAATTGGTTTTATAACGCAACGCCTTTGATACCCTTAGTCACCCGTCCCAACGCTGCTCTTTTGGTGTCATCGCTCAGAATTTAATAGAAATAATTACTACACATAATTAATTACCACTTGCTGTAATTGAGAAGCAATACATCGTAGGAAAATCTGCTTGTCTGAGAATTTTACTAGCTTTCGAAGATATGTGAAGTCCACAACCCGCAATTGGTCTAGCGTACTGGACAATGGCCTACACCCCCTGCATAGCGGAGACCCGTGACTAGCAGAGGGCTGCTAAAGGTTGACACGAAGCAATAAAAACACCCTTATACTAGACACTTTTACAAAGCATAATGATATGAAAAGTTTTTTTGAAGATCTAGAACTCCTGCATGGTTTTAAATTTTGAAGATACTAACATTACATGAACCATTATTTGTATTGCCCAGCAGTGGGACAGATGAGTTAACTATAAATTACCTGGTGGTTATAGGTAACATACCAGTTTAAAGTCCTTAAGACCGAAGAAGATGGGTGACCACGCCCAGTTGAGAGCTAGCTGGGTTCCGTACAGCGATAGAGGCAGCACTGCTTTTTCTAATAACAAACAAACACACACTACGTTTTAATCCTACTTCCTACTAATATTATAAACACGAAAGCTTGTAATAATGTTTGTGTGTATGTTTGTTACTCATTCACTCAAAAATTGCGAAACGGATTTGGATGAAGTTTGGCACCAAGATAGCTTATGTCCTGGATTAACACATAAGATACTTTTCATCCCGAAAAATGCAGTGTTCCCGTGGGATAATCAAATTTTCGCGGGTAGCACTGCGGGGCACAGCTAGTTTATGATATACTGAACTAGCTGGGCTCCGCGATGTAACCCGCGGATCTCTATTTTTTGTAGCCTTTGTTATTTAGTGATATAGCTTATACACAGCGATTTGTTTTAAAATCTGTTCCATAATTTTGAAGTTAATTCGTTACATACGAGTACAACAATACAACTCTTTCCTCTTTACAATATTAATATTAGTACAGATATCAGAAGTCCAGTGACGTACGTGACGTGCGTGACGTCACGTCCCGGTTCCAACGGAAGATCAACGCTGGTTGTTTCAACCTCTGTGTTGAGTTGGGACCGACTTGTGATTGAAAACTTTACTGTAACTAAAAATTTACTGTATATATGTATCATAAATTTACTTTATACTATACATATTTACTTTATAAATTTAATTTATATATATATATAATAATTTGTGTTTTGTATGGTTGTTTTCTGTAAGAAATAGATACATTTCTATTGCAAGTTCATAGGTAATTTGCCGCCCCTGGCAGTCTGCCGCCTAGGCCATACAGCCGCTTTGGGTCTACGGTAAATACGCCCTTGACACGAAATACCATTTTATCCACTTTTCATGCATCAAAGGGGTGGAAAACTCAAGAACCAAGAACCCGAGCCAGCTCCATGGTGGAAACGATAAAGCGATCGATCTAACACTTGCACAAAAAAACACTTGCACAGTAATTGCAGTGTCAATTAGATACCCTCACAGTTTTATTAAGAACTGCTGACCTGGCGAACTTCGTACCGCCTAACAGTCGTCAATGACGTAAGTTTGACATATAGTCTTCTCAAAGTTTTTGTATATATTAATATGTTCTATAATGACGTAAAACATTTTTTTGTTCTACAATCAATACCTTTCGCATGACATTTTTTTAGTAAATGTTTTCTAGTAATATATATAGCCTTTATTATTCAGTGATAACGTAGTTTTGTAACTGGATTTTCTATTATTAAGTCCAGTACTTTTTTAATTTATTTACGCACATATTATTAGTCTTTGTGTAGATGACTTAGTCTAAAGGTGCCTTAAATGAGAAATGTTAAATGCATACACTAAAACCTTAGCCTTCTATGCCAACATATTTTTAATACATTTATACACCGCGTAATAGAAAGGTGTGACAATACTTAAAGGTTTAACTCATCAAAGTGAAACCATTGTAGATTATTTTTTTTAAATAAAAAAGTAGAGTGCTGCATTCAACTTTGCCGATCAAGTGACTAATTTTGTTATGGAGAACCTAATATATATATATATATATAATTTGTGTCATTATATATAATTATAATTATATATATTCTTATTATAGAGGGTATCTTATTGTTCAAAATAAATATAATTATATATATATATATATATAATTATATTTATTTTATATATTATATTTATTTTTATATGAAGAACTTAATATTTTTTTTATATGAATTTTGAATTACTCGGTACTGCGATGGGATCACTTTGATAGGTAGACTAACATTCTTAAGTATTGTCACACCTTTTTGTTACACATTGTATAGCGGCGTTATCGCTTAAAACGATCTCTTCCAAGAAACCATACATGTGTAAGTCATAGCCGTATCTAATAATACCTTATCTATAGGATTGCAAAGATAAATATCTTATACTGCAGATAACTATCTATATACTATGCAGGTATATATAACATTTTCATATAAATTTTATGGGTATCACCGCACTTATCTAGTGAGTGGCTTCAATTCGCTATGATAGTGATAATCCAGATGATATTGATAACAAGACGAACAACTACTTATAAGTTATTCACAAAAACGCCGAAAAAATATAGTGTGATGTTTTCATGTTTAATAAACGACCTATAACTTCTGGCGTTATTTCTTTAGCCTATTTAATTTGTATGAAGGTATGTTTATCAAAAATTTTACTCGGATGTTTATATATATATATATATATATATATATATATATATATTTGTCAATATAATATTATAAAATTCCATGCCACTTTTCGTTGTGATGTTATAACTCAAGAACGTGCTCACGTATACAAACCAAATGTTAAGGCTTTGTTCGCACTATTCAGTAGATGGTTTATGTGAAGTTTGCACAAAATCGCTCGAGCGGTTCTTCATTTATCACATTTTTTGTAACAAATTAATTTAATAAATGGCGGATCATTTTGTTAATAGGGATTACGCTGTCAAATTGAAATTTTTATCAATGTTGACAGTACAAGCATGTTTATACGTAGCTAAGTTCGTACTGCCGCGCCGCGCCCGCCGCGCCGCGCCGCGCCGCTAGTTCTTTATAGACATTTAGTGCGTATTTATTTACACATACGAGTAAATACAAGTAATTTAAGTTTAATTTTATTTTATTAATGATTTTTGTCTGGAAATATCATACTCGCGAACAGAACGTAGTTTTTTTTAGGTAATCCTGACGAAACTTAGTAACTTAGTCATTAAGTACTTATGATTTGGGAAGTAATTTGTTACTATATAAAAATTTGCGATGGCGCTATTTACCGGCTAATTTTTAGAACATTAAAAATAAATCTTAAGTAAGTAATATCTATGCTAGTTTTTAACTGACGGCCTTATAACTAACAATTTTTTTTAAAATGTCCATGTATATGAAAAGGATTATATATAGCTTTTACATGGTTATCAATAAGGGTGTACTAAGTCGAGAGGTGGTAAATATACTCCACATTACGAATAACTTTCATTATGGGACCAACACTGAAGTCGAAAAAGAAACATCTGTTCATGGAGTTGGCTCCATTCGGCTTAGTTCACCCCTAACCGAAAGCCCTGTATAGTGTAATGCTCACCGGTGAACCCCCCGCACTCGTCCCACACCAGGTAGGAGGCGTATCCCATGCTGGAGTAGAGCACGGTCCACGCGGGACCGAAGATCCACTTCGGAGGGTTCCACGACGGCTTCTTGATGTCGTCATACCACGACTTGTCTGCGGGCTATACAAAATAAACAATAATGATATAAAAAAAATAATAGTGAACAGCTGTTCATTGAAAGTTCAACCAAACTGCTAGGCTCTTCATTCAAAGTTCAACCAGCAGCTCTACTACTTATTCCTGTACAAGAGTACCTAAGTCCTGACCGAGTGACTGTCAGATCACAATTAACACAACCGCTGAACCTTGAGACATGACAGAACTTGTTGCATGTTCGGCCAGGATGGTGTACGTCTACCAGAAAATACCTAAAGATGTGGTTCAAACCGTGTATTAATGAAAATGCATCAGTCACCTCCTTCATTGTGTACAAAAATATCTAAATTCTTAGAATTGTAGTGGAATTATGGCATCCTTAGTAGATTTATGTATCCTAAGTTGAATCCAAGGGTCAATAAATTGCACCGCCCGTCACAAATGTCAAAATTCCGTCATTAAAAACGCGTAAATCACCTTTTTGATGTAAATTACAAGGAAATATTTTGATACGAAATTATTTTTGTACACTGCGATAAGTTACGTTATTTTGAGTTTGGTTCATATATTAAAGATTAGTAGAACGTAATATTAATAATGATAGTATTATTTATGGTAACATGTACAATGTCTTGGCCGGAGCTCCATACATGTTAAAACAACTCTTTTGAAGGGTATATTAATTATAGTGTGTAGGGATATACTAGGAGAACCCTTTTGGAAATGTAAGCCCTGAGCTCTTAATATTTGACTTCCATTTATCGTGGTCTATATAATATATACATAGCAATAGCTATTAATTAGAAATAATAAAGGACTACATACATTTTGTTTGCGGATTTGCCCGGCGAAGTACAAGCCGCCAACCCAGCCACCAATGTTGGGCAGGATCACAGATCCGAGAGCTGGCAGGTTTGCCATTACGAAAGCACTGGAAACAACACAACACTTTACTTACTGTTACTTATTGGGTTATCACTAAAGACTTGAACACTAAAAACATGGACATTGACGACAATTTTTTTAGATATTTTTTGCAAAGCATATAGCAGTAAGTAAATATAAAATCTATGGAACTGGGCCCAATAATAATAATAAACATTATTAATGGGCCCAGTTCCATAGATTTTATATTTACTTTCATCTAAAAGCTTTGTAAAAAAGAGAAAATTAGACAGGAAAGTTTAACATGATTCAATTATTTAAAACTGTGATTTGTCTTCATACTCGTACATTATCTACAATTCATAATTAATATTTTAAAAATGTGATCAATGTCCATAATCAACTATCTCTTGAAAAACTTTAAGGACAATGTTGTGCAATGCATTGGACAATTAATGAATTCAAGACAATATGATATAGGCACATCAGCTTGAAGCTGCTCGCCTGTGATTGAACAACAAATGCTGTAAGTATTCAAAGTATTCCCGCCAGGATTTACAAGCAAGTGCTACAGAGAAATATCCTATACATAGTAGTTCCTGATCATTGCATAGGTCCAACTTATCATTTACAACCTGAGAAGTTTATTAGGGTGTTTTAAAACTGTAGTTGGACCTTTCAAATGATCAGGTAAACATATTTAGTATATTTCTCATACAATCATGTACATGTAAGAACCTGTAATATTAAAAAAAAACCTACTTCTATCTAAATTTATAAAACAGCAAGTTTAACCTTAAACCTAGACATGAAAGTGTATTCATTATGGGGTGTAGGAGTGTATTTAGGAAGGATTTTTGGAAATCCAACCTCTAAGAGGTTTAAATAAGGGTTCAAAGTTTGAAACTTTAGTATTCCAATTTGTCGCAGGCAACGTCACATGTGATGGCTACAAGTTGGTTATGTATGGAAATCAATATTGCCTCTGACATGCATCTTTACAACTCACATATTTAATCTCACACGAGCAATAGACATGGCAAGAGTTACAACTTATTTATCACCATCCTTACCTATCAATAGTTCTGCATGAAATTCCTATAAGTGTATATGAATTGGTATACGACAATCAACTATCTCTTGCAAACCTTTAAGGACAATTTTGTGCAATGCATTGGACAATGAATGAATTCAACACAATATGCTCGCCTGTTATTCAATAAATAGAGTTTGATGAAAAGTGCCTAGCATATCGGTTTTTTATCGGACACATTTTAGGGAGTGTGCTTAGGAATAACATAATTTAATTTTCCTATCCTCTTTCTACAATTGAACTAGTAGAGATACTGCAGGACACCACAGGTACATGGTAGAGATTCCACCCACTCATTCTAAACGCTTTCCGGCGACTTGTTCAAACAGCTAGGTTGTGGAATATCCATCTTTTTAATTGTGAGTGAATTGGTTTCTTTCGGGCAAGCACACCACATCCTAAGCAGCATCATCGTGTTACATCAAGCATGTTGCTGTCTAGCTCAAGCCCATTACATTCTAAATTAGGCATTGTTTTCAAACTCACTATTTTCCACTACTTGTATAACTATCCACGTCTATTCCTGAACCATGTCCGTGACCGTGGTGAAAGTCATGGTGGAATGACGCATCCCCCTTTTTGAACTCTGCCATCCACGGATACATTTCCGCACGAGTAAAGAAATTAAAATTAAACATTTTCACACTGATTAAGTTTATCCGTTGGGAGAATAAGAAATACTGACCGAGACACAGTCTGATAACAAACTTTGTTGTAATTGACCCGAGATACTCATTGGCATTGACCTAGCCGTAGATAGTTTTTTGCTAGGTGGGGCAAGTTTGAGATAAACTGACTAGTTAGACATAATTGCAGTATGTGACTTCGATTTTATATCTAGATAGATTAGGTATTTTAATAAAGACTGTAATTCTGATTATGCATGCATTGGATAAATTATCTAATAGATTTAGTGGTCTATTTACAAAAATAATTAAAGTTGGAGTCAGGACAGGGTTAGGTCAGGTTGTAACTCCCTACTCCATCAAGACATTCTTTGTTGTCTAAAACTGATTTTTTTATCATATAAACCAATTGAGGAACACACTTAGTAACATACAATATGAATTTACTAGTTAAACTGAAAAATAAATTGCATAATTTACTAAATTAAATTAACCTTTGATTATTAAGTTCACTTATCTTTGTGGACAGAGAAGTACATAAAAGAAGGTAAGTATTAAGTATTTTGTAGTGATGAGTTGATACCTGACATCTTCAATAAGCTCCATTTTGAGATAGTGCACAAGTTTCTAGAACGTACACCCACTTGGCTTACCGCTATGCAACTACTATACAAATTTATATGAAAAAATACACTCGTAAGTACTTACAATTGTCAAGGGCCGATTAGATAGTCTTTTATCAAAATTAAATACTAAAACGAACTCACCAAGTAACTATACTTATATCGAAGAAATATATAATTGATGATGTAATAGTAAGATAAGCACCCAATAAAATAGCGGTGACTCAGGATTTCAAGCTCATTCAAACAATAATTAGCATCTCGCAACCATTACGCAATGTTTACTTTAGTGCCGGTAAATTACTAAAAATAGGAATCTCAATTATATACTTACGTTTGTGATATGACAATGGGTAGAAAGTATTCACAAAGTGTTAAGTGGCTCACAGCACACAATCCGCTACTTCTCGGGGCACGTGAGAAAAATTTCTAAAGATAATTTAACCCCTCGACTCGGAATCCGTATGAATGTATACGCGTGACAGTTGGTAACGGTAGACTCGGAACACGTATTAATGTATACGGACACCCTACCAATTCAAAAAGGTCTTCGTAACGTATCTTTTTTAATCTGAAGGCGAATAGTTTGTATAGAAACAAAAGAGTAGAATACACCCTCTTTATTTTGGTGTATAATAACTATGGTCTTTTGTTATTGTTTCTTAGCATAGCAATTTTGAAAGTCGGCAGTTTTGTGGAAGTGAAGCCAAGTGTTAGTGCGTGTTTAAAAATTGTTTTCTCATAAAAGGTGAGTAAAAGCTATCATAATTCTGATCATGGCATATGTGGTGACCTTTACACTACAATAATGAAGCACTGAATACAATATTTAGTTAGTTTTTCGTCTAAAAATAAAGACGCGTCGAAATTGTTTCGTGCTTTGAGTATTTTGACGGGTGATTTTGAAGTCAAAATGTATTAGTGCATGATTTATGTACAGGAAAAATTGGAAATAACAATCACATAATTGTATTATTGACTATATTTCTGTTCAAGAAGTTCTAAAAAAGCTAAAAATACCATTTATTTTTGTCAATGTTCAAAATATCGGTTTTCTGTCCGCCATTTTGATTTGTTTGGCCTTAGAGCTGGCTATCGATCAATATGGCCTATATCGATAAAAATGTCGATAAATTTTGAAAGAAAAAAGTTTTTTATTATTTTTGTCTTGTTAACCCACTTCAAAGAAAGGAAGATGTTTTCAATTCGTTAGGGTCTTATTCTATTTTTTTTATTTTTCGTGGTTTAGATGTGGAATTCCGATAACGAGGCCCCCCAGCAATTTCTCGACCTTCTCAATGAAGAATATTTAGACTCGGATGACGACGCCATTGAAGAAGTCGAGGATGAGGGCAACGATTTGACGACGGAGCTGGAAAGCTTGAATGTTAGTTAAATTTTAAGGTTTTTTATATAATTTTATTCAAGATATTTTAAGATCACTTTAATCAACTTTAAAAAGTACCTTTTATTCTATAAGTTTATTTTATTTAGACTAAATGACACTTGTTCCCATTCAAATTGGTTCAGTTGATTACATTTTGTCATCAGTTAATTTTTTCAGTTGATTATATTTTGTCATCAGTTGTGTCTGTGGTGTGGTTTCTGTTGTTTTTTTTTCCGTAATATTTTCACCTAAAAACTTCACTTAAAATTCCATTTTATCGATATTTTGCTGTCGCACTTTTCTACGCATAATAATAACAATATTATATCGACATTTGTATGCGGTACTATTTTTTTCATTACACTTGCGAAATTTATCGATAGCATGGTACATCACTATTGGGCTTTGGTTTTTTCATAGAAATTTACTGTGGTTTTGGTTACAATTATCTTTTATTTTTTGTTAGGAACCAGCCATAAAAGAATAAAATTGAAATAAATATACATATTTAGCTATAATTTCCTTGTTTTATTTTATCCAAATATCCTTCCCATCATGAATAAATGGCAAATAGGATATCGAATACGAAGTTGATAGAATTTCCGGTAAATACCTATTACATCATTAATGTTGTATATTTTTGCAAAACAATGCATGTTATCACAAAATAAATAGATATATTTTTGAAATAATTAATCATTTGTAAATTTCGGCCAAAGATTATTGACTAATTGAGTATATAAATCTACATTCAATACGGCGGCAGCCGCAGCAGAGTTGACATATTGTAACGATATTATACCAGTTTTATCGTTTGATAAACAAAAACCTATTTTTGTAGGAGTATAACAATATATTAAATAATACATAAAACATCCAATCGCTTGTAAAAGTTACCTGCAATTTTGATAAAAAAATATAATTTCCACCAAGATACCTTTTTTTACCATATCTCCATTTTTTCCTAGAAATTAAGATTGTTTAAGATGTTATACGATGTTGAGTTTGAAAGAAAAATGTAACAGTGTTATCATATAATCGACTGTTTTTTACATCAATTAACAAAATTTGACAGTTTCTGAATAATCGTAATTTTTCTAAACGTCTGCTATGACAGCGCGCAAGCCGCCATTATGCGTGCGAGCTTACGGGTGTAGAGTTTGACAGGCGTCAATCGAGTCGAAGGGTTAATAGTTTTCGATTTTCCCAAGACAAAAATTTCCATCAATTATACGACCAATTTAAAAGTCCAGTAGTTTGCCAGAAGATATAAAGAAAAGTATATATATTGCATTTAGTTGGGTTGCGCAGTGCACTTTCTATGACGTCACTGTAACGTTGACAGACAGAGATAAATGTCAGATGACTTTTACGTTCCATTAAACGCAGTATTGCACTGAAATATTGACTTTTTGATAGAAGATGTACGAGGTGTGTTCAAAAAGTACACGGAATTTTTGTTTTTGCAAAAAAATATTTTTTATTCGTCTACATCAATGTGATCCCCTTCAAAGTAGTCCCCCCTAGATATAATACACTTATGCCAGCGTTTTTTTCCAATCTTCGAAGCACTCTTGATATTCACTTTTTGATATGTCCTTGTGCACTCTCAGCGATTCGGCCTTTATTTCTTCAAAAGAGGAAAAACGCCGTCCATTCATGGGTCTCATTGGTTCACATTGGGAACAGGAAAAAGTACACGTAGCCATATTTGGTGAATATGGAGGTTGGGGCATGACTACGGTATTGTTTTTGGCCAAAAAATTACGAACAAGCAACGACGAGTGAGCAGGTACGTTATCGTGGTGCAAAAGCCATGAATTGTTTTTCCATAAATCGGAGCGTTTTTTTCGGATTGCTTTACGCAAACGTCGCATAACTTCAAGGTAAATACTCCTTCTTAACCGTACGATCTTGTGGTAAGAACACTTGATGCACTATGCCATTATAATCGAAGAAAACAGTAAGCAAAACCTTGACATTTGATCGAAATTGACGTGCTTTTTTCGCTCTTGGTAACTTTGAATGCTTCCAGATAGACGATTGTGCTTTGGTTTCGACATCATAACCGTACACTCATGTATCATAAACAGTTATGACCCTTTCAAGCAAACTTGGATCGTCGTTGACGTCATTTAACAGAAACTGAGCGATGTTTTTTTGGTCAAAATTCATGCAGTTTTTGTTTGAACAAGCAAAAATCGCCAAGCTCATAAAAACACGTCGAACCTTAGCGACCACCACAGAAAAAGTAATCAGTGTATATAGCTGAAAATTTCATCAAACTTTAGGGGCATGTATACCAACACAATAAAAAAAATTACAACCAGACTCTCCAGACCCGAAAAATTTAAAAATTCCGGCTACTTTTTGAACACACCTCGTTTGTGTCCCTCTGCATCATAGTTACGAGCTTGAGTTCCAATTCCTACTTCGATGCTCGTTCTGCATTATTATTACATACAAAAACAGATAATTAATATATTGTCCAAAACTTAAGGTACGTCTAAATTAGTTGAGAACTGTACATACGCATACCAACAAACTGATAAATGACACCTTGACTGATAAAAAATAAGTAAAATTGAAAATATTGAAAACCTGCGATGTTTCTTGTAGCAGCCTTCTTGGATTTGGTATGATCTTATTGTATAGTAGGTATTCTACTAGTCAAGCTTTTATTTAATACCCATATTAAGGGAGTTGTGAAATATGTATACTTCGCCATTTTGTGGCAGCGGCCATTATGGACCGATTGTCATTTTCAAATACAGCTCAGAACACTCCCTACTAATACCCCTTTCATACAAAAAAAACAAAACTGGTCCATCTGTTTGGGAGCTACGATGCCACAGGCAGACACACCGGCACACAGACACACACACACACACGTCAAACTTATAACACACCGCCGTTTTTGCGTCGAGGGTTAAAAAGAAACGCTTCACTCGCTATCACTATAATTAATATTATAAATATGTCTAATCGTAACATTATTAGTACTCAATTATGTTTTTGTCCTCATAAGGTTTTCAGGTCCATAACTAGACAAAGCCTGTGCTATGGTAACCTGATGGCTGATATACGTATATACATACTTATATGTAAGAAACACCCAGATACAGGTTAAACAGACATGTTCATGCACACAAATGTCTGACCAGTCCGAGGATCGAACCCGGGATCAACAGCGCACAAGGCAGGGTTGCTAACTGCGCCAACCGACCAGTCAAATAATATTATAATAATTCTAATCTATCTACTTACTGAATAAATGTTCGTAATTTTATGTTTTAGGTACTAAGACTATTAGAATTTCACAAAAAAATAGCAGAAAAGGCGACGAAGAAGCAGTTATTAGGTTTTATTACATGCTACTTTTGTAACAGTAAAAACATCAACCATAGTAGGTCAAAAGTTACCCAAGTACAAAACCTTATTAAAAGTATATACTCAATGGATTCCCGTCAACTTTCGTAAAAGTATGTTACCTACTTAAAGCTATTAATTCAAGTGACTACAAATTAATGGGCATGGATTTAAAAAAA
Source organism: Ligdia adustata (assembly GCA_947049295.1). Classification (NCBI taxonomy): domain Eukaryota; kingdom Metazoa; phylum Arthropoda; class Insecta; order Lepidoptera; family Geometridae; genus Ligdia; species Ligdia adustata. The sequence goes on along the minus strand of OX346236.1, from coordinate 9,215,668 downwards.
ACCCAGCGTATAGCTGACCACTGTGAGCAATCTCATTCGAAATGATAAATGCCATTAACAAAGGGTTAATTCTGAGTTCTAAAACTTGACCTTCGTCAAGTAGACGTAGTAGCACTGCCATTTCTCTTTCGGGACGATTAGTGGTAGGTAACCTACCATTTGTTTACGAAATCAACTCACAGAGTAACAACTTGTGGCAATATTATGCCTCTAAGTACAATAAGGAGTTAATTCATTAAAGTAATAAATACCAACTTAAAAAAAATAATAAAATAGTATTCTGCGGGCTTATTCTGTCTTTGACTATGATTGTGCTATGCGTGTATGTTATGCCCTCTTTCACAACATTTTTTTGTTTCAAATTGGTAAATACTCTTGAGAACTCCTAAAAAAACACATTGCGACGAATTGAGAACTTCTTCGATTGCTGCGTCTGTCTAGCTAGTACAAGTTTACTCTATGAATTAATGAAATGTTTATTTCGTCAAACAAACATAAACAATAAAAGCATATAAACAATAGTTTAACCAAAAAGTTTAATATATAGAGGAACAAACCTCATTACCGCGCGTCGAAAAACGTAACCGCTATGGTGATGCGCAATTGAACGTGCGCTGCGGGTTGGTTGTGACTACCGTAGAAAAGTTTACCCTAAAGAAACTAAAAAAGACTTCTTTTTATCAGTATTTTTTATATATTTGTGATTGTCTGTAACTAGCCCGATGTAAAGTGACGAAGTGGCCTAAGATGTAGTACGCTGTGATGTAGCTGTAATATGTTTGTACGCTTCCAAAAAAGGAACTAATTTACTAGCGTCTATAACAAGGCCAAACATTATAGATATCTGAAAATAGAGAAGCTATGTTAACAAGTTCTACAATCTGGCAGTTCGCACAATTAAAGTCGACACAAATCGCACCATTCCCTGAACTGAAGTGAGTTGATGTTACGATTGTGCTCTTATGTGAAGCAGCAATGCATTGACGTGCTTAGTACGCATCTAGTACATTTAAATCTATGAGTATAACACATAAAATACTGTGTAATTTATAATGTGTTTGTCAGAACCCGACCCCAACTCAGTATTAAGTCTAGCTGCAGCTGGTGCAGTAGCCAGCGCTGGTCTTTCGCTAGGACCGGACATGAAGGGGGTTCACAGTCAGTGGGTGGTCATGGTCCAGTGCCAGTCAGTCATTAAGGGAAGCCATGGTCGACCAGTTCAACTTTATCTGGACCTTTATTCGTTCTACTAACCGACCACCTCTAGCTTTAGGTGTTACGCTGACTTATATACTTTATGTTTACGTTATACAAAGCACCGGAACGTATTAACCATATACCAACTCGAATAACAACTTGATAACCCCATCGGTCAAAGTTTGAAAAAAATTAAGAGGTTCCAATTTTTGTTTTTATGGTGTGGTTCCTCCTCACCACCGCCACACCTCACCTTATTATTTCTCTTTTATCTCTGTATCTACATCTTAATGATAATACGTAAGTATATTATATTTAAATCGGCAGAGGCTTCGCTTGCAGGTGAAACCGTTGATAAAATGTGTTTTCTATACCTGACTTTCCAAGGATTCGCACGAAACGTTTTGCATCTACTTTCATTGCCCAAACAGTCAGAATGTGGAATTCGCTGTCGGCTGAGTTATATCCTGAGAGATATGACTTGGATCTTTTCAAGTCGTGAGTGAATCGTTTTCCTCCTAAGCAAGAGTGCAGTTAGTTGCGGTCTACTTCGATTGGGCACTCTGGCCAAATAGTGGGTTGGGAACTTCACTTATCTTCGAAAGCTCACCTTTTTCGACAAGCAGGTTTTAACGCGATATTTTCCTTCACTGTTCACACAGTTCCGATGGTAACCCCCTCAGTAGTAATAAATCAAGTTGACGAATATATCTGGGCCTAACCGCGCGCTCTGCGAACTAAACTGATTCCACATCGATGCTGAATGCTTTACTATCCTAACCTCATGCTGATTATTAATCGCTGGGAACAGTTTCCGATAGAATTTGAACATTTTACGGGATAGTTTTGGAAAAATTAGGTTTTAAGTAGTGGCAGATCTACATAGATCCTCCTTGAATGGAGGGTAACTTATGAGCCGAAAAACGTAGGTAAGTACTCTTTGGTTTCTAAACCATGGTAATGTCTGGCACACTGATAGGACCCATGGAGATCTCTTGTGACATTAGAGGCGAAATAACTGAAACAAGTGCAGCAATTTTAGTTTCTTTTTTCCATAGTTGCAGGGCTGAAGAGAATAAAACCTAGTCCGTTGCGTATGCTCTTGAAAACTAATTGTGAGCAGACTCATCAGTCGTTATCCTTTATTAACATAAACAAAATAACTAACTACAACAACAAAAAAATATAGCAGAAAGATATTTAACAATAGACCATTTAAGATCTATGGATAACGCAAATGCTCCTACCTACCACCAGAGGGAAGCGTGTCCAGAATGCTAGCCGCATTACCACGCTGAATGGCAATGCTTATAGGTACGTTGGGCCAGACAAAAACCGGCATTCTGGTCACGCGTCGTTGTCCTTGTTGCTAGTCGAAGCCAAAATAAACTTTTCATAATATTCTTTCTTTGTGGAAGGCAAATACTTAGGCCGTAGTGATATGTTTCCCCTATAGATCTTAAAGTGAAAAAATATTTTGATACTCATGTGAAATAAACGCATCATAGGATCCTAGATTTAGTGACAGAATAAGATAGCTCACATAAAAATAATTCTTGTCAGAAGATTAGTGAATCCAATGAGGAATACCTACCTAGAATAGTAATTCTAGTATCTAATAGTCTATAGAATTACTAATAATAGTCTAGACAAATAATCTCACCGAAATTGTCAATAATGTTATTAAATGGATGATAGACCATAACCTTCAACTAAATCTATCAAAAACAAAATTAATACAATTCAGACCACACCAAAAACCGATCCTTGACATAAAGTTTGAATATAATAATAACGTATTTTATTGTGTTAATGATAACGACCTATTCGTGAAACAAAACAATAATCATTCGCAAACTCGCTAATATTAGAGCCCCAGATATAACTGTTTTGTATTTCCACAGATCTTATTTTATTAAATATAATATATTAACAATATCGTCATTATTCTTTAAAAAACATAATGAAATTACCCGAAATCATCCTTTGAGATTAAAACACAAATATTTAAACAAACTCGAAATACCAAAATCTAGACTAAAAATGCACAGCTCGGGCCCACATTCAATGGCAATCGAAATAATAATAATATGTTATTAAAAATATGTTATTATAATTTAGAGGATTATTTATCGGATAGTAATATTACTGAATAGTATGTAAGTGACGTTATATATAAGTACATATATTTACAATAACATATTTTATTATGTATTTTTAAGACCAGCATTAAAACATATAATTTTCACAATAAATAGTTATGAGTTTTAGTTTATATTTACTTATAATTTACAAAATATTTCAGGATTATATAGCATAATTCTACAGATTAAAATAAAGTCCAAATTTGCATAAGATTCCTTTTGAAAACTATTGAAATCCGATAGAAAACGTTGTTGAATGATTCAGAATAGAGATCAGATTGGATTGTAAGATTACTGCTGACAGATAGCTTTGAATAATTCTAGCTGAAGGACGCTAAATCGACGCTTCAAGTTTTTGCAGGTACTGGGTTACAATTTGACCAGAGATTGTTTGTCCCAGTTAGATCAAACGATACCTACCTTACCATATATACTTATACATAGGTATAAACTGTAATACAAGAAGTCCTACTAATATTATCCTTCAGGTCCAGAAAGTTCAATTTGCCAATATGTAGAATTCTTATAAAGTTGATATCATAAAAACGTTGAATCCTAAAATGTTGAGCTGGCAAAATGTGGAGTTTGCCAAAATTTTGAATTTTCAAACGCGAAAGTTTGTAACAATGTGTGGATTTATGTTTGTTACTCTTTCAAGCAAAAACTGCTGAGCTGATTTGGATGAAATTTGGTACGGAGATAGCTTAGACCCTGGATTATCACATAAGCTAATTTTTATCCTGTATTAACGCGGGTAACACCGCAGGGCGCAGCTATGTATCTATATATATATGATATAAACAGGATTATCTGATAATGGTGTACTAAGCCAAAAGAAGCTCTGTACTTCTCACGGCGAATAAATTTCACAATGAGACTTTCTAAAAATGAAATAAACCAAACGCCTTGACTAATTTCGATAAAGTTTATATAAAACAGACTAGAAAGTAAGTATATAATATTATGTACTATTTCGTATGAAAATGAATTTTCAACTTCGTGGCTTAACTTCGGCGTGAGAACTCATTATTTCGGTGATCGTTAAGAAACATCTAAGTTATTCTTAGTACTACGCACGCTACATGCTCTAGGTATATAAGGGTAAAATACCTGGTGATAAAGTACAATAATAAAAGCTGAATGTTTGCTCAACTCTCATGCAGATGAGATTTGCTACCTGCTACAGATTCTCAAAGTTTACAATATAATAATTATAATGATCGAAAATAAAACAAATGGTTAGAACTAGTTAGAAGCGACATCAAAAAATGCCAAATCTTTAAACGAGTGTTATCCTTAACTTTTTTATTTTTTTAGTTTTGATGTTATGTACCCAGTGTCGCTCTCACCACTAAGACAAATCTATTGACACCACTCACATAAAAATACGACAAGCCGCTTAGGCTCTACGACGTGGCAAAAAAATATACATACATACATTCGAAAAACATAACCCTCCTTCTTTCGCAGTCGGGTAGAAACGATGAAGTTTTCAATTGGACATTATTTATTTAATATGTGTTTATGGTGTTCTTCTCTTCTTTCCACTCATCTGTGGTAGTATCACGCAAAGTTAGCGGCGAAAGAGGTGAAAGTAACAGTTAAATCTTGGTTTACAGATTTTGAAATGTTTTTGAGAAGTCGTTGATTTTCATTTGCGATATTTTTTTATAATAAATCGTGCAAATGAGAATTTGCGCCATTTTCCGATCGATTCTACAAGTATGTTCCAACATATTTAATAAACCTTCGGATGCGATTGTGTCAAAAAAAAAAATATCATTAATGACTTTGGAAAATTTAAAAATTTACTTTTTGGAGACTTTACAAAAAGTATACAATTTCTAAAATGACTGGTCTATAGTAACGCGTCGAGTTTTCGAAATTATTTTTATTTATTAATTTATTAAAAAAAAAACAGTAGTATAATACAGGTACCATACCTACAAAGGTTGTTTGGAAATGACTTTACTTTTTAGCGATATAAGCATAATTTTATTTTTATTTTTGGATAACAAAAAGTTTCATATCTAGTTGGTAACTTACTTAAGTAATAAAAGCTTACAATAAAATAGAACTAAGGTACGTAATTATAAAACAAAAATTACTTTATTTAACGAGCCATGTATTCCGCAAGCATCTATTGCGAAATCATGCTTTGCACTAGATGCCTGAATATAGGAGCTTACGGGTCATCCACTATGACTTTCAGAATGCTATTGCCACTCCCCCGAAGCCTTCTGACCACTGACGCTACCTTTTTTCTGATGTTGGCATGAAAGTCAACGGTGTGGTTTTCAGTAAACATACCAGAGGCGCTGCAAAATTGGGGCCTCTTTCTGGCGGGTATCTTTTGCCCCTTGTTTTCTTTTATATTTTATGTCAGATGTTCTACTATGTTTTGGTAACAATAAAGAATTATGTAATAATTTCAAAAGTTTAAGATTATCTGTTGAGTTCTGTCATTCGGTTTATAGCTTGGTTTACACCGCTCTTAAAAATATGACCTTACATGAAGATACACCAGTGTAATATACCTACCTACAGACAAGAGGAAGATTAAACTCTTACTATGTTGCTTATTTCTCTTATTCCCTCAGTTTTCATCACGTGTAGTCTTAAAACTCAGGTTAAAGACAGAGGGATAACTCTTTTAATCGTTTTTAGTAAAAAAATTGCTTGAACTAGCTGATGTCGTCGATTTCGTCCGCTTGGTGTTTATTATTCGTTCTCTTTAATTTACCGGGATCAAAAGTATCCTATATGTCAACCAGGGATATAAGCTACCACTATACAAAATTAAATTTGATTTGATTCAGTCGTTTCGGAGATTATAATATAATCTGAAGTTCTATTTCACTTCTTATATCCCTCTTTTTAGCATTTTCTTGATGACATGACATTGATAGCACGACACGGTTTTTAGCATTTTTTTTTTCACTGAACAGAAATTCGACTTATTCTACTATATACACTTTTATTTTATGTATATAGTTATGTTAACACAGACTTTTATTGTTCTTTTTTTTCGGGACAGCATATATTTATTGCACAAACTTATAAAACATGATAAAAATTTAACTAAAACTAAACAAAGTTGTAAACTATATGTACAAAACCCAATAATTAAAACTAACTTAAATCTAAACCGCTGCCAGTTGGTAGAGTACCCAAAATGCTGGCCCTAGTACCTCGTTGAATGGCAATACTAATGCGCTGACCCAGGTAGAGACCAGCATTTTACTCTCGAGTAGCGTCAACCAGACGCTTTGAAAAATAATTTTGCTTTCGATCCCCAAGGCCCGAGAGTTTCAACCCCAAAAGGCTCAAACATACAGCCGCTGACTCTGCCGCAGCACCAGCCTTTTTACTAGTAACGGGAAAACACAGATTATATTCATAGCAAAATAGAAATGCCGGTAATTGTAATAGTTCGTACAATAAGTGCAATTTTTTTCAAATAGTCGGTTTGTTTGAAAATGTATTTTAGCCATTTGAAATTTGCTTCTCAATCGGCGTCAGAAAAAGTTCTCACTTCAACTGTATTTTATAACATAAGTAATTATTATGTTATCCGATTTCTCAGAGATGCCTGGACCCACATCAATTTGTTTTTTGTTTGAAATAGTAAACCTACTTTACCTCTTTTGGTCCCAGATAATGCGAATGAAAATCGGTCGAGTAGGAATTGTTTTTCAGTCGAAATAACCAAATATTTTACTAATGGACCTAATAGTAGATAATTGACTACTTTCACTTGTAAAGTGATGGAAATTCGAAAGCCATTTCGAGATAATGTAATGAAGAGTTCATACTAAAAATACCAGACTTTTACATCGACTTTCATCCGAGTTATTTACAAAAACCTGATGAAAAAATTTCGCGTATTTATGTTAAGACCGTCAGATGCCACCAATAAAAAATATTATTGTATATTTCATCTGTGAAAAATAAAAAATAGGTGTAAGTACATTATTTTTCATTTGTCTTTCCAAAATAAAAACAAAAATGGGGGTCAAAAATTTGAAATGTTGTCAATTGTGTAACCACCTGCACCTGCCCTGCAGGTGGTGCACTGTGCACTGCTGACACTTTCCAAAGTTTTTTTACAAAATTATCATAATATATACATCTGCGTCATCTTATTGTGTGGCTTATCTATACTCATAATAAAACTGTAACAGGTCAAATTCTGTACATTTAATATAAATAAAAAAAAACTTTTTGTGTTATTAACGATATAGACCACAAATCCATATTTTTCTTAATTTTTGTCTGTCTGTCGGTCTTTTTCTGGACTTTCCATAACTTCGGAACTGCTGGATGGATTCTAATGAAGCTTGGTATGCTTAAGGTTTATACCATATGTAAGTAAGTTTATACGTTACGGGGTTACCTACCATGGGAAGGGGGATAAAAGTCGTATTTAATTATAGCTCAGTAACGCGTGCTTTGATTTGGATGATTTTTTTGGAGCGATGGTGACCGAGTAGTTAGCATGGTGGAAGGGCAATCTTAATATTTGCCTACTTTACTAACTAGCGAACCCTCAAGTTAAAAAATCTGTCGCCAAACAGGTAATGGTGTGTTGCGGCGGCCTTTTTTAAGAACCAGTGTATTCCAGACTAGGCATGCTTCATCTAGGGGTCACAGTGTCGCTGGTTTCTGTAGTCGTGCGAGCTAGTTGTCAAATGCCTAGCTGTCTTGAATAAAAAGTAAATAGGCAATCGGGATACATACAGCAAAACAAAATCCTAAGGGTTAAAATGAGTGCAGAATTCGTAAAATTAAATAGGCGTTTATGAATGCAGAATCTTAACATGCTGAACATAATTGTGCGAACTTCTCTGTATCGCTTTAATTAATAAAATTTACAGTTTAAACACTGCTATCTTATTGTATATTTTACAATGATAAGATTTAAGACGGAACACTGAAATTATTTCTCTAATTTTTAAGTCCCACAGACATAATAATGAATGGTTAGCAACCGCGAACGAAGTCGCGGGTACAGCTAGTGTGTATATAAACCTGTTTCACATCCTCCGCGGTATGTAAAACGTTTATTGTTTAATTGTGTTTATGTGTATACAGTACATTGTTTATTTTATTTCTGTGTCTTTTAATTTTTCTGGGTTTTTTGTACATCTCGTCTTATACATTATATTTTGACATTTTTGATTGATTTTTTAATCTCCATCTAAAGATTGCCAGGAAGAGATCTATTTTAGCGATAAGGCCGTCACTTGTGGCACAATTTATACTCATATTATTTTGTTTTGACCTTCATCTATCTATCTATCTTCTCTCGACGAATTCTGTATTGCTAGATCAGTTATGAAATCGTCAGATGAGAGTCGGTTCAGGCCTGTAGCCCGATTCAGAATGAGGTTCCGTTGGGAAACGAAAATTTTGCAGCATTATGCAAACTTTACAAAATTACTAGAGATGCGCCGTGTATAGTGTAATAGTGGTTTCACTGAATAACCGAATATTATTCGTTTTACCATTAGGTTGTTTTGCTGCGTAAACTAACGAGCTTCGCGTAATTTATGTTGCAGTCTTCGAATCCAATCGGAAACTCATTCTGAATTGGGCTGCAAGGCTTTTGAACTTAGATGCGGATGATAATAGTAGGTATATCTCAAGTAGGTTCCTTTTTTACACGTGTGAGTAACGCCGCGGGGCAAAGCTAGTATATTAAACTAGGTAGAACCACCCGTCGAATTCTATCCTCTGTGCATTTCACGTATGTTATAGCATTTTCAACTGTGTGCATTGTCATTAGAGTTGAAAATTGATCGGATTGTGTTACATGTGAGCTGAAATTCAGACATACTTCAGTGACGTGCGTTGCTGAAATATCTATACATGTAAAGTTAGTAGCGTAGCTCAAGCTATACCATAAAATAAATTTTAATGGCTTGGCTTAACTAAAAAACAAACAACTGATAATAGTTCAATAATAAATAAATTAAATTAATAAATTAATTAATTTACTTAAATTAATTTTTATTTTATTCAGTAACTTAGTTACTTTTTTTCGCTAGCTTTTATGTGACGAGATAATATGTTATACCTGGTAATTATTTCTTACTGATTTAGTTAATATTTTAGATTGTTTAACAAAATTTTGTACTCGTACCTCAGGACCATGAAACATAATTGTAAATGGTAGCGCCGGGAGGGGGCGACCTAAGAAGATGTGCATGAGTTGTGTGAAAGGGGAGTGAATGAAGAGATGACTGCTGATAAAGTGGAATGGAAGAAGACATGCTGTGCTGACCCCACGTAGTGGGATAAGGTCAGGAAGATGATGACCTTATATCTGGCAAAAAAAATGATGCATTTGCCTGGTTAAGAGCTTAGAGCAAACTTCATCATTTTATTCGGAGAAATATGTCTTCGATCTAGCTAAAACTACAACTTATAGCTGACCGTGTTAGTTTGTCAACGAAACGATCTTCGAGTTGTTATGAAAAATACCTTAACCTACTGTTATGTCGGTCTAATCTGTAACTAAAAGATTTCCGGATTGTTAAACAATATTTGGTGAGCGTTTTATCCATATTTGGTAAACATACATATATTTTATGATCAGCATTAAATTAGCTAATGCGGTATGGGCTCAATGGCTTTAGCCTGCCTTGTGGGCAAACTTATTAAATAGTGGAGTACGTATCTATTCTTATTTTACTATAAAAAAGGTTTTACAAAACCTGCAAAAAAATGTGACAATTTAATATTTTTATAGTTATCATGTAAAATTTTTTTAGTTAGCAAAACTTTGTTGTACATCTCTTCTGCTTGAGTGGAGTCCGGCTGTAAGTAAAGGTTCGCGAGTACTGCTCGCGTCGCCACCGACATGCGGCGGGCGCAGTGTACGCATAACCTTATATCGGACGAGCATACCTTGCCTCGTTACGTTGCATTGTTTCTTGTACCGACGTAGACTAGTGGGTTGCCCTAGTGTCAGATTACAAAACATTTACGTTTTTTTTTCTGTTATATAACGTGGTACAGAGAGGTGTGACAATACTTAAGGGTGATAGTTTACCCATCAAAGTGAACCCATTGCAGTATATGTTAGCCATACATAAATTAGTCACGTGATCGGCCAAGTTGTATGAAGGACGAAATAATTTTTAATTGAATTTTATAGAATTTTGTTTTACAATGGGTTCAATTTGATAAGTAGACTAACAGACCTTTAGTATTGACACTACTTTTTGTTACACGTTGTTTATAAAAAAAAAAGATAGTCGGTGTTTGTATGTAATGCCTACTTTAAACATGTACCTAGTAATTTGTAAGTGACAACCGACATAAATTATGCAGGATAATTTTGATTTAAAAATCCTATTGCTGGAAAGATTTTGATAAAACTTGTATGAGACCTGAGAAGTATAGAAATCATTTATTTCACACAAAAAAATTATCAGGCTCTGACATGTATGGAACAGCTGTTATTTTTTCTCAAATGTCAAACTGGCTGGGTTGGGTTGGTTCTAATGACTAGTACAATGAGCTCCTTTCGGCTTAGTTCTACCTATTCCGATAATACGAGTACTCTACATTATAGATTAATCTCTATAGTTAAGAACATCTTAGTCGTGATACAATTGCCACTTCTACTTTCGCAACTAAGCAAGTAAAACATAAAACGAATGGTTTTACCCAAAAGTAAGTAGTCAAGTCCGAAAACTTGCATTAACTTTGAGTTGTCACCCCTTTCAGCGGCAGTCCACTCTTATACCAAGTAACAAGTTTTTACGTCGCTTCTTCGAAGGGGCTAAAAACAATTAAACTTTTCAAAGTCCTTCATTGATTCTGAGCTCGAGATCCTTTCAAGAAATTTCAGGAATTTTAGTGCACGTCGGTTCTCTTTGTTCCATTTACTGGAGTGGAATGTTTAAGAAGAAGAATAAGACATATTTATCGGCCTTTAAATAATTTTCGTTACAGACAAATCTTGCTACATTTGAATTATTAATTACTTAAAAAACTATATAAATACTTTTATAGTTCTTGTAACATATATTTGTTATGTTATATATTTACATTGTGATTTATTTATCTAGTTATTCTAATATTTTGTAATGTTTGTTCGTTACACAAGAACAATGATTCGACACTCTTCAAATGTTTAATGTTCAAAAGGCATGAAACATTGTGTTTCTCAATATTATATTTTGACCATATGATTAATCCAAAAAAAAGTTATATCAGAAGATATCAATATTATCGATGAAAAATGGTAATGGTATAGGAGAATGAATGAATAAAGCCTTTATTTTGGATAATACAGTAAGATTTCTTAGCTAACGTAAATATTTATATAAATATTCACACTTTAATCTGTTTGTCCTAATTTGACAAAAGCCTCTTGTATGGGTAAACAAGAGAAAAAAAATTTGTGATTTTGTAGAAACTGAGTATTAACCCACTTTCTACGCTAATTAATAAACGATCTAATGTCTTTATTAATAAAAATGGAATAACATACAATAAAAAAACAGCGCAAGGATTGCCTATATACGAGTATCACTTAAGACCTACAAATAGTTAATACCTACGTTTATTATATTATAATAATTCGTACGATATATCATCTTGTAGGGTGTTTACAGTATATGATGCGTGCGAAGGTCTGTGAAGTTAATGTACGAAACAAACCCAACGAAAATCGTTCTAACACTGATTTATTGTATATTAATTATAAGTATAAATTGTTGTAAAGGCAGATGTACTGAACTAATGACCTCAAAAGGAAGGCGTTGAAGTTGTAGGTATATCCTGTAGTACATATCTCAATACTTATTAATTTTCTCAAGGTTGAATTATAAACTATCATTACAAGAACGATTTATTATGAGGCGATTTTTCACAGTTTTTTATGATGATACTAAATGCTAAATAAACTAGCTGACTGTAATTGTACCATTTGCTTTTCACCTGACTTGATGAAACACTGGAACAACATAAACGCAGCTTCACATTGTGAATCTAAGGAAATTGTCTCTGTAGGTACCTTGTTTTAGGAGTTTTGAACAGCAGTAAATCCTGTTTACGTGTTTGTTTGTCCGATGATAAATCTTATACCATTACCGCTTTTTATTTACGAACATAAATAATCTAAGCTTTCAGACATACACTCCATCTCCACGAACTCAAATTTTCATTTTCTCTTCCTGTCTAATAACTAATACCGCGGGATGAGTTTGGGCGGGGTCAGCCTAGTTCACGTTTGATGTGTAGACAACCGATTTCGTCAGTTAACCGATTAGTTAGTAGTAATTCGATATTTCGAGTATATCGCAACATAATACCGAATACATTACCGATCGTATTGTGTCATTATTGTCGTTTTGACATAAAACAGAGATATGGTGGATACTAGCTGACGCCAAACTTCGTACCGCCTAAAAGTCGTCATTTACATGAGTTTGAATGGTCTTGCGAAGGTTTTGTAGATATTGATATGTTCTATAATATTGTAAAATAATTTTTTGTTCTATCATCAATATATTTGCCAGCACATGTTATGATATCTAACGTAGCTTTTAGTGGAGTTTTCTAGAGACGTCTACTTTATCTTTTGTCTAGTAATAAATATGGCCGAAGTTACTCAGTGATATATGTCAATTTATTCGTTACATACAAAAATTCAAATCTTTCCGCTCTATAATATTATTGTAGATAAACACACAAACGACGAGGGAATTTCGTCCCTGATGAAGTTCAGCGAATTAGAACGATACTATAGTTGGACCTTTCCAACAATAAAGTACGCGTGAAACCCCACCTTCTTAAACAAAAAGTGTAGATTAACATGGAAATAATATTTTTTATTTTTTTGATGTTAGCAGAATAGCAAATCGGAAAGCAAGTAGTAAGGAGCGACTTTAAAAAAATCGCGACTGCAAAACTTTAGACCACTTTATTCATAACGAGTGAAACTGAGGGATACAGTTACGTAGAAAAAGACAAATCCTATGACATTTCGCACATCAAAATCAGTATAACGTATAGCATTGGCATTCAGCGTGGTAATGCGCCTAGCCTACTAGGCACGCTGCCCTCTGGTGGTGGGTTGGAGCATTTGGATTATCTGTAAATTTTAAATGGTCTATAGGTGATCTTTCTGCTATATATTTTGCTGTTGTTGTTTATGTTTATAGAAGCCCTATTTCGAAAAAATAAAAAAGTTATTGCGATAGAGGATAACAAAGAATCAGGTATACATACAAGCATACATTCGAAGAACATTACGCTCCTTTTGAGTAGTCGGGTAAGAACTACAATAATGGTGCGATGCAATTGCAATTCTGATTCACTTTATATAGCAGACTTGACACCATGTGACGTAAAACGCGACGTATCTCTTCTGAAACTCTTGCGGCTAACTTTTTGAATGTAATTTACATCAGCAATGCGTGTGTTCCTGTCTGTATACTTACTCGGGTGAAATCATAGATATACAAAAATACCAGAGCGATAGCAAATAATTATAATCCTGACAAAAATATTGTTTACGTAAACTGAAATGAAACAAAAGGAAACATTTATTTAAAAAGAAATAACAGAAGCTTTTGTAAAAAAAACTTCCTGTCCGTTTGGCAAACTCCCAAGAATGCTGGCAGCATTCCCGCTTTGAATCGTCTATGAAATCTCTCGAGCAAGGAATGAGCCAGCTCTCTTGTCCCCAGTTGCATCTATAAGTTTTGGACAAATGTTTTTAAACAAATTTTTGTTACTAGGACACCAAGAACCAAAAGTTTCTACACCAAGCGGTACGAAAATATATTCTCCTGAATTAAACGTATATTTCCGCCGCTTGACATCTTCAGCGGCCTCCGCCGCGGCTCCAGCCCTTAAGACAATTCCACTGAGGCCGGAAGCTGCTAACGTATCAACACAAGTTGCGTCCCATACGAACGCTCCCAGGGAATCAAAGTCAAGCCATCAGGGCGCTTGTCATCATCACGCACCATTCCAACCAGTTCCAGCACCGATGGAACATTGATGGTGGCAAGTGCATGTCTGATGAAACTATTTTTATATTATTGGTTATGATATTATAATATTGACGTGTTTTTGAATGTGTGTCTGTCTGTATGTAGCTCAAAATCAAGTAATACTTCAAAGCGTGAAACTCAACGAATTCAACTTACGTTACAGAAATGTCACCTAGTTATATTCAAAGAAAATTCTTAGTTATATGAATTAATAAATTGGTGAATACATTTTAGTAAATTTTCTTGAGACCAACTCTAAAGTATTCAAACAAAGAAGATCTTTTCAATGTTAGAAACCTTTAAAAATAATGTTGTTTAAGCACTTGTAGAACCTACTTTAGGAATCTAGATAAGCTCGTCCTCTCTATGGAGAGCGAATCCAAGACTTCAATACTCTTTGCTCAGAACTCGCCTAAGTGTAAGCATGTTTAAAATTGTTGTTAAAGGTAAAGAGTTTGCAGAGGCGCCGGGAAAATGGCGCCTGACGCCTAAATAATTGCAGCTTTTAGTCTCTTGGGAGTGACATGAAGGAATAAAGATCTGTAATATAGCAGGCGTTTTTCTTGCCCTATATTTATAGAGTTTCATACTCAGAGAGTAAAAACGGGACCCTATTCGATCGGATCGTCTGACAGCTAGGGTTCATGAGATACATAGTTGAAATTTTCGCAGATAATGTATTTCTGTTGCTGCTATATCAAAAATTAAAATAAATATTTAAGAGGGGCTCCTACACAACAACCGTATTTTTTTGTTTTTGCTCGATAGTCGGTAGAAACTTCAACTCATATTTTATAGGTAAATAGCTGTGCCCCGCGGTTTCACCCGCGTAGTTCTACTAAAACTAAAACAAATATCGAACTACTTTTTTTGAAGTCGGTTAAAAAGTATCCTATGTCAGTCTCCTGGTTCTATGCTACCTTCCCACCAATTTTCAGCCAAATCTCTTTAGCCCTTCCTGAGTTTTAAATAGTGTAACTAACACGACTTTCTTTTATATATATATATATATATATAGATATATATGGTATGGAAACCCTCAGTGCGCGAGTCCGACTCGCACTTAGCTGATTTTTTAAATTCTTCCGTTGCATTATCTTTTCTTAGATTTCTTGTAGACAAACGTGCTCAATCTTAGTCATCGTCGCATCGCATGGATAAAACACAATTCTACAAAAAACTAAAGTAATCGTGGCCTAGTGGTTAACACAGTTGCTTCGAGTTAATGCGGTTTTTCGGGTTCGATTACCGGGCCGGGGCAGGTGATGTATTGACTAGTTTAAATATTTTATTCTCGGGTCTGGGTGTATTTGTGAACGTTGCATGGCCGACTAATTATTTTTTTGATGTACCCAGTGTCACTCTCACGACTAAAACGGATCTATTGACACCACTCACATAAAAATACGTCAAGCCGTTTAGGCTCTAGGGCATGCCAAAGAAATATACATAGAAACATACACTCGAAAAACATAACCCTCCTTGATTCGCAGGCAGTCGTAAATAAAGGTATAGCAATCATACGTAGTTGAAATGTCAAGATTAAAATACTAAATGCCTGATCATCAGTCATCAGATAAAGTCACACACTTTCAGAATTTATTTACCTATACATTTTGACACAACACTGTTACGCTTAGTAATATAAAAAACGGCATTTAGCCAACGATAAGCTATTTAGCTCGTATTCATAATTCTTAAGACTTCTGTTAAACCTGCTTTTTTGTTAAAATATCTACCTGTCTTATTGTCAGTATGTAACTTACCATTTTGAACATGATAACCGATTTTCTCAGAAACTTAATCTGTTTACAATACGAATACTTATTATGGAACAAGTATTACAATGTAGCTCATTACACTAGACCTTGTACTAGTCATGTATCTTCGGCTGATTAGCTTTGTATTATACCTACCTATAATTATATTATCTTATTATATTCTGTTCAGTATCTTTGCGCGATAGAATCAGTAATGAGGATATTCGCTAAATAACTAGAGTTGCTGACACAGCTCGTAGGATTTGCAAGCTGAAGTGGCAATGGGCTGGACACATCGCTCGAAGAACTGATAAACGATGGGGAAGAAAGGTTCTTGAATGGCGACCACGAACTGGAAGACGCAGCGTAGGTAGGCCTTCCACTAGGTGAAACGACGACATAGTGAAAGTTACAAGTAAACAGTGGATGCAATTGGCAGCTTGTAATTCGGAATGGCGTCCTAAGATGGAGGCCTATGTTCAGCAGTGGACGTCTTCAATGTTTTTAAAACGCTTTACGTCGACATTTATTGTGCGAACTGCCAGGTTGTCGCTGTCGAGTTCTCTATTTCCCGATAGCTATAAGTTTGGTGTTTTCATTTTAAATCTTTTTCTTCTAGGCGAGCGTGCCACATCCTAGGCCGCATCGTCGCTTTACATCAGGCGAGTTGCGGTCAAACGCAAGCCTGTTATTTAATAGAAATAAAAATGTCGACAATTGAAACTAGACTACCACTGACTATTAAGCCCTTCCTACACAAGGCTAAACTACTGGTAGCCTAGACGAGAAACCCCTTGCGTCTCAAGCGAAAGGGTGCGGGTTCAATCCTAGGTTCAGGCATTCACCTCTGAGTTTTTCACTTACGTGCATATTATAATTAAGTAACATAAGCTTAAACAGTGAAGGAAAACAACGTGAGAAAACCTGCTTGTCGGAGTAGGTAAGTTGAGCTTTCGAAGATAAGTGAGTGAAACTCCCCAAACTCGCAATTTAGCCACCGTGGTGGAATATATGGCCTACACCCCCTTTATAGGGAAATCCGAAACCAGCAGTAGGACGTTATAGGTTGGTACGTTAAATGTATTAACTAATTTCATGCCTAGTTTTTGACACTGAAACAAAAAAACACTGACACCCTCTTCATAGGGAAGACCCTTGACCACGAATGGTTTGTTGTTTGTTGATACGATGAAAACACGGAGCTGGTGTTAGTTCTTATTCATTTACACACAATATGAAAAAAATTATACATAATTTATTGATTTAATTCACGCGTCGATTAAGCGATAAAAAAAATAGTACCATATACAGACAGAAGTTGAAATTAAACAAGTAACCCATTAAATATATAAAAAAATATGAAACGCTTAAGTAAATAAATACAGTTGCCTGTAATAATATTTTACATCTCTCATATTCGGTAAGTAGGTTTAAAGACATTTATTCTCATTCAAGATTTACATCACTTACATGAGAACATATTTAAGGTATATTATAATAGAGACGTCTGTCGTCGTTTTAACTTAAATACTTAGATACTAATTGATTTAAAGCTTAGATATAAAATAGTAGTTACAACACAGTAGGTATAACAGTAGCTGATATTAATGTTCAAGTTTATCAAAGTTTGTGGAAGGTAGTAAGCACCAAACAACAGAGACATTTATGAAACATTACAGAAATTCACTGCCAATTAGCCAATTAGCGCTTTAGGGTAATAATGTAGCTAGTAAAGCCCTAGGGCGGTAAGTAATTAAAACAAACATCACTCTTTCAAAAAGTTCGCATACATCTAACCATCACACTGGCAATAGACATCATGCATTCAGCCCAATGACAAAAGAGGTCGCTTCGCTGTTCAGCCTTGTCTTCGTATGAGTATAATAGTCATCGTTTCGAGATGTAAAGCAGAGTAGTTAGCTCGGGTGTAAGCTATCAATTGCAGCCCGAGATATTTAGGCGCACGAGCGCAGCGAGGGCGCCTAAATATCTGCCCCTTGCTAAATATAAGCGCCCTGATAGCTCCACTTTGACCGCAACTTGTGTTAATACATTAGCCCCTTCCCGCCTCAGCGGAACTGCTGCTGAAGATGCCAAGCGGCGAAAAGATGCGTATTTTTCTGGCGACTATATTTTCGTACCGTTTAGTGTAGACGCTTTTGTTCCATGAGATCCTAATATAAAAATAGTCTTTAATTCGATATGTTTGGTTTCATTTCTTAATAGGTTATTTTAGTTGATGTTGTAATTTATTTTTAATTAATTTTTGTACCTAATCTTGACATATATTACTTTATTAATGTGTAAATAAAATTTTTGCAATTACTTACATAATTGTCAAAATTAAATATACTCGTTGCTCCTTTAGGAAAAGGAATTTATAAATGGCCTCAACGTCTACGATTCAGTCCCCATTACGGAATTTTCAAATCCATCCATCCTTTGCTGGTAATAACGTCAAATGAAGTCACTCCACTCCGCTAATAATATTTAAAGTTTCCCAACGATTCGCTCTTATTCAGTTAATTTGTTAATTTTGTACGCTTTTAGATTGTAGCACGTACAAGATTTCTGATATTACATACAAATGTATTCTTCGATTTCCTCCTTGGTTGTAAACGCTAGAGAGACGCGCTCATGAGAAAAGAAAAAAAAATACGGACTTCAAAAAGCAGGATTAAACCAATGAATTGAGAATCTATCCCTTTTTATTTGAAGCTTATTAAAAATACTCGATCCATATAATTATCTAAAGTCGATTTACATGGAGGATCCTGGAAAACCACGAGATCAAAGAGCTGGTGCTGGAGCACAACATAATAAAATCGCTATGGCTCCGCTTGCTCTAACATGTATTTGAAAAGGATGGGAGAGGATATTACGTCGAAAAGAGTTTATGTGGAAGTTCCCAATGGCCGAAGAAAAAAAAACTTATTTACACAATTTAATTCAGACTAAATTCGACTGTATTTTTTATGCATATAAATACCTGATTTCGCGGAGACGGCTGAACTGCTTTGAAAGTTTGTTTTTTGTTGATAGGGTAAACTCATCGTGTGATTACATTTAAATTTGATCAAATCGGTTCAGAGGTTTGTTTTTTAACTCGAAATAACTGATAGAGCTCTATCGGTGCCTATGAAATGAAAGCCGTTGATTTTTTTTAAAGGAATTTGTATTAAACCATATTGCTAAGATTGCTCTGAAGCATCAAAAAACAGAGATGAAATTGGAGAATAACTAATCAGGGTTTGTATGAAAATTCAGTACTATCGAGCTCTCTTTTGGGGGAATGAAGGAGCTCGCCGAATATCGCAGCATTTTGTAGCTATTACGGGTTATGAAAGGGAAATATCTAACGGGAATGGCGACTTGAATTGGTTCTGGAATGTTTAGAATTATAGGAATTACGATAACTGCTATGCAAAGTTATTTATTTGAAAGTCTTATAAAAATTACTTACAGACTGTAAGAAAGGCTAACGTTTCATCTAGCATGGCCAGTGGATAATATTATTTTTTAAAATTACATAGGTAAATAATATTTATATACTACTAGATATATTGTTACGGGGAGCGGGTTCGGGGATAGGAAAGAAATACAACTTTCGTTTTCGTGCTGTTTGTAAAGTTTCAAAAGTAAACTAGATGGCGCTGTACCCACTTAAAACACGCAAACGTTTTGTACACCACGTGTTAGACATGTAAATGTATTATTGGTAATTAATGAGTAGCGCGAACATTTGTGCCGAATCCCTAGGAAGTGACTTGTGTTTGGATACAGTGCAAAGACCCTTGGTTAACCGTGAGTAGAGTGACACGCATAATAGGACTTAGTAAGAGTGAGTGTACAGTAAAATTGGACTTTGGACTCTCAAACACTTAGGAAAATCGAAGCAATTAGTCTATCGACTTAAAATATTTTACTGAACACAGGACTTAGAAAAATCGTGATCAAGTGTTCATTGACTTAGATTATTTTACTCTATACGGGACTTGTAAAAATGTCCGTTGTGTGCTTACATTAACATAGACGTTCTCAATACTATACAGAACTTACAATATTTTGAGTGTTAGTTTAAATTGTTGCACTGGACTTATATTTTGTGTTTCTTCAATTTGACTTTTGCCGGTACATAAATTGAACGGAACTATTAGCACATTATATTGAAAGTTGCATTGGCGTAATCATCACATACAACCTGCATAAGTACATTTATTATGGAGAAGTTAATTGCAACTCAGCTAGACTTGTACGAGAGGCTGATAAAAGCAGAGCGGAATTTTAAAAAGACTGGAAAAGAGAAGATCAAGAAACCGTATGTAGAAACAAGGATAGAAATATTAGATCAACTATGGAATGACTTTAGAACTGGACATAAAGAGATTACAGCATGCACGCCTAGAGAAGAATGAGAGAAAATAGAATATTTCAAAGTAGACGTGTATGATCAGTTTGAGGAACAACACTTGGCGTATCAGTCTTTACTGAAAGAAGCATATCAATCGCTTTCTACTAGTGTGCAGGTTTCTCAACAGCGAAAGATGACATCTACGTCTAAAACTGATGGGTGCAAAGTCGTAAAGCTACCACGTATTGAACTACCAACTTTCAGCGGAAAGTACCATGAATGGCAGACTTTCTACGATATGTTTAAATCTGTTATTCACGAGAATAAGAGCCTACCACCAGTTCAAAAGCTACATTATCTAAAGAGTTGTCTGTTGGGAGACTGTGAGCTACTTATTCGTAATTATTCCACAACCGATGCAAATTATGAAGAAACATGGAATCAACTTCTTAAACGTTATAAAAATAAGAAGTACAATTGCAACAGTATTATGCAAATTTTGTTTTCATTGAACCCGATTCAGACCGAATCGTCAACGGCATTGAAGAATTTGTTGGACACCTCATCCTCATGCTTGAAAAGTCTGAACAACATTGGCATTGATACAAAGCCATGGGATGCGATCGTCATTTATATGGTAGTTTAAAAGTAAGACCACGAGTCACACAAACAGTGGGAGTACCAGATAAGTCTGATGTCAGAAGAGTTACCCACGTGGTCTCAACTAGTCGAATTTCTAGAATCCAGATTCAGAGGCTTGGAAATGATTGAAACTGGAAAGACAACCAACAAACAGACTACAAAACAAACAGTGAAAACAAAATCATTCAATGCCACTGTACAAGAGGAGCAGAATCTTAGTAGTACGAGTACGACTTGTCCATGCTGCAATGGCTCTCATCACATATGCCATAGCAAACAATTCGGAAGCAAATCGGTACAAGACAGATTCAGCTTGGTGCAAAATAAAAGACTTTGTTATAACTGCCTCGGAGCTCACTCTGTAAGAAGTTGTAAGTAGGCAACTAATTGCAGAAAATGTGAAAGAAGGCATCACACTCTTTTGCATATAAACAAGGATCATGAAGGCGCTACTTCATCAAGCACTACTACAACAAACACAACGGCAGAGACAGCAATTTTTGGATTCGTTGGAGCGCGGAGTATTTAGTCACTCTAAATAATCACTACAAATGGGTCACTCCGCAGGAGGAGCCAAAGATAGATGATATAGTTATAGTAAAAGAGCCTAATCTGCCTCCTACTCAGTGGCTCATGGGTAGAATTGTAGAAACCCATCCGGGTAAAGACATGATAACACGGGTAGTAACAATTAAAACGAAAAATGGTACATTCAAACGCCCGTGTAGCAAATTATGTTTTTTGCCAAGAAATAATAGTAATACGTTAGATTAAGATACTTTACGTTTGCAATTGTATCACATTCAAGCAATTAGTTGTTTAAACTTGTTTAAATTAAAGTGTCATTTTTGTAGTTAGAATCATTCACGGTGGGCGGTGTTGCCCTTTGTAAAATATTGAAATGGTTTTTGTTTATATTTAGTTTTCAAAAGAACAAGTTCTTGGTGGGCAGAATGTTTGTAAAGTTTCAAAAGTAAACTAGATGGCGCTGTACCCACTCTAAACTCGCAAACGTTTTGTACACCACGTGTTAGAAATGTAAATGTATTATTGGTAATTAATGAGTAGCGCGAACACGTGCTTTTATTTACAGCCCAGGTACTCACACGTATAGAGTAGTCGGCAGGAAATAACGCTTTCGCAGATGTAACTCGCCGCTTTCCCAGCGCAGGGTGCGGGGCTACAGCTCAGTTCCACGCGCGTTACCGGTTGCGGTACTGTCCACCCGCTTGAACGACATTAAACTGGCGCGCGCTCCGTTTATCACTGTCGCCTTGCACTGTCCTTAGCACGGCCTTATCGTCACTTGCGGAAACGTCACTTCGTTGGCCTGCGCCCGAATACGTCACTGTCACTTGCGCGGCCACAACACTCACCGATCTCTCGTCACAGTGCCCGGCGCGGTTCCGGTACACAGTCACTACGGCACTGGACTTACACTTCACTACACTTCACTTTCACTTTCGCTTCACTTCAATTTACTTCCACTTTTCCTTTCCTTTTCCTTCTTCTTCTTCTTTTTGTTTTCACCGCAACACTTTTGTTACTTTTCGGATCTGCTGGCGGGAACATAAAACAATCCTCCTCATCGATCTCGTTCAGTTCCTGGATTGTCTTAGCTGCGGTCTCGGATTCGGGCAGTTTTTTCACATCGCTCACTGACAACAGGTCTATATCGTCAAGTGTCCTGATGATTCTCACTGACAACGTCTTGGCTCGTGTTATGGCGTCCTTCTTTAGCTTATTTATCTCGAGGCGAGTGGGGGCTCGCTTCTTATTGCGTAACTTCGAAGGAGATGTTTTGTTTGTTACATTATTTGGCTCTGCTTTTTAATTGCAGCCTCATTTTGCTTGCCAACTTCTATGTCTCGACGTTTAGTTACATTTTCTCTGCCGTTTACCTCTGCAACATAAAGATTGCTCGTTGCTGCACGAAATACAAATCTCTTCTTAGGTTTAGTAACATCCATTCCTTCCTTGAAGCTGCGCATTTCATCCACGGTCAGGGTATACAAAGGATTCTCAATATCAGGCAGAATTTTGTTCAGAAATGTTTCCTCCAAGCTGGTCCATGTTCTTATTGTATTTCCAGATTTTGCAAACTCCATCCATATGGCGTTCCCTTTTAGCATGGCCTTATCGTCACTCGCGGAAACTTCACTTCGTTGGCCTGTGCCCGAATACGTCACTGTCACTTGCGCGGCCCCAACACTCACCGATCTCTCGTCACAGTGCCCGGCGCGGTTCCGGTACACAGTCACTACGGCACTGGACTTACACTTCACTACACTTCACTACACTTCACTACACTTCACTTCACTTCACTTCACTTCACTTCACTGTACTTCCACTTTTTCTTTTCCTTTTCCTTCTTCTTCTTCTTGTTTTCACCGCAACACTTTTGTTACTTTTCGGATCTGCTGGCGGGAACATAAAACAATCCTCCTCATCGATCTCGTTCAGTTCCTGGATTGTCTTAGCTGCGGACTCGGATTTGGGCAGTTTTTTGGCATCGCTCACTGGCAACAGGTCTATATCGTCAGATAAAAATCCACGTCTTTGGAAGATAACGTCAGTCTTGCCTTCCAAAGACGTGGATTTTTAAGTTTTGTCGGTAAAGGCAACCGCGGTTATTTATCGAGCAGTCTAATTTAGTGCATTCAGTGCAATAGGATCTGTTGAAAGTTTGTTTTTAGGAATTCAATACTACAATGGAAAACAAGAAGAAGAAGAAGAAGAAGAAGGAAAAGGAAAAGAAAAAGTGGAAGTACAGTGAAGTGAAGTGAAGTGAAGTGTAGTGAAGTGTAAGTCCAGTGCCGTAGTGACTGTGTACCGGAACCGCGCCGGACACTGTGACGAGAGATTGGTGAATATTGTGGCCGCGCAAGTGACAGTGACGTATTCGGGCACAGGCCAACGAAGTGAAGTTTCCGCGAGTGACGATAAGGCCATGCTAAAAGGGAACGCCATATGGATGGAGTTTGCAAAATCTGGAAATACAATAAGAACATGGACCAGCTTGGAGGAAACATTTCTGAACAAAATTCTGCCTGATATTGAGAATCCTTTGTATACCCTGACCGTGGATGAAATGCGCAGCTTCGAGGAAGGAATGGATGTTACTAAACCTAAGAAGAGGTATGTATTTCGTGCAGCAACGAGCAATCTTTATGTTGCAGAGGTAAACGGCAGAGAAAATGTAACTAAACGTCGAGACAAAGAAGTTGGCAAGCAAAATGAGGCTGCAATTAAAAAAGCAGAGCCAAATAATGTAACAAACAAAACATCTCCTTCGAAATTGCGCAATAAGAAGCGAGCCCTCACTCGCCTCGAGATAAATAAGCTAAAGAAAGACGCCATAACACGGGCCAAGAAGTTGTCGCTGAGAATCATCAGGACACCTGACGATATAGACCTGTCGTCAGTGAGCGATGCGAAAAAACTGCCCGAATCCGATGCCGCAGCTAAGACAATCTAGGAACTGAACGAGATCGATGAGGAGGATTGTTTTATGTTCCCGCCAGCAGATCCGAAAAGTAACAAAAGTGTTGCGGTGAAAACAAGAAGAAGAAGAAGAAGAAGAAGAAGAAGAAGGAAAAGGAAAAGAAAAAGTGGAAGTACAGTGAAGTGAAGTGAAGTGAAGTGTAGTGTAATGAAGTGTAATGAAGTGTAGTGAAGTGTAGTGAAGTGTAGTGAAGTGTAGTGAAGTGTAGTGAAGTGTAGTGAAGTGTAGTGAAGTGTAGTGAAGTGTAGTGAAGTGTAGTGAAGTGTAGTGAAGTGTAGTGAAGTGTAGTGAAGTGTAGTGAAGTGTAGTGAAGTGTAGTGAAGTGTAGTGAAGTGTAGTGAAGTGTAGTGAAGTGTAGTGAAGTGTAGTGAAGTGTAGTGAAGTGTAGTGAAGTGTAGTGAAGTGTAGTGAAGTGTAGTGAAGTGTAGTGAAGTGTAGTGAAGTGTAGTGAAGTTTAGTGAAGTGTAGTGAAGTGTAGTGAAGTGTAGTGAAGTGTAAGTCCAGTGCCGTAGTGACTGTGTACCGGAACTGTGACGAGAGATCGGTGAGTGTTGTGGCCGCGCAAGTGACAGTGACCAACGAAGTGACGTTTCCGCGAGTGACGATAAGGACAGTTCAGTGGTAATCAGAGCGCGCGCGCCAGTTTAGTGTCGTTTCCGCGGGTGGACAGTACCGCAACCGGTAACGCGCGTGAAATTGTACATTCTATACGTGTGAGTACCTGGGCTGTAAATAAAGGCACGAAAACGGAAGTTGTCTTTCTTTCCTATCCCCGAACCCGCTCCCCGTAACAATATCAAAGTTAAGAGACATGGTAACCTTGCCAGGCTTGATATACGAGTACTTTGGGTTAATCGATAATGGTCAAGTCTAACATAGAAAACATCTTTATCGTTTTGTTATTTTAAATTAACTGATTTCTATTTCAGAGTTCTGTATCCAAAGGGTTAAAACGAGACCCTGTTACTAACACTTCATTTTTGAAATTTTTACTGTTGATAATTTCTGCTGTTACTATATGCCGTTTTTAATAATTTAATTCGTTATATCGAATAAGAGTTCAATAAAAATCAGTCGAGAGGTTTTTCTTTTCTCATTAAGAGTCGCAAAATTATTGTAGTCGCACTGTCGATATTTTGCAGCACAAGTATTTGTTGTTATTTTTTTTTATTTATTTCATTGTTCTTATGATAATATAGGCACTTGGTCGGTACAGACGCGCAATTCTCTTCCTACCTTGACCGAACCTGTCCTATCCAGCACGTCCCTGTCACAATAACTTACGTAGAACCTTATCAACCCTTCCTGGAGTGATGGACGGCATCCTTGGCCTTCCGCGCGCCCTTGTCCGACGCTGCAGGTGTATTAACAGCTGTATATCACTATATACCTTGGTGATTCTAATGACTTTTAGAAATAGCTACGCGTATGCCCGTTCTAATTGGTTTTATTTTTCAAAATTGTCTCCATCTTTATGGTGCCTGGATCAGATTGCTTTTTAGCGCGTTTATTTGCCGTGGTACTATTACATTGTACCATTAATGGTACTACGACAAATTATGTTTGCCGTAGTTACGCGGTATTTTTTGCCGTGGTACTATTAATGGTACAATCTAATGGTTTTATTATTTTGCCGTCGCACCAAATTTATAATTTGAGCTTAATAGATAGAAAAAATAATTTTAAGTTTTCCTTAACATGCAGAATCTTAACAGAAATGTTAACAAGACGTGACAAGTTTATCTTAACTTCTCTAATTCTATAATAGACACATTATACGCACTCACATTCAAAAAATAAACGTAATATAGTAAACATATTAAATGACAAATTCATACAAAATGTACAAATGGATTTAATTAATGGTGATGATTGGTGATAGGTGTTAGGCACGCTCATGTAAAATTGCGAGTTAGAAACTAAAAAACAATTTATTTAAAGGGCTCTGTAACAACTCGGGACGGATTCGCAACTGGACAGATTATCTGCTAGACAGACTAGAAACTGGAGAGAACGAGTACAGTCTGTAAATAATTACACGTGTCTAAAATAATGTTTTTCCGACATATGTCCCGAAGGTCGATAAAAGGCATAAACCAGATTTATACACTCGTAATCGTCAGTGGACTTTTTTGTGTTTTAACCGTTATTATGTCGCGAGAACAAGTCATTAAAGTCACGTAGTTTGAAACTAACTTAAAAAAAGGGTTTAGTCTTTACATTTTGTTTCTATGACGCGTTCTGATTCGGCGATGCTGTTTTATTTCACTTATGCTCACTTGTATCTGCGATACTCATTTCTTTCACGGTATTTTTCAAATCTGCTTCATAGTTTATTTAAATTAATTTATTTTAATAATATGAAGTTTTTCACCTTAGTGTTTTTATTTTGTATTTAAAATTAATTACTTTTGAATTCTCCACTATTTACCAATAAATTAGACTATTAAATAATTTTAAATGGATAAGTCGTTTACCTATTATTTGTATTTTCATGCGGAATATAATTAAATAAAGTTTTTTTTACACTGTTTTTATTTTTTATTTAATGTATACTACTTATAAATATAAAAATTTACCTAATTACTTAAATTAAAAACCCCATCCAACTGACTGCCGTGTGGCAATGTTCCCAGGATGCTGGCAGCGTTACCTCACTGAATAATCAAACTTAACTTTTGAGCAAAGTAAGTGCCAGCCCTGGGATCTCCCGAAGCGAGGACCAGTCTCAAAGATAGTTCTTTACAAAAAAAAAACATATCGGACGACCATGGGCCTATCGTTTCTACAGCCAGAGCAACGAACTCGTGATTTGCGCAAATGTAAGAATATTTGCGCTTTTTTAGAAATTGTGCCTGTTCTGCCGCGGCCCCAGCACTAAGAGCGGAATTGGCGACATGCGACGGCGCGAGCGTGTCCACACACGTGGCGCCCCAAACTAAGGTTCTTCCGAGACACCACGGTACTAAAGTGTGACCGTCGCGTCTGGCCTATATATATAAATTATAAAAAACTATAGAAGATAAAAAAATAAAGTTTTTAAATGAATAAAATAATTAATTTCATAACTAATACTACGTATGTAGACATATTTTGTAGTCACTTTGCTGCCTGGTTTCATCTACTATTTCTAACAATCCATAGGAATAGTAGATTTAGCCCCATTTTTAAAATTCTGTACTTTTTTTTTAGTATTTATTTATTTATATGGGGAACCTAATATTTTTCCTCGAATTTTGCAAAATTTTGTTCTACAGTGGGTTCACTTTGATGGGCAGATTAACACCCTTGAATATTGTCACACCTTTCTATTACACGTTGTATTTAGTATATTTTCCCAGAGTTGACTTAGAGGCTTGATCATATTGATTTTTAACATCGTTCTAGTATATGTATGAGAGTTTATGAAATCGTAAAGGGACAACAGGAAAAAATAAATTTTGTCTCTGTTCTTCTTGACCATAATAGGGAGAATATTCCTATTTGTGGCGGACAAACGTGAACAAACCATTTATTAAGACCACCTAGACTTTAAAATGTCACTAAATCTAGATGGTTTTGTATTTCAACACAATGTTCTTTACAAACATATATTTTTAGTACATTTACCTAAAATCAGTTACTGTTGTCGTGAAGAATGGAGGGAAGCGGTGAATTACAGAATGACATAGAAGTTGTTAAGAAAATGGAGGACGAACATTTGAGATTGCATAGACAGGTAATATTTCAATACCTGCCCACTGCTTACGTCTTATACCAACCAGTTCCGCGAACAGTTGACCTCGCCAGTACTATACAGGATTGAAATATTAACATTTTGTTGCGCGCGTGCATGACTCCTAGTACTTTTCTGTCCCGTGGTTAATTTAGCCCTGCTTTAGAGCGCTAACTAACTTACTATGCATTTTATGAACCCATACGTATTAGATCTTATCTTAAAAATATACAAAATTATTTGTGAGTAAGAAAGAGGCAATTTTATCAAATCAGCTATAAATTTTAAAATACAACGTTATAAAGAGTACAACTAAAATATACAGGTCGTTGAGAATGACGACTGACATCAGTTCTAATACAATGTCATTGTTCATCATGAACAGCTAAGCTATGACCCTTGGCCAGCTATGGGACGTTTTATGAGTTGATAGTGGACACCAACACAATTTTAAATCTATGTTAAAGTTTTTTTGGACTTTCATCCAAACAAAATATTTACTTATGTAGAATTTTTTTAAATTTATTCTAAGTACTTAAGCAATTCTAACTCTTTATCAGCTTCATAAAATAAAGCAGAATTTTCTTCACCTTCCCTATCAATAAATTTCCCATACATATAATAATCTTCTATTTCTTGCAAACTTTTACGTTTCGTCTCCGGTACATATTTCCATACAAACAGTCCACATAAAAATGCATTAATCGCATACAATAAAAACGTACCCCACAAATCTATGTACAAGAATAAGTAAGGCGATAACTTCTGCGAGGAAGCATATAATATACAATTACACATTATATACAACGCGCCTCCTAAACTTCTATGCTTGACTGGCATTAACTCCGCTGAAATTATAAAAACTATTGAATCCAGCCCCAGTACAGCACTAGTGATACATAATAATAAACACACAACAGGTAACAACGAGTCTTTAGAAACTATCCCTAGCGTTTGTAAACCGGTTACAATACAAGAACAAATCAAAAATACCATCACAAGAAACGTACTAGTCAAAAGAACCTTCTTGTTCTCGAAACGAATGACCAGCAAATCGGTTACCGCTAACCCCACCACTATTATAACATACATTATAATCGCAGCATAGAAAGTAGCATTTTCGTTGCTGGTCGACTTAGAAGCCATGTCCAAGAAATAAATAATAACCACGTCACAACCACTCCAATACAGCATAGTCATTAAAATAAAGATGTGAAAGGCGGGCGTATAGAAATCTTTACTCGTAATTTTCTCCCATAAACCGTTAAAAGTGTACCGACTCGGTTTCCGACTCAAAATTTCCCTTTGCGCGGTAATAAGGTCACTTAATTCTTTGGCTGATATCTTGTCCGTGCCTCGGAGTTTAACGAAAGCTTGCTCGCATTTGACAAATTCGCCTTTGCATGCGAGCCAAGCGGGAGATTCGGGCCACATGATGGCTATAATCACGGCCAGACTTATAGGCACAAACATAATAATGCTGATGGTTTTGAAATGTAAGAACCTTCCGAGAATTCCAGTCGTTGACATGCCAAGTCCTTGAGCGATGCCGAAGGCTTGCATCGTGACAAATCTGTATTTGGGTGCGAGCATTTCGCTCATGCTGAGGAAGCTGATTGGCAGTAAGCTGTTGACGCCGAGTCCATGGAAGGATTCGCTGATGAGGATCTCGGCAGCACTGGAGGCTGTGTAAGTGAGGATCCAGCCGATGAGGACGTAGAGACAGGCCATGATGTAGCCGAATTTACGGCCTACTTTTTGAGTTATGACTGGCATTAGGATGACGGGAATGCCAGCTAACCCGTATATGGAACCTGTAATACAGGTTTTGGTGTTACGAGTATGTAATGATTCTGTAAACGAGAAAGAAAAGTATATCTCTTTTAGATCTGCTGCCAGATTCACAATGAGTTTCCGATCGGATTTGAAAACTTTGCAACACGAAATACGCGAAGCTTGTTACGTAATCTAAAATATTAAATGGTGATTATTATTTTAGTTTAGATCTAGAGTCGATTTTCAAAGTTATAATCTTCTAATAAGTTTAGCGTAATTCGTGTTGCAAAGTTTTTGAATCCGATCGGAAACCCATTGTGAATATGGGTGCTGGCAATGATTGCTTTTGTAAACTACAGTACAATTACAAAGGTGAGGTGTGAGGCGGGTAAGTAGGCAAATCATGGAGAACCCGACAGTTCATGCAAAACCTAATCGAGAAAAGGATGGTACGGCCGTGCCTTTATGGCTCGGTCTGGCAGGAGCACTGCCGTCCCTCCAGATAATATTTGCACATAAAGAAATTATACCAAAAGCAGAAAATAATAAGGTTAAGGTCGCATTCTGGCTTCATATTTTATTAAGACTGCCACTTGTAGCACTATATGTTGTAAGATTTTTTCTTTTGTATTTAATTTTGTGTCTGCAATAAGGAATTGATCTATTTATCTATCTCTCAATGTAAGCAAGTCTAATCAACACCTTGCGTCTACTTTTATCGGGCTTACTGAAACATTCGATGTCGTCGTCTTTATTTTCCGATACCCTTAATTTAAGTCTTTTCGAGTAGCGAGTGAATCGATTTCATCTAGGCAAGCGTGCTTCAACTTAGACGAATCATGTCTTTTCGTCAAGCGATTTGGGATCTAATGTGTATCTATTTATCACAAAGTTCTTACCAATCCAAGACCTAGTGTGCACATCGAGGGTTATAGAAGTATTATTAACCCTGAAGTGTTCCATAAGAAGAGAGGGGTAAGTGACCGCACCCCCGACGGAATATGCAGCTAGTAGGGGTGATACCGCGACCATGAACTGGAATAATAAAACACAAAAATAAGGATTTTTGGCCATGTCTGTATTTTTAATGTTTTTATTAAGGTTTGATGATGCTTTCGTATCGAATTTCTCATTCGATGCGAAAGCTCGAATGCGAAATTCGACATTTAAATAAAACACTTATAAGCAAAGCAGCCCAAATTATAAATCTTCTTTACCTATATATAAAAAAAGAGTAAGTCCTGTCTGACTGACTTACTGAATAGCTGACTGACAGGTCACAATCAACGCATAGAGCCTAAACCGCTGATCTTGACATGAATTTGGAGAGTGCATTCATTATACTGTATTAGAAAGGATTTTTGAAATTTAATCTCTAAGTAGGATGAAAGGGGTTTCAAAGTTTAAAACTTTTTTATATTTTTTTTATATTCCACTCGCAAAATTGCGGGTAACATCTACTGTAGTTATCTATAAGCAGCTTGTCTTATAAGCAATATGATCCAGTAGCTTATAAGCAAAATGATACTCATATCAAAACAAGTAGTTAGAAGCGAGTACGAAAAAATCCGACTACTAATAGATTAAACCTGTGTATCGTCATCCATAATTTTTAAATTTTGATGTACCCAGTGTCACTCTCACAACTAAGACGAATCTATAGACATCACTCACATAAAAATACTACAAGCCGTTTAGGCTCTAGAGCGTGACAAACAAATATACATACATACATACATATATACATACACTAGAAAAACATGACCCTACTTCTTTCGCAGTCAGGTAATAATATGGTAGTTCGTGATGAAGACGACCGGCAGTGACTTTCTTTCGGCTATGTACACCCCTAACTAAAACCGTTTAGTCTTTGAGGGATTCAGAAAGAAAGGGCATACTCGTATCTGCACTGAATTTATGGAAAATAAATTATACATACGAGTATACATCTCTTCAAATATAGGGGCAGGAAGGGCTCTTACATTTCCAGGGAAATTAAATTCACAGTCACTTTTGTAGTGAATATATTTCAGTGTATAAAACTTTGTTAGTGGTAGTCCAATCAGTGAATACCTTGCCTTTCAAACGCGAGGGCAAGGGTTTGATCCCATGTACAGGCATGCATATCTGAGTTTGTCAATCAAGTGCATATTAAGTACAAGTAATTAAAACAGTGACACTATAACATCGTGAGTTAACCTGCTTGTAGCAAAGTTAATAGTTTTCGAAGATAAGTGACGCAATTTGCCAGCATGGTGTAAATGTCCGCACCTCCCTCATAGGAAAAGCCCGTGCTCAGCTATCAACCACGGGTTTGTACAAAAGGTACAAGATATCAAATTAACTTACCTGATTTAATACGGGTGAAATTTCCATTATCACTTATTGTTATACGCGAAATAAATCTAAAACTATTATCCTATACATTCATAGACTCTTCGTATTTCGAGTAAATTATGCATAAACCAGCTTTAAAACTACGAAACTATTGCTAACTAATCACACAATACAAAACTATCAAACTTAAAGCATTTAAATTAACTATTACTATAACTTTGATACAGAATTTATGTTTTTTTTTTATATAATCTATAAAAATGCTATAAACATTGTCAGAGTGTACGCGTCGACATCTTGAATGCACTAAATTAAAGAACACCTGGCTAAATATATTCGTCGTATAAAAAAGGTGCTCAAGAAAAACAATGGGTCATAATGGCCACATTAATTTGATAAATAGCTACACAAATATAAGATGCATCTGAATATATTAATTTTCAAGAGATTGTTCTACGGTAGGTAATATAAAGTTTGGTTTATGTGTCGGCACTCAATTTTCAGTTTGAGTTTCGAGTAAAAGTTTTGGTGTGATAATAATATTAGTTACTAGCTGACCAGGCGCACTTCGTACCGCCTAACATTTATTTATATTTCTCACCGTTTAAACCTTCCATTTAGTACGACAAACATTTATTTCAAGACCAAAATCAGCTAAATCGGCCCAGCCGTTCTCGAGTTTTTCGAGACAAACGAATAGCAATTGATTTTTATATGTAAGAAGAAGATTGTGGACCATCCATATTGGCACTTGACGTGGTACTAAAGAATATTGCTAATTTTGTATGTTGGTTCAGTTCCGGGACATCCAAACTGATCGCCAACATCGCACCATGGGCGTTCATCCCCAGTTTCGCAGCCAGGACCAGCTGCTCAAGACCCTCAAGGAAGAGTACTACAGCCTGCACATGGACTTGAAAGTAACTTACTCTTTATCCATATATCGTTTGCTGTATATTGCGAGAAAAATGCGGGCAGTGGATAAAATGACATTTGTCCATCATCGAGGGGTTTGCAATGCGAACATACATTTAATACAAAACGTAATTCATTACACCTGAAAGCATCTCTTGGCAAGTTTTTGACATTTTATAATAAAGTGTCTGTTCCAACTGAAAACCGCGCGTAATTCTTTTTGAGGTGTACCCAAAGCAGATGTAATTTTTTACTGACTTACCAAAATATAAGGAGGTAGTTCTTCCATGGTATTTTATAAAAAAATTGTTATCTGTTTTCTCGGAGTCTGGTGGATTGATTTGAAAACATATTTTTTGTTTGTGTTCGTTTACTTCTGAAGAGGTCCCATTTAAATTCTATCAGAATCAGTCCAGAGTTTTATTTTTAAACCAAAATAACTTCTATCGTTAAAAAAAAAGAACTTTTGTTATTATTCTAGTCGTTTTCTTTCTTTTCAATTCAAAATCTTTCCAATTCCCCAGCAATAAACGTGTACGCTAGGCGTGTTGAGCTTAGTAAATAACATAATATCTAGTTATGCATCCCCCTCTCCCTTCTGCTCTGTTGTAGAGACGGCTTACTCAGCAGTACTTGCACTTCTGTGGAAAGCTGACTAAGGTGTCTCTTACCGGACCACCGAGTAGTATGTAAGTTTATGTTAAGGATATAATCGTTAGAATATTTATTAGGACTAGAGTCTCTGAATCGGCTACACGTATTTATAATTTAGCTTTAAAAAACACATAATTTATTGCTCCCTAAATTTAACTAAGTAATTCCCTAACTATTTGTTTTTTCAAAAACTAAAACATTATAGAATGATAAACAATATTCGACTCTTTTTAACATATTTTGACGTTTTATTAAAAACATTGTTCCCAAAGCGCGAATGTTAACTTGCGCCGTAAAATACTGAAAACGTCACAGGAAACTTCCTTCTTTCGGAGTAATACTTAGGTACCCATAAATATCCCCGAAGATTTTGCACGCCTTCGAAATATATAGGACAGTTAATGTATAATTATAATTAGGATCTGCTACAGCTACTTATACTTTGCAAATAAAGAGTTTGATTTATTGATTGATTGAAGACTAAAATGTTCATTTTGGTAACAGATAGCGAGGTCCGGCTGGCACAAGAAGAATGATAAGAAGATGAAGAGTGACCTGCAGAAGGCTCTTATCAACTGGGTGCAGTCTGATGTACACTGCGAAGGTTGAGCCTTATTCTTTTAGTCGAAGTAACTTGGTGGAGTAGTAGGTAGCCTTTAGTGTCAGTTTCTAGGAAATATCCTTGTCGTGACGGTAGTTGTCACACATCTATAATCCAAATTCACGCTTCAGAAATCAGATATAAAAACTGAAAGTACCTTGATTGATTGATTGGTCGATTGTTTATTGAAGATTTGTCGCTTATGTGTGAGTGTGCGTTCAGTGTGAGTATATGGGACAACTAATATTGATGGGATAATGTTGATTTTTTTGTTCCCAGGTTTAAAATCGACATAAAAATAAATGTCATTTCCTAGTAGTATTTACTTAGTCCATAATATATGCCAGTGTCATGCCAGTGCTTAAGTTATTGTATTAGAAAGAGATCAAAATTTCTAAATAAAGGTTAGGTGTAGGTAACGGTATGTAATATCTTAAAAAGAGTTATAAAAGCCGACAAAAATTGTAATAATAACTATCGACAAAATAATTGTACCTAAAAAATGATGCGGCACGATTGCGCGTGAAACAGTGATGTAGGTAATGTTTAAATTTTAATGTTTGTTTATAGAACTTGTGTGTAATTTTGATATTTTCTTTAATTTAATTTTAATATTGTAAAATTTTTATAAAACCAAATGCATGTATTATTATGTTTAAATTAAATTATTTAAATAATAAGATTTTAATATTCATATAGCTAATTATTATTAAAGATAATTTACATAATTAAATGGAGAAATATAAAACTGACACCTCTGATTACCTTCAGAGTTGATTTTCGTCGCATTTTTTTAAATTATGTATGCCTAAAGAAGGCTTTAAGTAAATAATCTTGAAGAACAGTGGCTCATAAAATACGAAATACAAATCGAATTTATTAAAAAAATTACGTTATTAAAATATGCTTATTAATTGAGTTATTTAATTGTGTGTTTGCCCGCGACTTAGACTGCATTATGTTAGTATTTCAGAAAAAGATCCGTCACTCAGTTGCTGAGAAGAAAGAAAGAAACGAACGAATTAAATATAAAAAACACACATTATTATAATATGTGTAGGTATTAACGTATTTTTCTGCTCAAAATTTCCTGTGGGGTCTTCAAAAGGGGGTTTACCTATTATATTCTATCTTTTTTATGGCCTCTGTGACTATGCCACAATTTCGTCAATGTTGCTTGTCTGGTTAGGTAAACGGTGAGGATTGGATAGTGAATCAAAGTCAAATAAATCATGCGCAGGTGATCGGTAATAATTTTTGATAATAATATATTTAAAATATATTTCCAAAATTATATTATTATTATTTTATGTAAATCTTTATTAAATAATTAATAGAAATACAACTTACATAAATAGGTAAGCATGTTAACTAAATTACACGTTCTGACTCAGTCCCGGAGCAAAGGTGCCCATAACACTGGCGGCATTACCGCGCTGTATGGCTATGGCCAACCTTTGAACCAAAAAAGAGCCAGAACGGGAGTCACCACATCTTTCTCTGATTCTACGGCCTATATCTTGTACCAACTGCTCGGCCTCAGCACCCCAACTGCCCAAGGTCTCAACCGCAATAGGCACAAAGCGATACTGTTCTTTTATGACCGCATGTTTCATATGTTTTTTAGCTGCAGCGTCTTCTGCGGCAGCCGCTGGTGAAATATTGTTCTTTATTATTATATTTCTGGTAATAATTTTGGATTGGAGTTTACCAAATTATAAACAGAAGACGACATAATATGTAATATGTTTTTAAAAAGTGACAAATTGACAGCAGACTTCGACTTAATTTGGCAGGGGCATATTCAAACTATTTAATTAATTTGATAGAATAACCAAACTACTAGACCGATTTTGATATAAATTTGTATCACACCATAAATACCACATCATAAATAACAACCTTTTGAAGCAAGAAAAATCTCCATACTGTATCCGAGAATCAGGGTCATAAAAACTCCGGTCGAAATAAGAACGTTTCCCATTGAGGTCGGTTAAAAAGATAAGGAGACTATATCTATCAATATTTGTAAGATTATGTAATAATGATTTGGTTTTTCAGGAGGATATAACATAATGAACGAATTGGAAGGCCTGCTTCAACTGAAAGCCAAAGACATGTTGCGGCTGAGGAAAATAGCAATTGCTTGTGAAGGAAAGGTGACATCACATAAGCTTGATTCCATACACCAAAGTTTTCCATACAAAAAACACTTAAAAAAAAGTGACAAACGACATCAATTCCGCTGGCGCCTATAATTTTTAAGGTTAAAAGCGGGACCCTATCCGACCCGCACCCAAATTCACAATGAGTTTCCGCTCAGATTCAAAAAAAATTGCAACACGAATTACACAAAACTTATTAGAAGATCCTAATTTATTACTTTAAAAATCGATTCTAGATCTAAACTAAAATAATAATCACTGTATAATATTTTAGATTACGTAACCAGTTTCGGGTAGATCGTGTTGCAAAGTTTTATGTCTGTCTGTCTTTCTGTCAACAGGCTATATCTCCTGAAACGGGATTTCTAGACAGTTGAAATTATCATAGATTACTAAGTTGTATTTATCTTACAGCTATACAAATAGTAAAAACAGAATAAAATAAATATTTAAGGGGGGGGGGGGGGGGTCCCCGTTTTTGTTCGATATTAATTACGACAACAGGTAACTTGAACTAATATTGTAAAGATAACTTTAATCCAACTTACACGATTTTTAGAAGGCCGATTTTTTTAAGTCTGTTATAAGAGCACCTATTCATAATAATACAAATTCTATCTTGCAGTTGCACGCCCGACGTTTTCGCAGTGAGAACAACTTGGTATCAACTGAGAACAAACTCGAAGCAGCCATGCTGAGGTTCAACGCAGTGCAGTGGGAGAATAAGAAGATTAGAGAAGAAATAGAACACATGCTGAAGGACAGGTGAGGGCTAACAAGTACTGACATGTATTATATCAAAGGTACAATATGACAACTCTTTCCAGGCTTTATATTATAAACTTAATATTCTCTAGGAAATAAGGTCCTTAGTAACATAATATTTTATCTTCTATTAATAAATGTAAGTGAATATGCTTAGGTACTAACATAAAAACGCATGCTTTTGTTAAATTGCCATACCTAATAGTTGGATTAAAATTTGTAATCAGTTTTTATCTCAATTCGTTTTTGTGTTGTTTTAGTAATTGCATAATTTTATGTTTTGTAAGTAGCTTATATTAAGGAATAACTGAGGCTTAAATATAAATATATTCTCTAGGAAATTACAGTTGTTTTTATGTCGATTTGAAGCGCCTGGAGTGAATACCGAGAACTAAAATTGTCATTATACCATCACTAATATTAGTTCCATGCACTCACACTGGACGCTCATGCATACATCAGCGCCAAAATGGCGGAAACCAAATTGATTCATAGTCACTTTGACAATCTGAAGTCCAGCGTACTTGTATAATTTAAGCCAGTGTATTTAAGCTATACAATAAACCCCATATCCACAGTCGGACTAGTAAAGATACTGCAAGTCGCATACTTTTATTGCAGCTGCCAGGTTTTTCTTCAGGATAGCTATAGTTTGTGTCTTATCAAGTAGCGAGTGAATAGGTTTCTTCTAGGCAAGCGTGCTACATCCTAGTACGCATCTTCGCTTCGAATTAGTCATGTTGCTGTCGAACTAAGTAATCTATTTGCGGTGAAATTAGTGGTATCCCAGTCTATAAACTCTTTGCCTTACAAGAGAAGGGGCGTTTGTTCAATACCAAGACCAGGTATGCGCCTCTGAGTTTTTCACTAATGTGCATATTATAATTAATTACCACCAGCTCAAAGCTTAAACGGTGAAGGAAAATAACGTGAGAAAACTTGCTTGTCGGAGAAGGTTAACAGCTTCCGAAAATAAGTGAATTACCCGCATATTAGCCAGCGTGGTGAACTACGAGTATAGGGACAACACCTCCTTTGTAGGGAAGTCCAGCATACGGAAGAAGTAACCAAACAAAATATTTCTAATGAATTATTGTTTTTTTTTCATCCTGCACAGCTAGGCATTTGATCTCAAGTTCGCACGACCACGAAAGTCAGCGATACTAGCCCTTGATGCAGCATGCCAAGTCTGGAATACACTGGTTCACATAGAAGGCTGCCGGAACACACCGTTAAATGCTAGGCGATGGATTTTACAACTTAAAGGTGGCAGTTAGTCGAACGAGCGATAGGCAACGCCCTACTACCATGCTATGGTTTCCTCACCGTTATAGTGTGATACGTATATATTTTCTCCCACTCCAGAGCCTTGTTCAACCAAGCGTGGAATAAGATGCTGAAGGCTCTCGGTACCGGGAAGAAGTTCCTGTCAGATCTGTTCGAGTCTTCGACCCTGGCGTACGACCAGCGCGACAAGTGGTGCTATAAGTTACGTTCTATACAAGAGAAGGGCAAGACGGATCAAATGTTGCAAGTGCAGGTAACATTTATACCAGCTAAAAAGTAACAATAAGATATTATATAAGGAATATAGATCCAGTGTTATCCCGCTTTGTCTTGATGTCAGCGTGAGAAATCGAAAAATATTTTTGTTTTATGAGTACCTCCTAAAAAAGAATTCCGATTTCTTACGCTTACATCAAGACAAAGCGGGAAATACTAGATATCCCTTATATAACATCTTATTATAAATGGATTTCTGAAAAGTTACGCCTGACTTCATCAGTGAAAAGGTAACAATTAAATAGGTATTAAAAAACTATCTAGTCACCATTCTGTTTCGGCGGCCATCTTGAACCGATTTAAATCAATTAAATGAAGTACACACCCGACTAATTTACCTTTGAAAACAAAAAAAACACAAAATGGATAAAACAAACATAATAAGGTTTGTTTTATTTTTCTCGTTTTAGTCAGCGTCCTAATCTACATCCAGCTCAATACCAGTATAATAATAAATATAATATTTAAAAAACTCCCGACATTGCCATTTTGTAATGGCGGCCATCTTGGATTTGAACTTAATGATAGTGTTTTGCATTCCACTAGTTAAGTCCTTTGATACTCATATTAGGGAAGTTGTGCAAAATATGTAATCCGTTATATTGAGGCTGCGGCCATATTGGACCGATTTTCACCAATCATAGCTAAAAGCGCTCGCGGCTTATTTACCATTCAAATAAAAAGAAATCAAATCAATTTCGTTCATCACACACATACAGAGACATACACAGACACGATAAACTTATAAAACCCCATCGTTTTTGCGTTGAGGGTAAAATGCATCTGTGACACTGTAATGTTAGTTACATTACAGTGTCCTTCATATATAAGCAATTCAATATAAGCCTTCACAGGCTTTGGAAGTAATATAATACATATTTTCTAGGAAATGCGAGATCTGAAAAAGTCGTACGACAACGAGACGAAGATTTTCAACTTCCTAGCAAAGAAAGGTGTTAAACGAGTCAATAGAAAACAAGAAAAAAGAGAAACAGAGGAGAAACGAATAAAAGAGTTGGAAGCAGAAAAGAAGTTAAAAGAGCATAACAAGATATTGGATGATATCAGTGTAAGTCATATTTTGACATCATATTTGAGAGATATTAAATGTAATAATCACAGCTTAAATATTACACACAAAACGCATTTCTAAGATAAAACGGTTTTTCGGAATGACGTTTAATGAAAAGAGTTACAACAATGTTACTATCACGCTAATATAACTCTAGCACCTTAAATTTATCTAGACTAGCCTAGAGCCACGCTGCGTCTGCTTTTACATCTGTCTCTTGGAATGCATTGCTTTTGACAACCAATGTGTATGTAAAGATTTTCACAATATCTTTTTTTCTCTGTAATTATAACTTAACCAGCCTTGACCCAGTCAATTCCCAAAATACAAAAATCTGTTTGACGTGAATGCAACATTTTGTTTTGGTAGTTCCATTAGAGTCAGTAAATTCAGTTTTCGACTCAAGTCATCGATAAGGTGGCCACTGTTGTACTTTATTTTCTATTCACAAGACGTGAACTGCTGAATATCATTTTGAACGTCATTTCAAACGACAAGCTGCCAATTACATCCACTGGTTATTTGTGACTTTTACTATGTCGTCGGGCCACTTAGTGGGAGGCCGACTTTTGGTTTGTGCTCGCCACTCAAGAACCTTTCTTCCCCATCGGTTATCGAGCGGTGTGATCAGCCCATTGCCACTTCAGCTTGCAAATCTAATGAGCGATGGCAGTAACTCCAGTTCTTCGGTGAACATCTTC
Source organism: Ligdia adustata (assembly GCA_947049295.1). Classification (NCBI taxonomy): domain Eukaryota; kingdom Metazoa; phylum Arthropoda; class Insecta; order Lepidoptera; family Geometridae; genus Ligdia; species Ligdia adustata. The sequence goes on along the minus strand of OX346236.1, from coordinate 9,174,787 downwards.
ATTGCGGATTTTACAGCGCAAAGACACTCCAACATCTATTGCTCCATCCATTCCCTGTTGAGCAATGAGCTTATCTAGCAGCCCAACACTTCTGCTAATACTACTGCCATAGGTAAAATCTTCAGTCTATTAACTCAACAGGTTTCTTTCCAGAACTATTACCAAGAGTCAGATGCTCAGGGAATAATAGACCGTTTCGTGAAGGTAGAGTCTGAGAACTTCTCCAAATACAATCTCCTCACGGACTACTGCGCCGAGAATGAAGTGCTTAGACGAGAAGTGGACAGAATTAGACGGGATATTGGTGAGAATTTAAAAAAAAAAATTGTATATACTTTTTTTATTTTCTCATTTCCAGCATTCTGGAAACATCGCCAGAAATGAACAACCTTCACATCGACTAGATTTAGTTATTTTTTTTATTGTTTGTGCAATGTTTATTCTTGGTTTTGTTTTATCTTGCTGTGCAATAAATATATTATGTATTGTTTAGTATATCTGTAAATAAAGGTTATCTAGCGCCGATTTTGGCAAATTTTAAATCGACACACGAGAAATAAACCTTTTCTAAATTAAAAAATAATATGACAATCTGGTGCAGACCGTATGAAAAATCAGGAATAATACTTTGGTTCAAATACCGGTTATTAGGAAATCTATTTCTTCTTTGTATCGATAACCCATTTTAAAAGCCTCTAACGTGAACTTAATAAAAGGTCACGTCCATATCATAAGATAACGAACACTTTGTTATCAGTGGAGGTATTCAGAATAACTACATAAAAAGGCTTTATTAATAAATTAATACAGGCAACATATATCAGCCGTGAGAAAATTCCTAAATATTTTGTAACATGAATTCTCATATTTCTGAAATTCGTACTATGAGTTTAAAATGCTTTTGATTTTTTTTTATTGTTTTGTGAGCCTATTTTCAACGTATTTGGGTTATTCCTCAAAGCTGATATATATTGTTTTTTAGTACAATAGTAGGCAAATATTTTAACCTAAAAGTTACAGAGACGCGACTGATGTACCAAAAACCCTGAAGGGGTTTTTGGTACATCAGTCATCAGTGGTGGTTTTGGTACGACGCATCCTGTACCTACCCTACGATCCTAAAAAAGCCTAACAATCTTCACTGCGCTCAATCGTGGTCAGTGATTCAAGTTGTTTACGAATATTAACTTAATTGTAGCGGATCGTCGAGACTTCAACGAACAAAATATTATACGTCAAGATAAGAAAATTAAAGAACTCAAAAAAGATTTAGAAGAGCAAAAGAGTAAAACAGAAGAATTGCGGGTGAAGAGAGCAGAACAAGATGAACTGATTGACCGAATTATGAGCAAAATCAATGACATGTTCCAGTAAGTTATTGTTTTGTTGTTTTTCCTTTTCTATCGCTTTGCGTCTTAATGAAATTCCTTTAAATTACTTAAAGGGCGCGTCAGCTTAACGCGTCATAGAACTTAAAAAATATAAACTCGTTAATTCGAATGATGGAATAATATAATATACCTAAATGTTATGGTAATAGAGAAACGCGATGCAATAACTTTAAAATACATACAAGTTTTTTTAATTAAACTAGAAACAACGTGAAAATTGACAATATTTTTACAAATGTCAAATGTAAAATTGATATATGACATAGGTGCCGCCATAGTAACATTAACTAAAAACAGAATAAAATAGATATCTAAGGGGACGTCCCATACAACAAACGTGATTTCAGTCGTTATTAGCTACATATTAACAACAATGGGAAGAAATTTGACCAAATGTTGTATTGTTAATGGTACGGAACTCTTAGTGTACGACTCGCACTTGGCCGATTTTTCAGTTTCAATATGATTGTATTCGAGAAATCTTCAGTTCGCAGGAATATACTAGTTCATTAAACGTCACAATATGCTCTAATCCCTTAACATAATTACATGTAGTGAACCCAACATGCTAATTACTTATAATATTAAACTACTTAACCCTCCGGCGTCACGTGACGCGGCGCGGTGTCACGCCGTCACGTAATTAATGCACGTCATCGGCACCCGACGTGACAACCGTCACGACGCGCCGTAACGATCGTTTGATGCAAATCATTCCTCACTGTTGAACGTGTGTTTGTTGGATATAGGTTATTGGATTACTTATTTCATGCTTTTATCGTAATCTATATAAGTAAATACTAGTAGCTGCCACCCGCAGTGTTGTCTGCGATAAATTTGAATTTTAAAATGTTCCAAACTGTGAACCCCTTAGGGGTTGAATATCTAGAAATCCTTTCTTAGTACATCCTACAGCGTCCATATTTCATGTTTCTAGGTTTAGCAGTTTAAACTCTACGTTGATTCTTAAAAAAATATCAGTCAGTCAGGAATTCCTCTTTTATATATAGAGCTATGCTATCTTTCAAGTTGGATCATTTTGAAATAAAAACACACGGCGTGCAAATCAAATTTAAATTCAGTTCAGTAGTTGAGGAGACTATCGCGGGCAAACAACGTGACACGTAATTTTTATATATAAAGATATAAACTAGCTGCGCCGTGCGGTACCTTTAGCCTATGTGTTAATCCAGGGTCTAAGCTACTTCCGTATCAAATTTCATCGAGATCAGTTCGGCATTTTACGCGTGATTCTTTGCCGATAACCCTGTACACATAATATGTACACATAATATGATATTGTCATATTCATTTGATTATTTAAATATAATTTTTTTACAAAAAAAATAATATTATTGTTTGATTGTTTTTCACATTCATATTACACGGCCGTCATATTCAATTATTAGCATTTTTTTTATTTTAAGGAGTCATCGGTTAGGGATGTACTCAAATGAAAGGGTATGTAATGTAATGATGATTATTGTAACCACTATTATCATCATTACATATTGCTTTTACTATGGGACTAACTCTGAATTCGAGAAAAAATAATTAGCGTTTCCATAGAAAAAGTTGATATAAAGCCACGCTGAGGTTTGTACGTATGTATATTTGTTTGCATCAAATGCATTACTAAAAAATCCTGTCAGAAGTTTTTACCGCGACTTTGATATATTTCCAAGTTTCCAATCGATCACCGTGTAAAAGTAACATTCTAAAGTGATCAATTGTGCAACGGTTTCCTTGAAAGTAACTCAATTGATTACAACTTGAGATTCTGCACGTGAAACCTGCTGAAACTAGTTTCATTTCTAAATGTGTTTCTACATTGTTTTATACTAGATGCGCCCAGCAATGCTACCCACGTTTATACAGGATAAAACTATGTCTTAATGCAGTGTATAAGCTATCTCCGTACCAAATTTCATTCAAATCTTTTTAGCAGTTTTTGCGTGAATGAGTGTCAAAGATACATACATTTTTATAAACTTTCGCGTCAATAATACTAACAATTAATAATAATATGTTTATTATGTATTAATTTTTAGTATCATAGTAGGAAGTAGGATACTTTTGTGGAAGCTTTTAGCTTCAGATAATTTGAACTCACAAATGTAATAAGACTTTTATTTTTATTATATTTCTTACTATGTACTCCATCCAAGCCATTGATCTGCTTCGTGTATTACTTCAATTACTAATCCTTCTCGTTTCCTTACCGTGGTACTATTAGACAGTACCATGGTTATTTTTTTTGGTACCCCATGGACCAAACATAGAAATCATTAAAAAATAAATTCATAAATTATATATTAATTATCTTTTTTCCTACAATTACAAATAACATTAATAATTAGTAAAATTACATATCTGACTAGTTCGTATCGAGTATTTTCATACATTGTTGTTTATGTTGGTGACGGAAGTACCACGCCCGCCTGTAAAGCTGTAATTGATTCACTCAGCCGGGGTCATTGCGCATTAGGTTGCTAGTTTTGTCACGACGCGACACGATAACTACAAGTATATGTGTCGTGACAAATTGATTTTTTTCTAGGGAAAGAGAGAAAAACATTCATTACATATCTGATCTATCTGTATATTTCTGTTTATCTTAAGGGTAGAAATGGGACAGTTGCCATGAAATGCCAATAGTGTTTTTGTACTTTCCCGTAGAATAATAATAATGCTAAACTTACATTGTATTGTATGCATTTAACTATGTGTTGAAGAAATATTTACATGTGTATTTTTTCTTACCACAGCATATTGGTGACACCCGCGGCGTTTCTAGTGACATAAAATGAAATATAAAAGAGTTTTAAACTTTGAACTCCCATTTGATTATTTTTTTTCCAATAATCTTTTTTTTTAATCCACTTTTACACCCCAAAACGAATACACTCTCAGCGGCTTAGGTTTTGCGTTTATTTTGATTGATCAGTAAGTCAGTCAGTCAGGACTTACTCTTTTATATATATCAAGGCATAAAATGACATGCGTTAACGTCTTATAATGTTTAAAATTTGCTAACAACATAATAAATAAATAAATAATAAGCTTTAGTTAGGCGTCTTATATTGCGGTATTAATAAATGCATCCCTAAATACCCGGTTCCAATAGAAGATCAGCACTGGTTGTTTCAGCCAGCATTATGTTGAGTTCGATAGAAAGTAGTAATTAAGTTTATTTTATTTTTTTATCCCTAAATACCCGGTTCCAATGGAAGATCAGCACTGGTTGTTTCAGCCAGCATTATGTTGAGTTCGATAGAAAGTAGTAATTAAGTTTATTTTATTTTTTTATCCCTAAATACCCGGTTCCAATGGAAGATCAGCACTGGTTGTTTCAGCCAGCATTATGTTGAGTTCGATAAAAAGTAGTAATTAAGTTTATTTTATTTTTTTATCCCTAAATACCCGGTTCCAATGGAAGATCAGCACTGGTTGTTTCAGCCAGCATTATGTTGAGTTCGATAGAAAGTAGTAATTAAGTTTATTTTATTTTTTTATCCCTAAATACCCGGTTCCAATGGAAGATCAGCACTGGTTGTTTCAGCCAGCATTATGTTGAGTTCGATAGAAAGTAGTAATTAAGTTTATTTTATTTTTTTATTCCTAAATACCCGGTTCCAATGGAAGATCAGCACTGGTTGTTTCAGCCAGCATTATGTTGAGTTCGATAGAAAGTAGTAATTAAGTTTATTTTATTTTTTTATCCCTAAATACCCGGTTCCAATGGAAGATCAGCACTGGTTGTTTCAGCCAGCATTATGTTGAGTTCGATAGAAAGTAGTAATTAAGTTTATTTTATTTTTTTATCCCTAAATACCCGGTTCCAATGGAAGATCAGCACTGGTTGTTTCAGCCAGCATTATGTTGAGTTCGATAGAAAGTAGTAATTAAGTCTATTTTATTTTTTTATCCCTAAATACCCGGTTCCAATGGAAGATCAGCACTGGTTGTTTCAGCCAGCATTATGTTGAGTTAGATAGAAAGTAGTAATTAAGTCTATTTTATTTTTTTATCCCTAAATACCCGGTTCCAATGGAAGATCAGCACTGGTTGTTTCAGCCAGCATTATGTTGAGTTCGATAGAAAGTAGTAATTAAGTCTATTTTATTTTTTTATCCCTAAATACCCGGTTCCAATGGAAGATCAGCACTGGTTGTTTCAGCCAGCATTATGTTGAGTTCGATAGAAAGTAGTAATTAAGTCTATTTTATTTTTTTATCCCTAAATACCCGGTTCCAATGGAAGATCAGCACTGGTTGTTTCAGCCAGCATTATGTTGAGTTAGATAGAAAGTAGTAATTAAGTCTATTTTATTTTTTTATCCCTAAATACCCGGTTCCAATGGAAGATCAGCACTGGTTGTTTCAGCCAGCATTATGTTGAGTTCGATAGAAAGTAGTAATTAAGTCTATTTTATTTTTTTATCCCTAAATACCCGGTTCCAATGGAAGATCAGCACTGGTTGTTTCAGCCAGCATTATGTTGAGTTCGATAGAAAGTAGTAATTAAGTCTATTTTATTTTTTTATCCCTAAATACCCGGTTCCAATGAAAGATCAGCACTGGTTGTTTCAGCCAGCATTATGTTGAGTTCGATAGAAAGTAGTAATTAAGTTTTTTTTTTTATTTGTTATAGTGTGTGTTATACTGTTTTTCAGTTGCAAATAAAGTTCTTTGTATTCTAAATGAATTGTTTTTTTTTGTTTTTATATAACTGTAATATGTATAGCTGTCACAGCACCTATCAGATCCAATCTCATATGACATCCGACTCTCGTATGTGAGAACACAGATTTTTTAGTAGTAATTATCAACCCAAGGGAGATTTTGGTACATCAGGATTAACAATTGCTGTTCGGTGACACAACTTCGTTAATAATTTTAGCCGTCCCTCATTCGGGAAAAATATATTTATGAATTCTATTAGTCTGGCATTTAAATACTTTTTGTATGGAATATCGGATATTTTCAAATGTAAAATTAAACAAAAAAAATTAAGCCTTAATTTGATTGATTTTTAAAGATATTTATTGACTTAAGCTTAAAATTACAAATAACTGAGCGCACAACCAAGATGTTGTTTTACAAACTAAGAACCCTTTTTTGTACTTTCAAAGAGCATAAATTGATAAACAAACTCTTTATTGTAGACACACAAAACATTGAAACAAACAATAAATTTTAATGTTTGTGCCACAAGTATCGTAATTATCGCTAAGAGCAATGTTTCATTCTTTCATCTCATCAAATATCATTCGTTATCGTTTATTAGATCTTCTTTCTTATCGTGATGTAATTTTCTCAAGACTGAGTGTCGTGACGTAACTTTGTCATGACTGAGTGTCGTGACGTAACTTTATCACGACTGAGTGTCGTGATGTAAGGTCGAACACCACTTGCCTACCTAGTGCGCTCTGACCCCGAGTGTGTCGCCGCGCGTACATTAAAGCGCATATATCCATTACTGGTTACAATGCTTCTCTAATCCAATTTAATTAGAATTGCATCAACTCACTAAGCGCTGTGGGCGCTTGATAGCAGATACATCACTATTTGCTCTCACATAGATTAGTTATGTTTGTGTTGATTAATGATTGCTTAGAAAAGGGATGTTTCAATAATGTATTATTCATCATTAGTCTATCAAACAACTTAAAAATAACGTAACTTATCGCAGTGTAGAAAATAAATTTCGATTCAAAATGTTTCTACCTTTTTTCCGCAAAAGGGCGATGTTCGCGCTCATTGTACCATTCGTAAATAGTACGATTGATAGACCCATCAAAAGCGACCAATGTGTACATTGGAGTCAAACTAGAATATATATATTTTTTTAATTTATTCATGACCTTTGGATTCAAGTCCTACAGCCGACCTAGAATATAAAAGTATTCCAGGGAGGCCATCATTCCACTATAATTCACAGAAATTAGATATTAATACATAATATTAACCACGTTTTGGTAGACGTACACCGTCTTGGCCGAAAAAGAACTAAGTCCTTTATTAAATATCATACAATTAGTATGACTAAAACAATTTCATTGGATAGCCTTATCGGGTAATGCGATACATAGATAATAAATAAACTGAAACAAAAAGCCTTATATTTCTTACTAAAAATAATAATGTAACAAACATTACGTTTGTGACCTGCTGATATGTTAAACTTATTTTAGATTTATATACTAATTTATTTTAACTTCGCCAGTTAGTAAAAATCACTCACGAGTCGATGGTGAAGGCGGCAGAAAAAACGTCAGAGTGATAGATATCAATGAGTATATAGATGGAAGATAAACGCGTCTTTTGTGATAAAAAGCAATAGAACTTTTATAAAACACAAATTTTGTTAAAAATTGAGTTAAAAAAATTAAACCTATGAAATATTTGCTGTAGATTGCTGGAATGCAGTCTAGAACCGTTTCAGAACTTGTTGGGCGACAAGCATCCTACTGTGTACACCATGAAGCTCTCGCTACTTCTCATCACGCAGAAGATCAAGGAATACATAGAACTTGTTTATTATTCTGTAAGTTTTTTCCTAATAATTTAAACATAGATAGCGTTTTGCGTTCCATATTAGGTGTGGCTATAAACCCACGAAAAGAAATTGAAAAATTACACATTTATTCGAATACGAGTATGTTAATACAGCAATGAAACTTTCAGGAGCGCTACTTAAAGAAGATCCTTTTACAAAATATGATAATATGAGACGTTTTGTCTAATATAACTATTAGCACTTAAGACGTTGTTCTACGAGTAGCAATGTCATAGTAGACCATATTATTATGGCCTACATCTCTGATTGACATCACTGAACTGAATAAAATAATGAAACTTTCAGGAGCGCTACTTAAAGAAGATCCTGGTGCCATCTTACGGCGCCAAAGGTTCGTCGCGTCTGAAGAAGTATACCGTAAGGTCTGAGATGCCGGTGTGCTTCTCTCCCATGCCGCTCAATCTGCTGGTGCCGGCGGACCCTTGCCCTTCGTAAGATATACTCCTTACATTGAAACTGCTTTTTTTATGTAGATTACGACTTCATCCGTTTTAATTCATTGGAATTATTATCCCAATCCTAACTAATATTATAAACGCGAAAGTAACTCTGTCTGTCTGTCTTGTTTTCACGCCAAAACCACTGAACGAAATCTGTGTACAAAATTTCATCCAGATTGGATGAAATTTGGTACACAGATTTGAAATTTCATCCAATCTGGATGAAATTTTGTACACAGGTAGATTGGACCCTGCGAAAAGGCATAGGATACTTTTCAACCGACTTAAAAAAAAAGTAGTCCCCATCTCGATAATCCATTAATAGGGAACTACGCGGGTGAAACCGCGGGGCACAACTAGTTCCTCGATAAATGTGAAACCTCAATAATATGTGATAAAAAGTATGTTTTTTTTAATGCGAGTTTCCTGATTTTACAGTAACGTTTGAACCGATTTGGACAATTTTGTTTGAAAGAGTGTATTTTTTTATTCAGTCATACATTTTATCACATTCGGTCCAGTATATAGATCGGTCGGTTAATATATGAAAAAAACTAGAACATTTGTGCTTGCCCAATTGGTGTAAGCTTTACACTGTTCTATCGATTTCCAAAAATTAAAACGTAGGAGAAGGAACTCATATGGCATCCACTACAAATAGCAATGTACTTAGTTTTCTTGTGTTTTTTTCTTTTAAATATATGATGTAATTCCAGATGCATAGAAACGCGTTGGTTGTCCCGCGTATCGGAGAGCGCTGAGATGCCGTTCGGTCCGTGCGACGCGAACCACGCGCTGGCCGCACTCGCCGCCGACCCCGCCTACGTGCGCAGCGACAGAGTGCACGCGTTAGCTGACTGCAGGGCGACTGCTAGCAGGAAACTGCTTGCCACTAGGCATGCTAATGCGCTGATATAGAAATACTATTTTTTTATTGTAAGATTTCGCTTTGAAACAAATGGAGTTATTATAGTTTCGCTCTAAATTCGTTGTCGTTGACTTTTATTTTTACCTATTTAAATACAGGGTTATTGGTAAGGGGTGTACTAAGCTGAAAAGGGGGTCACTGTACTAACCCTAATAAGCAACTTTCATAATAGGACCAATTCTGAATTCTAGAAAAAAAATTAGCTGTTCCATACATTATGTCGACGACCGATCAACTTTTGTATGAAACAGCTGTTTTTTTTCTCGAATTCAGAGTTGGTCCCATAGTGAAAGTTATTCATTAGGATGTGTATAGTGACCCACTTTCGGCTAAGTACACCTCTAGCCGATAGCCCTGTATACTAGCGGCTTCCTCATTGAAGCAGTTCTGTCTGTGTAAGATGTCTTCAACAGGAAGCCTTATAAGATCTTTCTGACATATTATATATTAAATATGCGAGCGAAGCGAGCGTGAAATAAATTTTAACATTTTCATTCCATAAAAACTACTAATATTTCTGGGATAAGACATTTATTACTCTGGAGAATAAATAAAGGCGGCCTAAGCTTTTTATACTTACTCGGTTAAAGGATTTAATGTTTTTAGATTTCTTACAGCTGTTGTTAAGAACTGGTTTGAATTCTCTGGATAATAAGTATCCCATACATCAAACTCAAAGTACAAGCTATTCTGGTAACACATACAAACGTTAACCTTCATAATAAGAGAGTGAAGTGTGATATAGTAATGAAATATTACGGCCAAAAAATACTTGAAATTCGCAGTCACAAGAAGCTAGCTTCCTAGCACGAGAGTCTGAGTTTTGTAAGTGATAGATATATCCCACCTAAACAAACCCTCAAATTTTTTCAACGCTAAAATTGCATTCTGACCTCTTAATTAAAGTTTTTAAGAAGTTTTTAATGTGAACCCTATGGGGCTGACATGATCTCCTTTGATTACAAGTACCCAAATAAATAAAGTATAAAAAATAAGAAGATTTTTCTAAAATCCTTTCTTAATATGTGCTTACTCTTCTTCTTAAACGTATTCTGTATAATTAAATTCTGGATATATATAAAATGTGAGTTACGTTACGTTGCAGGCTGTGTGTTGTCTGTCAGTCATTAACAAAGTCCATACACTCACTAATTTATGTTCATATCTTGAGAACCCTTTGATCGATTTCCTACATATTTAGCGTTATTTACTGCCGTTATATTTGTATTTAAAAAAAATGCGGTATTTAACCTTTTGTTTTTAATATGATTAAAACAGTCAATAGTTTATCAAGATAAAAGTCGCAAAACATTAGGCTAGCGAGGTCAACTATTAGCAGAACTAGTTCAAAAAATTTAGTTTTTCGGTCAATCAGGTATAAGATAAAGTGATTTTGATAATTTGTTGAAATAAGGTTTTTCTATCCTACACAGATAGTGGTAGCGAGCGATAGTAAACGCCCTACCACCATGCTATGGTTTCCTGACGATGTTTTCCTTCACCGGTGGCTCAGGCTCTTTTTGCATGTTTCGTGGGATCGAAATTCTTACCTTTTGCACGGCAATCGACCCCACCAACTACTCGACCATCATAAGCTACAAAGAGTTATTAGACATAAACTGCAAATATGTATATCCAAAACGTTGCAAAATTATAAGTATTGCAACTTTTTCGTTTTTTTCCCAACAAATATAGGTAATAATACCTCCCAGTCGACTCGTAATTCTTTGAAATATTTTAACAAAGTTACGATAACAAGCATCAAGAACTTTGAAGCCATAAAAATAGGTTACAAGGCTAAAGGGATTAGAAGAAAAATATAATTTATTGCTTCCTTCGTCATTTTTGGAGCAGGAAATTACGTCACAATTTATATTCGTCTACGTTTGACGCAAAATAAAACCGATAGTTTCCGAAATTTTCCGATACTTGCCGAGAAATTAGGGAAGAAAACTAATTTATTGGCGATCGCTGCCTCATTCATCAAAACGGTGACGTACGAACATCGGACGAACCAACTTTTTTTATTATACGGAACCGATGATCTATGACGTGTTTGTCTCATAGACAGACATGACGTAGTCTTCGAGAGTTTTTTTTTAATGAAGATAGGCTTGTTTTTGTCAGCAACTAGGTAGATGTGCAGCGGCGATACGGACTAAGATAAAGCAAGTCTAAGAGAAACCGACTCACGAGTTTTCAAATTCAAATAATTTTAATGAGGTACGAACATGTACAAAATCTTAAATGTTAAAGTATGCATATGTCCTTGCCTACGATCAACCCATAGCGTCCCACTGCTGAGCACGAGTCTTTCCAAGAAGGGTCTTAAGTCCACCACTCTGGCCAAATTTCGGGTTGAGGACGAGAAAAATAAACACAAATTATCTAATTATATTACTGTATAAATCATACTTCAAATAATAAAATATTTAATATTTTAATAATATTAATTAATTGTTGTATATATTGGCTGGCTGGTATTACATACAAAAATATTACTAGAAGAAAGTAAGCCTATACTCGTATAGTTAGTGATTTTCCACAGATGCCATTTGACAAATTTTCTTCCTATTTTCCGGTCTGGTTTATAAAATCGTCTAGGCCTTTCTGTTACAAATACTTACGGAATACTCTTCCTTGTACCTTTTTGCTTAGTCATTTGCAGCAAATTTGCCGTGTGACAGACGAACAAGTTTTTGTTTCCTGCATTTTATATATAGATCGATGGGTGGAAGACCATTTTAGATTACCGCAATCGCCACATCAGCCAAGTTGAATTGCGCTCAGAGCAATGAAAACTCTGTTATAGAAACGCACTTTTTACCGAAGTTATGGTCTGAAGAATTATGATTGCAATATTTTGAATTTGAATTTAATATTTAATTATTTTTCATTTTGATATATTATAGTGTAGGAAGCTAGTATTGAAATAAATGATAAAAGACTACCAAACTTCTAAAAATGTCGCCTCTAAAAAAGATAGAACTCTAAGCTATACAGTTTTCTATCTATCTAGATAGATATAAGAGATCCTCTTCCGAAAAGAATTGTCTAGTTTTTATACCTTATGTAGGCATGTATATCTGCCAATTGTGAATTATGTTCACGCAGATGGCAATGAGAAGGATAAGAGTCCAGTATAGTGATGCATTCCGGGCACCTATGCGGCTACCGCGGTACTGCAGTGCGTCGGACATGTTCGCTGAGGCTGGGGTTCCGGACTTCTTTGCCGTAATAAGAACTCGAGTGGCTAGTTTTTGGCATCGCCTGCGTCGTTCCGACAACAAGATACTCGCGGCTGTTTGTGATGATATTAGGGGTCCAGTGTTTAGGCGCTGGATATCTGTTCACATGGACTGGAACCAAAAATGATTCAACACAATATTATTCGTGTTACGCGTTATTTTATTTGACATCCCTATACAGTGTTTTAGGTTTAAGTTTTATTTTATACGTATCTTAGATTGTAATACTATGTGATGTGATAAATGCAATAAATGACTTTTACTCGTTTTTTATTTATTTATTTATATCTAAGTGGTTTGGTGCAAACTGCATTATATTGTTTGACAATCCATTTCTGTTATATTGGTATTCAGATCACGAGTGCCCTCTGCCGGCGTAGCTGAATACTGATGCGCTCACTTTATTGGGACATTCTCTTTATATTTGGTATAGAGTGCAAGATTTTACCTGCAGCTTTGACAACCGACTGCATGTCTCGAAAGTATTTTTGAAATAAGTAACGTATTGTTTGACTTACGTATTATAAAGATTTTATCTACATAGAAGTTGAAGTTCCCTTGATATTATATAAAAAACGTTATTCACCATATTGTTGTGTCTGCCATTTTGGATTTAAAATTTATCATACTGACTGCTAGTGAAATCTTTTAATTTCTAAAAAAAAACATGTTATCCGCTATTTAGTAACAACCGCCATCTTGAACCGATTTTTGTGTAAATTAAATACATATTAAGAAACAAAGAAGGAAAAAAATAAATAAATTGTATATATATTGTATAGATAAGGACATTTTACATATATATATATAATTAGGAGCACAACGTTATAACACAAGATTTTAACGTGAACCTATACCTAGAGCAGGGAATCAATAGCAGCAATGGGCGCAGATAGCGTCCATTGAAAATAATTTCTTGAGGCCTGATGACCTTAGCGTAGTACTATAGTCACGAAATAATTTTGTCTGTGATACCAATTTAATTATAAAGTACATGCTTACTGACCGACGAATGAAAATTATGAAAGCAGAAAGTCCAAATGTTATTTGTTATATAAGAGCGTAAAATTGCTTTTCAACCGCGTGCTCACTTTTGATGACTACCGCAAGCGAAGGATTCTAAAATTGAATCAAGAGCAGCACAGCGAGTGATTCTAAAATTAGAATCCTGAGCGTTAGCGAGGGAATTAAAAGAGCACAAGGTGAAAAATCTTTGCACTCAGTGCAACATGTAATTTTTCATCCCACCTCAGCGAGGAAAATGAGTACGTAAGAAAAATAAAAAAATTGAATCACTCATTTTAGTTTTTTAACTTATTTTTAACGTAAGGTTTTAACAATATAACGTGAAAAGGTAATGGCGCGCGCAAATTAAAAATAAGTACAGTATAAAGGTTCTGAGTCTGAGTTTTTGACAAAATAAAAAAGGTTGTATGATGAATTCGGCACTATAGAGGTAGAAGTAAATAGGTTAAATGTGGTTTTTAATTCACAAACTTAGTGCACACGATATTCTAAATTCAAATTTACTTTATCCTCTAGCGAATAAAAACGGCTTTTGCACTCACATATCTAATAGCAAAAATACTTTTTCGAGATGGTGGGATGAAAACATCGTTTATTCCCACGTCCTGTTCTATGGAGTAGTTTTGTAGACAGAACTAATGTAAACTTTTTTTCCCAATAGTTCTTTTAGTTGTAAGACTATGCTTGACACTCGACTTTGTTTCCATCTGTTCTGTCCGTATATTCCCTTGTTTTGTGAAGTAACATTGATAACGCAACCATTTTACGTAGAACTTTGAACCTCTAAGCTCAAAGTTGAAAACAAAGTGAATCGTTCCACCTCTATACAACGTAAGGAACAGTTAGCCGCACAGAGCCCTGTCATCATGCTGCATATCTGAGTAATTACTTACCTAGCAGTACTGCAGCAGTATTCTACTTTGTGCCTAGGTGAGCTAGACTACAATGTAACTAACTTACTTACAACTTTGGTAGTATCAGGTATAGTTAGCGATGATAGAAGTGAAACAAGTGGAGCAGTCTACTATCTGTGGTGCTGAGCGCTGACTTTTTTGTCGCACGGGACACTTCTTGTGTGTTGCCTTTTTGCATCTAGGTGTAGAGGCAACTCGACCTATTTTATTATTTTTACTCGACTGCAAAAGAAGGTGGGTTATGTTTTTCGAGTGTATGTATATATATTTCTTTGTCACGCCCTAGAGCCTAAACGGCTTGTCGTATTTTTATGTGAGTGGTGTCAATAGATTCGTCTTAGACGTGAGAGTGACACTAGGTAAATCAAAATTAAGTATGATACACAGCAGTCGGATTTTTTCGAACTCGCTTCCAACCACTTGTTAATTGTATGTGTATATTTTTAAGTATTTAGTCCAGTCCAGTTTGTACAAAATAAATGAGTGAGTTGCTGCGGTGAACTGTAATGTTGAACTAAATTAGGTTTACACTAACCTGTAATACTTTTAGGTTAACACTAACTCATCTACCTATCGCTCGCCTGGCTAGCAATCACTCTCAAGTTGTAAAATATGTTGCCAAGCACCTAACGGTGTGCTTCGGCAGCCTTCCTTGAGAGACAGTGTATTTCAGATTAGGTACGTTCCATCTAGGGCTACAGTATCGCTGACTTCCGTGGTCATGCGAACTTGTAGTCAAATGCTTAGCTGTATAGAATAAGAAATAAAAAACTTGTAAATACTGTTAGGTTTACTGTACTATTTTGTATGATATAGTCGTTTTTCTTTGTTTCGAGTCTAGAAATTTTTTCTCTTCTTTGTCCTTTCCTCTGTCATTTTGTTTGTAAGTTGGGATATTTGTCTGGAAGCTCGATATCTAAGTAATTACTTAACTCAAAGTACTGCAGCTATATTTTACAATGTTGGTAACTTACGGACTCTTGAGTCAGGAACTTTGAGGTAATATCTTTGATTATTTATATGTCCATATAGATACTGAAATATTTAAATGAGTACACAAAAATTGAGGTTCACCTCAAATGACTTGTTTTCGTCATTTATTATTTTGTTTCTTATAATAATATTTTTTCCATTTTAGTTAAATCCATACTACATGAATGATGAATAATGCAGTTTTTGCGCACACAACCTCACCAAAGTTACTAGGTCGTCGCTAGGGGAAAATAGCTAGGGGCTGCTGCCTCTCCACCTACATTACAAATGTGACTGTATTTTCATACATTTTCATCAACTTCCCTTCTTAGCTCTGCTGCGGCTAACGACGTTCTTGTAAAGTTGGCCTAATTATTTAAATTTAATATATCATAATTATTGTAATTTTTGTTTATTTAATATACATTTTGTCGCGGTACAATTTAAGTACCTAAAATACTTTGTTACATAACAAAGCAAAAAATAAATAAATACAGTCAGCAGAAAACAGACCATAATGAATACAGGGTTCCTACCAAACTACATGGCTCTAGGTTAAGCTGCTTAGGCTCTACGTTGTACCCTAGAAAATATCAGTCATAATTTACTCTATTATATTTATAAATATATATATATATTTGAATGTTTGTATGTATGTATATATATATGTATATGTGTGTTTGTCTCGATATCTAAGTAATTATTAGCTGACAGGGCGCTCCAGCAATGTTCTACATTGTACTTAACTAAGTTAGTTTACAATGTAGGGTTACTTACTTAGACTTGACTCGAGAACTTTGAGCTGATTCTATTGGAAAAAGCTGTAGCAATTTTTACTGAAACATTAAGTTTGATCGAGTGAGCGAAGCGTTTATGGTAACAATTTATTATTTATTGTTTTTTTTTTGTTAATTTGATAATGAAGTTTAAGTGTTTATGGTTTTTTTCTGGATTATGAATATATATCTAAAGCGAAGTGTCCACTGGCAATAAAACTTTGCGGAAGGTGAGTTTCAACAATAAAATTGGAAGTTTTTAGAGCAAGATTAACTGAATATTCTTTAAATTTCTGGATTGATAGTATGAGCTTTAATATGAGATGAAAAAGGTATGGTCCCGTAAATATACGGAGAAACTTATATTTTTATACGAGACGAGTCCTGGGACACAACATGCATGGATTATAAAAATAAAATTACGAAAAACCGTTCATTGTTAGAGGGTTTCTCAGAAGAATTCAATGAACCACGGCCGATGAAATCAATCGAAAGCTACTTCAAGTATTTTTCTGCAGTTGGTCGTCTTGTTTGATTGCTCTTGCTCAAGTAATTAGTGCAATTTGTGTCGAAACGGTTCAACAAGATCTTTCAGGAAGTTAACTTCTGCACACTTCTACAAGCGACTTGCATATAGAGTAATCGGAGTCAGTGTCAGTTGTCAATTGACTTTTGCAAAAAATTGTGTAACTTACTTGCCAGTGGACACTACGCTTTATATTTATCTCACATTGCACTAATATTTTGCATTGTGTTAGTGTTTTTTACAGACTTCCCAAAAAGTAACTGGTTCTCAAGTCGACTGTTTTTTTTTTATTGATATCTTCGCAACGACTTGAAACTTTTTTTTTGTAATTTAGAGGATATAACTAGATCGTAGTAAATACGACCCCATTTTAATGTTATCAAATTTGTTCTAGTAGTGTGGTTGTTGAATTAAAATAATTAAAAATAAATGTATCGTTGCATGCCGTATTGATGTCTGCCGACATCATTTTTGTGTAAATGTAATTTTTTTTAGACTTATTTCGTAGAATTGTTGTAGTATTTTTTTAACTGGCATATTGATTGATAAAACATCTCTGCTTCGACTCTGGCAATTTTGTCTTTATATCGTTTATTAGGTTGTATGTTTGTCTGGAAGTTCCGTGCGCGTGATTTTTCTGCTTGGCTTCCAGTGCTAAAGAATACAATTAAAAAAATAAAATTATAGAAACAAGTTCTCAAAAAAAAAAACAGACTTCCGTTCCGTCAGTCGCCGATGGAACTGTTACAGTCATTTCGATCTGAAAATTCCAAATCCCTGGACATATTTCGATGAAATTTATATGGGACCACAAACAGTGTACCCTTTTAAACAAAAAACAAATAAAAATAAAAGCTTTTTTAGAATCGGTCCTGTCATCTCCGAGAAACCGAGTAACAAATATTTGAAAAAAAACCCGGTGAATTTAATACTTTATTGTTAAATTAGATATCACATGCAGACCTTAACATAATGCAATAATCAACTAATACATCTAATATTAGTTCATCATATATCTTGATATCTATCAAATAACGTCGTGTTACTCGTAGTTACACTATTTATAACTAAAGAACGGCTGAACCTGAATTTGGCTGAAATTTGGTGGTTAGGTAGCATAGAACCAAGAGAACGACACTTTTTAACGGACATCAAAAAAAGTTGTTCGAAGTCAGTTTTAGTTTTAGTAAAACTACGCAGGTGAAACCGCAAGGCACAGCTAGTATTAGTATATATAAATATTTATGTAAATAAGTATGTATGTATATCAGTGATCAGGTTACCATAGCACAGTCTTTGCCTAGTTTGGGACCTAAACACCTTTGTTTGGATTCCCATATTATTATTATATTAACCCTACTTGGGTATAGCAATAACTGAGTACATCTCCTTTTTTGAGAAGTTGTTGAAAAAGAACACGCAAAGCAAGTGAGTGTTGTAAAGTGCGCTTGCAGCAAAGCTCCGTGAACTGCAGTAGCCACGTCGGTGATTGTTGGCCGTTGTCTTATTTGGCACCGAAACTAACAGGCTACTCAGAAACTGTTACAATACAATACAATAATTCTTTATTGTCACCACAAAAATATAACACAAAAAGAATTAAAATAAATAAATAACATGCCACAAAAAGCGGTCTTATCGCTAAAAAGCTATCTCTTCCAGACAACCTTTATAGGAATAGAATGTAACAGTAAAATTTAGCGCAGACGGTGGTGCAAAACAGATGAGAAAAACATAAATAAAAATAGTAGTGAACACAACATACAAGAGTACATAAAATAATATCGTTCATAAAATAACAACTAAGGAATATAATTCAATATAATTATTTGATATTCATTTAAGGAATAACAAACCATTTGTTTTACACGAAATACTAATAAATACTTTTGAGACTCAACAATTTTTTAATTTACTTTTCGCACGCCATTTTCTTTTCTTAGTATATAATAAAAGAAAAAGAAATCTTTGCTGAGGTTAATATACGATAAATTAAAGAAAAATAACGCGATTTCTGATTCTATGGGCCGTGGGATGAAAAGTTCCATGTTGTACATGCTCATGCTCTTTTGTTTTCGTCCTTAAAGATTAAATTAATTAATTTTTTTACCCTTCGCTTGCTCTGTCATCAAAATTGAGCACGCGGTTAATAAGTTACTTTTCACAAATAACTATTGTCAGACATTTTAAAAGTAAAATTTATCGTTGATTGCAATATCAAAATTCTCGGTACCTCGCTTTATCGGAAGCGAGCTGCCGTGTTCAAAAGCACTACTTACTTACCAATTAAAGCTTGCCTGTGTTTTAACATGCTAGCCCAATGACTCCCAATGAAAAAAAATTAAAAAAATATGTTTATATGCTCTATCTACTCGTATCTATTTATAAACTTGTAACAGCAAACCGCGCTTTTACCCGCGTTGTATGTTTGATCATTCCTTGGGAACTATTCAATTTAACCCGATAAAAAGTAGCCTATAAGTTAATCCAAGGTATGAGCTATCTTCGTGTCAGATTTTATCCAAATCCGTTTAGCCGTTTGAGTGTGAAGGAGGAACAAAAACACACACACACATACACACTTTCTTCTTTATAATATTAGTGTGATATAAAAGAGTAATTCCTGAATGATTGACTGACTGATAGAGACGCAAAGGCTAAACATAAAGACGTGAAAGTTGAGGAGTTTTAGGCGAGAGCCAGAACAGATAAATTTGATAATTAATAATACGCCGTTACAGATAGTAAAGGAAATCAAATACTTAGGTATGTGGATAGACCGCTCACTTAGGTGGACCAGGCATGTTAACGAATTAGTGTTTAAAGGCTCCCGAGCATTAAATTTGTTTAAGGTTCTTGTTGGACTGGGATGGGGAGTGCACCCAGTGCATTTAAGGCGGCTTTATATTTCGATTATTCGATCTAAAATCGACTACGGTAGCTTTCTTTATGACATTAGTCCTGGTGGTCAAGTCTGTTATTTGAATTGCCTCAGAATTACGATTGGATTGTACCAAAATGGCCGTTTAGACATAGAATAGACCACAGTTAGTATTAAACAAAACAAGATTTTTAATACTAACTCTGACCTATTCTATGTCAAAACCGCCATTTTCAGTCTTCAGATTGCGCCTTCTTCAAGGACCGTGTCAGCACCATCTTCTTTCTTGAAACTTATTAAAATCCGGCTCGAAGGACCAATGTGGAGGACGGTGGGCCGAGACTGCTACGGCGAGTGGACTGTATGTGGCGTAGTGGATGGAAGAACAGTCTGATCCGAGTCGCTCCACAGATGCTGGGGTTGTAGGAAATTCCAAGAAAAGATGGTGTAGGTTTCGGTAGTACTGACACGGTCAGAGTCTCGGTCAGAAGAGGGCGGAGAGCGAGATTGTTTATCTTCTTTGTGTGGGCACTGTATCACTGCAGAGGCAAAGCTGAAGTCCTGGCTGAACTACTGTTGAACTGAACTCGTTTGCTGATCTCAATTGCTGCACTGTTGAACTCAGGTGCTGGACTAATGCTGAACTGATTTTATAACTTTTTTTTAAAAAGGACTGAGCTGCTGGTCAAGCGCGACCTCGGACAGCTTGACCGGACGTTTTGGCTAGCGCAAATGCGCTGGGCCACGGTTTGGTTTTGGGGCGACAAGCACAAGGGCGCCTCAGACGGCACGAACCTCGGCTTGAGCCGTCGCCCAGAGTTGGACTAACGAACTGCCCTGGCAACCCAGACGGGGAGTGCCTAGGGCCCTAGCCACTGGTGGCATCCTAGCTAAAACTTTTTAGAGCGAATTTGCCCAGAGAATCTGAGTGACTATTTGACCTGATTGTCCTGGAGCTCTGAGGCCAGAGTTCGCGAGGACCCTACACTTTATTGGCATCTGAAGGACGCTTTTTGGAGAGAGGTGCCCTGGCCCGCGCCAGAGCCCTATCATTAGATCGACTTGAGTCCATGGCATCCCGGGGAGAGGCCTGGACCCTAAACCTAGCTAATTTAGGCAACTGATTTGATTATTTGACCGAACTGCCCTGGCCTCCCAGACGGGGAAAGACCTAGGGCCCTATCAATCAACTGGGTGACCCTAAGGGTCGTAAGAGACCAAGTCGTCGCCGGCGAGGACGCATTCTGTTTCGTCGGAATGGATGTCGAATCTGGTAGCCCGGACCAGTACCAAAAACGGAATGTGTGTTAGGAGACGAGTCAGGTGGGCCGGGCGACCCCAGGGCGGCCGATACTACGGCTGCAATTGGGTCGTCCGGATCATCTAAGAAGTGTCTAGGACGCCTATGCAAGGGGGGCGGACTGTTCGGGTCAGTCGAGTAGTCCGCCGCTTGAACCACGAGCAGGTTCGGGTGGTGGGGAGCAGAGTCGAAGTACCTACGCGAGGCGTCCTTCATGAATTGACGGATGGAGCTCGAGGTCGCAGTGGAGGTCCGCGTTGCGCATATACCACTGCGCGTCTACCGCTCTACGGATGAAGCGGTTTTGAATGACTTGGAGTGGACGGCCTAGAAAGAAGGCCGCGCTATTACGCACCGTGGTGATGTGTTTTTCGAAGTTGAGCCTATTATCCAGGGTAACACCTAGGTATTTGGTCGAGGAGGCCCAAGAGATGGGCTGGCCATGGAGGCGTAGGGACCTATTCGGGAGAACTTTACGTGGAGTGAAGTACACTGCTGCACTTTTCTCTGGATTAACGGTAATGGCCCACATGCGGAACCATTTACCCAAGGAGAGGAGCGCTCGGTTGACGAGAGCTATTTGTCGAGTCACGTGCCACCCTCTGGCGTAGAGGGCGGTGTCGTCGGCGAAAAGGGAGAGCTCTACCCCCGGGTAGCGGGGGATATCGCTCGTGTAGAGTGAGAAGAGCAGCGGGGACAGGGCTGAACCCTGGGGGACCCCCGCTCTGATGGGGTGTGGAGGTCGCGGAGAAAGTCCTGGATGATGTGGACCAGACGGTCTGGCAGACCGAATTGATACAACTTTTATATCAACCCGTTATGCCAGACTTTGTCGAAGGCTTTGGCTACGTCCAAGAAGACCGCTACGGTCCCCTGGGGGTTGCCAAAGTGTTTGGGTTTCGTGTTGAAACCTTCTAGGATGTACTTCGTGAGGCGGTGTACTTGTTGGACGCAAGAGTGTCGGGCTCTGAAGCCGAACTGCTCGTTGGGAAGGAGGTTGTTGGCCGTGACGTGGGCCCACATGCGATTCAGTAGTAGTCGCTCGTACATTTTTCCCTGAGAACTGAGGAGGCTAATGGGGCGGTAGCTAGAGGGCTCTGACGCTTTCTTGCCCGGCTTGTGTATGCCAATGACATCGGCAGTTTTCCAAGCGTTTTACTGATGCCGTCGGCACCGGGAGCTTTCCTAGTCGTGACAGGGTCGAGAGGGATCGAGGGGGGAATGGTGCTACGATGTTCGATCTCTCTGTCCACCATAGTAAGATGGGAAGCGGGGACCGAACTGAGCGACGGAGCGCATTGAGCCTCGAGACTCTTTGCTAGGCACTCTGCCTTCTCGTCGTCATCGAACGCGGGGGGCTGACCGGGGCGGTTCAGGGGGGGGGGCATGGTGACCGTTTTATCTGTCTTTAGGTTGCGCGCCAGCTGCCAGTAAGCCTGGTGCGTAGGCGCAAGATCTGCGAGTGTGTCATCCCACTTCTGATCCCGGAGCTCCTGGATGCGGGCCTTTACGAGGCGCTCGTAACGCCGCAAGGTAGCTCTGTTCTCATCAGTGGGGCATCTACCGAATGCCCTAGTGGCTCTGTGTTTCTCTCTCAGTAACTCCCTCGCGTCCTCGGGCAAGACCAGCCGACGGGAATCTTCGACTGGTACTTGCCGCGACGACTTGCCTATGGCGGTGCGGAGGTGGTTAGTGAGAGAGTCGATCGATCTTTCGACGTCCTGGGGGGATTGGATCGACGTCATTAAGGGCTATCCCTAGATGGTTCCAGTTCACTACTGTTCTAGTCGCGGTCGGTCTGTCCGTCGGGTCGGGGCCTAGATGCATGAGCACTGGTCTGTGGTCGGAGTTAAGTTCGTCGAGCACTTCTAAAGAGCGCAACTGGAGTGTTACGCCTTTTAGGAGTGCTATGTTAAGTACGTCGGAGCGGTAGCCTAACCTAGGAGGGAAGTAAGTGTGCGTGGAGGGCGAAATGACATCAAAATTAATGTCATCCGCTAAACTAAATAGTTTGCTGCCGTGGCTATTCGTTTCGTTGCAACCCCACTCGAGGGTCTTGGCGTTGAAGTCGCCGGCGAGGATGACGGATCCTCCTAAGGCGAATAGTTTCTCGTAGTCGTTCTGATCGAAACGCCTGTTACCAGAGTGGTAGCAGGTTGCGAGTGTGATAGTTTTGCCCGGTTTCAAGAAGGTCTCGTTTACTAGTAGGACGTCGATTTGGTGGTCGTCGAGGAATTGTTCGATGAGTGGCACTTGCTTCCTCCAGCACTCGTTTCCTTAAGAAGTCCGTTGGCATTAAACCATGCCAGTTTGATCGATATAAAATTTTAGATTGATTGAGTGAATATCGTTCCACGTAAATTCTAAACGCGTAAAATAACGCGGCCGCGTTACGTGTCAAAATCTTGTAATGAATGCATCCAAAATTAATGTCTCTAGGTACTTTGGTTTAGCTTTTACATTGATTTTTAGGTAATATAATATAAGTTTATAAATTTTCTAACTCTTACTTTTGTTTTGTTTTTATTTATTTTTCTTTTGTTTTTACTATAGCTGTCATCCGCAGCGTTGCCCCTGACATCAATTTAACATAAATAAGTTTCATACTTTGAACTCACGTTTGACCTTCTTAGGGGTTGAGTTTCCAAAAAATCTTTTTTAGTACATCTTATAATGAACACACCCTCCAATTATCATATCGCTAGGTGCAGCGGTTTCAGTTCTACATTGATTGCTAGCAAATGTCACTCATACAGGACTTACCCCTCGTATATTTATGTATATATAAAAAAGCTGTTAGCGTGTACCAGTCTAGGTTAGACACTACATTAACGGCGGCCATTTCCGTTTTTATCTTTGGGCGTATTGTCCAAAACATTACCGGGCTAGGGGTAGGTTAGTGACCGTGAAATGTTGTTAACGAGGGGGTGTATTCTAATGAGCACCCCACTATACGGAATAAGTACACATAGATTCAAAACGTCGAAAATTCCCCGACATTTAAGTTTTTGTAAAGTGATGGAATTTCGAAAACTATTTCGAGAAAATTTAATGAAGAGTTCATTTTAAAACACTAGATTTTTATATCCACCTTCTTAAAGTAATTTACAAAATATAAAGAAAAAAATATATAAATGTTGTCAATTAGTCCTCGTAGTTAGTCTCTTACTGATTTCTCGAAAACGGCTGAACCGAATTAAAATTACCTCTTTTTATCTGTACACTTCTCGAGTGGTTCCATTATTAATTATCAAAATCGGTCCTGCCGTCTCCGAGGAATCAGGTAACAAACATTTAAAAATATATTCATCGAATTAATTACTTCTTCCTTTTTGGAAGTAAATAGAAAAATAATGAAAACGGGACAATAGATCTTTCATATCCAAACCTATGCCAATTTATAACATTAGATTGTTAGATCAATTCTTTATTGCAGACACACGAAGAATTGAATGCAAGAGAACAATTCTTACACAATATAGTGCTATAAGTTGCGGCTTTATTGTCAAGAAGCTATGTCTTCTAGGCAACCTCAGCACGGAAATATTAGTGAAAATAAAATAAATAAAGTACGGGGTATACAATAAAGAATATACATAATACCTAATATCTTAGTGCCTCTATTTGAGCAGTTTGGAGTCGAGACTTTACCTCCGTGGGGACCGGGAGCTCATCTTATTTTCCAAAACTTATCGGAGCGTTTGATCGATTCGACGCGTGACCAGAATGCCGGTTTTTATCTGGCCTAACGTATAAGTATTGCCATTCAGCGTGGTAATGCGGCTAGCATAGGCACGCTGCCCTCTGGTGGTGGGTTGGAGCATTTGGATTATCTGTAGATCTTAAATGGTCTAATAAAATAAGCGCTAATCTTTCTGCTATATATTTTTTTATTGGTGTTAGTAATTCTGTTTTTGGTAAAAAGGCACTCAGTTGTTAGTTTTAAAGAAAAATATTTCTTAATAATTTAATACACAAAATGTTACAATCAACAAATAAACTTACGAAATCGTAGTAGTGTATTCAGTGATTTCGTTTCATTAAAATTTAGTTAATATTTATTTTGATACTGAATAAACAGTTGAAGTTTTTTGTACTACTTTTACATATCTGTACATTTATAATCTGCTTACGGACGGACGGACGCGCGTGTTACAGGTTCGTTAAATATACAGAGTGCTTTGTTATATCTGTTTATCCTTCACTACTGCTATATAAATGATTTAATATTATAGCGCGTGTAGTCAAATGACAATGGTAGTGTAAAATCAATGGGTAAGTATTGATTTAATGCAAGGTGTTTGAGGTGGAGATCCGTAATGAGGATATTCGCCGAAGAACTGGAGTTGTCGACATAGCTCGTAGGATTTGCAAGCTGAAGTGACAATGAGCTGGCCACATCGCTTGAAGAACTGTACACCGATGGGGAAGAAAGGTTCTTGAGTGGCGACCACGAACTGCAAGACGCAGCGTTGATAATCCTTCCACTAGGTGGACTTTCGACATAGTGAAAGTCACAAGTAACCAGTGGATGCAATTGGCAGCTTGTCGTTCGGCGTTGGCGTTCTAAGTGAGAGGCCTATGAAGTGGAGCTCACGTAATGTAGGATGCTCTGCTACTAGGTCGAAAAAGGATACACAGCAGCCAGGGGGTGGAGACGAGAAGTCCAGGATAGGGCTGATTAGCGTGCCAAAGGTTGTCCAGGTGGGACGAGAGTAGGCTGATTTTGATGGTGATGAGTTTTAGGAACTGTGTATAAACAAAAACTAAATTACATACATAATGTAACTTACATAAATTGCGGGTTGGGGACTTCACTTATCTTCGAAAGCTATTAACCTTCTCCGACAAGGAGGTTTCTTCACGATGTTTTTCTTTACCGTGTAAGCTTGTGGCAATTAATATGCACTTGAGTGAAAAACTTAGAGGTGCATGCTTGTACCTGGATTTTAACACGCGCTTGTGAACGGGTTTACCGACTTGGCTACCACGAACTTCCTTATTTGTATGTACTTTGATTTTTTGTTCTTAAGGGAGACCCTTCAAGAGCCGTCCTAGAAATATTACAATCTAGCCAATATTACAATAAGCAATTTAAATTTGACTTTAAATTCTACACAATAATGTCTCTAAGAATTAGTCCATCGACACTTCTTTTATTGTTGTCTTGGAATATTTAGTGCAAAATTAATTAAAAAAAATATTTAAATGTTTCTATCAGGTTTTTATCTACTTTAAGGTTTTTATTTACTCTAAATAGTAGTTCTTAATTCATCGGAATCTTCATTAATCCGATTTTTCAAAGCGCCTATACGAACTTTTTTGTTATATCTTGTTCTACTTGATTCCATATGAATTTCACCAAAATCGGTCCTGTGTTATATTTATGAATAACATTAATGAAAAATTTTAAGTGGATTTTCACTTTTTGTCAGCGAGAACTATAACTAGAAGTTGTTTAAGTATTAATTATGACATATCTACATTTCGCACCTATGCTTTAAAATGCATAATTTAATTCCTCCATCACCATTCCACCATCGAACTATGTAGTAGATAAATGGGAAAACGCCAACAGCTCTTGGTAGAGGTTCCACGGAAGAGCACGAAAGTCTTTGCATCTACCTTTATTGCGCAAACTGCTTTGCTTTTTCTATTACCTAATAACTATAGTCTGAATTTTTTAAGTCGCGAGTGAATGGTTTATTTTATGCGATAGCTTCTAAACTGTTCGTGGTCATTAGAGCGCCATAGGCTGCTTTTATCTAGGAAAAACAATCATAATGCGGGCGAAGCTGCGGTCTGAAGCTGCTATGCCTATACCTACGCTTTAGCTCTCGATATAAGAAAAGCCATGGGGCATTGGCAAAGTGATGGAAATCGAAAACCATTTCGAGATAATATAATGAAGTTAATACAAATCAAATTATAATAAGCTTAAAAAAAATCTCGTATTTATGCAAAGACCGTCAATACTATTAATAAAAAAAACATTGTACGAGTATCTATCATCTGTAATCTGAAGCGAAACAAAAATGCGGAACTTTTCTTAGATTATCAAAAAAGTGGTTTGTTATTTTTCATTTATCTTTCCATTATCGTAATGAAAATGGGGGGTCAAAATGTGAAATGTTGTCAATGAAGCTATCGTTCGAAGCTAACATGCAAGCAGACGCTGGCATTAGGTGAACTGCTTGCATTGCCTTATTATCACACTAATATTAAGTAAGGTCCATATGTGGTCCAGTCGGTTGCAGCTTCGATTCGGGCAAGTTGTTGTGGCGCGAGGAGGAGGCGGGGTCCACGCACGCGCCCGCTCTAACTGCTCTCCCGACCGGGGCTGCCAGAGCTGTCATGGACTCCCGATTGTGCTGGGAGAATTGAGGTCATCGATTTAGGTGGGTAGATTACTGTACAATATGTTTTATTTGAAAAAAAAAACATGTTGAAGTTTATTATAAAAATCGTCAAATTAACTTTAAATAACAAATAATTGCCCCTCTCCTCACCAGGTACAACCTGAGCGGGATTCCCCAGATATTTCCCTAAATGTTTTATTTCGTAAACTTGGGTGTGTATGATTTCTTTTGTTTGACAATACTGTTTCTAGAAGTGACCGTTGGGAAATTCAACTATCTACAGTTTCGTTCACATTCGGTGAACTTTATTTCTGTTTATAACGATGGCTCGTTTTGCAATCAAAAAATAAATAAAATACCCATAGATAAACAAAATGTTGATAGTACAATGATTGAAGATTTTTGGCGGGAAATATTTTTCAAGGAGCGATAATAAATTAGTTTGTGTACTACATAAAAAAGTAAAAGTAAGAAATTGAGTGATATTTATGAGCAATATTAATAACACATAAAATAATAGAAATTAGATCACATAATCATATTATTTTTTTAGGGAGTTTGGAATGATGTCACAGAAGTACACTGACTCACAAGTTAAAATCAACGTAAAGTCCAAACCGCTGCACTTACAGACGTAAAAGATGGAATACATTATAATTTAAAAGGTGAACTGTACTGTAAAATAAATATTAGTAAAGTCATCTTCTACAAAAACCGCGGGCCAATCTCTAGTTGAAGTAAAATTACATACTAATGTATAGTATACCTAGATTGAGTCCTATCATTCAGCTACGCGTGACCTAGAAACTTACATGATATGATAATAAAATTACAATTTTATTGTACCATCTTACTCATAATATAAAGTAAACAAGCACTGAATTTACGTTACGGAGTTTACGGTTTATTTTGATATCTATTATTTCATCAGTCAAATATACAGCCACGGTTTTCGCATCTCATTTGTTTATGTAAAGGTTGTTTATGTCTTATGATCTCGATAAATATATAATATATTATTATGTACAGTGAATTGAGCGCCAGAATACATAAAAAGAACGAGGCCTTTGAAATGTGTGTATACCGCTGCACACTTAGTCTCATTGCAAGACCAGGTAACAAACTTTAGAGTTATCGACAGGCTTAAAAAGGAGGTAGAGCTATTAAACAACATTAGCCACCGGGAGCTATTTTATCACCATTACTTCGTTCCGTAGTCAGAAATGACAAGTACAGGCTGCTCAAACTCATAATCCAGGGAACGATTACTAGAAAAAGAAGTGTCAGTCCAAGGCCGTTATGGTTGAAGAACCTACAGGACTGGTTAGGCTGCAACACCATCTCGCGTTTTAGAGCTTCAGCTTCGAAAATAAGAATGGCCCTGGCCCTGATGTTGTTCTACCTTCGATAGAAGAGAAACAGGAAAAAGAAGAAGAATAAGAAGGTTAGGAAGACGGCCGCCAATCGTGTATTGTGATTTGCAAAGTTAGATCACACATACACACCTTGTTAACACCGTGTTGTTGTTGTTCCTAAGGGCTAATGAAATATAAAGTTAAACGTATTCAAATCATTTCATATCTCTTTAGATAAATCAAATCGTCTATATATAGTTAAGTATAATAGTATAAGCTATATAAAACGAGTCCAAATCTGATGCTCTTAGTTAGTAGAGCTTCCAAAATGCAGGATGTACTCGTATTCCCTTTTCGTTGGATAACAAATCTAATCCGTTAGACAAATAGTAGCCTGCATTTCGATCTCATATACCACTGACCAAAATACGAGTTCAATAATAACAATAAACAACAGTGATATTCGTTGTAACGGTAATTTTGTCGCAAATTTAACATAAGTTGGCGCACAATTGAAAAATGTTACTTCTATTGTTATGTAGTCGAAAAGCACTAACATATAGATTTTTTTATTACTCCTGTCCGGGCATTGGAACTAATATTTTAATGGAAGCATAATAACTACGATATTTTCCATTTCAATCTTAGCTCTTAGACTAGCTCCCAGTTTTCCCCACGCCCAGTTTCAGGAGTCCTGCCCTACTAACATAGCAACCCAGACATCTTTCTCGGTCAGTCGTTTTGGCGGCATCGCAGCGATCGGTCGTCTCAGCCGCTCTACCGCGTTACACATCGTGTCCCCCAAAAAAAATACTTAAAAAATGTGCCCTTTCAGTTACAGTGTTCAGTGATTTCAGTGTTAGTGTCTGTGTAAGTGTTATTGAGCGTAAGTAGAGTAGTTTTATATGTGAGAGTTTACGCTCTATATTTTTATAAGGTTCGTAACGTAGGGGTGACTTCAGATCTGTAAATAACATGTAGGGCAGAGGGCTGGATTGCACATGGGACGATTATCAAATGCAACTGTGTCTGACGTCACATGATTTATATCACTGCGAAGGAAACTTTTGAAGTCGTGAAATTTGAAGTTTAATGTGCTTTGTAATATTTTTGAAAATTGTTGTAATTCTATATTAAAAGGTGTACGGGATAGCTCGGTATCTGTTATATGTACTATAAATAAATATACGTTTAAAAAAGTAAAACGATGTAAGTTTTTAGTCTTAAGTTTTATGTACTTATAAAATGTTCTATTAAATAATTTGGGATTTAAAATACTAAGGTTTAGGGTTCTTGTTTTATTGTTTGATGACTAATTTTATGTCATTTTAAATATCACATGACTTGAACTAACTTGAACTAAAAAAACAATCATTAAATTTCTTAGTACCTAAGAGGCTTTAATTTCTTATTTAAAATTTTTATGCTCAAATGTCATGTGTAATGTATCTAACAGTAAAATTAAACAAATATTCATATATTCATATTCATAGTGAGAACGTGTTTCTTTTGTTCGATAAATCTCTAATTTTAATGATTACATAAAAATGTCTGTCTTCAAATTATTTATTTTAAAAGTGATCATTAAGCAAATAATACATTTATGCCCTTGATACAAGTTAGTACCTTTCGCTTTCTTTAATTTTTATAAAAGCTAACTGCGTTAAAATATTTTTGACTTAAAATACGTGATATTATCTACTAACATATTCGAGTACTATAAATTTACACGTATGGAAATTTATAGTACCACATGGGGGTCATCTTTTCAAAAGATTGTATAATGTATACACACGACATATTATTGCTCGTAAAATACGATTTAATAAAATGATGCAATTCTTAAAATATTGCTGCTTTTCGATATTTATGGAGTTGCTTTTTTTTTTAATTGTCAATTTGGCGTCAGAAAAGTCGAGGCCCAGACCTTTCGACTATTTGTAATATTTGAATATTACAAATAGTCGAAAGGTCTGGGCCTTCTTGTAATTTCGTTTTCAACACTTTTTAAAAATAAGTAAATCTAATATTATTATTACCAATATTAATTTAAAATCAACAGTTTTATATTGTTTTAATTTTTTTGTGGAGTACAGCAAAGTTTCATTTACCTACTTGGATTTAATTTCCTCCAAGTTTCACTATTCTTGATATAATTCATAACTATATTAATTCAACAGTTTATTTTGTAATATAATTTATATTAAATTTTTACCCGACTGCGAAAGAAGGAGAGGGTTATATTTTTCGAGTGTATGTATGTATGTACGTACCTATATTTATTTGGCACGCTTAAAAGGCTTGTCGTATTTTTATGTGAGTGGTGTCAATAGATTCGACTTAGTCGGTGAGAGGCTCACTGGGTACAAGAAAATTAAACCAAAAAATAGAAATTAAGGAAGTTTCACAGGTTTAACGATTAGCAGTCGGGTCGAACTCGGATCTAACCACTTGTTTAGTTTTGAAATGGAGACGTTAAAAATATTTTTTGATGTAACATTTCCGCTAAAACGGAGTGATTAGACATATACTGATAAATGTTTACATATTAAACATTTATATGTATGGACCTTGTAGACGGAAGTTTTAACGGAAGGCTTTTCAGAAGGCAATAGAAAATACTATCTTCGACCCGCGGTGTGACCCGCTTGTAAAATATCGAAGTGTCAATCCAGGTGCTCAAGTCTGTTATTTGAATTGTCCCAGAATTACAATTACAAACATGTTACACAATTAAAATGTTTTCTTTGTGATTATTACTGTGAATATCGATGTTTTCATATGCGTTACTGGCTTTTACCCGCGACTTTGGTTTTTGTTTGTTTTCCGAGAAAAATCAAATCAAAAGCCATTTATTGCAACTAATTTTTAAAGTCATATGAAGTAAGTACATATTAGGAATCAAGATTTTAAATTAGATTAATAAAGTAAATTACAATAATATATAAATAAATACTTATTTTAAAATTGTAGAACGTATTACAAATAATAAGGATACATTATCAGTAGGATTCATTAGTGAGTACATGCACCATGCGACAATGGTTCATGTACTGACAGTCAAATCTATTTGATAATGTTCTGAGGATGCCGTTAGGGCTGGCCCGGACCCTGCGCATCAGCAAAAAGTAGCATATAGCACTCTTAGGACCTAGAACCATATCTGTGTAAAAAAGACAAGACAATACTTTCAGTTGTTGAGAAGAATACAAACAAACCAACTAAACCTTTTCTTTCTTTCGCATTATAAATATTATTATGTGTGGGGATTGTATCCCTATTTATATAAGAAAAGATAAGACCTCTTTATTGAAAAACTATCTAATAATCTTATTATATATATGTAAAATCAATTGGTGTTCGTTTGTTTCGCTAAAACTCGAGAACGGCTGGGCCGATTTAGATGATTTTGATTTTGAAATGTTTGTGTAAGTTCAAGGAAGGTTTAAACGGTGAGAAACACACGTAAATATTAGGCGGTACGCAGTTCGCCGGGTCAGCTAGAACTATATATATTTTTATATATATACGAAAAACATGCTAGATTTCTAATGGCGGTCTTATCGCTTAAAGCGATCTATTCCAGGCAAACATGCACGTACATGATATTACAAAACTGGCGGCCTTAGCGAGGTTAACATAATAATACATAATAAACATAAATAAATACATAAAAGTAGTTATTGTATTCCAGACTAGGCATGCTCCATCTAGGGCTATAGTATCACTGACTTCCGTGCTCGTGCGAACTTGTGGTCAAATGCCTAGCTGAGTAGGATAAAAAAAAAGTTAACAAGCTTTAGAACAAATACATATACAACGCTATTTTATTATGATATGATTACTAACAATAATATAATACAATTTATAAAGGTATGGATATAATAAATCAGTGAACTTACAGGTGGTCAGAGTTGGTATTTAAAATCTTGTTTTGTTAAATACTAACTGTGGCCTATTCTATGTCAAAACGGCTATTTTGGCACAATCCAGTGTAATTCTGAGGCAATTCAAATAACACTCTTGACCACCTGAACTATATCGTAACGAACGAGTACATACTTGAAATAAAACAAAGTTAAAACAACTGCAGAGTTCAATAAACAGAAAGATTTTGTTTAGATGTTCTTAATATAGATCCAATGTCAGTATATTTTAATGTACGGGTTTATTTTACATGATATTGATTGAAACTATTGCAGAGTTTCGACGTGTTTTATAGCGGATTAATGTAACAGGTCCAGCTCACATATCGGGTATCGTTAGACATGAAAGAGGCGAAAAAGAGCAAGCAAACTTGATTTCATTTTGACAGTTCGCCGATTGGATGACATAAGGTTTGCTTGCTCTTGTTTTCAACTCTTGCATATTTAACTTAAGGCTGTAAGGAAGCCGGATAGGGCCGAGTGGCGTGCCTTGAGAGAAGCTGTGTTCAGCTGTGGACGAGTGGAGATAGACGAGCTCATGAAGATCTATAAACTAACTTTTATATGTCTGTCTTTAAACAATTCTATGTGCACTTTACAGTGTTACCCGAGGATTTTAATTTTTTATAGCTTATATTACTCAGTGATAATGTATCTATTTAACCGCGAATGAACACACGTGAAAATGGTATTCTGATGATAAAGCCGAATTTTAGTTTTATTGTTTGAGATTATTTATGATTATTTTATTAATTTTATATAGCGTCGCTATCTTTATGTATTTCTAGATTAGACTTAAGGACAGATAATTGTTTC
Source organism: Ligdia adustata (assembly GCA_947049295.1). Taxonomy (NCBI): domain Eukaryota; kingdom Metazoa; phylum Arthropoda; class Insecta; order Lepidoptera; family Geometridae; genus Ligdia; species Ligdia adustata. The sequence continues at coordinate 9,141,347 of OX346236.1, read as the reverse complement.
GCAATCTATTAGGCTGAGGCCTAACGTCGATAATTGAAAGAGTCGAACAAGAAAAATTATTCCTGTTTCTACGATAAAAGGGACAGATTGATGGACGAATAGAAATAAATCGATTTTTATTACAATATTAGCGTATAATTATAAACTTAATTTAAATTGGAGTTTATTTAATAAATTTTTGTCATGCTGATATGGCAAGCGAAGATTTATTCCTGTTTGTCACCCCAATCTGTCCCCGCATTTTGACAAACAGGAATAAAAATTTCTTTCTGTCAAACTCTTCAGAAAAAATGGTTTATATAGGTGACAATAACTTTTAGAATCATAATGAAGATGCATGAATATGTTTTGTAATTATTCTAAATATTTACATACATATGTTGCAGCTATAAACATTCCCGCGTTCTTATTTTTAGCAGTATACGGCTTATCATAATGCTAATAATAAACTTTGATATTATGGCGTACCGCATTGCAACCTACATCAGTCGGGTCAGTAGTAGTACAAAGAAAATTTTCCAAAACTTATCGGAGCGTTTGATCGATTTGACGAATGACCAGAATGTCGGTTTTTATCTGACCCAACGTATAAGCATTGCCATTCAGCGCGGTAATGTACGGCTAGCATTCTGGGCAAGCTGGTGGTGGGTTGGAGCATTTGTATTATCTGTAGATCTTAAATATTCTACAGGTAATCTTTCTGCCATATTTTTTTGTTGTCGTAGTTTGTCATTTAGTTTATGTTGACTTTATCTAATATATATAAATCTCGTGTCACAATGTTTGTCCTCAATGGACTCCTAAACCACTTAACCGATTATAATAAAATTCGCACACCATGTGCAGTTCGATCCAACTTGAATTTATCAAATTATAGTCGCAATTTTAATTTATTGCTAATTATTTGTCTGTTATTATTTGACAGTCACAATTATCTATTAACTCCAAATGATTCTAACAGATGTCGATACCTTTCGACTGGGTTGAGTAAGTAATCAATAGATGGCGCTGCTATGGTAAATCTACGAACGTGTCATATAAGGTACATTTTAACAGCATAATTACCACGTGTTGTTGACGCTATAAAATAGCCACAGCAACGCGTGGCCGGGTCAGCTAGTAAGTTTATAATATATAAGAGTAGGTCCTGACTGACTGATATTCTTTGGAGGTTATAATGCCTTTGTACTATATTTTAATATAGTACAAAGGCATTATACTCGTAATATGAAAAAACTATATATTTCTTACGAAAATCTAGTTTTGGTTTATCTTACGCCGCTTCCTACTAGAGGTACAAATGGTTTTTATTCTAATCAATAGATACAATCATAACTGATAGAGTATTTTCCATGTATTAGTCACATCAATTCTTTATTGCATACATACACTAAAAAAATACAAGAGAAATGTTATTACAAAAAAATAGTGCTGTAAGTGGCGGCCTTATCGTTAAAAAGCGATCACTACAATGGTTATTCTAAAAAAAGTTTTTAGAGAATCCTTAGCTTGAGATAGTCGATATGAATGTAACATAAAAAGGACAGATGCTACTGGGGAAAATTTTAGCTTCTATGATTGAGATATGTGGGTAAAACTGTATTTTTTTTATCAATTAGCTAATTTTCTCAAATAAAAACAAGTACAACGCGTCTCTACACCAATTTTATTAGCAAACTAGCTGGCCCGGCGAACTTCGTACCGCCTAATAGTTATATTTATAACCAAGATCAGCTAAATCGGCTCCACCGTACTCGAGTTTTAGCGAGACAGTAATTGATTTTATATAATGACAGGGTCATCGGCTAGAGTTGTACTAAGCCGAAAGAGGGTCACTATACCCATACTAAGGAACAACTTACACTTCGGGACCATCTCAGAATTAAAAAAAATATAGCCGATAACCCTGTATAAGAAGAAGAAGATGTAAATTTTTAGAAGTGCCACCAAAGTGAATTTGTAAATGCAAATATAGCTTCATCGCAGATCAGTTACTCAGTAGTAAGATATGATACGTAATATTTGATATGAAATTGGTCTAGAAATAGATGATCTTATTCCCGTACGTTCAACTTACATTTCGCCGAAAGATAGCTCGGACTCTGTTTATCATCGTCAACGTTAGATTTACTTCATGTTATTTTGATTTCGATCGTCGATTGCAAATCTATGAACATAATACAATGCAAATATTAGCTTAAGATAAAAAGATTAAGTTCTAACTGGTTGAGTAATATTTTCTAAGAATCAACGTACAGCCTAAACTGCTGAAGTTAGAGACATGAAATTTAGAGGGTGTATTCATTATAAAGTGTAGAGGTGTACTAATAAAATATTAGTGGAAATTACACTCCTAATGAGGTCATAAATAAAATAAAATAAATAAAAAAAGCCATTCATTTCCGCTACACTCACATATCAATGTCTATTATTATTATTTCAATTCAATGTTGGTATTAAGTTCGTAACTATTTACATTTACTATTACAATTACTTACTCCTCTTTATATTCAATTTCTATAATTTCGTCTTTAAAAATTCCATTATTATGTTGATAATAAATGTATGTCATAGTCGATTGAATATAATTTCAAAATTAGTTTTACCGTTAGAAAGCTACATTATCACTGAGTAACATAAACTATATATTTATTACTAGATGACCCGGCGAACTTCGTACCGCCTAACAGTAGATTCTTTAATTTTTCCTTTTCCACAGGCAATTTTTTATTCTCTCTAAAGAACCATCATCCTCTTCAAAAAATATTTAAAAAAAATTGTAAAATCGGTTCAGCTGCTCTCGAGATTTGCGCTTAGCAACATATTCAGCGATTCATTTTTATATAATAGATAAAAAAATAGTGATCCGCATTTAACAACGTGTAATAAATAGGATTTGTTAGACAAGAGTGCAAAGTTGCTTTTAACCGCGTGCTCACTGCATGATGACCGAGGAAGCAAAGTATTCTAAAGTGAATCACGAGCGTAGCGAGTGATGCAAAAATTAGAATCCTGTGCGTCGGCGAGGGAATTAAAAGAGCACAAGGTGAAAAATCTTTGCACTCGAGTGCAACACGTAACTTTTCATCCCACCGCAGCGAGGAAATGACTACCTACATACGAAAAATAAAAATAAAAAAAGGTCCCGAGTCTGAGTTTTTAACAAAATAAAAAAGGTTGTATGATGAATTCGGCACCAAAGACGTAGAAGTAAATAGGTTGAATGAGGTTTTTAATTCACAAACTTAGTGCACACGGTATTCTAAATTCAAATTTACTTTACTCAGATATCGAATAGCAAAAATACTCTTTTCGAGATGGTGGGATGCAAATACGTTTAACATAATTCCCATACTTATAAATGCGAAAGTCTATGTAAAGAATTGGTAATTTTGTGAACGCATTTTCATAGTTTTTGGCGATGGTAACTTTATATAAGCGACGCGCGCGCCACTGGCGACAAAATATATAAATCTTTCTTGTGAAGAAAAATGACACGACGGTGTACAAGTACGAAATTAAAGTGATATATTATAAATTCGTAGTTTTATGAAGTGAAACCCGTTACTAAGACCCATAATAAACCCCCTGTCGAGAAATAGGGTCAATAGGAAAGTTTTCCCGACAGTCTATTTTTTCGTTTGTTTGTTCGTCTTCTCTTCAGCAACTGTGCGACGGAACAATTTGTTTTTTTGCACAGAGATGGTTCAAATTCCGGAGAGAGCCTAAGCTACTTTACTCCCGGGAAAATAAACATAACGCGGGCGAATACGCGTGTAGAAGCTAGTTACGGGTAAAGTAGGTAACGTCCATGGAATGAAATATGACCTCTCGTCGCTATAAATATATAGGTACATAACGACTCGTAAACCATACGGTATGTGTAATGAAATGTGCTAAATTTCTGTACGTTTTATTTGAAAGCTGCTGGATATCACAAACTTGTTAGTTTATACGATTATTGCTTTTAAACATCAATCATTTGGTTTATCTAGATGTTGTTTTGTTCGGTGATTGTTTATTTTGGAAGGCGTGTTACGTATTTGCTCGATTCACAAATAAACAGCGTAGCAGAACTCTTGTTTTTTACAATCTTTATTTTAATGTACGGTTGAAAATACTTATTTTCTTTGAGAGCTTATATAAATATATATTATCAACAATTTTTGAGCTTTGATAAAACTGCAAGAGGGTTAATAACAATATTTTAATAATAAAATTGAGATTTCCGACTTCGACTAAAGAAATAATAAAATTATTATTTATTAAAAAAAAACTCTGAACCAATTTAGATAAAGTTTTAACGAGACTCCTCTAAAAAGTTTACTCATTCATAAAAAAAAAGAATATTTTAAATCCGTTCAGCCATCTCCAAATATAAGGTAATAAAAACATACTCGTCGAGTTGAGTACCTCCACTTTATTTGGGAAGTCTGGTTATTTATGACTTTTACTATGTCGTCGCTCCACCTAGTTATATTTGATGTTTGTTAGAAATTAAGTACTTACTAAACATTTAAAATAAATACCTCAGGTGTCGCGTAGAGTCAGCGATGAAAGCGACCTTCTTGTATCATTGACCTTGTCAAAGAGAAACTAAGATTGCTTACACTTGTTTCAATACCTGCATCGTTGACTTTACGCGATAAACGCAAGCAACAACGGTTCTCAATCGATCGTTAGTAAGACGATGTCAAATATATTACATTGTATGTCTATTCAAATTGACGTCAATAAGTTATCGATGCCAGGATTTGTGCTTGCAAATAACGTTATAGCATGATGTTTTTTAATAGTTTTTACAATTACCGGTATAGAACCTACTTGTAAAGCTACCGAGTGATAATGCTACTATGACAGTAACGGGAGACGCTAGAAACCCAATGTTTTACGGACTAATAAAGGCATACTCGTATATAGATATATTTCCAAATAGTAACTAAATAGTCCAGTTTGTATATTAATTGTCAAATCTATATCTAGTCCAGTCGAGCAAACCGCGCCTGAATGTTCCCGGCGCAAAAGAACCCGCAACGCTGGCCGCATTGCCACGCTGAGTAGCGATGGACAACCTTTAATTAAATTAAACTAATTAAAAAAGTTTAATTATATTTAAATTCTGTGACAAGTTTTTACGATTATTTCAACGCGAAACAGTCATTTGAACCAGCAGTCTAATAATTGTAATTACTAACGTTTTGAGAACTACCATTCATTAAGTTTTCAATCCATTAGTACTTCTTTTATACAAAGTACCGGGCTGGGACTTAGTTAATACGCTTTTGACGTCCCTCGTGTAAACAACTAAATTTAATCATCTTTTTGACTAATTTGTTAATTTCTAACTGAGGGAGACTTCTGCAGCATTTTTCATTCATTAAAATTCATAAGTACAAAATAATAAAATAAATAGGTAAGGCAACGGGTAAGTACAAAAAAGCAATAACCGACTTTACATGTGGTGCCGGTAGAACTTTAACTTTTATTTTGATTAAAAAATTAAAACCATCAAACGATTTTTATAAAATGTAAATGAGACCACCCATGAAGTATAAATACTCTGTCAAACCCAAAAAAATATTTTTAATCGTTCCAGCCGTCTCCGAGAAATCAGGTAACATACATAAGAAATATACAGACGAGTTGAGTTATTGAGTTTCTTTCTACAACTGAGTTACTCTTTTTTGAAAATCGGTGGAAAAGATGTGCTTAAAGACAGTACAAGCAAGCAAGTTGTAAAATCTGTCGCCAAGCACCCAACGGTGTGTTCTGGTAGCCTTCCTTGAGAACCAATGTATTAAAAACTAAGCATGCTCCATCTAGGGCTACAGTATCGCTGACTTCCGTGGTCGTGCGAACTTGTGGTCAAATAAATGTAGAGTAAAAATAAAATAATAAATTTCCCTACTGTGCGGTTTTACAAGTTTTGAATTTAGGTGTAAGACGGACAGTCTTACACATAAATTCGAGGGAAAGCTGTCCATTTACATACATTTGAGTTGTAAACGTTACTTTGTGTTGAAATAAGAAACTTAAAGACACACACAGGCCAAAGGTTATGTTGGCATTAAGTTTTTGAGGACACGTTTTCACTTCTTGAATGTTTACAACTACCTAATACCTACTTACTTGAATAAATGAGTTAATTCTTTATTGCACAAACACAAACCTCTAATATACAGAAAAATCTTGTGAACGCGAATTTGGTCGTTTACTCGAAAAACGTTAAAAGGCGAGTTTACTTTTTCCGTTATTTTAATTTATATAGCAGCTGGTTTAGATGAAATTTTATTTGATTTGATTGATTTCTTTTTTAATTTGATTATTTGTGATTGTTTCGAAAAGAACCCTTTCGTACTAAAAAGCAAAGATATTAGTCCAGGTGTGAATTAAAAATTAGGGAATATACGAGTAAAATATGACAGTTGAGAACGTCAACCGCTTTAAAGTTGGTAAAAAAATACTATATTTTGAATATTTTATATTATTTTATTTGAATTTAGAAAATAAAATAATATAAAACCTAAACCTAATTTATCTAAAATGTCCTTTTAAATATCCATATACACTTATTTTCATCTCGATGTTTTTTTTCGGCGTAAAAGTAAATTAATGTTGATCTTCTTGTTTTTTTTCTACTAACTAGATTTGCTACGATTTATTTTGTAGCAGAAGTTGTATTTGTTGTCCCTTTCTTTTCATTCAAACTAAAGAAACCGTTTCAAAAGCTTATCAAACTTTTTAACTTGATATCAGAAATGATAAATATATAAGATCGATGCTTATACTTAGGTACATTGATATCACTTGCTGGTATTAATCTTTGTGATTTGGGTCTTTCTCAATCAAGACCGTGTTAAGCTGCATCCACACTGTTGTATTTTGTGGAGCAATATTACAAATCACTCTAATATTATTAAAGGCGAGATGATTAAATATTGACCGCGGGTAAAGTCGCAGGGCGCAGCTCGTTTTATACGATACGAACGGTTGGCATATGTTGTTGAATGTTAGGCAATGCTTCTGTGTTGAGTGTTGTTGCTCTATGTTTAGAAACTTTTATCTTGTTTTAGTGTTTGCGTTCAAAATACGGATAACAATTTGATTATTTAAGAGACCCGGCTACATAATAATATATTCTCTACTTTACTATAATAGTTAATCAACTATGTTTTGTATATGAGAAATATTTGATAAATATGAAACTGGTCGCGAAAGTAAACGTGAACGTGACATAAAATTGCACCAACCACATAAATTTCAAATTCAATTCTTTTTTCACAATTCGAATTGTTAAACTGAGTTTAAACGGACATTAATTTATACAATCAACTCTGTAAATAAATAAATAACTTTACGTTAATACTAGTAAAAATATAAATGCAAAATGTTATTGGCGATATTATGATAACCAAATTATTTGCATGCTCAGCTAGAGAAACACATGTACTCTACTTGTATAATTTGTATACATAAGGCCTTGCACACTCATTTTGTTTTCTATTCTACTAAACCATGTTTTTAGCATAAATAAATGAATCTTGAAACACGAAAACTGAGATGCATTAATGTTGTCAATTTGCAACATATTGCACAATGTTGACTATATGCAATATATAACGCTGAATGTTGGCAATTTGCGACATATTGGTCTATGTTGTCAATTTGCAACATGTTGTCAGAACTCCTGTGTAGCTGCACCTTTACTTTAGCCCTTGGCTTAACCTCCATCGAAGCATGGCTTCGTTTGACCTCTGTGATAGGGGTTGGTTTAGAAACAGGCTACTATTCTGTACTGAGATTAGGTATCACTTGTAAGACGGAGCTACAGTACAAATTTGTGGTAGGAAATGTTAACGCAATGTAATAATACAATTTATATAAAATATATGAATTATTTATAAATATATTTATAAATAATTAATAATAAACATTGTCCTAAAATTGAAGTTTTGTACCTTACTTATGTAATATTTTCAAACAAATCATATCCAGGTTGGGTGGTTTTAAAACTCTTGCGGCTTGTCTCAATTTTTAACGTTATTTGTCTTGCTTAGTCGCATGACGTGCTCCATCGGATAAAATGAGACAAAAGATGTTCAACGTTTGAACGAGTTTATTACTAAGATAGATTATTTTAATCTTTAGTTCCAATAGAATCGGACTAGGCACTCTCCAGCTTAAATCCTACATGACCTATATTTCCTATGATAATTCTATTTCCATACTGGAAGCTGTTACTCGCGGATGTACCCGAGACATAATATGATTTAAAAATAAGTTAACAACTCTTTGAACTTTTATTTGACTCCCTTAAGGGTTGAAATTTTTCCAAATATGTTTTCTTAATACTACTCCACCCTATAATGAAAACATCCACCAAAAGTCATGTCTCTAGGTTCAACGATTCAGGCTCTGCGTCGATTCCTAGCGAATACCAGTCAGTCAGTCAAGACTTACTCTTATATATATATAAATTCCAGTCTGAGTAGTACAAAAACTCAATAACTATACTAACCACTCAGCCTACAAGACGAAAAACTCTAGTTTTTATACAAGACAGCAATAATAGCCTCGAGAAACGGAGGATAAGTTGAGGAAAGGCAATTAATTATAGCAGAATACGGCGTTAATCTCCTGAGGGTCTCGTTTATTTTTCTGGAGGAATATCTCCTGCCATGAATAGAGGAGGTAATCCATCAAATGTTACCCATGGAACTATGCATCTAGGGTTTGAAGGATCAGAGCGGCGGAGTAGCGGGAAAAAGAAAGTAACGTGTTTATTATCTCTCACTCTTTTGCTCCAATAAAGTAACACCATCATTGTGTTTCCATTTAAATATAAAATAAGAAAAAAATATTATACCCTATCAGTCAGTCAGTATTTAAAAATTAAAATACTATTTAAATCGATTGATTTTCTGATTTATATCAGAACTAATTATACACATTAGAATTAGATTAGCCAATACATTTTTTTATTATTTTGGATAAAATCTTTAAGAAATACAACTTACACTAATAGGTAAGCATGTAAACTAAATTACCCATTCTGACTCAGTAACGGAGCAAAGGTGCCCATAACTCTGGCGGCATTAACGCGCTGTATGGCCATGGCCAACCTTTGAACCAAGAAAGAGCCAAAACGGGAGTTACCACCTCTTTCTCTGATTCTACGGCCTATATCTTGTACCAACTGCTCGGCCTCAGCACCCCAACTGCCCAAGGTCTCAACCGCAATAGGCACAAAGTGATACTGTTCTTTCATGACCGCATATTTCATATGTTTTTTAGATGCAGCGTCTTCTGCGGCAGCCGCTGGTCAAAGTGTTGAGCGGCCCAGATGGCTAAGAGCCAAGTATTGACGCATGTTGCGTCCCAGACGAGGCACTTGCCATTTTATAGATCTTATATGGTCTATAGGTAATCTTACTGCTATATTTTGTTGTTGTTGTGAGACATTTTGTTGTTGGTAATAAAGTCCTGATTAGTCAATTAATTGAATTATTATAAATTATTAAAAACAATAACATAAATAAGACAATTCTATATTTATATGACAGGCTTTTTTTTATAAATCATTTTTAGAATGAAAATCTTATATTTTACGATCTTTTCCATTCCACATATATAATATCTTGTACGTGCATGCTTGGAAGAGATAGCTTCAAGCGATAAGGCCGCCATTACAAAGCTAGCATTTATTTTTGTACTGTTTCTTTTTAAATAGTGTTATGAGCTGGTTTTTTTAATAAGAGTTGTCTTATCTTATCTTATATATTTTTACAAATATTTTATCCACATTTTGTAAAAACTATACCTAAAACAAGGTTGTACAGACACAGGTCAGAGCGACAAACTTAATAACAAATAAAATTTCATTTTTATGGAACCCTAAAAAGTAAATCAAAATTCGTTAATCCGTACTACTACAATTTCATTTGAAGCATTGTTCACTCATTTATAATTTGTCATTCTTTTTTTTAATGTACATTTTTAAAGGTATATATACGAAGTAAGTTGTAATTTTATGTACGATATTATGTTATGTAATCTTGTACGTTGTATTTTTCTTATCTGTTTTGCACCAAAGTCTGCGCTAAATTTTATTGTTATATTCCATTCATATAAACATTGTCTGGAAGAGATCTCTTTTAGCGAAAAGGCCGCCTTCTGTGCCTTGTTATATGTGTTTTATTCTTTTGCGTTGTATTTTTGTGGTGACAATAAAGAATAATTGTATTTCATAAGCTACGTTACTTCAAACAGTAACAAATTCACTAACTCTTTGCTGTTTCACGTAGTTACAAACAGACCTAACATTATTTCTTTATAAACAGAATGATTAAATCACATTTTTGCATAGAAAGTTACAACTCTACCTTTATTAGATAACATAGCTGTGTAACAAACTGTTATATTTTTATATATTATTTTACAAAATAGCAACAGAATTATCACAAAATTATCAATTCCACGTTACCTAGATTTTAAAGTTTACACTTAAAATTTATTACGTAGATTCACTCTACCTTAATACAAAAGATAAGGCCACCTAACTCAGTAACAGACTTCAATATTACTAAGTAATTGATATTCAACCTCTGACCTACCTGACACCCGCATTAGTATTCAACACCGTTTCTACCAAGGATCCTACTAAATAGGAAATACCTGATGGTAGAAATCCCACTGCTTCTAATTGCACTGTCAGTTTCTAATCCCAGTTGCTCCGGGGATCTTAATCCGTTCCATTACATAGGAATCTCTTGTATATCCGCGAGTTTAGTTTTGAAATGACCTCTCCGAGACTGTTTTGCATATGGACGAGGGATATCAAGAAATTGCTTTGCCTCTGAATCAAAATTGTTTTAAGTACTTAGTTATAAATGTCATTCTTTTAGATAAATAAGCTATCGTAAATGATGAATGCCGACAATGTAGAGATATAAGATGATCCAAGGTTATACAACTGAACTCACAAAAGTAGTAATAATAATTTAAAGTTTTTGAAAAAACAAAATTGAACAAATACGGCGGAATCAACGGAACTTATTATAAAAGTTCAATTTTGATATTTATGATTAATACAATTAATTCTTTTTTTAATTAATTAGATCTACATATATAAAAAATTCAACGCTTTTCCGTAGATCAACTTTTTTAGCAATTGTATGTTTTATTCTAATGTCATCAAATCTATTGAATTCTTAAAATTTACCAAAGTTCTAATTTTAGCTTTGACGTAGGCGCGCTTCTTAAAGTACAAAAAAATCTCTGTATGTCAACTTCCGTTTGTTTTGAAAGTATTAATATAAGGTGACCTATTTCGGAGAGTAAAGGAGCGGCAGGGGTGAGCAGGGAGAGGGTAGAAATGTAACGAATTGCGGCGAAGGTCTCTTTTGGCTTAGCCAGCTTATCCGCCCCCGATAGTGATTTATTCGTAAAATCAATCTAATTTAGAAGCTACGCCTTAAATAATGTTTTTACGGTTCCATACGGTCAAGGTTAGTAGGGCCTTGGATTTTGTTTTGATTTTTTCGCAAGATTTTTAGTATATTTTTTTTGGGTTCAATCCCCGGACATTTTATTCATTTCTGTGCATGAACATGTCTGTTTGGTCGATGTCTGGATGTTTATTATGTATATCAGTGATGTATTCAGTTTGGAAGACCTTGTGTGGATGTTCTCCCATATTGAGTATGCATGAGAAGTGGTATAATAAAATTAAATTTTAATATTTTTCAAGCAAAGGAATTTTATATGGCGACATTTTATGTCAATAATTAATATTTTACAAGAATTAGAGTAATGTAAAGCTTAAATAAATTTAATTAAAGGAAAAAAGAAAGAAAAAAAAAACCATTATGTAACAATACAAAATAATTACTTACGTTACGAAATAAATCAAAAATAACAACATCTAAATTGTATAACTTAGGAATGAAATTATGGCATTTTTCCCAAGACCGCTGGCTGCATTCACGCCTTGCGCCTTCATTGCATTAAATCGCTACTAAAATTCTACGAGCAAAGAATACCCGCCAGCTCTCTTGTCCGCAAAGAGATCAACAAGTAGAAGAAAAAATCATTTTTATTAGCTATATATAATATTTAAATAGGCTTGCGCTTGACCGTAACTCACCTGATTTAAAGCGACGATGCGGAATAGGAGCACGTTAGTCTGTAGCGCGCTTGCATAGAAGAAACCGATTCACTCGTGATTTGAAGAATGTCATTTGATACAATTCGATATTTTTATGTTCTGGGACTTGATGGAATAGTTTCTAAAAAGAGACGACGACGATTTTCTCATCGTCTTCAGCAGCCTTCGCCGCGACGCGACCTAAAAGCGAGCTAACGTGTTTGTGCTTGCGTCCTATACGACAGTCCTGCCCCTTTCCATATCTCCAAATAAAATACATTAATTTACTTTACATCTCTCATATTCGGTAAGTAGGTCCTTATTACCCCCAAATGGGGCTTGTAGGTGACCAATTAGCGCTCTATTGTAATAATGTAGCTAGAAAAGCCCTAGGGCGGTAAGTAACAAAAAAAACTTTACTCTTTTAAAAAGTTCGCATACATCTAATCATCATACTGGCAATAGACATCATGCATTCAGCCCAATGACAAAAGAGGTCGCTTCTCTATTCAGCCTTGTTTTCGTATGAGTATAATAGTCATCAATTTTAAATATCGAACGGAGAAGCTCAAAATCGTTCTTGAAAAAAATAATTTAAAAAAAGATGAAAAAAGGCGGGAATAGAAATCTTTTACTTTAAATATATATTGTTTGTTTTTGTTTTTTTTTTATAATTACGTGCTAATTAGGAAAAAACATGAGTTCTGCAAGTGATGAAGATATAAGCTGTCTCCCGATTCAATGAAAATGGAAGCTGAAGCAGCAATTAATATTTTTTTATTATTTTAATGGCGGTGTTTTTCTACTTACCTCACAATCGAGATGTAAAGCAGAGTAGTTAGCTCGGGTGTAAGCATCACTTGCACCCTCGAACTATAGGCGCCCTCGCTGCGCTCGTGCGCCTAAATATCTCGGGCTGCAATTGATGCCTTACAGCCCTTGGATACTAATCTACTATTATTTCATTAAATTTAATTTCAATTCAAGATTTTTTATTAAAAAAAAATTACTGTCTTCCATTACTGAGACGCCTATAGAACTTTTTCAGTTATTTCGATAAAAAAATTAAATCTCTGGACCGATTATGATCCAATTTAAATGAGACCACTGTAAAAGAGTATCCTTTCATACATAAACAATTTTTTTTTTCCAATTTTTCCAGCCGTTTGCAAAAAATCAGTTAACAGCTATGAAAAAATAATTTGAATTTCTCCTTTTTTGAGAAGTTGGTAAAACAATAATTTCGAATACCTGGCAAAGATTAGGTCATGGTCAAGTTACTGAAGAGTTTGGTATAAGTGCGAATTTCGCTCGAGCGCCAAGATACCCCTATATCCCGTTTACCTTTTCAAGGAAAGATAAGATCCTCAATTTTAATAAAAGCTACCAAAGTTACAACTTATATTTACTAGTGCTGGCCACAAAAGCTGCCAAAAGCTGGACGTTTAACGTAATAGACCCATTGTAGTTCTACGAACAGTTGACATAATTCGTCTTTTCGTACTTATACGTGACAAATTATTGATCCATTTCGTCTATACTTAAAATTATGGAAACCATATTATACGAAAATAGCTGTCATCCGAGACGTCAAAAATAAAAAAATTAAAGGCAATTAAGTGAAATATTAAGAAGTTTCAAACTTTTCAAAACATTAAACTTATTACTTAATAAAAATAAGTTAAATGTAATAAGTATATTATAAAAAATATAATAATATTTATTTATTTTATTATATGAAATATAATAATAATCAGCCGACAATGAATACGCTCTACAAATTTCATGTATAGGTTCAGCGGCTAGCATTGCATTGATTTCTAGCGAATATCAGTCAGTCAGTCAGGACTTACTCTTTTATATGTATATGATATAGATATATGTTATTGGCTAGGGGTGTACTAAGCCGAAAGGGGTCATTATACTCATCCTGAGGAACAACTTTCACTATGGGGCTAACTCTGAATTCAAGGAAAAAAGCAGCTCTTCTATACATTAAATTATTATCCTGTAGACACAATCATATTTTCTCTTCAATTCTAATCAAAGACAAACAATTGACGAAAACCTTTTTTCAACGTCGCCAGCTCGCTGTTAAAACGATTGTAGGACTTAAAAACTATGTCCATAAAATTCTTGACCATTAAATCTCTGCAAATTCAAAGAAACTTTTCAGAAATTGCGACTCGCGTAAAAGACAAGATACAGATTGTGAATATATTATTTTTCACGAGGAATCTTTCTACGTCATCAAGCCTTCCATAAAATATTAAAGATCAAAAAAATAGTTCCCGGCAAACAACTCGGAACAACTTTGGGTCAGTGACAACTTTTGGATCTCTTTGGTGCCCATAGAATACGGGGCATGGTACAGAAAAAAAAAGCCAGACCCAATGCAGAGACCAGCATGTTCCAGACAAAAGTGCAATTGACTCGACCAATATTAAATCACTGTATTGGGCTTCCCACATCTAATCAAACACCATTGATAGCCGAGTTGAAAAGATGCTGCGCAAACACACCTGCTTCTCTTCGCACGCCTTATACAAAAATATGTATTATAGAGAATTTTTGAACGAAACTTAGGCGCACCAAAATCAGAGATTTTTTTTTTCATCTTACACAGCTAAGCATTTGACCACAAGTTCGCACGACTACGAAAGTCGGCGATACTATAGCCTTGCTTAGTCTGGAATACACTGGCTCTTAAGGACGGCTGTCAGAACACATCGACAATAAAATGTCTTCTCAGCACAGCATACTAAAAGATTTTGGCGTTTATTGATTATTTTTACCCGACTGCGAAAGAAAGAGGGTTATGTTTTATATGTATGTATATTTCTTTGGCACACCCTAGAGCCTAAACGGCTTGTCGTATTTTTATGTGAGTGGTGTCAATAGATACGTCTTAGCCGTGAGAGTGACACTGGGTTCATCAAAATTAAAAAGAAAAAGAAATTAAGGATGATACACAGGTTTAACGATTAAGCAGTCGGGTTTATAAAACTCGCTTCTAACCACTTGTACATCTTCATAAAAATGTAAATAAATGTTCAGGTGAAATCGAGAACCTTCTTTTTGTGATATTTTATTATCCATGACCCTTTTTGAAGTGTGATATCAATGTGACGTACTGTAAGTCAACAATAGCGTATCTAATCCGTATGGACATGGATATAGTTTACATTTTTCACCTTAGGCACTACTGCTTGGCACTACTGGTAGTGTCATGGGAATCATCTCTGATTGGCTTATTGGACACATATAATAAATTATAAGAAAATATATTACTAGCTTTAATAAACAAAAGACAGTCGCAAAGAATTCGTGCCAAGGGAAATAAATTTTCCCTGTGCACTACTAGGGCTGTAGTATCACGGGAAATTAATTTTTAACTGTGGCACTACCGGTGCCGGTAGTGTCACGAGAAGTAAAATTTTCTGTAACACTACCAATAGTGTCAAGCAATAAAGTTTAAGGCAATAAAATTATGTTGTCGTTATTCTAAAAACGCAAATAATATAGCGGTTGAGGTGGAAAGTTCGAGAAACTAGTTCATTTGTATGTAGCGATGAAAAATCGGACTTAAATTAATATATAAGTGCCATATTTTCCAAAACTTATCGGAGCGTTTGGTCGATTCGACTCGTGACCAGAGTGCCGGTTTTTATCTGGCCCAACGTATAAGCATTGCTATTCAGCGTGGTAATGCGGCTAGCATAGGCACGCTGTCCTCTGGTGGTAGGTTGGAGCATTTGGATTATCTGTAGATATTAAATAGTCTAATATTACTGCTATGTTGTTTATGTTTTTGTAGTTAGCCATTTTGTTTTTGGTATGTAGTGAAAAGAGAAGGTACCACGACGCGTATACTCATTAGCTATTTGGTATTGTGAACGCGGGGGAGAGAATATTCACGAAACTGGGCGACATACCATTTTTATTATACTGCTCAACTGAGCTTGCCGATTCAATTTCAGGAAGCTTATATTGCTGTCTGGAGACCTGTAGAGTAACGCAGGCTATCGCGATAGTATGGGGGGCTAGCTGGGTACTTATTTCATAAGTACTTATAAATAATTTATAATATATGGTATACATATGATTAAATTACGATTTTATCGAATACTCTTTGGCGATCAGTAATTTTTCTCAATTTCTTTGTAAAAAACGCCGTCTGAATCTTTTAATTTACCCACCGACGCAAAAACGTTGAGAGTTAAAAATTTGACGTGTCTGTGACATCGTGGCCTCTTCTTCTTCTCTTCACTTGTGACACTGGATGTAAGATTTTTCCTATATATGTAACGTTTGTGTGTCTTTAATTAATTAACTCATTCATTCATTCACTCATTCTTCTTCGATGAACCAATTTTAATTTTGTTAGTTATGAAAGTCAAATTAGTCGGGAGTAGTCTTAATTATGACTGATTATCGTCTATAATATAAAAATGAATCGCTGAATGTGTTGCTAAGCGTAAACGTCGAGAGCAGCTGAACCGATTTTGCTAATTCTTTTTTTACCATATTCCTTGCAGTACGAGGATGGTTCTTACGGAGAGAATTTTATTACAAATTGCTTGAAAAGGTCTAAAACAACATCTTTCTATACTCCCATACAATCGATTCGTAATAATTACTTAAAAGTCAGTTTGAACTTTAATACCATCCCATAAAGTTGAAGTGTTAGTAGAGAGGTTCCGGGAAGGCAAAACAACTGAGTGACGTTAGTATCGTATAAATATTAATGTTAATATTTATACGATGGTAACATTACTCTTAAATAATTGACTGTTAGGCGGTACTAAGTTCGCCGGGTCAGCTGGTGAAAATCGGTCCTAAACATCACACTTACCACTAACTTTCTTAATATTAAAAAAATATAAATTACTCAATAAACAACGTCCTAATTTCTCCACAAACAATGTTCCGTGCCATGCCAAAGGGTTATTTGCACTTGTAAAGCATATATTAGTGAGTAAACATTAGCGAGTGATGAATTCTCTAATTTTACGCCCAATTTCAAAAACAATTTCGCCTTCATTCCGCTTCTATTAACTCGTATGCGCCACAGTGTAATAACATTACAGTAGAATATAATATATCTTATTAATATTTATTCAGCTGTTGAGATATATTATACCATCTTCCTTATACAACGTATGACAGAAAACTGTGACAATACTTAAGGGTGTTAGTGTATCCATCAATGAGTCCACATTGATGGGTAGACTAACACCCTTAAGTAAAACCAAATTTAGCAAAATTAAAAAGAAAACATATTTGCTTCTCCATACAGAAATTGGTCCCGTGATCGGTCAAGTTTTATGGAAGATTTTTATATTTTTTTTTACAAAATTTTGTTCTGCAATGGATTCACTTTGATCGACTGACACCATAGTTATATAACAATAATATATAGTTGAGTATGCATTTGTTCTAAATATTGTTAACGACTTTTATATATTTAGTTATGTTTATCATAAATTATCCCACAACGCAGCTACTGGGGGTCGCAAATGACTCGAACCGTACAACGCTCCAGTTTTGTAATATCTTGTACTTGCATGGTTGCCTGGAAGAGATTGCTTTAAACGGTAAGGCCGCCATTAGAAAACTGGCATGTTTTTGTGTTGTTTTTTTTAATGAGTGTTATAAGTTGGTTTTAATAAAAAGTTTTCTAAGTTGTTACTGGTTTGTCTTTCTGAGCATGTTATTTACACTGTGACTCGCGTATGTATGTGCTCGCGTATCTTTTGTTGCAGCTGTAATTTTTCTCCGCGAGTGTAGGGCGCGAGTCACGAGTCGCGAGTTACGTACGAATTTTAATGCGAAACCACTCTTTGGGAACGAACGTACTTTAGGAGATACAGAAACATTTAATTACTGTTAAAATTAATTAAGTATGCAGACAAGGCATACTCTATCTAGGGCTACAGTATCAGTGACTTCCGTGGTCGTGTGAACTTGTGGTCAAATGCTAGCTGTGTCAAACATGTCTGTTTGACCTGTCCGGGGATCGAACCCGGGACCAGCGGCGCAGAAGGCAGGGTTGCTACCAAGTGCGCTAATCGGCCAGTCTAAATCTAAATAGTATGTCATAAGTCAATATGTGTGATATTCTACTGAAAAGCTTTTAAAACATAAAACCACAATTCAACTTTAAAAATGTCTAACAAAGACGCAACAAGTAACAGAACCGTCCGTAATCCCTCGGCCTAGCCGAATGAAAGGGAATGACTAACGGCGCTCTGAGAACGAACGAGTGAATGAAAATAAATGTGTTTTGGAATTCCTTAATTTTATTTAGCTAAACGCCCTCTGCCGGCGGCGCTGAGATATAACTTGTACTTAGTTGTCGAGTTACTTATTTACAGTGTTAAAAGCATTTTCGAACACTGTCACACAAAATGTAACACAATATTGCGAAGTAAAAGACAAACTTAACTTTTTTTTATATTTATGAACGAATTTTTGTTTCGGTTTAGATAAAAGATATACTTAGTTAAAAGTTAGTTTTATTATACTAATGTATTTTCTTTTTTTACATACATACGTAGGTTAGAAGCATTTGAAAGTATTAACAGTGGCGACCTGATAAAATGAAACCAAGTTAACTTAACTGTACCAAGTAAAGGGTTCAGTACACTGATATAGGATATCATTAGGTTGTGACTAAACAAAATCGATCGATTTATTGCAAAAGTTATTTTCTTTCCCATGACTCAATGTCTCCCATTGTCTGACGTCAGTATATGAAACGACCACAAAATAATGCTTTTTAGATACGAACATATTGAACAATTAAATATAATACGAGTATCCTAATAATTCATATAGTTGTCAAGTTTAATACCGGTGTGAACTTTACAGCCGTAAATTAAGTTCAAAAAGATTAGTTTTTTTCCTATCGCTCAAAGAAAACCCTTTCCTTGATATAATTAAAGTATTTTTAGTTTAACTTAATCGTCTACAAAAAGATTAGTATGATGATCTTCTTATCTTAAAATTCTATACAAGCCGTGGTTAAAGAATTTTCCAAAAAATAAATTCCCACTCCATATGTTACTTGTCGAGCTCCCACACCACACAGTGGCAAGCACAGCGGGCTATATTTTAAAACATTATTCCAGTCAATGATTGGCTGTACATTTGAAACATATTTCTCGAGTTGAACAACCCAGAAAAATGGTGTTTGGCTGCTAGCCAGGACTTACTCCACTATATAGTTTTCATTGGCATTTATTGTCATTTTACATCTTATAGTTATACTAAGATGTGTCTAGATATATATGCATTTTCCTACATTAGAAAGTTAAGTATTTTAAGTCTATTTTTTAAGTGTAATGTTACCATTGTATAAATATTTACATTAATATTTATACGATACTAACGTCACTTAATTGTTTTAACTTCCCGGAACCTTTCCAATAACTTCATGGTATGGTATTTAAATTTAAATTGACTTTTAAATTATGGGAGTGTAGAAAAATTGCTGTTTTTTTTACCTAACCAGGCATTTTTTTAAAGTTTTCTTCCATAAGAACCATCCTCGTACTTCAAGAAATAGTCTAAAAAAGAATTAGCAAAATCGGTTCAGCTGCTCTCGATATTTTCGCTCAGCAACACATTCAGCGATTCATTTTTACATTAACATATATATAATACGTACAATAACATATTTTTAATATTTACTATTTTAATTAATAATTTTAATATATATTCAGATGCCCAGCTAATGCAAAATTGTTGAACTGTTAAACTTTACCTAATTTTGCTAATTAAATGATTTGAATTGAAAAATTGTATTGAATCTAGTGCAGGCGTAGTGCAAGGAACTGGGACAAGGGAAACTAGAGCTGGACCAATTTTATACAGGTCGTAGTAACCCAAAAAAAGATGACGATACTAATAATTGCAATCAATGTTCATTAAGGGACCAATTCTGAATTCAAGAGAAAAAAATAGCTGTACCGTAAAAAAAGGATATCGTTCGTCAATAAAATGTAAGAAATAGCCAATTTTTGTTTTCGAGTTTAGAATTAATTCTATAGTAAAAGTCGTTCATTAGGATGAGTATAGGGACTCCCTTTGACTTACTATACCCTTAACTTTATATGTACACAACACAGATAGTATATAAATCAAAATAACTGAAAATTAAAATCTGTTTAGTAACTATCTAGTTCATGTATTACCAAAAACAAAATGACTAGCTACAACAACAAAAAAATATAGCAGAAAGATTACCTATAGAGTATTTAAGATCTACTGATAATCCAATCGTTCCAACACAGCACCCGACGGCAGCGTGCCCGTCATGCTAGCCGCATTACCACGCTGAATGGCAATGCCTATACGTTGGGCCAAAATCGGCATACTGGTCACGAGTCGAATCGATCAAACGCTCCGATAAGTTTTGGAAAATAAGATGAGCTCCCGGTCTCCACGGCGCTAAAGTCTCCTAAGTTCTTGTTGATCCAGCTAGTTCTCGAGATGCCAATTCACTGTGGCTATGAAACGTTCTTCAGAAGACTTGAAAATAAGTTGATCATCGAGTTCGAGAAGTCGAAGTTTGAACTGGAATTATACCAAAAAGACCATAATTACTCAGTTCACGAACAAATCATCTGCCATCGAAACCCGAACTAATCTAACGGCGCGTGTCTTCCCGGAAAAGTTCCGAATCAATTAACAGTATTTTGGGGCGAAAGTTTTAAGTACGGTTCGCGATTAGTGGGACCTTATTTGATTTGGGGCTAGGAGTAAAGGGCGTAGTACACTTAGTGCTATTTTAGTGTCATGCAGATTTGGTCACGTAACTACGCATTATTGGCTCGCAACCGTAGCGAAATTGTTTTTCATATGATGTGTTTTATTTTAATATAAGCCGTGACATGTGCAACTGGTATGTGGGATAAATATAGTGTGCAATTTCTCTCATACGTCTGACCCCAAATTCACATTAAAATACACAATAAATAAATAAAAAAACAAAAATAAATCACGTTCTTAATCCGTACTCTCTTTTCTTACTCGTATACAATTCATTCGTAAATATTCTCTACATAAGTATTTTTTAGAAAAAATAATTAGATTTTGACTTAGATTACTGCAGGCGCTGATAGAACCTTTTCAGTTATTTCGATTTCATAATTATAGCTTTGGACGGATTTTGATTAAATTTATATGGGAACACTTAAAAAGTATACCTTTTCAAATAAAAAATAATAATTTTTACATCGGTCAAGCCGTCACCGAGTTAACTGGTAACAAACATAAGAAATAAAATACCATCGATTTGAGTACCTCGTCTTTTTTGAGAATTCGTTAAAAACTTGCCTGGAGTTGTATTTTATGTTTTGAAAAAAAAGAGAAAATAAAGAGTAAGATTAAATAAAGTTCAATAAAGAGTGTAACTTCTCTGTGTGCTCCCACCCTAACGGAATTTCATTCGTCCGGACACCACTTGTCACCTCTAAGTAGGTACATGGTTTTATTAAATTCCAACCAGTCTGCTCGGAGGTAGGGGATTAAAACAACTTGTATTATGGTTGAGACTTAGAACCCTTTTAATAACGAATATATATGAAAATAGTAGCTATCACCCGTGACATCGCTCGTGATGTAAAATTAAATGTCTAAACAAATATTTTTTATTCTGTTGGTGCAGATGGTGGCAACCCTGCCTTCTGCGCCGCTGGCCCCTCGTTTGATTCCCGGACAGATCAAACATTTGTGTGTATGAACATATCTGCTTGACCTTAGTTTGGGTGTTTATTATGTATGTATATCAATCATCAGGTTAATATACAAGCTTTGCCTCCTTTATTTAACCCTTTAGGGGTTGACTTTCCAAAAATCCTCCTTACTCTCTATAAATAGCACACCCTCAAAATGTCACATGCTTAGGTTTAGCTGTGTTGGTTCTAGCAAATATCAGTCAGCCAGTCGGTTAGGACTTACTCTTTTATTTAATTATATAAATGAAAAAAAAAACTAGCTTTAAATAAAATGCTACTCAGTAAATTTTAATCCGACCATAACTGGATCATCTCCGCAATAAAGTAATTAATTTAATACCGAGTACCTAGCTGGCTATCCCACTTCTGATGTCGCGCAAATTCCCTTAACTCCGTAAAACGTCCTTCAACCTTCATTACTTTAAGTAATTTATCCACGTCCGGCTTTAGGATGGCCGAACGAAAGAAATGTCTTTTTAACCCAACTTTTTAGCCATTTTAGCCAAACTTTTTTTATATTGATGGATTGATGAACGAGAATGAATATGCGCGTTGCGGACCAGATTCTTTTGGATGGGACGTATAAAATTAAGGACTGGAAAGATGGACTTTATGCCGTAACTCTATGCATTTTATGATCATATAATATAGGATGTGCTAGAATCTTTATATAGTACATACTTAATTGATGGAATCAGGCGTTACCTTGCGGAAATCCATTTATAATAAGATGGTATATACAAAATATTTAGTGTTTGTCCGCCTCGTCTTGATGTCAGCGTGAGAAATCGAAAAAATATTTTTGTTTTTATGGTGTGGTTCCTCCTCACCACCGCCACACCTCATCTTATTATTTCTCTTTCTCTCAGCATCCGACTTCCTCGACACGTGTTTCGCCTTAGCACAAGGCATCCTCAGGAGATGTTGACTCTTCAAGCGCTCGCTCGAAACACCACAAACAGCTAAATTGTTATCATTAGATGTGGAAAGTCTGTTTACCAATGTCCCATATGAAGAAGTTTTGCAAGTTCTGAAGGATCATTTTGGAAGGCAACGTTTACATCCAGGAGAAATAGACGACATGATCCGGTTAACAGAAATGTGTACATAGGTCCATTATCAGAGAGGATTGCAAACATTTTACACAAAAACAATACCAGCGTAGCATTTCACACAAATAATAATCTACGGCACCTTTGTCAGGTAATGATAATGGACCTATGTACACATTTCTGTTAACCGGATCATATCGTCTATTTCTCCTGGATGTAAACGTTGCCTTCCAAAATGATCCTTCAGAACTTGCAAAACTTCTTCATATGGGACATTGGTAAACAGACTTTCCACATCTAATGATAACAATTTAGCTGTTTGTGGTGTTTCGAGCGAGCGCTTGAAGAGTCAACATCTCCTGAGGATGCCTTGTGCTAAGGCGAAACACGTGTCGAGGAAGTCGGATGCTGAGAGAAAGAGAAATAATAAGATGAGGTGTGGCGGTGGTGAGGAGGAACCACACCATAAAAACAAAAATATTTTTTCGATTTCTCACGCTGACATCAAGACGAGGCGGAAAAACACTAAATATTTTGTATGTACCATCTTAGTACATACTTATTTTATTTATATCATATTATAAGTTTGATAACAAAGATGTGTAGAGTAGAGACAATGACAGTTTTATAAAGATAGACACCTAACGTTCTAATGTAACGCGGCTAATATTTTTAACTTTAGAGTTAAAAACATTAGCCGCGATCAAATAAAACGTACTCCTTAACGTAAATCAACAACAGTTCATAAAGGATTATAATCATCGTCCCGTCATATACTCGTAGTTTGAAGAGGTTATCCTGAATACAGAATTTCTAGGCCACTAAGAGGACTCTAAAATGGTCTAAGATTGTTATTGGAAGACAATCAACCAGGACCCTAAAGCTATAAAGCCATTTTTAAATGATTTATTATTGAATTACTGTGTTTTAAAGTAATTTATTTCTTACCGAAATATTGCATATATTAAAATGTATTCCATATCCTAGCAGTTATATATCGCAGGGGTTTAAAGTAATAGGGTCGTGCGGGTACCGATGAGTTTACAAAGCTAAGGTCAAATGGGTAATAGGCGGAATACTTTAAAAGGGATGAAATATATTGAAATATAAACAAGGGTTGATTCCATATATTTCTGAACACAAGCTTGATCCTTAGTTATGAACTAAAAAATGCATATTTTAAAAGACTTGTAGATGATTCCAAACTGATTGTGTTTCTTGGACGGTACCATGTTGTATTAGTGACTACTATTTTATAGTTATACAGGGTTATCGGTTAGGGGTATACCAACTTCGACGTACACACAATAACAGGCTACGGGGGGTATCTCAAAGCAACCGGGTATATTGAGAAGATTCAGTAAAAAAGGGTAGGAGGCACTATACTCACTCATCTTAAGATTCGAGACATAAATCAGCTGTACCATACAAAAAGTTTATGATTAGTAATGTGACCTCGCTTTGTCTTAGTGCACACCTAACTAATTTATAGCGTAGAACCAACATTATAATCTATAACTGAATTATAGATATTTATTCTAATATAGTTATTATGATATAACACCTTTGTTCAATGTGACACCACTGCAATAGCATTTTTATAGAAGCATAAATGTAGAGACTTCAAGCATATGAAACAGCTGAGCATTTCTTCATTAAACCCCTGTCCCGGGCGGAAAGTCCATTAATTGTCCAAAATAAGCATGTTCATTAACAGAGTCGTTTGTCTACGTCCGGGCTCCGACAAGGGTGTCTCCCAGGGCCGGTAGTTTTTATAATATACGAGAAAATCCATCGGCTGTTAGTTTGTTTCGTCTTAAACTGGCCATTAAGTGACTCACAAAAATTGCTAAACAAAACTATTTAGTTTTTCTTCCCTTCAAGTTTTGTTATGACCAGTTACTTGTGTGCAGACTTTTATGCAATATTATATCTCGACAAACTCTTAACTGATTTTGTTCAAATTCAAAATTACTTTTTGTCTTATTACTTCTTATCCAAATATTATTGAAATCGACCGGTAATAATCTAGCACCGTAGCCAACTTCAACTTTTGAACTTTTAACTTTTGGGGAACAAATACCTTGACCCATCCGAATTGAAAAATTGCTGACAATTATACATTAAAAAGATTCGTAACACAGCTCTTTACCAAGTTCCATTAAAAATGACTAGGAAACATGAACTTCACGCAAGTACCATCATCCAGACAAACTTACATACATCACGGTGCCATATAAGCGCGTCGACAAAAAAAAAACGATCTCAGTTAAAAAAGTTAGACTTGAGACGTTTAAGTAAATCTTTATCTATCAAGTAGAATAAATCGTAAATCGATTTATTAAAGACTTGGCGATGCTACCCGCGGATTTTTATTTTTCTTGTAACAAATATAGTCTGTTACTCAGTGGTAATGTAGCTTTCTAGTGGATAAAAATTTTTGAAATCGGTTCAGTAGTTTTTGAGTTTATTTGTTACATACAAAAATACTAATCTCTCTTTTTTATATATGTAGAAGTGAAGATGGAGATAAAAATGTTAGTTTTAGTAAAAAATATGATCACTTGTTACGAAAAAATCGTTCCAAAAAGTAAGCTGTAAGTAAACGTTATAGATTCGCCAACAGTATTACCATAAGGTACAAAGGGAATACAGGTAGGGCCTAACGAGGGAGATCCGAGAGGTCCCTCCGAAGAGCTTTTCGATTATTTATAGCTTTAATTTGTTGTAAGGCTTCGGCTAAATTGACGTCACATGAAACGTCGGAAAATCATGGATAGGTAGAAATACTTACTACCTTTAGTTTTAACTGATATCAGAAAGGAAATGGTTCTGAATTCGTCGGTTTGTTAGATTAATTTTTCGATTTCTTAAAGATGGGTGGAATAATTTGAAACTTTATTTGTATGAGTAGGTACTTACATGTATGGCGGTTTACATTTTTTTACTACTCTCTCAATGTGGTTATCTTAGCTTGACTAGCAGAATACTATACATCATCATCATCATCATCAGTCAGAAGACGTCCAATGCTGTTCAGCATTGGACGTCTTCTGGCTGATGATAGGCCTCCCCCTTAGAACGCCATTCCGAACGATAAGCAGCCAATAGCCTTCGCCATAATATATCAAACCAAAATAAAAATATAATGTAATGTAATAAGTAAGTTTTATAAAAAACGTTTTTAGCTTAAATAAAGCATGAAATTTTTCAGATCTGTCTTATAATTTACAAACATAATTCAATCAACAACTTTTATCCACCAAATTTATTAATACAACAACAGATAAATTTCTCAGTATACAATCTAGCAAATCACGTTTGCGGTCTCAGCCTTATCCGTGAAACCGTAAGAGGTTTTCCGTGTTTGTTACATTGACTATTTTCTTTTTTATTCCTCCGCCACAATATAGCAGAGTGTAACAACAAACACGGCTTAATTCATTCTTTTGTGTTGACTGTTGTGATTCGGGACACCCTTTTGGTTTGACAGTTGGCGTACGAGAGCAACCGTTATGGACAAGAGGTTGTAGAGAGGACTTATTGGATAAGAATTAGCGAGTCACACAGAACATATATTATTCAAGTCAGGCGTTACTTTACGGAAATCCATTTATACTGAAGTGTTAAATAAAGAATAATATAAGATGATATGTACAGAAAACAGTATATATTATTTATATAAATAACATGTAATTCATTCAACAATAGGGCTTGTTGGTATATTGGAGGCTGGACACACATTCGGAGCTTGGTTCAAAACGAGACATTATAAATGTGCAAGTGCCTTTATTGACATTAACAAAATGACTAACTGCGACAGCAAAAAATATAGCAGAATGATTAAAAAAATATGTTAAGTAGGTCTTAACAGACTGACAGGTCACATTAATTATGTATTAAAAAAAACAGTTCTTTTAAAAGAAATACAGAAACTTTTGCCAATTTTAAAACTCAGTAAAAAAATCTGAAAAAAATTGATGTCCGTGTGGCAGAGTCCCAAGAACGCTGGCAGCATTCGCGCGTTGAATTGCCACACCAGTGGCATCAATAAGTTTATGGCAAATGTTTTTTAAAGCATTTTTGGCTCT
The DNA here is from genome assembly GCA_947049295.1 of Ligdia adustata. Classification (NCBI taxonomy): domain Eukaryota; kingdom Metazoa; phylum Arthropoda; class Insecta; order Lepidoptera; family Geometridae; genus Ligdia; species Ligdia adustata. The sequence goes on along the minus strand of OX346236.1, from coordinate 9,114,316 downwards.
AGGACCCTATAGACCAAAAGTTTCTAACCAAAAATAAGGAAATAAATAGGTTTTAACTAAAAAAATATACAAAATATAAAAAAAAAAGTAGATATAATATTTTATTAGATATTCAAGTTTCCAAATCTGTCCAGGCTTCTTATAGAAATCAAAGGTCATACCTATAAGGAACCAATGAATTAAAAACGCCTCAGTTCTTGAAACCAGTTACGAAGTAGTTTAGTAGTCATGAATACTTTCCGGTTACGAAGCCAGGTAGAGACTGAAGAGATATCCACGTATAAACAAACATTAATTATATTTGTGCTATATATATTGTATTGTAGGGCTTGTTTGGTTGTCGACCGTGATGTTAATTTATGCCACATAATTTAAAGTAATCATTTTTTGTAAAACTCTATAGTAAAATAATAACATCTTAATTCAATATACTTGTATAATAAACCTTAACGAATTCATTATCGTAACATTTAATGTTTAAAACGAAAAAAAAAACATCTTTTAGTTTCTCAAGAAACGCCATAAAAGAAAGTGTTATCACGTAATAATCGCTCCTCCTGACGTAACAAGCCCACTTCCGTTTCCGTTTTACGTGTTGCCAACCTTACGGATTCATTTTTTATCTGTTCACAAACGGAAGTGTACCGATTTCGTTATCGCGGTGTACCGTGACGTAACAGTCGTAAGTCCGGCGCAGGCTTGTTATTTTGTTTTGGCTTTTTCGTTGCCTTTTTCTCAAAGAAAATAATATTGTATGCACATTTTTTTAACAGTTTTTATTGGACATTGTAATGATAAAATGCAATAATTCTTGATAGTCACCAATAAAAAAATATTATACTTGCAGATGTGGGTGGCATGTCCTTCCATAAAATGTTAAAGATTAAATATATATATATATATATATATATATAAAATATGTATATTATTATATTATTTATTATATATATATATATTAAAGAATAAATACATATATAAAAAGCTACTTCTTCTAGAAAATAAATTCCAATAATTTAATAATGATTATATTTATATGATTTTCTTTTACTGATGCCAATGAATTTGAAAATTATTGTATATAAATTAATTAGTTATGAAGAACTTTAAATAAAATTTATTACATCGAAAATTGTAAAGTTAAAGGAAGGCATCGCCAATACAAAAGGAAACGCACTAAAAGCTGCAGTGAAACTTTCGACTTAGCGATTCGACCAAAAATTTTAATTAAAGAATTTCATTTGACTACTGACCAGTTTTATATACTCACAAACAGTATTTGAGCGATGCGATGCGAAAGATAAAAGCAACGATTTTAAAATCACAACTTCGCACAATTGCGTCTGCAACATTACAAATATTAATAATATATTATGTTACAGAGTTATCGCGTTTACATTTAAATAAATACTTTCAGGCTGAAAATGTCTAGTGTTCCGGAATGTCTAGTTAACCAAATAGTCTAGTACCTTACAAATTTGCTTGAAACTTTACCAAACTGTAAGAAAATAATACTTACAGGTTTTCTGGTACAATTCAGATTAGTTTATAAGTACGTTGTTGATGTTTATTTAGAAGTAAATAATCTATAATACGAGCATTACATCTGTCATATCGACGTGTTGCCCAATTCGCATAAGTCTGCCACACTGGCGAGCTTACAATTTTTATGTTTGTCAGTACGAAACGCTCTCTTCACAGCCAGATTCTCTACCGTGCGTGCATTATGTCCGAGCTACCTGAGCTTCAGTGCCTTAAACTTGCCTATGATATTAGGGTCTTATAGGTCCTCTACCTTTTTTTTTCTTCTGACGCGACTTTCTTTACGTATTTACTATTAAACACTAAAAAAAAAACATAAACGTGATTATTTTTATTTGTCACCAAAATTAACTCTTCCTTGACAGCCATGCTCCATCTAAGGTTGCTTAGTTTTCCTAAATTAAAAAGATAAATAAAACTATTAGAAATAGCATCGCGTCAATCATACGCACGAGTAGCTTGCCTTAAGCGACTTTAATTAAACAAAGTGACAGAGTACTTAAAGCTAAGCTATAAAAGCGAAATGGAAATCACTGAGACATCGAAAATCATTGACGTGAAAGTCGCAAAATTTTGCAGATATCTTCCTAAAAGGTACCTCTGTGTAACGGAATAAGGGCGAGATTGCTATGAGATGATAGTCCAACGTTGATTAACATAATTAACGTTAGTTAAGACTGGTAGCGATTCAGATAAGATAGTGTTTGGACATAGAGTTTCATTTCTTTGTTCCGCTCTATTGAGATTGGTCCTTAGATTGAGCTGATCTCATGAAAAAGGAGTTTATTTTACAAAGATCCCAACGACTCAGCTTAGCCTAAGATTTGCAGCTTGAAAATAAATAATGCAAAGTTTATATTTGTTAAAAGACAAGTTCTTAATATTCTATTCGACATTAATTCAAATATATTTATTTCAGACAAGTTTAGTCCATACATTTACAAATTATTAATGTCATTAAAAAATTCACACATAATAAAAGATACACAAAACTGAAAAAACTTACAAATTAATAAAAAATACAATAAAAGATATTACAATTTAATAATAGAACATTCCAACTATTATCTAAGTTTGTACTTGGGTTTGGGTTGGGTTAATGCAGTTATAGATATCGGGAAATAGAGAACTCGGCAGCAAATTCCACTACCCTAGCAGTTCACTCAATAAAAAATGACGCAAAGAGATATTTTCAGTAAAGTGATTTACAAACCAAACTATTAGATTATATTTTATTATATATATAAAATGTATACAACGAAGGGTGGGGGGAGGGGGGAGGGGGTTTCTATTTCGAACGAAAAATAATTTATCATATTGGCTCAAACGTCAATCAGGGAAACCCACCAACAATAAAACACAATCCTCCATTTTGGAAGCCAGTTAAAATAAGCTCGTTTAAGAAACTTTTATTTTGTAAGTCAATTTTGAAAGAGCTAATAATCACAACAGAACAGGAGCCATTCTGTCTTTATCTATTAATTCTTTGGTGTTAGATACTCCTATAAATAGAGCTGACCTTTCCTTTAGATCCTAGTCAATTTATTACCGATAAACGTTGACTGATTATTATAGATGTCTTTTGTAAAGAGAAAATGGAAATGGCGGCTTTCTAAAAGTGATCCGTAGCTTTGACAAGCTCAGAGACTGCGAGTAGAGAAATTCATTGAGCATTGGACTACTTGCCAAAGAAACGTTTTTCTTTAACCAGGTTATTGTTCTGAGATTTAATGTCGCTTTTAGTTATTTTAGCAAGTGAGTTTTTGCAATTGTTGCGATTAACTTTAAGAAAGATAAAATAATAAAATACACAGAAGATATTGCTATCTATACTTCATTTATTTCACAGTTTTGAAGATTTTTATTCGCTGTTTTAAAGTACCTAATTAAAAAATCCTTACGCTACTCTGTTGTTATTACGCCTCGAGAGAAAGATACTATTTTTTTACTGTTTTGGAAATTTCACTTAATCTGCATTAATGTATAAACTAGAATTAATTTAATCCAGTGTGATAGCAACGTTAATGTCGTCTGCAGCTTAAGGTGCCGAGCTAGATTGCAGGCAATGTTGTAGGTTGCAGCTGAACTAGATTGCAGGCAAGGTTGTAGGTTGCAGCCGAGCTAGATTGCAGGCAATGTTGTAGGTTGCAGCCGAGCTAGATTGCAGGCTAGGTTGTAGGTTGCAGCTGAGCTAGATTGCAGGCAAGGTTGTAGGTTGCAGCCGAGCTAGATTGCAGGCTAGGTTGTAGGTTGCAGCTGAGCTAGATTGCAGGCAAGGTTGTAGATTGCAGCCGAGCTAGGTTGCAGGCTAGGTTGTAATTTGCAGCTGAGCTTATTTGCAGAGAAGGTTAGACTTGTTAGATCAATATGAAAAGTTCGAATTCTTCACTAAAAAAATGATTATACAAAACATACTGTACCTACTCTAATCATTAAAACATACAAAACTAGTAATTATTTATAATAGTGTGTTATTTTCCTGTCTCCAAATCACCAATTTAGAGTAATCAAAGCAGTGCTAATTAAATTAATCAACACAAAAACGATATCAAATATACTTAATTAATTATAAATATCATGAATTTAAGTAAAATACAGGACAAAATAATATAGTTTTACACCAACTATACTTTAAAAAAATAACAACGGACTACAATTTGGCAGGCGCCTAATATTTCGATTATTTAATCTTAAAAAATAAAACAAAAATCAACCGATTTTAACTAAAGTATCTACGAGTATATGAAAACCTTCCAGGTTCTTTAGAAATTAAAAAAAAATCTAGTCCCCTAGCATGGGCAGTGAATAAAATAGTTTTTATCCACTTCCGAGGGACAAAATTCGAATAAGTACTTATAATTAAGCCATTGATTGCATCCCTGAGCAAGCGTCATTTTGACATTTTAGTCGTGTTCTATTTTATTTAAGTCTTATCAAAAATACTAAGATTTTATTTATCAATATTTTTAAAGTGTTATAACAACCGCTCTTCGGGAGACAAGTCAATCAGGGCTAGAACTATACAGGTTGTTCATATTCAATTATCGATGGAAATGGGATCATACTGTATGTGACGTGAACGCGTCACAACTAAATGTAACCTAGGGTTGACAACGAGTACAAATTTAATTATTATATGGCTAGATTTTTCATTGCTAAAATATAAAATTAAAAATGACATAAAAATATTATGTCATTTGCCATATTGTGGTAGCCGCCATCTTGGGTTTGAATTTTATCATAGTGTATAAGTATTATACTAGTCAAGCCCTTTCATTTGATACTCATACTGAGGTAGTTGTGAAGAAACATGTAATCCTTAATCGACCTTCTTAAACCAATTTTCATTAAGCTAAGAAACTCATTGCTAAGAACACTTTCGAATAATTTACGTTTGAAACAAAAGAAAAATGAAAACAAAAATCGTTTCATCAGTTAGAGACACGTCAAATTTCTAACACCCCGCGCTTTTTGGGTCGGGGGAAAAAAGCAACATAAGATTCATTGACACTCACCTTATTAAATTATACTATTAAATAAAATAAAAATGCTAGTGAACCAAGTAGGCTTCACTAGACTTATTTTTATTTAATAGGATTGCTTTGCTAGCTATAGAGCGAATATTTTAGCACTAAGAAATCGCACCTAAATCTAAATCTTACTTCGTAATGTGGCTGAAAAAAAAAACAAATTAATTACTTTGCCATATTTATTTATTTAATATATGGTAACTTTTATAATTTATACAAAAGTTACTAAAAAAATATTACTTAATTAATTCAAACAAGTCTTAGAAAAAAATTTACTGTCGTTGTCGTAAGAAATTCCTTATATATTTTAATTTTAAAACCAAACTACTAGACCGGTTTTAAAATTTTTATGATACCAACTGATAAGTATTTACCTATTTAAACAAAAAATAAAAAAAGTAAAAGAGACCGATTTATAATTTTCCACGTCACACCAGACGACACGTCATATGAAGATAAATAGGAGAACATACGTAAAAAAAGTATCCGTCAAATTGAGAATGCCCTAATTTTTTGAAGTTGAACAAAAGGGCTGTACCTTATTATTATAATAGTATCATCATCATAAGCCAGAAGACGTCCCCGCTGCTGAGCATACGTCTCCTCCTTAGATCGCCATTCCGAACGACAAGCTGCTAAATGAATCCACTAATTACTTGTGACTTTTACTATATCTTCGGTCCACCTAGTGGAACGCGTGCCTACGCTGCGACTGCCAGTTCCAGTATTAGTAAACAAAGTCAAAGTATCCAAAACAAAAAAATTAAAAACAAAAATCTCAGTACATACCTCCCCGCTTTTATATCATTAAAAGAACAGCTATCGCCCTAGAGACGTTCCCTACAGTCCCGTTAAACCTGACAACCCTAACTAGAGTGGCCCTTGATTGCGCCGCTTTGCCCTCTCCCTTAGGGAAAACGGGGGAAACGAAACCCTGTACATTTTACAAGACCTTTAATACTTTTGTTTTAGAGACTGTTTTAGCTTGGATAGTACACCTTTTGAATTGAAAGCTTGTGTTTGAAAGGTATAGATTAGGTATTTAGCTTGATAATTGGTCAATATGGAAAGTTTAATGACTTTTGACAAGGAGATTTAGAATTTGACTTTATTTTTATATGCTAGTTATAGTCTCTTATCTCTCTTTCCTATCTTATTCTTATTACTTCTTATGTGTATTTTCTAGATTTTTCAGATACGTCATAAACTATTAGATTTTTTTTTATCTTTATTTTTTTTTTAACCTGAATGCGAAGGGAGGGTTATGGTTTTTGCTTATGTAGTCTCGCACGAATTATTTAAATCGGTTCAATACTTTATGAATGAAAATAACCAAAGAAAATATAGGCCGTGAAACAATACGGCTTACCAGTCTTTTAGAATTATACTTTTAAATCTCTTATTTAACCTCAACCACTAACTTTCCCACTTCTGAGCAAAAGTCTCCCCGTATGTTAAACAAATAAAAATAGAATTTATATTTTTCTCTACATTTTACAACAGAAGTCTTAAATATACAGGTCAAAGGTCACAAGGTCAGCACTCCAGGGACACATCGAGTCCGTTTGAGAGGGGTCGGAAAGGACGACCTGTTACCTTCACTGCTTGTCTTAACGCTAACGTAAGAACACTAGTGTTGGACATGGCACCAATGTTGGACAAAAAAAATAAAATTTTAAAATAGTAAGGTTATTATTTTAAATTTCGCGCTCTCTCAGTATTTGACCATAATCTACATGTATTTAGCTCTTATAGTTTGACGTTTCGTCTCGTTCGTTCTTTTCATTCGGAAATGGCGAATGTGATTGTGAACTCGGCCGCTGTTTGTGTGAAAAATCTGATTTTATTACACCAATCCTTAAGAAAGTAAGTACGAAATATGTTAATTTTATGGTACTTGCTTTGTTTATATGGAAATTTGCATTATTTCTTGATGTAATACCAATATTGACGTGTTGTTTAGCGAAAGAAGATTGAACTTTGTGTATGGAGTTTTCTCTTTTTGTGTGGTTGTCCGTTACTGGATTTTATTTTTACCATTTCCTAGATATGGACAAATGACGATACTAAATTTTTTTCTTTGCATGATTAAATAAATGGTTTTTTGAACGTGCCTGCTCTCCTGATTTGTAATAAATTATACGCGTTCTTTTATAATAGGTCCTTCCAGTAATGGACATATGTGTCCATTACTGGAAATTTGGTATGATCTAGTTATGGACATAATGAAAGCTGTTAGTTATTTGCTAATTTTATTAGTATTATGTACTGTCTGTGCTGTCCCATTGTTGGTTAAAGGCCTCCCTACCCTCTTTGCATTTAATTATACCAAGCTCTATTGTATGCTCGTACGTTTGGTGTTTGTGTAGGTGGTCCCTCCTTTGCTTTTTGGGTCTGCCGGGTGGCTTTATATTGCTAATATTACTCCCCAGAAATGGCTCCACGGAAGAACTATAATCCAGAGCAAATGCAACAAGCCGTAGAAGCCGTCAGCAAAGGAGAGAAGATGGCTGCGGCAAAGTATGGTGTACCTCGAATTACCTTGCATAATAAAGTGACAGTATTAGCCCTCTTGTCTGCTCTATGGGTCCCACAACATATTTGTCACCAGAAGATGAACATATTCTCGAAAAATGGATTATTGACATGAATAATAAGCATATCCCTATTAATAAAGAAGAACTTTTGGACAGTGTTCAGCGTATAATAACAGATAAAAATCTGTCTACCCCTTTTAATCAGAATAGGCCTGGAAAGAAATGGTATCAACTTTTTCTAAAGAGGCACCCAAACATTTCAGAACGCATGGCACAAAATCTTACAATGGCTCGAGACAATGTCTCACAGAACGATATTGAAAACTGGTTCAAAGAAGTAGAAGAATATCTTACACAAAATGATATGATGACTGTATTAGATGACCCGACCAGGGTGTTCAATACTGATGAAAGCGCATTCTTTCTGTCTCCAAAACCAGGCAAAGTTCTGGCACAAAGAGGAGAAAAACATGTCTATACATCATCGGGCGACGAAAAGGACAACCTTACCGTGCTTATTACTGGTAACGCAGCAGGTCAACTAGCTCCTCCTATGGTAGTGTTTAGTTACGAACGAATTCCTGCCACTATTGCATCCAAATTTCCTCATGACTGGGCGATCGGAAAGTCCCAAACCGGGTGGATGTGCGGAAGCACATTCTATGAGTATATAGCAAACATTTTCCACCCATGGTTACTGAAACAGAACATTAAAACTCCAGTACTATTTTTTCTGGATGGCCACAAATCCCATTTGACACTGCATTTGTCGAATTTCTGCGCTGAGAATGGAATCGAATTAATAACTTTATACCTCAACAGCACTCACATAATGCAGCCTATGGACCTGGCCGTATTTAAACCACTAAAATCGTCTTAGAAAAAGGCTGTCTCTGATTGGAAAATGCAAAACCTGGGCCAAAATTTAAGAAAAGAAAATTTTGCACCAGTTTTAAAAACCGCAATTCAAACACTAACTGAAGACACAATTAGAAATGGCTTCCGCGCTGCTGGCTTATGTCCTTTCGGGCCAAGCTACATTGACTTTACAAAAATCAAATCAAATCGGCCACAGCAGGATAATATGGTTCCACAGAATTCCTTTAAATTACTCCATCAATTGGAAAAAGAAATGATGAAAATATTTCGCCGCGAAAAATTAGATCTGTTCAAAGAACTTTATTACAAGGATCGGAACGAATTAAACGAACGCTTGCCACCAGAAGATACGTCCCTCTATGTCATATGGGCTAGCATGAAGAACAAATCGTCAGGAGAACAAACCCTTGATGCAGAACCAACAGCTCCGGAAACTGTAGTAAATAACCGTGATATAAACTCGGTGAATGATAAAGAACCTACTGTTGATACTGTGACTGCTGATCGTATTACGGAACTACCCGATGCTACAACAATCTTAAACGATTCGATAAAAGTACCTTGCACTTCTCAAAAATCACCTGCTGTTTCGCAGAGAGAGAAAGAAATTCCATGTCATAATGATAAAGCAAATAACAAGACTTTGCTGGTAACATTTGATGAAATGGAGCATCATCGTATCAATGAAGTTCATGAAACACCCCTAAAAAATTTAACACAAGAAATTTCAAACAAAGACAACGTGCTTGTAACACCCGTGACAGAAAAAACACCTAGAGGAGAAATTGTTGCAGCAAATGTTTCTTATTTTGGAGTCTCGAAAGAGAATACTGCCACAATTGTTCAGCCTCAAAAAAGTCTTGGAAAAAAAAGTAATATGATAATACCATCTCCTTTCAAAAGAAACTTATTTTGGCCAGACGAAGACGAAACGCAAAAAGGAAAAAAACGTAGACTTAAAGAAAAGATCCCTTCTGTAATTACGAGCCCGGCGTGGATAAAATATTATGAAAATAAGGAATCACATAAGAGACAAAAGCTGGAAGAGAAAGAAAGAAAAGCAAAAGAAAGAATCGCTAAGAAATTATTAAAAGAGAATTTGGTAAAACAAAAGAAGAATAAGAAATCTGAAAAGAAAGAAAAATTACTTACACATAATGATACTTCATCTGACGAAACAGATGCTGAAGTCCAGTATGCTGAAAGTGACGACAGCATTTCAGAGTCAACTTATTTGAACAAGTTTAGAAAAACGAGTGATGAGAATTGTGCCAGCTCGGACTCTGATGGTCTACCAATCGCCAAATTGCAGCCTATGAGAAAAAAATTATCAAAAGGAGTCTACGTCATAGTTATGTATGAGGGGGAATATTTTCCTGGAATAATTGAAAATGCAGGAAAAGGTTGCTTTGAAGTAAGTACAATGTCTTTCTCAACGGGCAATACATTTCGATGGCCTAATAAGCCGGATAAAATTTGGTACGAAAAAAAAGATGTTGTCGAAATAATTGAAAAACCAAAAATGAGCAACAGTAGAGGGTTTTATACAGTAAAAGAAATGGAAAAACATCTTCCTTTTATTTTATAAAGTGTTGTGTCAATTTTTAGTTGTATTTTGTTATAAAATATATACGCGATGACATAATTATGTTTAAGTTGTTTAATTCAACGTCAAGAGTGTCCAATATTAGAGGTACATTATAGGGGTTAGTCCATAAATGATTGTCCATAATTGGATCTTGTTCATAGTTGGGTGTCCATAAATAGATTTTCGCTGTCCATCACTAGTGACGAAATATACCATTATTATATTTGCAATGTTTTATTAAGTTATGAAATAACCGGCTAAATTATTATTTTAAAATGTAAAACAAACATAGGACTTAACATAATACCAAACAATATTTGTACTTTATGTTTTTATGATGAGTAGTTTAAAAAATATTACTAATTTTACCCTTAACGTGTCCATAATTGGTGCATTTACGTTATATAATTTACTAGCCTTATCCCGTGCATTCGTCCGGATTTAAAATTGAAATGCTTTTCAGTTTTACGCTATCAATAACTTGATGACAGCCTTGGTCTAATGCATTCGTTGACACAAACAGGAACACTTAATTTTTTTGTGGATGACGTATGTAATTATTAATTTGGAAAAAATAACGGTCTAAGGAGTTCTCTCTCAACGAAGTTTTTTTTTAATTAATTTAAATCAATTCAAATAATAATTAATTATTACAAGTAATTAGTATGTACCTTCATACTGACTGCTGTCATTGACAGTATTTAATGTAGGTTAATTTATTGAAATTAACCTACATTTCCCAATATGGTGACGTCACAAGACGTCTCAATCAGTAATATAATCTGTGTACAGACGCCATTGTACCAACAATACACTCGAACAAGGATCCGGTGTCCCGACGGATAACACTACTCACTGTTTGTACACTGACATTAACTAACCTAGATAAACCACTTCATAAAGCTCTTAAACATGAGTAAACGATAGTTACAGGCCGAGCGAGCGAAGCTTAGTGTTTCTGCTGGAAAAATCTAGCCACTATATTTATATGGCTACTACTAAATGTTTTCAGCTAATAAACTAAGCATCTATGTATAACGGAAGGTAATAAATACACATTGTATCGTATCCCTGAGCTGGTTATGATTTAAACAATTTACAAGACTAATAACTAGTTCGCGGAGGCAAACGCTTGCGCGATTCAATTTGCATAGTGGCGCCATCTAGTTCTGTGGTATGAAACGACACACTTGGAACTGAAGTATGCGCTCGAACAATGTATGACAAAGTGTTTGTATATTTACTTCCATTGATAAATAGGTATTGAATGATACGACTTGGTTAACATTCGATTTCACGCTTTTTTACGGCAAAAAAACTGTGCTGCGGACTTGTGCTATTTTTTTATACATTGATTTATATATATAGATATTTCTTCAAAGACTTCAATTCTTCATACGCTGGTGAAACGACCAGATGATTATGAAAAAATGAATTTAAGTGTACTTAACTATCAAAGAAAAATGAAATGATATATATAAATTTATATTTATTTATTTCAATATTTGTGTATGAATCCAAAACGTTTTTTTTTTCAGAAATCTGTTTCGTTGTTTTAGTAAATTAGGTAACAAATATAAAATACAGTCAAACTTTTTGAAAGTCTGTATAAATTTGCTTTCGCTAGAAAATTTGATTTCGTTTTCGTCTGTCTGCGATCTACTAAATGTAATCTGGGGTATGACATCGGGGGTGTTCATTCCTTAACAAGTGGTTAGAAGCGAGTTCGAAAAAACCCGACTAGTAAATCGTTAAACCTGTGTATCATCCTTATTTTTATTTTATTTTGATGTACCCAGCTTGTGTCACTCTCACGACTAAGACGAATCTATTGACACCACTCACATAAAAATACGACAAGCCGTTTAGGATCAAGGGCGTAACAAAGAAATATACATACATACACAAGAAAAACATAACCCCTCCTTATTTCGCAGTCAGGTAAAAAAAAACAGTCAAAAGAGTTCGTTGAAATCTCATAAAACTAACTTAACGAATGTAATAATAAAGATTTTTTTTGTTTACAGGTGCGTAGTGGGAAAACAAAATTTTCTTACGCCGCCGAGTCTTCAAAGAATTTTGGTGAGTATGAACCATTTTACTGTAGGTAGGTAGACATAGTACATATGAATATACTATGGTGAAATTCTAGTTGTAATTACAATCTTCTTCCCAAATGAGGACGGATGGGAATGGAAAAAAGTTCTTATATAAAGAATAGTTATTTGTTATACAAGAGTGCAAAGTTGCTTTTTAACCGCGTGCTCACTTTTGATGACCGAGCAAGCGAAGGACTCTAATTTTAGAATCCTGAGCGTTAGCGAGGGAATTGAAAGAGCACAAGGTGAAATATTTTTGCACTCGAGTGCAACACGTAACTTTTCACCCCACCTCAGCGAGGAAATGACTACATGCGAAAGATAAAAAAAAAATTTAATCACTCATTTTAGATTTTTCACTTATTTATAACATAAGGTTTTAACAATGTGTCGTGAAAAGATAATGGCGCGCGCAAAATGAATTAAAAAATAAAATACAGCAAAAATCTATCTAATTGCAGTTCTATCTAGTCTGTCCAGTTACTAATCTATCCAGTTACGACAATGTCCACTTGCTGCGGAAGTACGAAGGGTCCTGTAGCTATACATATTTATTGAAGCCTTGTTTGGTCGAAACTAGTCGATTTCCGGTTGTCATCCATCTCTCCCTCCAGCGTCAATAGAGGCACGTCGATCGACGAAGTAATTAAGATGAGCTGATAACGAGCCGAGCAATGTCTACCTATATAGCCTGACTTTATACAGACATAGCTAACTAGACTCGGGTTTATAAAAATACTTACGTTACTACCAAAAATAATCTAAACGGTTATCAGAATGGATAAACCAAAATATGTTTCCTAAAACAGACCTTGTTGCCTAAGGTATTGAGAATGTCAAAAATAAAATAACCTCAACAAAAAAAAAATTACCTGAACAAAAAAAAATACCTGAACCTTCTGCGGACCTTGTTGTCGAAAATTCGGAGTGTCATAATTTGGTGATCGTTAGGTCATTTTAGGAACCAAAAATAATATTTGGTGACCGTCTAAATGTATCCCATAAAACAACCCCTGAGTATTACTATAAATTTATTTCACGAATAACATATGATTGACAATGTTATGGAACAATTAACAATTTTGCGAATTGTTAACCTTGCCATTACCATAGTTTTGTGAGTTTAAAATAAAAAGTCAACCCCTCGACTGATTTTTAGGGTTCCGTACTCACAAGGTAATAGCGAGACTGACTCACACGAGGTCGATTTCATATCAAATATGATTAAATCAGCTAATAAATGGCGCTGTGGCAAACGGCGCAATTAAAAATAAACAGCGGAATAATCTCTTTACAAACATACAAACAAGTGGTTAGAAGCGAATTCTAAAAAACACGACGGCTAAATCGTTAACCCTGAGTATCATCCTTAATTTCTGATATGTTTTTTCTAAATTTGGTGTATCAAAATACGACAAGCCGTTTAGGCTCTAGGGCGTGTCAATGTAATGTACATACATACATACTTACACTCGAAAAACATAACCCTCGTTTTACCGCAGTCGGGGAAAAAGAATTAAGTCGAATTGAAATCCTCATTTTCCACTGAACTCTATTAAATTATGAGTCAATCTATTCAAATATTCTGTATTGACTCAACTTCATTGACTATTTCATTTAAATTGAGTGCGGCTCTCGGAATCAATCATTTCAATACCAAAAACCCCTTCACTCTGTTACAACGCCTTATTACTGTAAAGCCCTTATTACTAAGCATCCTTTATTTGAGGTTGTAATCCATTGGGACGGTTCAGGACTAGGTGGGATATTACTACCAAGAGCTTTTATTACTAAAAACAAAATGACTAACTACAACAACAAAAAAAATATAGTAGAAGGATTACCTATAGACTATTTAAGATCTACGCCATCAGAGGGCAGCGTGCCGAGACCAGAACTACTGCTTGAGATACTTCCCAAACGGTATCATTTAATTTCTATCAAATCGTTCCAAAGGTTTGGATTATAAATCGAAATCACTGAAAAAGTTCTAACGGCACCTGCAGTAATGGGAAAATGGTAAAGTGTACGTTGGTAATCACTTTATTTTTAAATAGTGTCATTTCAAGCTGATTTCGCAGTTGAAGAGTAAAACATGTCGTAGGAACGGATAGAAACTCTTTGCTCAAGACCATTCAACGCAAAGAGCTCAATGAAATATTTTAATGACACAATTTATAATTGATTCATTCTCGAATCCTAAAACTTTTTTTATTTTATTAGAAATTGTTTAATTTATAATTTTAGTAAGTAATGATTACGATTTAGGACTATCATTGTCGAACCTCAAGCGTTTTAACGAACAACGACCCCAAACCTCTGAGGCATGTTATTACCTTTCGCGCTCTTCCCGCAGACTAAAACAAATAACTAAAATACTGTGAATCTTTAACGCGAACCGTCAAAGGAAATCGCTTTTAATTAGAACGCTGCGTGATGAACGAGTGAATGGATGAACGAAATGAATGAAATGAACGAATGAACTACATCCTATCAGGATAACGGCGCAAATAATAGGATTGGAGCTCTCGTTTCATCAATAATGTTGGAAGAGGATTTTAAATAGTCTATGAACGTACCTATTTATTTAATTCAGTAATAACTTGCGTAGAGTTAATACGTGGTTTCTACAACTATAAACTTTATCAAACTTCAAATAAATATCAAACTTCTATATTGTATCGGCTTCAGCTGCGGCAAAAATGCTGTTGTTTAGACTATTTTTGTAACGAACGTTCAAAAGTAAGTAGATAGTATGCCCAATTTTAGACAGTATTTTTCTGTCTGTATAAATACCTATTTTAAATACATGAAAATATTTGATATAATATATGAATTAAAGATTGATATTATTAAGTTTAGTTTTAATTTATAAAGATATAGAATATTTCTGTTACTTGTAACTATTTTCTCGTATGTCTATTTAGGTAAATTTTGATAATAAATATTAATTGTACCATTTATAAGGCGAATTAATTAATAATTAATAATTAATAACACTACGATGCAGCCTAGAATGTAGCGCGCTTGCCTATAAGAAACCGATTAAATTGCGACTTGAAGAGATCGAGGTACTAGAGCTGCAACAGCTCCTATAATTCATATACTAATGAATTGAGGCTATCAAATAGATTATGAGACACTGTTAGCAAAAATCGTAAACTCAAAGTATTCAAAATACTTAATTCAAAATTCAAAATTAATTCAAAAACAAGGTTTATAAAAAGGCGTGTGGCTCAAACCTGCAAGCTGGGTTTTCATCTGTATCTTGCCGATTTTAAATGAACTGTAACCCACCTCTTATTTTTGAAGTAAGCTAAAGTAAAACCGCAGAAGCCCTCGCGTCCCCACGCAGTTTCGAAACTACAAAGAAAATTGTGAGTGAATCAAGTTAGCAAGTGAAACCCTGGAGAGCGAGCGTTACCTTTTTTATTTAATTTAACCCATTTTGCATGGCTATTCCGGTTAAACTCGAGTAAGTGAATATTTCCCTCGCCTTTACTTTACCTGTTTGAATTCTTTTGCCTATTTGTTTGTGAAGGAAAACGTAGGGTAATTTTAAGGCGTGGTTTTTTGGGGTCTAGCTGGAATGTCGCGTTTATTTTACTGAAAGCTTTATTACTGTCGTGAATACATAGATTTTGAGAAAGTTTAGCAGGAATATCACGTTTAAGTTATCGAAAGTTTCTGATAGGCCATTGGTCAAGTTTTTATACATTTGACTACATTACGTGTAACGCAATGTAACTAAAAACATATAAATTAAAAGTGATAACGAAAAATTAGTTAAAATTACTCAGGTTTTGTATAATTTAATGATAAAAAACATACTCGTATTATTTAATAACCTTATTTTCGATTAAAACACCTAAAATTCAAAAGTTAATAAATTATATATATAAAAATAAATAAATAACGCGTCAGTTAATCTACATTAGATTAAAAAAATAAAATATTACTAGAATGTCAACATTAGAATAAATTTCTGGTGAAGATTACCTATTATTTATTTTAATTTACTAATTAATTCCGGCTGTCATGTTTTTAACGTGGTTTATACACGCAGTATTCGTAATATTTCAGCTTAATTGGGTTTTGTGTTAGTTAAAAGTATTGAACTAGTGTTCTGTATACACTTACATATATAAACAAATACGAAAAAAAATTAGAAAGGTAATTAATCGATTTTCATTATAGCAGGAGTCAATAGAACTTTTTCTGTAATTTTTATTTAAAAATCAAACATCTCCACTGATTTTGGTAAAATTTCAATGATACTGTTTTATATATATGTATATATATAATTCAATTATTAATTAATATTATTAATTAATATTAATTAATTAATATTATTAATTAATATTAATTAATTAATATTATTAATTAATATTAATTAATTAATATTAATTAATTAATACTAATTAATTAATATTAATTAATTAATATTAATTAATTAATACTAATTAATTAATATTAATTAATTATTAATTAATATATAGATAAGTGTTTATGAATGATTATTACGAGTATGACATGTATTTAGGTAAGTATTAATTATTTTTATTGATTATTATTTTCTTGTTTTTTTGCGGTATAGTATTTGTACCGCCTTTTTTGCTATTGATGCACCACCGACGTGACTGTTCTCACTTAGTCCGCTCCATCCCCAGGTTGCCTTGTTATTGTTTGTGTTTTATTGTTCATATTTGGTTTTTGGTGTGCAATAAATAAATATTGTATTGTATTGTATGAAAAGGAACAGTGCACGTAAAGTAAACTTCACCATCATCATCATCATCACTTATTTTTGTTATAAAATATATTTGTTAGTTTGTTTGTCCTTCTTGCCTTAGCAAGTGAGTGAGTGATCGACTTGATTATTTGCACAGAGATAGTTATTGAGAGAGTGCCATAGCCTTTTCTCTAAGGAGAACAAATATAACGAAAGCGAGGCCGAGAGTAAAAGCTATCTCAAAACAGACTAACTATGCACTTAGTTTTACATAACTTAGTAAGTATAAATACTTCCGGGAACGCTAAGTACTGTAGTGATTCATTAAAGAAGTTGTCAATTGACCGGACAACTTCTACGCTTTGATTAATTGCTGTCAACTATTTGGTTCATGTACGAGTAATGCCCATAAATATATACATAATGTAATGTATATCATATCCTTATAAGGATAAGGCGCTATTAAACTTCAGGCAAGCTAAATAGTTGGGGTAATGATGCTCAAAGGTCCTTTGTAGCTTAGTCCGTAAACCTCTTACCTCACAAGCGAAACAGCAAGGCAATATGGTGCCGTAAAGAACTATAAAATTCTTTAAAGAAAACCAGTACCAACTGTAGTTTTTTTTTTAATATAAATCTAACACAGCTAGGCATTTAACCAAAATGTCGCACGACCACGGTAGTCAGCGCAACTGTAGCACTAGATGGAGAATGCCTTGTTTGGAATACATTGGCTCTCGAGGATAGCTGCAGGAACACACCGTTAGGGGCTTGGAGATCGACTTCACTAACCATTCGGTCGTCGCTACAAAATATGAATCATGTAGTTAAATTTGCAGGCTTCTAAAGGTACAAAATGGTCACGGCTAGTGACGCTAGCACCCTTGATCAATATTCAATTAATTTGCATGTTAGAATTGATTACCACTTACTACCTATATTGGAAAGGAAAACCTCGTGAAGAAATATGGTTGTCGCAATTTGTCCAACGTGTTGGACAACACCTCTCTTAACAAAGGAAATCTGTGCCCAAAAGTGGGACAGTGGCAAGCTATGGGTGCTACGATGTCTGTATTAGGATGTACTAGCTGTGCCCCGCAGTTTCACCCGCGTAGTTCTACTAAAACTAGAACAAATAAAACTAATATCGAACTACTTTTTTCGAAGTCAGTTATAAAGTATCCTCACCGATTTTTAACTAAATCAGTTTAGCCGTTTTTTAGTTATAAATAGTGCAACTAACACGACTAGAATATAAATACATACATTAATATATAAAATATACCGTATCATATATATATCTATGTACTGTAACAAGTATGACCATGATAATCTAACATAATTCTGACTGGAGTAAATCCTACGGACTGAATTGAATCCTCTGAAGACATTATTAGGTAGTTCTCATCAAACATGTCAAATTGACTGGGATAACCTTCAGCGAGTAGTTTTTGATGGCGCAACAATCCCTTTTAGCAAAACTGTGAAGAATCTCGGCATAATATTTTATTCTAATCTATCATGGGATGCGCAGCTCACAGAAGTTAGCCGCAAATTGTTTGCGTCTGCCGGTTCGTTACGTACTCGTAGGTTACGCAACTTTCAACCAATTACTACTAAAACTGCGCTTGCACAATCTCTCTATTGCCGATTCTTGATGACGCAGACGTTTGTTACCTTGATCTAACCCAGGAGCAGTTCGACAAACTTGAGCTCCTCCAAAATTTCTGCATACGGTTTATATTTGGTTTATACTCTTTCTATCTGCTTTCGCCGTGATGCTCATATACTGTGTCTCCTTTATAATATATTATTTAACCCTTCTTCTCCGCGGTACCTTCAGAAATGTTTCAAATATTGTCACACTACACATTCCTATGCATTAAAGTCATCTGATAATCTCATGTTATCAATCCCACCACATCGCACCGTTTCCTATGAGTCCTCTTTCACTATGAACGCTGTTTTGCTGTGGAACAGTCTACCCATCGACATTAGGCGTGCTCCATCATTAAATATCTTTAAGCATCGAGTCATAGTCCATTACCTACTCGTATCACTACAGCATTAAAATTTGTGTCTTCTTCTGTAAATTAGTAATTTGTTTATGTATTTCCATGATAATTATTTGTATCGTATGTTATATGTATTTATTTATCTGTGTATCCATTTGTATCTGCAGTAGTCATGTCAAAAATTCGGCCTAGTTATTAGTACTTCCAAGACCCAAATCTTGAAGCAGCCATCAAGAAGCTGTGATGATGAAACCACAAATATTTATTTAGGTGCTAAGTCTCTAGAAGAAGTAGATCACTATAAGTACTTGGATAGTTATATTAGGTCCGACAATACCTTAGCATCGGAGATTCCATCGCGCATCGCTAATGCTGCGGCTACTTTTGGTCGTCTCAATGATCGCGTCTGGAGGTCACATGATTTAAAGCTGAAGACGAAGCTTGATGTGTATAAAGCACTGGTCTTATCAGTTCTTTTGTATGCAGCTGAAACATGGTGCCTTTATAAACCAGATATAAAGAAGCTTGACACATTTCATATGAGGTGTCTTAAGTCGATCATGAAGATAAACTGGCAGGACAGAGTTTCGAATGCAGAGGTTCTGCGCCGCTCTGAAATGCTTGTTATGGAAGCTTTGCTAATGAAACGTCAACTTAAATGGTGTGGCCACGTTCAGCGTATGCAAGACCATCGTCTACCAAAATCTGTATTTTATTCTGTGATGGTAGAAGGTAAGCGAAAGCAGGGAGGCCAGCATCTTCGCTACAAAGATGTCCTTAAAAGGCATCTTAACGCCTGTGGCATAGCCTCCGGTACTTGGGAAGAGATTGCTACCCACAGGTCGACATGGCGAACTATGGTCTACAACAAAGTTAAGGCATTTGAGGATAAACGGCTCTAGGTTCTAGACAGCAAACGCCGAATCCAGCGAGAAAGACCTAAGCCTTCCTATAGCTGCTATACATACAATTCTGCCGGTCAACTTTATTGCTATACGTGCGATAGGGTCTTTAAAACCAAGTTTGGTCTAGCGAGCCACATAAGGGCTCATGCTAGAAGATAATAGTTTAGAGTCGCCGTCATCGAATGTGATGAGGAGGACTATACATTTGTATAATACATACAAATGTATGATGATGGTTGTATTTTATTTGTTCATTTTATTAAATATGTTGTTCAATGTCATATTTTAAGGCCTCTCTTATTTTGTATTATTCATTTACGTGCATGGTTGCCTGGAAGAGATAGCTTTAAGCGATAAGGCCGCCATTAAAAAAAGCTAGTATTGTAAAACTGGTTTTTTAATGAAGAGTTGTCTTATCTTATCTTATAAAATAAAATAAAATTACTTAGTATAAAACTCCAAACTTTAGACTAAAAATACTATTCTTCATATGATTCTGACTATCGGACCTGACAATGTTCCCAATGACTGTCTTAACGGACAGCCTGTTGGAATTGTGGACAGTTTTAAGTATCCTGATCATGTCGTTGCATCGGACTTAAAGGACGATAAAGACATCGAACATCAGCGAAGAGCATTATGTATAGTTGGTAACATGATTATAAGAAAATTTTGTAAATACTCTCCGGAAGTTAAAGTAACTTTATTTACATCGTTCTGTCAGTCTTTTTACACCTGCCAACTCTGGACAAATTTCACCAAAAAATCCCATGATGGTATCCGAGTTTCCTATAACAATATCTTTAAGCAACTAATGGGGCTTAAGCGGTTCTGTAGTGCCTCTGATATGTTTTTTGAAGCGCGTGTCAACTCCTTCGAGGCCATACAAAGAGGCCGAATAGCGATATTCATGTCCAGAGTTTTCAGGTGTAAAAACTCTATTATAAGGAATTTGTCAGATAGAATCTTCTATTTACAGACGATGGCTGCGTATTGCAGCCTGAATGTACATGTATACATACACTTGTATATTAATTTTTATTAATTTTTAATTTTGATAATATGTATGTTTTGACTCGATTTTTGTTCTGTTGTACTTTGTTGTTTTTTTTTGTGTATTACAAATGCTATGGATCTCGTATCTGAAATAAAGTACTATTATTAATAGGAAATCTTCATGGTTTAGGGAAAGAAGAACTGTTTTACTCCAAATTAAACGCGTGCGGGCCACGGGCAGTAATGAATAAATCAAAACTACTGGATCGATTTTAATCATTTTTTCAATGAATGACATAGGCTAAATGTTTTATTCCCGTGCGAAGCCGGAGCGGGCCGCCAGTTATTATTATATCTATTTCAACTATGCTATTTTCAATATCATGATGAGCATAGACAAAATTTTCACACCATTTTCATTCGACTGAGATTCGAACCCGCGATCACTTCACTTCACAAAGCGATGCACAAAAGAGTTGCATTACTTTACAACATCTCTTTTAACGGTTCATTTTCATTAAAAACAAACATAAAGTTATTATCGTAGCTGCACCAAGTTCCCTCTAAAAGCATTCTCCAAGAGAACATTGTTAAAAGTTTCAAAGTTTACTTGAATGTAAGTTCCGAGACCCTTTGAGACGTTTCTGACACAAAATATAATAATACAGACTGATCGCTTAGAGACTGTTAGAGGTCTTGTCAAACACACAAAGAATTGAATTTTGGGTCACGGGCAGTACATAAAATATTATATTTTTCATATTTAAGACATATCAAATTTAAACACAAACTTTTAAACTACAAGTAAAATTTAATAGTTTAAAAACCAGCGACGTTTCGCTATTTTGTGGTGGCGGCCATCTTTGATTTGAAAATCGCAGATTTTTTGTCGTTTTCTCGCCGGCTGTCGGCTGCCTTATTCATTTTTTAAACGAAAACTTATGACATACAAAATTTTAAATGGCTTCATCCGTTCTAGAGCTACGACGTCACAGACAGTAGACTCACACATACACAAACACGTCATGGTTATAGCACCCCGTCGTTTTTGCGTAGCCGGTTAAAAAGTTCATTTATCGCGCATAAAAACCAAAATATTTTTGTGGCCAATTTTGGTTAAGAAAATGCAATTTTTGCAATAAAATACAACATCTTTTCCTACATTATATTGTAAAATAAACTAATCGTAGAAAGCCAAAAAACTAACAGAGTCTAGGAATATTATAATAATTGAAATAGTTACTATAGTTGGGTGGTAAGAAGTAAGGTTTCTGCAACTTTATAATTTGTGTTAGTATGCAAGAAAAGCTAAACCTCTGTGAAAGCGCTTTTTAAAATTAACAAGCGCTGAGCATGCTTGATTGTAACCGAGAAAACTTGCATCACTTTTATACTTGAAGAAAAGTAAACTAAATAAATAACTGTGGCACTCGGGGACTGCCGCGGTAAAGCTATTGCATACGCATACGTCTAGTCGCACGCACGCAAACACCGTGCCGAAGTCTGCCGATCTGAAACGACGTAAGCCGAGTGTAACCTATATTTTCGTTACGGAATTGCATGACTCGGTCGCCGCACTCAAAGCCCACGATACAAGCTATGCATTAGCTTAAAAATCGTGTATTGTAGGACAATTTCTATTAAAAAAAATTGTTTATGTTCTTTCGCTGTTTGTTGATTTCATTGACTGACTGATCGAAGCGTTTTTGATCAAGTTTAGTGAAATTCGTTTACCAACTTATAAAACGGGCGGTACTCAATTCGATTGGTTTGTTTTTTAATGATTATTACCTAATTACTGCGAGACGGCTGGACTGAATAGAATTTTTTATTTTTTTTATTTTGGATTTTTTATTGTAAAAAGCCGGTAATGTTCTAGTGGCGCTTGCTGTATTAGTAATTAATTATTTAAAATAATATTATATTATGTAGTTCGTGGAGTACAGGCCGTAGTTTTCAACCAAACTTGGCAAACATTGCTATAAAGGTTCTATCAAATTATAAAATATTTAAGTCGTGTAAGTATATAAATATTTTATTATTTAATAATATTATATCGTTTTCATTTAAAAAAATTAAACTGTTCTCTGCAATTTACAATCGTATCTCCTTTATCAAATTTAGATATGTAATAAATTCCTTTATGGGAATAATTACGGCGGCATTTACCAATCGGACCTAACTAGTATCTTACTATTAATCCTAATTCTCACTTAATATAGATATATAAATATATATAGTATTATAAATGCGAAAGTAACTCTGTCTGTCTCGCTTTCACCCCAAACCACTAAACCGATCTGGATGAAATTTGGCACACATTTAGATTGTAACCCGGGAAAGTATATAGGGTACTTTTTAACCGACTCCAAAAACAGTAGTTGCTCATTGGGTTATCTCAATAATTCAACGGAGAACTACGCGGGTGAAACCGCGGGGCACAGCTAGTTAAACGACGTTAAAATTTCAATTCATTATGCAAGTTGAAAATCACAAGAATAACTGTACGTTCTAAACACGCTAGAATGTGGAATACATAAACAAACATACTATTTTAGTTCTCGTAACCGATTAGCGATACTGGTTACCCACGTGTTGTTAAATATTTTGAAAAGCTAAAATCTTTTTTAAAAAAGCTACAGGAAATACTGAATTAAATTTTAAGCGAACCATAACGAACTAGGTATTTCTACGAGCAAAACATTTTTTTTAGATAGACGTGAAACTTTTAACTGTCAATATTTTTTTTGTGGCTTCTGAAAGCAACAACTGTTTATCCTAAAAAATCTTTTGATACATTGACGCGATTTGCGCGGTTTGCAACAGTTGTTTTTTAATTTATGATTTTTTTAAAGTTCTAGTTGTTGTTCAGTTGTTGAACATGATCACCAGAATCCTCCATTAAATGGATGCTAGTATAATATAGATCTTTTTCTACTATGTAATTCAATTGATAGAAATAAATACTGGGACTGATTCTCCCACTATATCCATTTTTAGCTGAAATAAAAATAATAGGATATGAAAAATTTGAAAAAACGCTAGTCCCACTTTTTATTTTTCTATTTCCATGGAAAATCATGGACAACACCCAAAAATTTATTTCGTAACTTCCAAGTTCTAATCTCTAAAACCGAAATGTCACGTTTAATTATTATACAGGCTTGATTAATAATCGCTATAAATTGAATTGATAGCCTTAGTTAACGGTCATAAGAAGGTCGGGATAGAGTGTGAATAGTGATCATAATATCACTTATTTAACACTAATATAGCGGTGAAGCTAGGCCGTTGTACAGTCAGTTCTCATTATAGTCCTAGGATATAAATTAAATATTCAAACCCTAGGCTTTAGTATTTGTGGCCATAGCGGGGTAATGTAGAACTAGGTTCACATTTCTAGTAGCTATAAACTTTACTATTCGTAATATATAGGTGAACAGTTGACCTAGTCATCTGACCTCCTTAACAATGTCTTGACGGATTTCTAATATCTTACAAAATTTCTAAATAATGAGAATATTTAGAATTTTTGGGAGATTATTTTTAGAAAATTCTAAATATGAGAATATTTAGAATTTTTGGGAGATTATTTTTAGAAAAATTCTAAATATGAGATTATTTAGAATTTTTGGGAGATTATTTTTAGAAAAATTCTAAATATGAGATTATTTAGAATTTTTGGGAGATTATTTTTAGAAAAATTCTAAATATGAGATTATTTAGAATTTTTGGGAGATTATTTTTAGAAAAATTCTAAATATGAGATTATTTAGAATTTTTGTGGGATGGTGTGAGAGGGATTATGGTAATGACGATTGAGATTATTGGAAATTATTTTATATTTGTGTACGAAAATAAAAAGTAATTAATATTTATATGAATTTAAATAACACACGTTACAGTCAATTCAATTTCAAATTAAAATCCAAAAAATAAATGTACCATCTACGTTATTGAAGATGTTATGATATACTTACGCATTTATGTATCAATACATACCAAAACATTTTGGTTTTAAAATGTTTATCGTACTCCAGGGAAGGTTTAAAGGTGAGAAACATAAATAACTGTTAGGCGGCACGAAGTTCGCTAGATCAGCTAGTTATAAATAATTCACATTTTTAATTAAATTAATAGAATTAATATTTTTTATTCAACTGATTTGTAAATTTTATAATAATTATTTTGTTTGCGTTACATTAAACAATAATAGCGATCGTGGATAACCACTATTATATCTTCCAAGCCTTGCATTATAGATCGTTTAGTAAATGCGTTCGGACGTACAAACATTACATTACCATCACAAATACCAGCCGTCCATCTTTACTCACGATCAGTGACCAGCACTAAGCGATCCTTTTCAAGCGCAGCTGCAAACGCCAAGCGACCAAGCATCTTATTACAGCGGAAAAAGGGCCGTGATCGCGTAGCGTTAAACACTGTGCGTCAATAGGATTGCTTATCGCTGTCTACGGTATGATGTTCGATAAATCCTTGTTAGTCGTCATTGTGTATTATTTGACCTACATACAGCGCCCTCTATTAGCCAACAATGGAAGGGAACGTTTAGTTTTGTTGTTGTATTACTGTTGAGTAATGTCGTTTTGAGAAAGGATGTCAATGATTGTTGAGGTGCAATACAATGATTTGGGTTGAAATCATTCTTAGAGTAACTCTTGTATTTTTATTTATATTTAAGTAGGAGAAAATTACAAGAATGACAAAACACGACTAAAATTCTAACTAATATTATAAATGCGAAAAGTTTGTCTGTCTGTCTGTGTCGCTTTCACGCCAAAACCACTGAACCGATCTGGATGAAATTTGGTGCACAGATAGATTAAACCCCGGGAAAGGACATAGGATTCTTTTTAACCGACTTCAAAAAAGTAGTTCCCAATTGGATTACCTCGGAGCACAGCTAGTTATAATATATAGAAAAGAGCGAACGTAAAATTTCACGAGATTCGAATCTGCATTATTTAGGTAACATGCCCAGTTTTTTTTTTAATATTATTTTTCAGTTTCTTACAAAGCATAAGTATTAAAACTATCAACTCCCCATAAACTAATAAGTTTGTCCGGGGAGCGGGACTCCTATTTGAAATATAATATAACAATAACTTTGTAACATTTCTACAATTTAGGTATACCACTAGACGGGAAATAGATGCCTTAACCATTAGGCCACTTTCAAAATGCTGCCTGCCGTGAAATTCACCAACGCTCTACAATAATGGTACATAAACGACCGGTTAAAATTAGCATAAATTTGAGTGACAAGCATCGATATAGGAAAAATTTTTTCTCGTCATTGGTGACAAGACTTATTCGATTTTAAATAATCGGCCAAGTGCGGGTTGGAGTGCGCACGAAGGGTTATAAAACATTACCTATACAACATTAGTTAACATCATTATTTAATTGCTTTAGGCAATAAGGCCGCCCGGTGTACTACCATTATATAGATATGTAAATTTTATTTTGGTGCGCAATAAAGCTATATTAATTCATTCATTCAAAATTAGTTCAAGTTCTACCTGTTGTCGTTGTTAATTTCGAGGAAAAAGCCGCAAAAAAATACGGTCGTTGTCAAATGTTTATTTTATTCTAATTTTCAGTATTTGTTATTATAGCGGCAACAGAAATACGTCATCTGTAAAAATAGCAACTGTCTAGCTGTCACGGTTCATGAGATTGTTATTAAGTTAATAATTTCTGTCTTATTAATAAATGCGTCTAAAGTTAGCGCATGTTTTGTCTTGTTTTATCTAATTTAGAACGCACCGCCAAAACAAGACAAATGACGATTGCGAGTAAAGTAAAGAAGCGTTTATTAATAAGGCTGTATATGCGTAAATCATCATCAATCGATTTTGATGCTGTAAATTTATATAAAATAAATATATTTCGAAGATTTTTTTATTGCTCTAGAAACTTTCAGTTCTTTATTTTACTATTGAAGAGTTTACTTCTGTTAATACATCAAAACTTCACGCTTGATATTTAATTTGAAGAATTTTTAGTCTGTGGTTTAGCTTTATGATTTCTGTATCTACGGTTTTAAGTCACACGTTACTTTTTCTGCTTTAGCCTCGCCAAATTATAAAACATTGGTACTACGTAATTCAAGAAGATACAATTGATTTTGGACACAAGTCAACTTTTTATTTCGAAGACCTTAACAACTTCCTTGGCCAGAATATCTTACGAGACGAGAGGAAATCTAGTTCTACAGTAATTACTCTTAATCCGTTCACATAAACAGTGGCAGGGGTTGCCGGGGGATGTTATAAATTAGGGTAGTTTTAGAATTGAGCCCCTCTGTGGTAGCCGCAGGCTTTGGAGAACCTCGTTTGGAGTCTGCCTGTTTTCTGCTTAGACGTGTACCTAAACTATAACTAATCTTGCTTCATATTTTTACCCGACTGCGAATGAAAAAGGGTTATGTATTTGAGTGTATGTATGTATGTTTCTTTGGCATGCCCTAGAGCCTAAGCGGCTTGTCGTAATTTTATGTGAGTGGTGTCAATAGATACGTCTTAGTCGTAAGCAAGGCATCATTAAAAAATTAATGACGATACACAGCAGTGCATACAAATTAAAATTACGCATTACAAATTTTTAGCAGTCGAGCTCTTTTGTAGTCGCTTATTTAGTTTTTAACAACTAGTTTAGTATGAAAAGCATATATTTGAATCATCTGCTATTGTCCTTTCATCCATTATAATAACTTTTTTTTTTTTGTAACTGACCTGGTTAGCTACCACCCTCAAATTGCTAAAATCTTTCACTAAACACGTAACAATGTTTACAGACAGCTTCCTTTCCATTAAAGCCAGTGTATTCCAAAATTGGCGTGCTTCGTCTAGGGCCACAGTTTTGCTAATTTCCATAGGTAAAATACATCCAAATCTAGTCGCGGCGATTGTAATTTGGTAACAAGATAATGTGGTGGTCGCAGAGTCGTAACTGTTTTTATACTTCTATATATCTTCTGTGAGAGGTTTAGTCTTAAAGTTTAATAATAGAGTTTAACACATTTTTACTAAAATGTGCCCGATAAGCTTTTGATAACATTTCGTAAAGAAGACTCAATATCCTTTGAGAAAATTTATGATATAGGACTGTAAATTATATTCTAATATCTTAATCTAACTTAAATTAAATCTTACTTCAAATAATTGTACATAATTTTTTTTTTCACTGAATATTAATCTCGAACAATCAAATAAATAATATTCGTCTCGAGCAATCTCATCTCTATTCTAAACTACGTCTAAAGTTAGTTGGTGCGTCGACAGCTTCACGATTACGAGAGGCTGGGCTTAGAGAGTATTTCTTTTTGGACACTGAGTTTTAGAGCACCCGTAATTTGAGCGACTGATATAACAAAAGCTTTTTTGACCGATTAAGCGCAGCAAGCAAAAATGAATCTGTCCGGCAAAAAAAAAATATTGTCTGGAAATATAGTACGTGTATACAAGACATAGTTTCCATCATCTCATATAGATGAGACTTTGTGTACCGGCTCTTCGAATTTTCAGATTTTTGGTGTCAAAGATTTTTATAGTATTTCCCCAAAAAATTAGAAAAGTTTCGCAACAAAACTATAACTCCGACTTACTCACTCATAATAGATTTTAATTGTAAATCAATGGTATAAAATTCTGTGACGATGCCACAAATCAAGTGACAAATTGGAAAAATATGGGATAAAATAGGACATTTGGGCGCCGCGCCGGTGCGAACACTAGCCATTGTTATCCAGCAGGGCAATGTAGCCATTGTAATCGGTAATTTGCATCGGGTAATGTCAGTGGCGGGCTATTTGATACATGCTAAAGATATTTGCCAGTTTGTGATTTAATTTTTGTATTTATTTGTATTATGATTTTATTCTTGATTAAATTATTTTCTTGTACCGAAACAAAAAATAGACTACTATGTAGCTATTAGAATATTTACGATCATGAGTGCGCAAATCACGAGTGCCTAAACCTACAAAGGTGCTCAAAACCCTATTCCTAAGCGGAATACCTCGGGTCTAGTTCGAGCACAAGTAGAAGTGGATTGAACGTTACAGATGAATAGTTTCAAGTATTTCGGAACAGTTTTATTGGTTCAATTGAAGAGAAAGGGGTTCCGTATATATTGCTTTGTGCAACCTTGAACTTTTGCCGATGGGGAATATCTTAGGACTAATTTGGGCTTCTGATGTCAGGACCGCTTCACCCAGCGACCTAACTTGACATAACGAACTTTCTTACGTTTTTTGTTGTAATAATGCCTAAATAAATATTTCTGATCGTACATATTTAGTACACAGGTAAAAAAATTTTTTTTTATTAAATTTTAAAAATAATTATTTTTTTATTTAATTTTGTATTGTTTAATATGCGCTTGTGATATTAAACTGGTATGAAGCTTAAAATATTGTAGTTTTAAAAAAATATTTCAACGTCGATATTATTAGGCTTAGATAAAGTTGGAAACGTAGATGAACTAAGCTGAAAATAAAACAAAAAATAATAATAATATATGGGTTGATCTTTTAACAAAAACATGCATCACTTCTATTGTATTTTCAATTTTTTTTGTCACAAATAAGCCATATTCTATTCTATTTCCTTCCGCTAAGTTTACATCCTACAGTTAGAGTAGAGTATATTTTTCTCCTCCTCCTGTCTCAAGGATTCTGACATAACCTGTGATTTTCATACAAAATCGAAATGTAGACAGTAGAACTTAGATTCAGCGTTTTTATTTATGAAACATTCGATGATTGTATTAGTATAGTAATTTTTTAAAGGTTGGCAGACATTGTTATTTTATTACCACTTTTTTACATATTTTTTTCACCATCAAAATTTTTATCATTTTTCATTCATAAGCCTATCGTAATTCTATCGCATCTCTTCTACCAACGCCAAAGCGACCAACAGAACCAATTTTCAACCAAAATTCTGACACTATTCAGGGCCGAGAGTTTCCGTAACTTAAACGCTTCCTAGACAAAATCTCACAATGAACCAAGTATACAACTGAAACATGCTTATTCAGACTGCAGTAGCAGCTAAGCACAATTAAGACTTAACTTAGAAATAGCTATGTACAAACGTAATTCATATACATGCTTACTTACCATGTTTGTTGCTTAAGTGTTAACATACACGGAATCTGCAATTACTTGGGCGTCTTAAATCTGGAAGAGCTATGGAGTTAGCGATTTCATAAGTGGAAGCGGTTTTATCGAAATCATTGCAACAAGAGTTTGTAGCGGCCGTATTAGTGAGCTTGTAGATTTTTTTCTGAATAAATGAGATTATATATATTCTTTGGCATACTGGCGTGTCTAATTTTTCGAAATCACCTTTAAAAGTGTATTTAATGTTTTGTTTATTAGTATTTTTCTCAGCGATTGTGAGACAGATCGACTTGATTTTTTGGAAAGAGATAGTTTGAGTTCTAAAGCCACACGCTACAACGATAATAAATATAACGCGGGCAAAAACTAGCATATTATATATTAATCTTTTTTAATACTTAATCGCCAAATTCCTAGCCCGTAACTGGCTGAAATTAGGGTATAATCCCACGTGGTCGGCTTACTCTCTGCCATATTACCTCTGCCCGTGGACTATCTAAATTCTACGTCGCTCGTAAAGGGAATAAACTCTTTTCATTTGGCCAGTTCGTTATTTCGGACACCTCGGAATAATTCTCTGTTAGGGTAATTAAAAGTGAATTATGTTTCACACAAACGTGATGGTTGTAAAAATGTCGGTGTGAAATTAAATTTAGATAGACAAGTGAGTTATTATTTATTTTAGCACTGAAAATTATGTTATGGAAGAGCTTTAAGTCAGTAAAATCAAAGATTAATATTTATTAAACATTATGTAGTATTTTATTGTGCAAACTGCCAGGTTGTGGGATTTGCTGAGTTCTTTATTTCCTAATAGCTGTAATCTCGGTCTCTTCAATTCGTTAGTGAATAGGTTTCTAGGTAAGCGTGCTACATCCAAAGCCGCATCGTCACTTTACATCAAGTAAGTTACGGTCAAGAGCAAGCATATTGTCTATTAAAAAAATAGTCTCGTTAGACTAATAAAGTCCAACGTTATAAATCAAACAAGAATGTAAGTACATATAACATTGTTAATTTTTTAAATATTTGTTACTCTATTCTGCATTGGCCTAGATACGCTTTCACTGGTTTGTTTTTTGTTGTATGAGAGGGTATACTCGTACTTGGTCGTAATTTTATCAAAAAAAACCCTTTAATTAATATTAAAATATTTTTTTATCACATTATTGTTATAAAGGCGAAAGTTTGTGTCTGTGCGCGTGTGTGTTGGTTCCTCCTTCACGCTCAAACAGTTTAACAGATTCGGATGAAATTTGGCACCAAGATGGTTTATAGTTACCCTGGATTAACACATAGCCTGTCTATTTTTATCCTGGAAAATTGAAGTGTTCCGGTATTTTTATTCCAGTGACGTTATAAAACATGTAACATGTAAAATACTCTCTAGTATTCTGTACGAACTAAGTTTGCAATCCCGCGGGATACAAGTTAGACACATGTCCAGCGCGGTATTACCACACATCCGGCACAGCACGTAAAAACTAACTCTTTACCAACCTCTAGCTTAATTATAACAATTAAGAGTAATGTTTGTACAGTTTTAGATATCTCTAGGGTTTTAAACGTAAATATTATTATATGTTCCTTTTAGATTGGATTTTAGCAGACTAGCTGTGCCCCGCAGTGTTAACCGTGGAGATTGGAATTTCCCACGAGATCCCACGAGATCAAATGATCCAAAAAATGCACAAGTCCACAGCATAGTTTTTCTGCCGTAAAAAGTAGAATATGGTATATACTACCATTATATAGTTATATACTACCATTATATAGTTATATACTACCATTATATAGTTATATACTACCATTATATAGTTATATACTACCATTATATAGTTATATACTACCATTCATTGCACACGGGATTACAATGACAACTATCTAATAGAAAAAAAGTATCTAAAAACTAAAGAAAACTATCTAATAGAAGCGCTCTGTACCCATAGTTAGCGGAGTATACCGATATAGATGACTACATAAGTTAGGTACTCGTACCTACCTAGTAGATGACATTGCAGTGTGCGTTTCTGCCCTCAGATTTCCGTGATTAAAAGTAACCTATATGCTATGCTAAATTTCATCTACATCCAATTACCAAGTTGTCCGTGAAAAAATAACAGACATATGCAATGTTGCTTATCCTTTCAAGCAAAAATTGCTGAACCGATTTCGATGTAATTTAGTACAGTGATAGCTCAAACTCTGGATTAACATACACATAACATAGGCTACTTTTCATCCTGTATTAACGCGGGTAACACCGCAGGGCGCAGCTAGTTTGTCATATTCATTTCTAGTACCTAACTGATACCCGCGGCGTAGCACGTGACAAAATTTTCACCCCCATTCAAAACATTTTAGGGATTGAAATTCCAAAAAATCTTTATAAGTACACCTCTACGCCCTACAGCGGTTTAGGTTCTACGTTGATTGTAATCTGTCAATCATTCAGCCAAGACTAACTTTTATATACCTATATAGATTTTATATATTTAAATAGACCATTGATGGTTATGAGTGTACAAATCCGAAAAGAGGTCAAATTACCTACTAATCGTGTTCAATGACTTAACTGTCTAGCAAACTATAACTTATAAAAAAAAACCGTTTCAAAGAAAAGATCTGTGGCCGTTAAAAAATATTAGAAATATGTGATTTATTTTTCAGGTTCCGGATTGATCCCTCTATGAATATTTTTTATAGTAGTGTAGTATACCAGCCTCTTGATTTAGCAGATTGCTAACTGATAATTTAGCAAAACAATGCGAAAGAACTTCCCCTAAAACATGAGCTTTTTCATAAAAAGCAACAGTAATTTGCAATAACGAGTTTTCGCATTTGACTCTCATAAACTTTTATTATTCCAGTGCTTCGAAATATTTATTAAACTATGAAAACGTTTGTGAAACTTCATGCAAACATGCCCGTGCTTTGGGTGACTTGTAAACAATTTACAATTTTTTTAAAGTGTTTAGTGTTAATAAATAGTTGAAAAAAAGAGTTTTAGAGCTTTAGCGAGATAAGTTCAATTGATTTTTATATATTAAAAAAATTAAAGAACTTGTATCACAGTTGTTTGCGTATTAAAAATAATATAATAAATAGGATAGATTTGTATTTTTGTTTGTAACGAATATATTTAACAAGTACT
This sequence comes from Ligdia adustata, assembly GCA_947049295.1. Classification (NCBI taxonomy): domain Eukaryota; kingdom Metazoa; phylum Arthropoda; class Insecta; order Lepidoptera; family Geometridae; genus Ligdia; species Ligdia adustata. The sequence goes on along the minus strand of OX346236.1, from coordinate 9,081,188 downwards.
GGACGGATTTCAAGCAATAATTTTCTGTTAGAAAGCTAGATTATCACTAAGTAACATCAACTGGAATCTGCTATAAGTTAAAAGCTCAGAGATGAACGCCTTAACCTGGGATCAAACTTGCGCCATATTGTATGAAAGGTCATATACCAAGCTAAAATGCTCATATGTGCTGTAGACAGATCATTATTATACATCATTTGCATAACAATCAATAATGTTATTCCTAATTTTCTGAAAGAATGATTGCTATTACATATATTTCAAACGTATTTTTAAAAAAAATTTTAAGGAAAATGTCACTTTCTATTAAAATGTTTCTTTAAGTGCAGTAACTGTAAGTGTATTTAAATATTTTACGTTCAATTTCATTGCTTTGAGATGAATAGTGTATGCAGTATGGAAACTACTAATATTAAACAATATTCTTAAAGCGGAATAATTAATGGTGTTAACTAATGGCTTGAACTCCCTCAGGTTGCTAGGGCGTGGGAACTTCAGTTAGTGGTAGCCTAATCGTTAGAAGAGAAAGGGTGCGGGTTCAATCCCAGGTACAGGCATGCACCTCTTTAGTTTTAACTCAAGTCCATATTATAATTAATTACTACATGTTTAAGCGGTGAAGGAAAACATCGTGAGGAAACCACTTAATTGACATCCATGGTAGAGGTTCCACGGACTCGCACAAAACTCTTTGCGTCTACTCTTATTGTGTGAACTCCCAGGTTTTGGAATTCGCTATCAAGTTTTCTATTTCTCGATAGTTATAACCTCAGTCTCTTCAAATCGCGAGTAAATCGGTTTTTTCTAGGCAAGCGCGCTACATCCCAGACCGCATCGTAACTTTACATCAGATGAGTTGTGGTCAAGCGCAAACCTTTGACTTGACTATAAAAAAAACCTTCTTCTGATGTCTTAAGGTTCAACGGTTTAGGCTCTGTGTTGATTCCTAAGTAATATCAGTGAGTCAGTAAGTCAAGACTTACTTTTATATATACAGATTAATTAGCACTTGGACAATGGGGCACAAATCAAAATATTCCAAAAACAAAACCACCCATACTGCCAATCTTAAACATTTGCGCTCCCGACGCCGCACTGTATAAAAAGATAGAGATAAGTATAAAAAATTCAATAAAAATGAAGATTCAGCATTTTTAGTTTTCATTTTCACGGAGTTAAAGAGGGCAATTTTCGAAGGAAAATAACATAAAAACACTTAAGTTTAAGTAGTAGTTGGCGAGATTAGGACTGAACCTGGACTGTGGAAAATAGAAAACAGTTATGTTTTCCGTTTCCATTCAATTGGCCGGGTTTTTGTTGAGCGTGGGTTTTTGATAGTTCTAGTTCTCATTTTTAGATGTACTAAGTATTATAGGAATTAACGTGAGTCTAAAACGTTGAACCTAGGGACATGACATTTTGAAAGTGTATTTTTATAGGGTGCGGGGGTGTACTTAGATAAGATTTTTTTCAAATCAATCCTTATGGGTTCGAATGCGAGTTCAAAGTTTTAAACTTTTTGATATTCAAATTTGTCGCGGGCAACGTCGCGGGTGACACTTACTACTAGTCTATATATATGTAAAAGTAAATCGTGACTGATTGACTGATAATTTCCAAAGAATCAACGAACGTAGGGTCTAAACCGCTGAACCTAGAGACATGAAACTTAAAAGTTAAATTCATAATAAGGTGCACAGATGTAAAAAAAAACACTTTAATAAAACAATTACTAGTAATTCAACCCCTAAAAGGGACAAATAGGGGTTCAAAATTAAAACTTCATCATGCTCCACGTAATGCAAGCGACGCCGCGAGTACTAGTTAGTTTTACATAAAAAATAGATCACCTTTCCTACATTGACACGCCGTTCAATACTGCAGAGTCAGTTTTCAAACAAAACTCGAATGTGTCCGGGTTTTGAAAACAAAAGTTCAACGCACAAATGTTAGCCCGTATACCGTGACTCATTGTTTTGTTTTAATATAAAACCTATCTGTTGCTATACTACTAGCTATGCCAATAGTTGACCTCGCAAATACGAGCGTTATAGCGACTTCATAGTCGTCAGTCTTTTGACAGTAGTTTCCAAAAAATCTTGACTTGGTATACGAATAACTAAAAAAAATATTTTTTTATCGTTAAGTACGGATGTTTATTTGGATTAATATTTGATCTAAAAAAATCGAACGATTTTACAGAATGCAATAATTTTATAGACTATTTTTAAATAACTTTTTATTTGTAAAAGATGCATACTTAATTAATCGAAATATATTTGGCTTATGTACGATTATGAAATGTAAATTCGCAAATTTCTGAACAATTGATTTTTATTTTGTTTTGAAATTTTTTATTAGACACGTAGTAAACACAAAAAATGGCATCAGTTATTTAACTTATGGTAATATGGTAGAGATTCTACGGACTCGCGCAAAACGCTTTTCGTCTACTTTTATTGTGCGAACGGCTAGGTTTTGGAATTCCCTGGCGAGTTCTCTATTTCCCGATAACTATAATATCGATTTTTTCAAATTGCGAGTAAATCGGTTTCTTCTAGCCAAGCGTGCCACATCATAGACCGCATCGTCGCTTTACATCAGGCGAGTTGAGGTCAAACGCAAGCCTGTTAATTATATAAAAAAATAACCAAGAAGGACGCAACGTATCTTACTAACCTAATTATTTGTACACCACTAATGTACACCTAAATAAATGACTAGGCTAATCCCTAATGCAACAATTAGTAACAAATAATTAATGCTTTTGTTTGTCTGAGTCCATTTGCTGGAAAGCTTCCTCAAGTGCCTTAATATTGCAGTGTCAGTCCTTGCCTTTGTTATACTAATTTAGTTTGCAAGTTTGAGTGGAATTCGAGGAATATTATTATCCTTGTATAGAATGAAAACTTTTTTCATAATCCAGGACAGCTAGTTCTTTGACCACAAGCTCGCACGACCACGGAAGTTATTATACTGTAGCATGCCTAGTCTGAAATACACTGGCTTTTGAGGAAGGCTACCGGAACACATCGTTAGATGCTTGCCGACGGATTTATCAATTTAAGCGAGCATATGGTTTCCTTCTATGTCTTTTCTTCTAACTTCATTAACCTAGCAGGTAGGTTTAGTTTGGTAGGTTCTACGCAATTTGTAAGGACATGGCAATAGTAAAGATATTTTCATATCAATATAAAATATGGTAAATTTTTGTTCATAAGGACATCCTAGTTACATAATTATATTGTTATATCTGGCTGCGGCCCCACAAGGTTTTTTTTACAACTCAAGGCGTGTGCTATAGAAGCCATGATACGATATATTCGTTATACACATTTTTTTAGAGTAAAAACATAGTAGAAATTTTATTATGGACTAAAATCACTAGCTCTACAGATAAAAAGTACTTAATAGATAAGTATGTGATTCATAAAAATAAATAATAGCTATATGTATGTTAAATGTGGGTCAATAATAAGTATGTATGTGTGTCAATGTATCTTTTATTTATTTAATGTTACAAAAAGAAACACATAGGACACAATTTCGTTTCTGCCAAACTGCAATTCAGTTTGTAGCCAGTTGTACTTAAATGCTGTGTACTTATTACATAAACAAGTTGTTATTTTTGACTAACTGCATTGATAAATAACCAATAACAGTTTTTTAATGATCTTTTATAGGCAGGGTAACTTTTAAAGGGGTTATCGAACAGTATGGCGTATCTATTGCACAACGAATACCCAGTGTTGCCCAGTGTATTACCATTGTATACATTTGTCTTGCTGTATGTTTTATTTTGATTGGTGTGCAATAAAGCTATATTCATTCATTCATTAATTTATTCAACGTATGTGTGTAAGTGTGTGTGTTGATATAATCACAAAAGTTAGCAACTGTAACAATAGTTAAAACGGGAACCGATGATAAGTCGGTGGGCGAGATTTGCAAATCAAACTACTTAATCGATTTATGTAATATTGATATGGCGCTATTTAGAATTGTGTTTTTATGAGATCTTATGAAACGAAAAAAATATCATCGAAATCGTATTACATAGCAATAAAGCTCTGATGTAAGTAACACAATATATTAAAAAAAAAACACTAGAATTGATAACTTCATATACATTAAAATTCATATCACAAAATAAAAAGAAAAGAAAAAACCTAATTTACCAAATTCTTACTAAAAATTTTAGTCAATCGACACAAAAAAATAATTAAACGTAAAACATTTAATGCAGAAGATTCTAACCCATAGATAATACACTCGTATATTTTGTTTTACTACACGATATCCCATTACCATACAGAACTCTTATAGTAATAAATAAGAGCACTACAAATCCAAATAGCCTATAAGTTCCTATACAATCGGACAGAGTAATAATATTCAATATTAATAAAACAAAAAACAAATCGTTCTTAGGCATTAGTATTCATTGGTACCAATAAAAACTAAGTGAAGCCAATATATGGACGAAAAGTGCGGTACTGCGAATGGGTAAGGGTCGGCTCCTACTGATAGCGGTGCATTCAAAAGAGAACGAGCGAGCATCTCTAACACAAACTTCTGAATGAATTAAACTGATACAATAGCAACAGCTTTTATGTTTGTCAGTCATTAGATCAGTAGAGTGATGCGGTGATGTGAAAAAGTAAGCTTAAAAAAAATAGTTGAAATAGTTATCTGGCTAGAGTTTCGCATGAATGCAATGAAAACAAGAGCAACCCAGCTATAGTTTTGTTTTGACAACGCTGTGAAATTGAAAACCAGTTTAATATCACAAAAAAAAACATTCAAATCGGTCTCCGAGAAATCAGGTAACGAACAACAACTAAAACATACAGTCGAAATGAACACCTCCACTTTTTGTAAATCGGTAGAAAAAAATGTAAATATAAAATTATTTATAAAGCCCCGACATCGTCATTTTGTGGGGTTAGAAATTAAACATAGTGTACCACTAGTCAAGCCCTTTCATTTCATATCCATATTAAGAAAGTTATCAAAAAATATTCATCATTCATCATCATATAATGCTCCATTTTGTGGCATCGGCCATCTTGAACCAACTTTGATCAAACATAGCTAAGACCACTACTAAGACACTTCTTTTAAACAAAAAAAACAACAAAATCGTATCTTCTGTACCTAAAAACCATGTCGTTTATGCTTCGGTGGTTAAAAATAAAAGCAAAATAATACCCCGCTAGCAAAACGGCCGTACAATACCGCCGGCGCGTTGCCAAATAATATCGTAGCGATGTAAGAGGACATCGTAGAACGACGTACGCGTTTTCTTGTGACGTACTTGACGCCATTTTGTGCGTGACAGGCGCGTTTCCTCATTTCTGATACATTGCTTGGTCTCAATTACGTCACTTCTACGGGAAATGTATTATTGATGCTGATAAGAAGTGTTCCAGTTTGAAAGATATATGCTTTAGTAAAAGCATTGGTATACATTATGTTAGGACTTGTTAACTGGCTTACGAGGGTACCAATGGTACTAATATTAGTTGTCCTCGTAGTACAAAATGGACACTAGTACCTTCAATGGTACAACTTAAGGATACTAGCGAAACTAGGTACTTAAAAAAGAAGAAGTTCTCAATTCCGTGCATAAAATAAAAATACGTATAATTTTCCCGATTTTTCAGCGATGTCTAAACCGTATATGTAGAGTAAGGTTCTCTATAATATTAATTAAATAAATTTAAAAAAGGCCCTGATAAAAATGTCTTTCGCCATTTTGTGGTGGACTGCGTCCATCTTGGATTAGGATTTTATCATAGTGGATTCTACTAGTCAAGCCCTTTCATTTGATACCCATACTATTGCAATTTCAATTTCATTTATTAATGCGTAACATGGGTGTGTACATACAAGTAGATCGAACAATAACAAAAGAACTCCATATTAAGCCCTCCAGCGTGCATTACATTATAAATAAAGATAAATTATACACTTACAATACTTTAGCTAAAAAATAAAATATGTTGTTGTAGTACTGAGAGAGTTGTGACAAATTTTAAAAGTTGAACACTTACCGACTTATTTACCTTTTTTTAACCTATACTGTCTCACTCCTGAGCAAAGGTCTCCCCCAAAGTCTTCCATATTTCATTTACCACTAGATCTAGATAATAATAGTCGCAGTGTTCAGTTGAACTCGCGAGTACACACTCTTTTGTAACCTCATCTTTACACGCTCTTTGCCAGTTTCTTTTATATTAAAATTTCTATGTGATATTGAATACTGCATGGCTCTGTCAAATATTATTAAAGTGGACTAGTAAATGTAAAAAAACAATTAGAATAGTTCGTAAATCTTGTAAATTGGAATCATCATTCACTGAAGTAAATTACCATTTCCTAATTCAAATATTAACTCCTCCTTTCCTCACGTCAGCTAAGCTAATAAATCCTACTAATATGTAGACGTGAAAGTTTGTGAGAATTTATGTGTGTATGTTTGTTACTCTTTCACGTCAAAACTACTGAACCGATTTGGATACAATTTGGTACGGTGATAGCTTAGACCCTGGATTAACACATGGGCTATTACTATATGTTACTTTTCATCCTGAAAAATGAAGTGTTCCCGTGGGATAATCAAATTTCCGCGTGTACCACTGCGGGGCACAGCTAGTTATTTCATACAAACAAGTCGACAAATCCTATCGAATCTAAACAAGAGCTTAGTAAGAATATATTGACCTAAGCTTCCTACTGGAAGGCTTCCTCTAGTCCTTTACAAACAAACTTCTATAACACACACTGTACTGAATATATAGGCTGTTCGGATGAACGGCGTACCTTGCTATCAAGCACAGCTCACGGACCTATGCTTGTTCGGTGCTATAACTTAGCTATAAATTAGCTATAACTATGGAATTTTTTATGCAGAAATAAATGTATTTATTTATTTATTTATAGACCGAGCGAAAGAAACTTCTTCCCTATGAGTCTGTGATACAAATCATTTTTGTTTATCAAGATGTTTGTACGCATTTTGCATATATTTTTCTGTAGATTTTATTAAATAGTTTTTTGCTATTGTACATATAGCTAGAATATAACTGTTTATCATGTAAGTTTTAGCTAAATTTTGTCATGTTTTATAAGTTTGTTAAATTTGCTTAACATTTTGCCAGTAAAAAAATAAATAACTGGTTAAATACAATTTTGTTTAGAAGAAATAAGTTTATATCACAATATGCGTATTTAGTATTATAAACATAGAAAAGTTTTGTTAGTAGACCTAACTTTGGGATAAACCCGAAGTGTCTATCAAAATGTGGTGTACATTTTGGTCTTCAGAGGTTTGGTTTGATAGCGAGCTTTAATATATCTTGATCGAATTGGATTGGATTTTTTGGAATGCCAATGGTTTCATAATACCAATGATAATCCAATGGAAGTAGACAGGCGAAGCTAATTTAATTGAAAACGGTTACAAAGTAGAAACCGATTCATTCGCGATTTGAAGAGACCGAAATTATATTTATCGGGAAATAGAGTTTGGGCAGTGATTTCTACAACTCGACAGTTCGCACAATAAAAGTCGCACAAAGCGTTTAGTGCGAGTCCGTGGAATTTCTACTTTATAGTGGTAGTCACAAGCCTGTCAATAACTGTCATTGTTCTTAAATTTTATATTTGATTGATTTACGTTACCACCGTTAAGTGTATGTTAAATGCATTTGATTTGCGTCTGTTGGTTTTAGGTCAAACAATGATTAACTGTGTTGGTACATATTTATAATTCAATAGTCATCCCCATTCGTATAGATTCTTTGTCGTCAAATAGAATTGCCAATGAGTTTGTTTGTGCTACTAATTTGGAATGCGTCGTCATTTTGGAGAGATTATTTCGTCCACTCGTACTCGTAATGTTAGCAAAAGCTTTTGCTGGTTTTTTGTTACGACAAAAAACAATTATTCGAGTACGAAATTGAATAAAGGCTCGTTTATTGTTAAGTTATCTTATAAAAATAATCTTATCTATAACAATCTTGTACATCTGAAAAAATCGTATAGTATTAAAAAATTACATGATTATGTTACCGTCCATCATAACGGTATTAAACCGTATTATATTGTGCATTAAACTATATTATAAAAACCTATTAATCAAATACATATCAGTTCTCAAAATAACATAAATATATGGTTAAGTTACAAACAAATTTTCGACAAAAAAATTTACTGTCGTCATTTCGACCATCCGGTCTAAATTATTCCAGTCAAGTTGTCGACATACTCCTAATTTTCGCTTTTCGTATTTGAACAAGCGAACCTTTTCGATAAACTCGATAATTGTGCTTAAATTGAGCTTTTGATGTGATGATTGGAGAAGGTAAATCAACACAATTGGTTTTTTGTTCGTCTCATAATAATTTACAAATATTTGCTTTGCTTTTCGATCTCACCCTGTAGGTTTTTGGTTTAAATATATCTTCATTTTATTTTTAGAATCAACGGACACATAAATATTTCTTTTAAAACGTAGATTATTTATTTCTAACTTATCTCCTTGAAACATATTGAGGAGACAAACATCTTTCGGTACCAGTTTCTCCGAGAACATGTTTCACCATTGTTTTTTATATTGACCCTGATTTATTTTCCCATGTTTTCTCCACCTAGTTAGGTTTTTTTACGTTTTTGTATTTTATTTGTAAAATCAACTGCAATTGAAGTAATACTTCTAAAAGTCACACAGGATGTATTTTTCATGTTCCTCCCTTTAGAGAACAGATTGAGGGTTAAACAGGATTATTTATTCATGTTTGACAGAAATAAATTATAAAGAATCAATTTGTTAATGTTAAACTGAAATAAATTGATTATTTGGGTCCTAGTTACTTTGAGAATGTGTTTCTCTCCCGTTTTCTTAGTTGTTACTGGTTTTTTGGTTGGAAAGAAGGAGGGTTACGTTTTTCGAGCGTATAAACGTATGGAGAGTCTAAACGCTCTAGAGTCTAAACGGCTTGGACAGGAGAAACCGATTCACTCACTAGTTTAAAAATCACAGATTATAGTTATCTAACAAAATAATAAATTACAATGACTTTCACAAATTTAACGCGAGAATAATAAAAAGCATAAAAAATGTTACGCTGATAATATTTAAAACAGAAAATTATATTGAATTATCAAAATCTTCGTCATTTTATATTAAAATAATTAAAAGACAATTTCCTTCAGCAAAGTTGTAAACGCAACAAATACGTTCTGGAACCAATTGAACTATATTGTTCATGAAAACATTAAAAATATAGATGTGCTAGCTACCCCCCACGGATATTTGATTATCTCACAGGATCACTGTTAATCCATGACATAAGCTATCCTGGTGCAATTTCACCAGGATCCGTTTGGGCGTTTTTTGCCTTCTCTTCAGCAACTGAGTGACGAATGGACATTTTTTTGCACCGCGGGCTGTCCAGATATATGCTACTTTATTCCTGGAAAATAATCATAACACGAGCGGAGCCGCGGGTAAAAGCTAGTTACTTATAAAGCACCCCTCACTGAGAAGGCTGCTAAGGAGTTCGAGGTAAATCTTATTACGCGTTACGTCAATGAACATCAGAAGAGGGTGGAAAGGTCAGTTAATACAAACCCTATTAGCTAACGCTCGAATACCTGCCGTGTGATTCGTGCTAATTACGATTATTAATAACTTAACACCTTTAATAATCCGAATGTATCTATAATAATTGTTTACGTGTGATATTAATAATAAATATTATAAATAATTAGTAGTAGTAAATAGTTAACCTATGAAATTTTGGGCGAATTGTGCAAAGTGTATATTTTATTTTAAAGTATTTTACTAAAACACAAAGGCAAAGGAAAAAATATTTACAGTTATATACTAATCTAATAATAAACCCTTTGTATAACGGAAAGTTCCCAGAATGCTGGCTGCGTTGCCACGTTGAATGGCATATAATTATAATTTGAATTTTTGGTTTGAGTAAATTAATTATTACTTTATTAGGCAAGTGTTTTTCTATAACTGTATCGTCATTTTCAAGGTCAATACTTAATCAGAGTTTGGAATCAGTGACAACAATGAATTTTTTTGTAACAAGCTTCTCTACAAAGTACATTAATTAGTTTTCCTAAAGATATGCTATCTATAATTCCGGTCTAATTTCAATCATATTGATCAAGATCAAGCAAAAGCTTACGCAACTTGGGCCACTGCCTTGCCAGATCTTTGAGTATTTACTAATAAAGTAAGACTGTTCATTCACTTTCATAACACAAAACATTTACAACCTGCTCATACTTATACATACAGCGACAGCTCACAACATCATCGCACCATTCTATTCAAATTCTATTTTCTGTGTAATATTGTAAGGATCATGACAGGTCGGTCAGTTTTAGTTTCGATCACGAACGTAAGACTTGGCACGTGTCGATGGCTTCATATACAGGCTCAGTGTTCAATTATTTTGATAAAGGTACTTTACAACAAGATCGAAGGTTGATTTTGTTTTATAGTACAAGTGCTAATAATCTTATATTATATATAAATTATAAAATAATACTACGTTAATTATGAAAATATGCTGTGTATATAAATAATAAAATAATAATGCTGTTGATTATGAAAATTTCACGTGCAAATATGGCATATAAAGTAAACTTACGTTCCGATCGCTCTGATTTATTTGTTTACTAAATTCCATTTAGTACTTCGTCGCATTTCAGTAACATACATACATACACATATACCCTCTTACTGTAACATACATACATACATACATACATACATACATACATACACATATAACCAATAACAAAAAAGATCATAAAAATGAGAAAGGGTACCTTTGATCTCAACAGGATTACCTATCTAAAAGACGTTTTGCTAATCAATTTTAGTGGATACTACTAACAAAAAAGTTTTATTTATTTCGCGGGTAAAGCGGCTCTTAACCAACCGGCTCTTTTTTAGGATTCGGGGAATTTAATTTTCTATATAAACACACAAAGAAATTGTCTGTCTGAATGTGTTATTGAAGTTCTCTTTCATGTTTCCATTTCATTATCTAGACAAAAAGTAAAATATGTATTTTAATGATTTGGAATTTTTACATTAGTAAATTAACTTTCATTGACTTAAAGTAGGACTACTCGTCTTATAAAAGCACAGTTATATGAAAATACAATACGACAAGTAAATAAGAAATGCAATACAATAATAAATAAATAAACCGGATCGAAAAACTATTTTATTGTTCAGAAAGCACTTTCCAGTTGGTTCTTTCTGTATAATTTTTTTCAAAAACGGTCAAGTGTCAATATTATTAAATCAAAATAAACTATGAACTTTTACTTTTCTTTGAAATTCTATGTTGTAGCGTAAATTTCTATTGCCGAATTGCAGGCGGTTTTCACTTTTCAAGTATTACTTATGCTCATGACCTACCTACCTCACTTGTGACAAAAACTTAAAGAACCCTAACTAAACTAATTAACTTAGTTTACTTTAAGTTAGTCTAAATTATTAGGTTTTGTACATAATAGTTAGAATACATCTTTTTATCCTGTAAGTTTTAGTGAAATTTTTATAATGACTTATAAGTTTGTGAAATAAAAACTAACAAAACTAAATTTACTTACAAATGTAAAAAAAGAAACTTCTAACCATAGTTTATACGAAATTTCTAAAATAAAAGAGAGATAGACAGCAGAGACACTCAGGAGCGACAGAGGAGCGAGATTGTGAGTGTAGTTAGAGTAAAAAATGGATAAGTGAGAGTCGGACTCTCGCACTAAAATTTCCGTGGTATCTCTAAATTATCAGTTTTAGTTTCTACCTGTTGTCGTTATATCGAGTAAAAACAGCAAAAATCACGTTTGGTTGTATGAGAGCCACGCTTTTTAATATTTTACTAGTTGCGCCCTGTGGTGTTACCCGCGTTAATACTGGATTAAAAGTAGTGTATGTAGCCTATGTCCTAATCCAGGGTCTAAGCTATCTCTGTGCCAAATTTCATTCAAATCGCTTCAGCAGTTTTTGCGTGAAAGAGTAACAAACAGATTCTTACAAACTTTTATAATATTAGTATGATAGTAAGTAGGTTTTTTTAGTATTTATTAGCTATAAAATTACCGAAGTAAATAACCTTTACTTAATATCGGTTAATTATAATCCATACATGTACAGTCGGAACTAACACATGTCTCAAAAAGCATGTATTAGTAAATCAGGTTACGCAACTATTAGACGCGAGACTAGAATGCCGGTTTTTATCTGGCCCAACGTATAAGAATTGCCATTCAGCGTGGTAATGCGGCTAGCATGATGGACACGCTGCCCTCTAGTAGATGGCTGGAGTATTTGGATTATTAGTAGATCTTTAATGGTCTATAGTCTATATCTTTCTGCTTTATTTTTTTGTTGTTGTAGTTAGTCATTTTGTATTTGGTAATAAAGGCACTTGCCCAACTTAAGCAACTTGATCGTGTCACTTATCAAGCAAAATAACTTATTCTGCCAACAATCTCTTTCTATTTTCAGCAAAGTAACATTACGGGAATTATGTAACGAGATAAAATGGAATGCCATTTGTAAAAAGCTGTCTCAGTTTGTTACGAAGATTAATCACAAAGAAGTAGAACGGAAACTCAAGTAGGTAAGTAATTGAGCTAAAAAACGACGTCGATTTTCGACATATTTCTTTAGTCCAATGAATCGATGATATTGTAGTCAGAAATATCAAATTAAATGTTGGCAAATATTCAAATCAGGTGAAGTCAATCAAATTAAATAATAGTTATGTCTTCAATAATGCAAAGCATATATTTTTAGCAAATTTTCAAAAGTTGCTTGTGGTCGTCAAATGTTACTTTTAAGAGAATGCTAGTTGATTACCACTCACCCTGGATATTTAAATCAATAGTTCAAAATATTATCACATTATTGTTTCTTGTAACCACTTACTGCCTTATTAATAAACGCGTCTCAAGTATGAGCGTCTTTTGTCTTATTCTATTCAATGAAATAGAAATAGAAATTGTTTATTTGCCTTATGATACATTAGGCAAGTCATTAGTTATTACAATTTAGGTTTATCGTGTTGTATTACAGTCAAATTTAATTAAACATATAGAACTCAATGAATCAAATTATCATTATTAGAAAAATTTAAGGAACAAATCTGGTAATTAGTAAATATTAATCATAGTTATTATTACATGTCAAATCATATTATATTACTTATATTAATTATAGTTATAATGACATTACAGATCATATTATATTAGTTATATTTATTTCATACAAGAAAGAAGATTCCGTCAATGGTATTGTCATAAATTCTTTTAAGGTGTAAAATGGAATCAATGTAGAACGTTACGCGCTAAATCAAGACAAACAATGATAAAAGTTAAGAGACGTTTATCATTAACGCTACTAGTGTTAACAACTTTTTAAACTTTAAATTAAATTATTAACTAAAACTTTAAGCATATTACGCGTCGATTTTAGAGATGAATAAAATAAATAGTTAATAAAGAAATAATAATAATAATTCGGCAAGAAAACCGATTTTGGTTAGTTAAGTATATTAAAAAAATACATATAAGATCAATAGATATACCCGGTACTGAATATTTATTTTTAATGTAACTTTGTATATTTGCAATTTTTATTGTAGTGTTAAATTGTATATGAGTCTCAGTAACCCGAATTAAACAAATTTTAATTAAGTTAAATTAGACTGACGCTCATACTTTTTCATAAGGCCATTCTGAGTTCAGCATATTAGTGAATTCTCTGGTTATGCTTATTTTTCTAACCTTCGCTAGTAAGTTTCATTGCATGCATGTTCTTTATGATAAATGATATAACATGTTGTATTGTTGTCTGGCTTTGAGAAGGTCAAAATCAGGACTAAATAGGTAATGGGAGAGCTTGTAATTTTAGTAATATAAACAAATGCAAAAATATTGTGGGAATAGAAATATCGCTATTTAAATTTGACTGGCCGGTTGGCGTAGTTAGTAGCAACCCTGCCTTTTGCGCCGCTGGTCTCGGGTTCGATCCCCGGACTGGACAAACATTTGATAAGTAAAAAAAAATTGTGTTCATGAACATGTCTGTTTGAATTGTGTCTTGGTGTTTATTATGTATATCAGGCATCAGGTTACCATAGCACAGGCTTTGCCTAGTTTGGGACCTGAAGGCCTTGTGTGGATGTGTCCCATATTGATTTATTCTAACCAGGGAATCCGCGAGTTAAACGAGACTTAATTAACACAATTTGTTAATTACCATAACATCAACATACATTGATTGTAACACTAGCTGCGCCCCGCGGTTTTACGATAGATATTTGATCTTCTCAGAGGAACCTAGTGGATAACTATAACATGTTAGGGGTGGATAGCACGTTTAATACAATATATGTCTCAGTCGATTAAACTGCTTGATACTAAGGCTAGTTATTCCTACACATATTTTAAATGCTAAAGTGTGTTTTTTGGTATATCCAAATATAATTCAAGGTCAGGAGAGTGCTATATGCTACTTTTTACCCGGGAAAACGAATTAACGCGGGCGGAACCGCGGGCAAAAGCTAGTTTAACTATATTTGCTATCTATCGCTCCATCGCTGCGCTCATTACGTAACTCCAAACCTAAATAACCCTATGTCATGCATAAGGTATCCATTTATATAACATACGGGCTGTATTTCTCAATTGTTACCATATTGGGGTTATTTTTCGGGTTTTTCGTAGTGAAAAACTTAGTTTGCGTTAAGCCGGCCACTTATGAAGGTTCCAAGTAGGGGTTGAAGTGTAGTTTGGATTTTTAAGCAGGGTTGTAAAGAGTGGCGGGACGTGGGGTGAAAGTTTCATTGAGTGGGGTTCATATTTGATGCGCTCGAAGTCTATTTTTTTAGAGATTACTTTCGAGCAAGAATATTGTGAAGTGGTAGATAGAATACTAACCCTATGTTAAGAGTATATATTTGTTTTTAATTTTATATATTTAAAAAAAAACAAATGAGTTTTTTAAGAGAAACATTGGTATGACGAATTTGGAATAACTATTCGGTTTCTATTCCCAAAAGCTCGCGCAACTCCATTCCCGTTCAAAGTAGTTTTTTGTTCTAATAGTGTGCCTAGTCCTAGGGTTTTATGCCTCAATAGTACTTCTCAATCCATTTCTCGGTGGTTTTCAGTTGTTTTTCCACTCCATGGTCACTAATACAATTAATGACGACTCTTTAATTCAATGCAGTAACTTGAGTGATCGTATAGAATCACCACCAAGCAATACGAACGAGAATAATATAACGAAATATTAAACTTTTTAAATTGTAGTATACATGAAACTAGTTTTACATTCGGTTTGATTTATTGCACTCCTTTGCTTCGTCGTTAATAACATTGAAATGAACACGATTGTAAATTTGAATGGTCTATTGCTCTGATAGTCCCGTAGTTTCAACCGCAGATTTGATACACATAGATCGGAAATCTCTCCATAGTTACTGGTAAATTTTTACTTTTACTCAACTGAATACATTTTTTTATAACTAACTAGTTAACGTTTGACCGCGATCTCATCTGGTGGTAAGTGAAGATACAATTGAAGATGTAGCCTTACGTTTACCTAGTAAGAACCTATTCACCTTGCGCTTGAAAACACCCGGGTTGTATTTATCCGGAAACACAGATAATGGCAGGTTATTCCAGTGTTTTGATGATGATGATGTAAAAAGAAAGAAGCAAAACGTTTGGTACGAACTGGTGGTACATCTACCATAAGGGGAAGACTTCCTGCGATCTTCTGGAAGTACAGTAGTGGAATGGTGGAGGGAGGGACTCTCTGCTAACTAATCTAATAATTCACTTCTGATACTTTTCAAGTATTTATATTTATGCTATATGTTCTATAGTTCGCAAATATATCTGAAATCGTACGTGTGTTACGTTTATGCGAAGTTTTTAGTTCGTTTTAGTTTTCCGACTCGCCAGCCAGCCAGTACGAAATAGCAGAGCCTATCGATTAGATTTGGAGTGTCTGGTCTGTAAGCACGGCATCATTCATTTTAGCAGGTGTTTTTTTGCGGAATCATAAAAATTGGTCCATTAAACCTGAGTAATCTGAGAATGTTTTTACCTACCTCACAGTAACAAAATATTTTGGATTAATAAATTAATTATTAATACTAAAGCAAAAATGGTCAAATCCTAATTTTTTTACTAATATTTGTATCATATAGCGTCTATTGAATTTATAATTAATGGAGCTATAACTTTATAAACTCCGTTAACTATTTTTTAAAAGTTATCAGAGTTTATAAATTTAAAAGTTTTGTTAGTTACGTTAAGTTTTTTGAAGTTATTAGTATATTTAAACTGGTTATACATATGTCCCAACAAGAACCACTCTATCTATTGATTTGGCATTAGTTCTATTCTATGGTAAAGTCCGCAGTTAGGTCTGGAGGGACCAATCTATTGTCCGATCGGTATAGTTCGGAGATATTCGGAATAGTTCGCCGATATTTCGGGATAGTTCGGCGATATTCGGGACAGTTCAAGTACAAACTTACGAACATACGTTTATTGCTAATCAGTGATTAGGTTCTGTTTTATTGGGCAAAGTTTCAAGTGTCACTTTAGTACTGTATTGTTTTACGAGTAGCTTGGTACTTTACTGTGAATTATATTTATGGATACTAGGTACTTAGTATTACGAAGTTACGAGTTACGAAGTGTATGGTTATTGTTTACTGACTTTCCAAAGGGAAGTACTCAATTCGACTGTATTTTTTGTTTGTTACCTGATATATCACTACTGGCTTGTCGGATTTGAATTATTTTTATTTTGTTAATACCGCCGACGTGGTCTTATTTTAATTCATCAAATCAAAATTCATCAGTACTTAGGTTATTAAATTTAAAAAAATATGTATCGACAGCTACCGAATTAATTTTTGTAATAATTTTTCCAAAGGCTTGTTTCGACATCACATTACTTCGAGTAGAAAGAAGAAGAGGCGTATTTGATGGCTCTAGCAAATCTAGATTTTAATTTATATTCTACGTAAATAACGTATGTAAGGAGTACTTACGATGTATTCGTGTTACGTCTACTGTGGGGGTTTCATGTTCGCAACAGATTAAAGCATACATAAGTACCGAGTTTTCATACAAATACATTAAATTCAGTTTTTCCCTTTCAGATTGAAGTGTGTGTGAATAGACGGATTTTGATTTTTGATGTGTATGAAATGTGTATTAGTCGGAAGTATTTTTAGCTATGTTTCATGAAAATCGGTCCAATATGGCTGCCGCCACAAAATATCGAAATACAATTTTATTCACAACTCCCTCAATATGGGTATCAAATGAAAGGCTTGACTTTGAAATTACTATACTTTATAATTATTTCAAATCTAAGATAGCTGATAATATTTTGTGAAAATCTTCATGTCCACTTGTTAAATAATGTGAGTATTACCTTCGTCTTCCATAGACTTCCAAGAACTTTCTTATAGTATCTTAACAAGTAAAATCGCGGGATGCAGCTAGTATAGCCTCATAAGCTCATAGCCGTATCTATTGACACCATACCGCTTAAAAATACATCACCCGTTTAGTCTCTAGGACGTGCCAAAGAAATATACATACATACATATAATCGTAAAACATAACCCTCCTTCTTTCACAGTCGGGTACAAATACGACAACCGACTTCAATTTGGAAAATGCCTCTACCTTTTTTTCCCAAACCAAACTATTTTAACGATTCCGGCAAAATTTGTGTGGACCCATTCTTAAAGTAGTATCTTTAAAAAATCTTTAAATG
The DNA here is from genome assembly GCA_947049295.1 of Ligdia adustata. Taxonomy (NCBI): domain Eukaryota; kingdom Metazoa; phylum Arthropoda; class Insecta; order Lepidoptera; family Geometridae; genus Ligdia; species Ligdia adustata. The sequence goes on along the minus strand of OX346236.1, from coordinate 9,063,325 downwards.
GTTCAAGTGTCATTCGGATAATTATTGGATAAAAACATAAAAAAAAATATGACATGAAAAACAAAAAAAAAAGAGTTTCTCGAAGTCTATATTGTTTAAGTAGACGGGGTTTCACACATACCTGATTGTTGGAAAGGTCCAACTATATCTTCGGTTTACATACGGTGAACTTCATCAGGGATGAAATGAGTCGTTCGTGTCCTCAAACGTTGACACGTGTTTCACAAATCACGTTGATGTTCTCGAAGTTTGTAAACATTTTATCAAAAAAAATTGTGAAGCACATTTGTATGAAAACGTAGTACCAGCGTTCCTTCAGTAGCAACACTTCAATTGTAAATTGATAAGCGGTTCATGTAATTTCACATTCAAATACGCTATCATTAATTCACGTTGGGATTTGCAAAACGTTTTGAACTCACATTAAATATGCCGGTAGATGGAGCTTACTGAGAAAATTGTATTATAAGAAGATAAAATACATACATTATGTATATACTCGTAAATAACAAAGACGAAGGCATTGATTATAAATAGATTTAGAAAAGAACATTCTGAATTAGTCAGTGTCTTTACAAACTTAATAAAGAGGGTGTTTTTATTTTGGTGTCGAATTTCTTTTGGAGTATTTTTTCTATTTTATCAGATATGCAAACATATTTTTTTGTTCGAAATGGTACAAGTAAGGTATTATTATTTTATTCCTAGATCGTCGTATTTGAAACGACGATGCGGCCTAAGATGGAGCACGCTTGCTTAGAAGAGATTGAGTCAGTTGTGACTTGCAACTACCCAGATTATAGTCTTATTATATCAGGGAGTAGAGCCAACAGCGAGTTACACAATCTGGCAGTTCGCACAACAAAAGTATACGCAAACCTATCCCCAAGTAAGATCACCTTTTGTGTCAGTATTTACGATTATAATGTATTTTTAATCAAAAAATATATTTTGTTTTTCGTTTAATCTGTATAAGAAAAAACAAAACTTTTTAATAAAGATTTTAAATAGTTTTTTTTTATGGCAAGTGCCTTTATAAACAAAATGACTAACTACGACAATAAAAAAAATATAGCAGAAAGATTACCTATATACCATTTAAGATCTACAAATAATCCAAAAGCTCCAACCCACTACCAGAGGGCATTGTGCCTAGCATGCTAGCCGCGTTATATTTGATTTAAATTGTATTAGAATTTACGAAATACCCGAGTATCGAGTGTATCGCTGCTAATTTAAGCAAAGTAAAGTGATACGTTTTCTCCGCTAAAATATCGGGCGTTAGTATGAAAATAGTTTCGACTCGCGTGTAATTATTTCTGTTATATATTTAGGATAGTGTTTACATAAAGCCGGAGTTTGTTTTAATGCGTATCGTAGTTAATCACTAAGCAAACATTATTCTAAATGAGAATTATTGGAAAATGAGTAAGAAATTGTAGCAGAGAAATAAATAGCTTCACAAACATTTTAGCGCTAAGCAAGTGCCTAGGCATCCTAAGGTTGCCTGGAAGAGATCGCTTTTTAGTGACAAGGCCGCCACTTGTAGCACTATATTTTGTAATAATTTTCACTTGTATTTAAATGAAATGAAACGAAACGAAACGAAACGAAACGAAACGAAACGAAACGAAATGAAATGAAATTTATTTGTCTGTGAGACTAGGTAAGAACATAGGTCTTATATATAGTTTACATACGATTTGAGCTCTTTAATTCTATTTTATGTGTGTCTATAATAAAGAATTGATCTATCAAGTGACTTTTTTTCTGACTAATTTTGCGAGCCAATAATTCCTCGACACGAGGTACTACCTATTTTGTGTCTAGTCATTCAAATAATATGTTGTCTTACTAAGAATCATTGACGTACTATGTGCGTAGTATAATATTTGTCGATGCTAAAAATGAATATACTAAGTTAAGAAAACTGAGTACTTTCGTTATACAATACGTGATCTAAGATTGCACAAGCCTAAGACACATGTCTCTGACGATTGTCTTCTCTTAGCTGTAAGCTTGGGGTATGGGTATTATTATAGGAAGTGGTTAACGGTAACCGCTCTCTGATATTCAATATGGCATCGATCTGCTTTCGAACCGTAAAGGTTTCGAACACTACGATTTCCTATTGCAAATATCCCTAGTAAGTTACAATCATGTGTGCTAACTTTGTGAACTAAAGTAAATTGTATTTATTTTCTGTTGTAGTTTGTAATTTTATTTTAATAAAGGCTCAAAAAATTTTAGTTTATTTTAAATACGAATATGTCGTATGATTACAATTACCTTTATTGTCACTACAAAAATACAACATGAGATCATCATCATCAACCTTTACATACCCACAGCTGAGTATAGGTCACCTCTTCGGTCGCGCGCGCCATCCTTTCCGGTCATTTGCTAATAATTTCGTCCACTTAGATCCTACCGCCCTTGTCACATCTTTCACCCAGCTATAAGGTGGTCTGCCATTTCACGGCCACCATTCTGTGTCTTCACTGCTTTGGTCCACCTACCGTCATTCTGACCAAGTGTCCTGCCCATCTCCACTTGAGTTTTGTGATTCGTCTAAGGATATCTTCGACTTTTGTAACATGAGATAACAAATAGTAAAGTAAAGTAAAGTAAAGTAATATTTATTGACCTTTAAATAACGTTCGTTACAGGCAAGTCTTATTACATTTGAATGAATAATTACTTAAAAAAATTTAACTTACAAATCTCATTTATATACAATTACTTAATATTAGTTCTTAGTTTAATAGTTCTCATGACAAATATTTACATTAAAATTGCTTTGTTTAGTTATTATTAATATTTTATAATGGTTGTTTGTTACACAAGAACGATGATTCTACAAGCTGCATTGACATATATTCGCTGAGTTTATAAAAAGGATTGCTTTCAAAAAAATACTTCAATTTTTGTTTGAATGTAATAAAATTGAGATCCATTACACTATTTGGTAATTTATTATACATCAGTATTTTAGTATAAAGCCCCTGCTTCTTACATTTAGCTAATCTATTTATTGGTAGGATTCGCCCTTTTTTATTATTGCGTGAAATTCTTTTTTCCGGTATTTCCCTATCCTCGTGTACTTCTAATAAACAACTATAAATATAAAGTGATATAACTGTCATTATTTTATCTTTTTTAAAGTGTTTTCTCGCAGAACTACGTTTTTTCAAACCGTTAATTGTTCTTATAGACTGTTTTTGAAATTTTAAGACTTTTATGATATCTTTAGCATTTCCCCAAACAGTAATAGCGTATCTTATAATAGAATGCACGTAGGCATAATAGACAGAGATGAGCGACTTTTTATCTAGTAAAGGCTTAAGTTTAAATAAAGCATAATTACCACTTGCTATTTTCTTGCAAATTTTATCGATGTGCGCATTATGGCTAATTGTATTATCTATTGTATAACCTAGAAATACATTTGTTTTACTAATGGAATTCCCGAAAATACCTAACTTTGACTGATACTGCATAGAGATGGTTTTATCAGAGTTAAGAACAATTCCATTTGCGTCAAACCATTCCTTTAACAATTCCATAACGATACTAATTTTATTTTCTAAATTATGTATACATTTGTCTCTGATACCTACATGTGTGTCATCTGCAAATAAATTTATGTGAGCCCAACTTGGCAATGCATTGGTAATATCATTAATATATATCAAAAATAAGACTGGGCCTAAAATAGAGCCCTGTGGTACTCCAATTGACATCCTACCTTCTGTAGAAATTTGTTCATTAATCGAGACAATTTGACTACGGTTCTGTAAGTAAGTTATCATCATATTTAATTCATGACCTTGAAATCCGTAATATTGCATTTTTAAAATCAATATATCGTGCCTCAAACAATCAAAAGCTTTTGAAAGATCACAAAAGATACTTGCACATTTATTTGACGTATCTAAGGATTCTAGAATGTAATATACTACTTTTCTTATAGCCATTTCTGTTGAGCGGCCTTTTCTGAATCCAAACTGTGACATTGTAAATAAATTATTTTCTTCAAAGTATTTAACAATTCTCGATTTAATAATAGCTTCTAAAATTTTTGATAAAGTTGGCAAAATGCAAACGGGTCTATAATTACTAATATCCTCTATATCCCCTTTTTTAAAAAGTGGGATTACCCTACCCGGTTTCAATACGTCGGGAAATATTCCGTCAGTTAAACATGAGTTTAAGACAATTAATATTAATTCAAATAAATTATCGTTATTTATTATTAGGTTCCGTAAAGTCTTAGTACTCATATCATAAATATCTAACGTAGGTTTTTGCTTCATGTTAACTACTACCTTTTTGAGCTCAGTATAATCTACTGGTCCGAATGAAATAGATGTCAACGGTTTACTACAGTAATTTAAATACTTTTTGCAATCATCCGCGTCAATTTCTAGATTACAAGTTAACGTATGAGCTATGTTGCGAAAAAAATTATTAAATAGAGTAGCAATTTTTTTAGATTCTGTAATACTTGCTCCGCTTTCGGTTTTTACTGATTTTATTCTATTACTTGTATTGCGTCGCGTATTTTGACCTGACTGTTCGTTTATAATTTTCCAAGATTCTTTAATTTTATTTTTTGATTTTTTTATTCTATCTCTATACTGTATTTTTTTTTGCTACGACCATTGTTTTACGTAATATTTTTCTATACTTTTTAATGTTTAATTTTCTTGTTCCGCTAGGGTCAACCTCTTGAAGGATTTCCATTTTGGCTAAATTTTTCTTACTAGTTTCTATACCTATCGACCATTTTTTCTGAACATTTATTACTTGTTTTTTCATTTTTGGAAAAGCTATGTTATAGTAGTATATCAAATCATCGTGTAAAATCCTCGTTCTTGCGTTCGCGTCTCTAGTCATTAGTATTTCTGTTTTTATTGACATATAATTTTTGTTAAACAAATAGTTAAAATAATTAAGGTTATTTTTTGAAAAATTTCGAGCTATATAGGCTGTATTTTTACTATTAACATTTTTGGTATTGAACAATTCCAATTTAATTACATTATGGTCTGATAGTTTACATCCTAAAACTGATCCTCTACAACAACTAAAATTTACAATAAAGTTATCAATGCATGTGGAACTGGTTTGGTTCCTTTTATTTGTCTCGGTTCTAGTAGGTTCATTTAACAACCATTTACAATCAAATTTCTTTAGTATGCCGTCAAGTTTCTTAATATTTTTATCTACTTTTAATACATTTAAATTGAAATCACCTGCTATAATAATTTGTTTCTTTTCTTTGCAAAGTTTATTTAACAGTTTTGTCAATAATTCAAAAAATAAATCTATATCATATTCTGGACGGTAAAGAGCCATAATTACTATTTTTGACAACCTTAACTCTATAGCTGCTAATTCAAAATTTGTTTCAAATGACATTTTATTCAAATCGTTTCTAATTTTAAAATCTAAACCATTTTTAACATATATCGCGGTCCCGCCATGTTCAAAAAATATTCTGTTAAAGTAAGTCGCCAGTGTGTAGTTCTCGACATTCATCGCCTGCATCTGATGATCTTTTCCCCAGGTCTCTGTCAAGCATAACACATCACAATCTTGCTCATTTGCTAAGCTTTCAATCTCTAAGTACTTTTTGTGTATACTACGAACATTTGCATGAAGAATTATCGTTCTAGAGTCGGTGTTTGTGTAATTTGAAAATTTGAATTGTCCGAATTTGTTGTGTTGTATTGGCACCGAATGAAACGCAGTGTTGAAGAATTATTAAATTTGCTGTCTACGCATGCTACAACATTTTCCATTACAAAGTTCTTCAGAGTATTGTAATTTTTAATATTTTCGTGTCACACATTCGGGTCGAGATATTTGACATTTTCGTTATTTTTTGCTATATTAGCTATTTCACTGTTAATATTGTATATCTCTTTGTCATGTGTGTAATTGTAACGCAGGCCAGTGATAATAACTTTAAATTTCCGCTCGGGACTAATTACAATGTTATTCAAAGTTTTTATGTACTTTTTAGGATTATAGTACAGAGAGTTTTCATATTTCGTAATTAATACTGCTACGGTATCTTTTCCAGTTAGATTTTGAATTTTTTTAGAATAATTTTCCAATATTTCTTGATAACCAGCCGCTGGTTTGCAGTTGTTGGTGGCTTGGCAATTCGTTTTTTCAATAATTTTTGAAGCTAATCCTTTACCGATGCTGTCTGAAAATATTACAGTATTTGAGGTTATTTTGGTTCTTGAAGTTTTGGGCGCTGTGGGTTTGTTTATGTTTTTAGACTGGGATTTTTGCTCTAATTGTTTATTATTTTTTCTGCTACTAGGCGGTAAAGGAGTTTTTACGACGCTACAATTTTCTTCGCCAGACTCTAATGAACGTGTATTATTAACAAGTTTCTTTTCGTTTTTCTTTTCCGAAATAATTTTCTTTGAAAAAGAACCTCGTCTTTTAGGCGTACTCATCGCTTCTGTAAAAAGTTTCTTCCACTTCACAGTAAGCGTCTCTTTTTCGGTAATCTGTCTCTTTAAATCAATATTTTCTAGTGACAATTCATCCACTTGATTATGGGCTATTTCTAACTCTAATTTTAAACGGGTAATTTCATTTAACAGTTCTGCTTCTCTTTCATTAATTAGATAGCTACTAGTGTCAGGTAGACTATGCGGTTCATCATCGGAGCTGGTCTATCGAATAAAAATTGTCTCAAGGCTATATCTGGGATAACAATGTTTTTTAGGCGCCTAAATAATACTAATTGTTTTTACAGAAAATAGTCTCGCAATTTGCCAGTTGAAAGCGACTTTTACTTTATCCAGAATTATCTGTTAGGGTTGTGCTCAACCGAAATAAAGTCACAATACTCATCCTAAGGAACAACTTTTACTATCGGACCAACCCTAAATACATGAAAAAACCATTTGTTTCGTACAAAAAAATTATAAGTCATCGACGAAATGTATAAAACAGCTGTTTTTTTTAATTTTATGCATTCTATTAAATGCGTAAGCAAATGAAAGCCTAGTTTATTTGCAGATTGTAATACGCAGAATAGGTGAAAAATTATTTTCACCTATTCTGCATATTTTCCATACATATTGAGGATAAATAAAATTTTATAATCAGTTTAAAATTCACTAACCTAGGACCGTAAAGGTTATGAGCCATTTGGTACTACCCTATCTATACATGCATAAGTAGTACATAGGTAAAATAAAGCACGTCGTATATTGAGAGAACATTTTTATTCTGTGTTATGTTATGACGAAATTTTGTCAACAGTTGCTTGGCACGTCGAAACAATAACTTTATTGTTATACAAAAGTGCAAAGTTGCTTTTTAACCGCGTGCTCACTTTTGATGACCGAGCAAGCGAAGGATTCTAAAATTAGAATCCTGAGCGTTAGCGAGCGAATTAAAAGAGCACAAGGTGAAAAATCTTTGCACTCGAGTGCCACAAGTAACTTTTCATCCCACCGCAGCAAGGAAATGACTTCATTTTTTATTTTTCGGAAAAATAAAAAAAAAGTATTACTCATTTTAGTTTTCTCACTAATTTTTAACATAAGGTTTTAACAATATAACGTAAAAAGATAATGGCGCGCGCAAAACAAATTTAAAAAAAGTACAGCAAAAAGGTTCCGAGTCTGTGTTTTTAACAAAATAAAAAAGGTAGTTAGTAAAAGTAAATAGGTTGAATGAGGTTTTTAATTCACAAACTTAGTGTACACGCATATTCTAAATTCAAATTTACTTTATCCTCTAGCGGATAAAAACGGCATTTGCACTCAGATATCGAATAGCAAAATACTCTTTCCGAGATGGTGGAATGAAAATAGTATTAATTTCTTTATTATTTTAATTTTTTTTGCCTAAATTTAAGATCACATGAGACATTTCACCTCTCAAACAAAAAAAAAAACACTGATTCCAATTCAATGCAGACATTGTTCAGAAATCGGAGAACTTACTAAACTGACGATTATCTTAAACTTTCTCTTTTTTTTGAGTTAGTTGAAAATAATAGTATATTATACTTTTGCATGAAAACCACATATTCCACGCGACTCGTCGAACCTCTAACTCACGAATCCAGTACGCGCCGTGCTTAATTATAACCGCTTTTATCTATTATGTGCGGAAACCTATAGGTACCGTTTTATGTACCGCCTTAATCGGTACCCAACAGCCGTTTGATACCCTTCGATTTGGCATTCTGTGTAATAGGTAACTGATATGATGTGTTTACTCACTGCGACCGATTTAAAGGAGTCGGCGTTGCTCGATCGGTGGCAATATGGCGGCGGTGATATTATTTTTGTATGGACAGTATTTTATAAATTTCGTACTTTTAAAGCTCCTCACCTCCTCCTCCTCACCTACGCAAGTATAATATATGTGAGGATGAGGATTTACAAGGGATTCAAAACTAATAGGTTATTTCAAGTTGATCTAGAATCATGAAATTTGATAAGAAAAATAATTAAAAGATATATAACATGTATGAGAGCAAATATGAATTACTTGAAGCTGTCACACGACATTAAATGAAATATAAACAAGGTTTAGACTTTGATCCCTCATTTAACCCCCTTAGAGGTTGAATTTTCTAAAATCAGCCCTTTATTAATACATCTTCTACAGTAAATATATCTTCCGAATTTCATGGCTCTAGGTTTAGCTGTTTAAGCTTTATATTTATTCCTATCGAATATCATTCACCCACTTTTTTATATACAGGGTTATCGGTTAAGATTACAAAAACTTTCACTTTGGGACCAACTCTAAATTCGAGAAAAAACAATCGGCTCTTTTATACATTTTGTCGACATTTTTATGGAACAGCAGATTTTTTTTTTCTCGAATTTTGAATTGGTCCCATAGTGAAAGTTGTTACTTAGGATGAGTATAGTGACCCCCTTTCGGCTAAATACACCCCTAGCCGATAACCCTGTACATGATAAATTAATTCTTACGTTTCGCTTCGTTTCAAATAATTACTCAAATCTAACACAAATTGGTATATGATAGATCACTTATTTCTTACTAGCTGTGCCCCGCGGTTTCAACCGCGTAGTTCCCCATTGGATTGTCGAGATAATGGGGGAATTACTTTTTTGAAGTCGGTTAAAAAGTATCCTATGTCCTTTCCCGGGGTCCAATCTACCTGTGCACCAAATTTCATCCAGATCGGTTTGGTGGTTTTTATCATGAAAGCGAAACAGACAGACAGACAGAGTTACTTTCACATTAATAATATTAGTTAGGATAATAGCACAATTACACATGTCTTATTTTATATGGAAGAGATTTATTTTATTATATACTACTACTTACATTAAATTCACAAAAATTAGTGTCCGACCGAAAGTTCGGTTTCGGTTTCGGCCGAGTTTCGTCCAAAAATCAAGTTTCAGCGGCAGTTTCGGTTTCGGTCTCAATTGGCCGAAACTGAAACTGATTTCGGAAGTTGTCGTGCACGCTCGCCTAACTTCGTTTCTCCCTTCAACGCTTTGCCGGACGCTGGCGGCCCTGTTCGTTGTTGTCGTGCGCCGTTCGGCTAGCTCTGTAGCAACAAAACTTAGTCAGTGCGCATCGCTTAAGTTTGTTGAACAAACTTAATATACTGTGTTTTCATTTCATGTCCCAATTAATGCAGAATAATAGATAAAATGCACCAAATTTTAGTAATATTAGTTAAGTCCTTATCAAACTGTATCGGGTGTAGTGCGTGGCGTGCCTTTTTAACCGTATTATCCAGGTTAAATGTGTTAAGGTTACCCTCAGTACAAGTTATTGAATGTCGGGACCAGCGGGATACCAACCTAATCCGGCTTAATCTGGTAATTACCGGAATTTATGGTTGACATTACACAATTAATATATGTGCATGTTTGGATAGGACGTTTGTCATTAAATATTAAATGAATATTTAGGGATGGGTTTTTATTGATTTCCTACTAATAATAATAATAATATTTGTTACATAATTTTTTTATTTAACTAGTTTTATCGGATTCATTGTCTTTAGTGTTGTTTTAGATATTCTACAGTGTATCTGGTCACAGGGTAGAGGCTTATCGGTCTTTAGCTAATAAAGGGTACTCAAAATTAACCCTTTATTCTATGAGATTGACTTCAGGTCAATCTAATCCGAGAAAAAAATCATTTTGTTCTAGAGACAATGTTTTGATTGCGACAATGCGCTGATCAAAACAGCAGATTTTTTAGACCACAAGTTCGCACGACTACGGAAATCAGCGATACTGTAGCCCTAAATGGAGCATGCTTAGTCTGGAATACACTGGCTCTCAAGGAAAGCTGCCGGAAAACACCGTTAGGTGCTTGGCGACAGATTTTACAACTTGAGGATGGTAGCCAGGCGAGCAAAATTATAATCGTATTCCAGGTTGGTTCGCAGTGAATCTTATTCGTAAAGATTAGTACAACGACTTATAATGAAGGAATCAATGAATGAATAGTTTATTTGCGATAATTACAACATTAAACATATTATTTACAATTAAACTATCAAAATTATCAAAAGTAATGTTATATTAATCACAACCCGACCCCAACTCAGCAAAATGCTGTTTGTAACAACCAGCGCTGGTCTTCCGCTTAGTGAAACTTAGTGGTTCAGTACACCTCTAACAGATGACTTCTTATGTAATACAAAGCTTTAAAAATACTTATAGCATTAAACATAGATAAAAGCATATCTAAAATCTAAAAAGCATATTGTTCTTTCTGTAATCTGTTTAATTATGACTGAAGCGATCAGATTTAAAAATAAAAAAAAATATTTCGAATAAACTTCATGACATTTCAAGGAAATTGGAATAAAACCGAGTTAAATAATATTAACAGATTAGTAGCTGTTACCCGCGACGCTTCCCGCGTCATACAATTTAGTTGAAAAAAATATTCAAACTTTATCAAAGTTTTCCTTTAGAGGTTATATTTCCAAAAATCCTTTCTATCACACCCTATAATGAAACATCTAGCTATAATGTCTCAAGGTTCAGTTTCCTAGCGAATATCAGTCGGTCAATTTACTCTTTTGGATATACCTACTAACAGATCCGACAAACCTCGTAGCGCCTAATAGTTGATGAAAGATGTCGGCTCGCTCTCTGAACTTGCTAAATTTTTTAAGTTTCAACGCAATTTTTCTAATTTTTCAATGTAACCTTCTAAGAAGTATAAGAAATAATATTTAAAATATAATTAAATCGGTAAAGCCAAGTCTAAACTTATAAGAGCAGGAGATATAGGGGATCATTATATATATACTTAGATGGAATCCCTCGTTATTACTAACAAACATAATAATATGCATAAATGTATAATCCGATTTTAAGAAAAAGAGTAATATCAAGACTTAACATTTCAGTGAAAATAACTTCCTTGAGGAAAATATTAGGTTCCTTTGAAAAAAAAACTCCATTCGGCTTTCACCGATAAAGATTTTAGTCATTTCGATTTTTAAAGTGAACTAGTATTAAACTGGCAAAAAAAACTTTACTTAACTTTTCAACTTTTTTTAATTTTTATACTGGCATTTCGATAAAACTTATATGGGACTACTTTGGGGGTATACTTTTACAAACAATTCTAATAATATAATAAACACGAAAGTTTGTTAGAATGTATGTGTGTGTATTTGTTCTCTTTCACGCCGAAACTACTGAACAGATTTGGATACAATTTGGTACGGAGATAGCTTAGACCCTGGATTAACACATATGCTCCTCTTAATCCTGAATTATCGCGGGAAAAACCGCAGAGAGCAGTTGGTAAAAAATATTCAAAACTTCAAAAAATACAGTTGAATTAAATATCGTATTCTTGTAAATCTCTTCCTCGCTGAATATAATATAAACTGAGATAAAGATATAGAGTAGGTTCGATCGCATCGGATATCGGACATTCGTCCGCCGTCCGTCTTGTTCGCGCCCATCAGCTAATGTTAATCCCTTATTTAGATCCGACCAGCAGGCCGGCTGTGTTTCATTCTAGGTAGGGAGATATACGTGTCATTATATCACACGATGAACATTTTTTTTACTGATTTGCAAACGAAATTGATATTTTTTTGTTTGAGAGGGCTCCTATATGTAAATTTAACATTTAAAAGTTATGGTACCTCATAAATTGTATCATAAACGCTTATAAGTTTGATATTGTCACTATAAGTCACTCATCTCTGTCTATTATGCATACGTTCATTCTATAATAAGATACGCTATAACTGTTTGGGGAAACGCTAAAGATATCATAAAAGTTTTAAAAAGTCAGAAACAATCTATAAGAACAATGAATGGTTTAAAAAAACGTAGTCCTGCGAGAATACACTTTAAAAATGATAAAATAATGACAGTTATATCACTTTATATTTATAGTAGTTTAATAGAGGTACACGAGGATACGGAAATACCGGAAAAAAGAATTTCACGTAATAATAAAAAAGAGCGAGTCCTGCCTGTCAACAGATTATCTAAATGTAAGAAACAGGGAATTTACACCAAAATATTAATGTACAATAAATTACCAAATAGCGTGATGGAACTCAATTTTAAAATATTTAAACAAAAATTAAAATATTTTTTTGAAAGAAATCCTTTTTATAAACTCAGTGAATATATGTCAATGCAGCTTGTGGAATCATCGTTCTTGTGTGATGAACAACAATTACAAAATGTTAGTAGGTAATAGGTAAAGAAATAAATGACAATGTAAATGTATAATATAATAACTATTTGTTCTTAAAACTATTAAAGTATTTATAAGTTAAGTTTATTTATAAAGTAATTAATAATTAAAATGTAAGAAGACTTGCCTGTAACGAATGTTATTTGAAGGCCAATAAATATTTCTTATTTCTTATTGTTTATGAAGACGGGTTTTCACCTGATTGTTTGAAAGGTTAACTTCATCAGAGATGAAATGAGTCGTTCGTGTCTTCAACGATGACACGTCTCGCACTGCCAAAAATTTACGTTAAATGTTTGGTTTGTAAATTAAAATCACTGAAAAAACAATATAGGCTGCTGCTGCTGATTGTTTGTCAATTTTAAAGCGTTTTTTACAACCTGCATTGTTTGCAAGTGAACAATGCGTGTAGCATTTTATGAGACCGGATCGTGCATTCTTAATCTATGCCAGAGCGCTGCTTATCCTATTTCAAATGACACTAAAAAACGCGGCTGCATCTTGACTATAGCGTGCAGTAGTTCATATAAAATATTTGAAAGTGTAAAATCTATCGCCAAGCACATAACCGTGTGTTCCGGTAGCCTTCCTTGAGAGCCAGTGTATTCCAGACTAGGTTTGCTCCATCTGAGGCTACAATATCGATAACTTCCGTGGTCGTGCGAACTTGTGGTCAAATGCCTATCTTTATAGGATAAAAAAACGGATATAGAAGGATTATTCTGCGTGTTATCAATACTAAATTTTTCTTGTCTTGTCTACTAATTTTATGGGAATAACTATAAATAATATAATATCTCCATAGATATAAAGAATAAACCATCTTCAAAAAAAAAACAGTATTATCGCAATCTATTGTCACTTCACATTTACGAGTACTTCTATATATAGCCGTAAATCAAACTATGTAGACATTTTCAACGTGTTTTTTTTATTACCCACGCAGTAACAAAAGCTTCCCGTAGCTCTCTCACTAGGCCGTATGTCATTCTATCGGGTTACCAGATCGGGTGGTCCTTATTTATTACATAGTTAAATCGCGAAATAGCCCCCGCCACCGTTACCCGGGAAATGGAATCCCGATTTTGGACGTAGCTTCGAGGGTATTTAAACTACCTAAATTATTCGCTATATTGGTCAGCTTTACTAAATACTTTTTTTTAAACAGTTTTACAATAAATATATACAATAAAAGTGTTGTTTCTTTTTTTTCACTTAATTAATTGGTTCTTGATTGCATAGAGGCGCCTAGAATAATTCTAAAAACCTTTGTTTGAAAAGTTCAGTATACATACATATGTACATTTTATCGAAATCGTTTCAGTTGTTAGTTTATGCAGTCCAGCTGTTAATATATATGAGCTAAGCTGAAAAAACACATGTTTGATGATTTTAGGGTTGACTTCAGAGTAAAATATTTCATAATACTGCTGAGATTCAAAATTCATACGGGTCATTATATCCCTAACCAATAATTCTGGATGTATGTAAAGTCTTAAGCGATTATATAACCAAGTATCCCTGAAGAATTAATATTCGTGGGTCTACCATCTATTCGGAACTTAATGGGGCCTCTCTGAACACCATCTTTTCTAAAAACGACAAAGGGCTTGATAAAGTCCGTGACGTCATCCACCCTTTGCCCTTCTTAGCGCACCCGCGCTCGAGCGTGGTACAATTTAGAGGAAATTGGCAATTAAATTAGTAAAAATATTTCAGAAATTATTTATTCAAAATGTTAAAATCTAAGACAAAACGATGACCACGTAGAAATTAACTCAAATGAGGTAGTTAAAATTTGGATCTGGAGTTCTCACTTGCATGGTTACAAAGGCGTGAAATGACAAAATTGAAGGCGGGGATAGGTGAGCGTGAGCGTCAAATTAACTGAGCCCTCACCTCTACCGTCACGCAGGTGAGGACTCAGTTAATTTGACGCTCTATAGTTGCAGTATCGTATTCAAATAGGGAAATTTGGGGCGCCATTTATCAACATACTTGGTAGATATATGCAGAATTCAATACCTATTAAATTAGAGTTCTAACAATTTAATAGCAAATCAGCAGTTTCTATTTTTTTAAGTACACAGTTTTATAATATTATCGTCGCGAAGTTCGCAGACTTGCTAGTGAAGTATGTTATTCTCCTATGAGAAATATTATATATTAACATAATTATTATAACAAAATATGAGTAGTTAGATTAAGTATATACCACTTTAGATCTAAAGATAATCCAACCTACCACCAGATTGCAGTAAAATATATAAAGTTAAAAGTTCTTCATTTCGCTTCAGATATGGCACAATAACGTCTTAATTTAACTATTATCTAGGACAACATATGTTTGCTTATATTAAGCATGAAAGTATGCTTAATTTAGCATTAATATAATTTTGTGCATCTTTACATAATTATATAAATTTTTATTATTAGTTTGTACAAATGTTGGTTGCATATGGTACCTTAGAGTAATTAAAATTAAAAAGATTTTGATTTGCGAGATCTCTTGTAACTTGCACTGATTCCTCTGACATTCCTTAGGCGGCTGTCTTCGTGGCACGATATTAAAAATGATAAGTATTCAGTATGGCCTTAATATAGACTTATTGGTACTGACATCAGATTCGGACGGACGAAAAAATGGTCTTGTGGCCTTTCACACTGGCGATAACTTTCAGCTCTCTAGAGGCGATTATTTATTTACTGGTAAGAGTAAAATTACAACAATTTGTATTTACTCTTAGGAGTTAGGTCGTTACAATAGCAATTTGACGGAAAAATTTTAATTACTGTCTATTATTAATCACCTAATATCTCAAGTACTTTATTGATAGTTTAAAAAGTGACAGTGAAATAATTCAGGCGGCGCCTTTACAATTGATACTGTTATTTTGATTCAATAGATACCTTTACCACGGATTTTGTAAAAATAAATATAGCACTATCTCGAATATATAAACCAAAGTACTCACCATTTCAAGCGAAAGATGATTTTTCCATAACACATAATACCTACATACATAACCAAAAATTCTGACGTCAGTTAAAAATCACTAACAGCATTTTAAATATAAAACACTATTTCAAAAAATACTTTATTTTATACATACAAAAAAAAACAGTAAAAAAATGAAAAATCGGCGAGCAATTAGTGCGAGTCAGACTCGCACGCGAACGATTTCTTACTCGTACTTCAAGTTTTTATGTATTGCCGTTATTTTAATGTCAATCAAAAAATGGCATAGTCACGGTTCTTGTATGGGAGACCCCTAAAATACTTATGTAATTATGTTTTTAGTATTTGTTGTTAAAGCGGCAACAGAAATACATCATCTGTGAACATTTCATCTGTCTAGCTACTCGTATCATGAGATACAGCCTGGGGGGCTATCGGCTATCTGTATTGCTTTCAGTATTGCTATAGTCTTGAAAGCAATACTGTAGTTTCGTATCGGCTACGAGAACAAGACCTTAGTATTGCTTTCAGGAAAGCGATGACAATTTTCAAAACAATAAGTGAACAAAAGATTGCAATGACTCCATATATTTGACAGATATTAGCATCGGATAGCGCGATGCTCCCGAACTATGATCGTCATAGCTTTTAAAGCAATACAAATAGCCGATAGCCCTGGTGGCAGACAGAAGGACAGTCAAGTTCCGTTTTTTACCAATAACGGGTACGGAATCCTAAAAAGGCTTAATAATACTAAGTTGCAATAGAAATGAATTTATTAGACACTACTCTTATATATTTATATTAAAAAAGTAAAACCCAAAATGTAATCACCATCATATCGTCAGTATTTTTAGAGCTGCTCAAAAAAGTCTATGAAGCTTACGTAAATCTAATTCATTTAAGTGGTAAAAAGTAATCCAGTTTTACGACTCCTCAGGGGCTCATATAAGTAAACAAAGTATTATGAATTTGACATTGAAATTGTACCGCAAGCCTGGTTTTTTGACCGCAAAAGTTAATCTATATTAACCAACTTCAAAAAGATATTATGATTCTTCTTGATGATGATAAAGTCTTTTTTGTACCTATGCTTTCGATCACACATATACGTCTGAACTGATTTGGGAATATCTTCTTTTGTTTCCAAAATAATTTGTTCAATTGTAATCAAGTTTTTTTTGAAAACTAACTCGTCTTTGATTCATTTGTTTAAAATTAAAAAGTGAGGTTTTCACGAGTTCCTGATTGTTGGAAAGGTCCAACCATAGTTTCGTTTACATTCGGTGTTTCTAATCAAGTGTTAGAAATACTACAATGAAGACAAAAGCTTTATCGGATACATCACTTTGACGACTGCCGTGACCCAGTAGTTACCATAGTTGCTTACCCAGATTGTATTCCCTGCCAGAGCAGGTAATAAAACGATGAGCTTGGATATCTGTCTTCGGGTGTAAGCATATTATAATGTTTAATTATATAAATAATCAGCTTGGACTTGAACTTGAACAAAAAAACCTTTAAGAATGTTCTGACTGAACACTGAAGAAATCTTATTGGGGAGCTGTGACTCTAAAACATTATTACTCATTTAGTTAATTTTAAACTGCCATTAACAATCTTCAGAACGTGCACCAATATCTTATTTTAACGCTTTCTTAGAGCACCAGTGCGAAAGTCACCGGATTTATTTTTCAAACCTTTTGTAACGAATATTGGCGGGTTTTATCCCTCAATATAGATTACGTTGCCCTTAAAATACGCCTCGTTACTCGTAAATCAAGCAAAATGAAAATATCGGAGGTTAAATTGACCATTTAAAGCCGTTTTCTGAAGGAAGCAGTCGGAGCAGTTGTTTGACTTTGGCAGTCGCTCGTTATTTTTTATTGAATACGTTTTTTTTCTCATGAAGTAACTTTAATGATTAAATGCCTGTAAGAGATCGCTATTAGCGATAAGACCGTCGCTTGTTGCACATAATAATATGTCTTATATTTGTGCAATGGTAAGTTTTCTATAGATAGAAAGATAAAAGAAAGATATGTTATAAAAAGGGAATTGAAGATAGATATAATACGAGCATATCGATCTCCCGTCTTGTGACTCATACATATTACATAGTTTGACAGTTATCAAAATTATTTTATTCATTCCTATTGTCAAATAATACTTTGCTGAATTATATAATAAATAACGTCGATATCCATCCATAAAAATAATGATTAGAACGAGACGAACGGCAAATAATTTTTGATTTTCAGTCACCAAATTTTTATTTAATAAATAATTAAAACACATTATAAATTCGTAATAACTTAACTTAAATTTTATCTACGCTATGTTTTTGTTGAGAAAGTATTTCCATTTCAATCAGAATTAAAACGAGTTTTATCTTTAAGTGCCGTCTCACGTTCAACCACTACACTAGTGGTCTCTGCTTACTTAGTGCTCTCTTAGTTTACAGCCAAATTTAATCCGCATAGGAATAAAAAATTATTTTACCAAAAAACTACTTGTACTGACATACTTCATAATTAATATCTAAGTTTCTTGTCACAAACCGGCTTCAACTCAGCATAATGCTGGTTGTAAACAACCAGCGCTGGTCTTCCGTTGGTGCCGGCAGGTGACGTCACGCACGCACACACGCTCGTGCAATGTACATAACATATCATTGAACGACCTATGCCGCATCGTCGATTTATATCAGGCGAGTTGAAACGCAAGTTTGACAGAATTAGCCCGAAATTCTGAATCTGCGGTCTATTTCTATTAGTATGGGAGCCCACGATGCTAAATGGGAATTTACTCGAGCGTCATAGAGACGTATTGTGTTACAAAGCTTGGATGGTAGGTAGTACAAAATATTATAGGTATTTCTCATTTTAGTGGTGGAGGAAGCGTCAGAAGGATAAACATTTTTTTTCTAAGGAAATCAAATCATGTAAATGTTTGAGCGTGTCAGATTATAATATTTTCTATGCTCCACCATGCCTCTGATAACAAATATATGTTAATCTGACAATTTGCATGGTGGGGGTGGCCACACAAGTTCAAAATAGTTAAGAAAAAAGAAACCCCCACTCCCTAACATTCCACTCAAATCATTTAATTATTGACATGCACACTGTTTAGCTAGTGATTATTTCAGGCAAACAAAGTTTTTTTTTAATATTTTGCGGGCTGCTCTATTAGCTCGGCTCTGTATTGAGAGCTTATATTTGGTAGATACACTCAACAGGACCTAAGTAATCTGCCATGTGTTAATCTGCCACGCTCGAGTATGTCACAAAATCCCCTCTTGGGCTCCCTTACTATAAATTCAAGTGGAGCCATTTAAAAAAAAAACGGCACTTGCCACGAAAACTGATGGCACTTGCCTCTAATCTCAAATTACCAGATGGTCTCTGATAAGCGCCCATAATAATTGTTGTATTGCGATTGATATCCGTGACTGACTTATTGATTGATATGGTCTGTTCATATTGATTGATATGGTCTGTTCATATTTGACCCCGAGCCTCTGTCCCCGATCGGGCCAGATAGAAATATATATGTCATCTGCTATAGCTAGAAATCAACATAGGACATAATCCTCATAATCCTAATTATCCTAACTAATTTTATAAATGCGAAAGTAACTCTGTCTGTCTGTCTCGCTTTCACGCCAAAACCACTGAACCGATCTGAATAAAATTTGATACACAGGTAGATTGGACATAGGATACTTATTAACCGACTTCAATAAAAGCAGTTTCCCATTATCTCGATAATTTGATGGAGAACTACGCGAGTAAAACCGCGGGACACAGCTAGTATTTTAATATAAAACTCTTCTTACAGTAAGCACAGTGAACGACAACCTTAAATGCACGCTAGCAACTAGTTTAATCCAGTCGTAGCCGGCTAAAACCGGTTCGATCCAGATTTACCGAGTGTTTTCGTCATTATGCCACCGGATATGAAAACGAAGGTCCCACGGGAGTAAACTTTCAGGTAGAGGAGTAAGAATGTAAGCTTGATGGAGGATGTGGTATTTATATACGTAACGGAACTCAAATAATTTCCAGAATATTAATAGATAAAAATACTGTTAGTGACTAAAAAATTAATCAAACAAAAAATAATAATTTCAGATGTAGGTACAGATAATGCGACTCTTTAGCACCTACTTTTTCCACCTTATAGAGTTTTACTCGTAATAAATATAATAAAATGTTTAAACGTTCAACACTAAATTTTACTGATATTTTATCACAACATTATTGTTTATTTCAATGAAACTTCTGATAAAATGCAAACAGAAAAAGAACATTTAAACATCTAGTATACAAACAACAACATATAAATTATAATGCTTAGCCCATTAATAAAACTGAACTCCCAACAAGCACTATCCCATTCCCACAACAGGGCTACAAAATTACCACATCAATCTCCCAGATTTTCTCACTTACACATCCTAAAATCTCATCTGGATGAAGCAAGCGCGTTTTAGTTCGGGCTCCGACACTTTGAGGATATAAAAGGTATAAAACAATATTGCATTGGAGTGCTGTGAAATTTCGCCTCTATTGTTTTGAGTGATCTTTGGTTGATTGTCTCTTGTGACATTTTTGAGAGAGAAATTTTGAGTTATTTGTACCTTCTGACATATCTAGTATGGAAAGGACGTGTTTAATTTTTGGCCTGGACGGTGTACGTTGTTGGTTTCATTTAGTTTGTTTCTAAAAATTAATCTTGTCTATGTATTTCATCGACAACTTGTTGGTTGTTTTTTAATATTTTAAAATGGCAATACATTAGAAATGCTACCCTCTTGTTCATATCAGTTTCTTATAGTGGCCACATCAATTCCAAGTAAAATACTAAAAAAGATTAATATACGATCAAAAGTTAATTTAAAATCATTAACTATTTGTTTTAATGTGCCCATAAGAAATATTCAATATACGTTTCGTTCGTTTCAAAAAATGCCTAAAGATGTCGTTAATATCATGTACTAATGAAACCTGCGTCAGTTATCTACTTAGTGAGATTCTAGCATCCCTGGAAGATTTTTGTATGCTAGGTGGACTCCAATGGTCACATTGGTCCATCAATTGTACCACTCGACATACATGTCAAAATTGACATAACAAAAACGCGAACGTCACCTTTTTGCGTAATTAAGCTGGAAATATTATGATTCAATTAAATTTTGTACAATGCGATAAGTTACGTTATTTTGAATTTGGTTGATAGACTAATGACTAATAATCCCTAATGTATTTATGGTATCATGTACCCTGTCCCGGCCGGGGCTCCATACATTATTGAAACAACTCTTTTGATTTCGATATGTAATATGCAGCAAGTATTTGTTAATTTAAGGCACTATATTGATTTGAGTTTTTGTCATAAAACTAAGTAACTTTATTGATCTCCTATATTTTATCACTTCCCAACCTAAACTCTCATCTGGACGGAGCAAACGCAATGTTGTTTGGTTTATAAGATTAGAGAGGATATAAAAGGGACAAATGCTATTTCATCGCAATGCTTTGAAATTTCACTGCTATTGTTCTATAGTATAGATTATTTACGTAAAACTTTTCATTTTCTTTGGAAGTAATTGGCATGGTGGTAGGGCGTTTCCTATTGCTCGCCTGGCAAGCTACCATCCTCAAAGTTGTTAAATCTGTCGCCAAGCACCTGACGGTGTGTTTCGGCAGCCTTACTTGAGAGCCAGTGTATTCCAGACTAGGCATGCCCCATCTAGCGCTACAGTATAGCTGACTTCCGTGGTCGCGCGAACTTGTGGTCAAATGCCTAGTTCCTGTAGGTTTTTTTAATCCTGTGTAGGATTAAAAAAACCTACAGGAACAAAAGGGAATAAGTCGCACTACCGTTGTAACATCAACGTTACAAAGTTTTTAACCGTGAAAAGTACAGGTTTTTGAATGTAATGAACGAATTAAAGCAAGAGCGTTTCTTTAGATCTTCAACACTTCTGAGGATACAAAAAGGACTGAGCCAAAGCGATATTGCACTGCGTTTCACGAAATGTCGAGTCCATTATTCGAGTGATGGACGGTTGATTGTGTTTTGTTTCTTTAGTAAATGTTTGGGATATTTGACGAATACGTTTTACAGTACATTTTGAGGTAAAAGTATTTGGTCTCCTTCGACGACGACTTCAAGAAACAAAGAAGATTTTTAAGTTATGAAAAGATTGGATCGAAAAGTTTTTTTTGTTGTTTAGAATGCCAGGTATACTTTTTGATATTGCAATATCAGTTTTAACAAAATCCTGCTGGATGTGTGGTTTAAATACAAATAATTACTAATAACATTTTTATCGGTGTCCGCTGAATTAACGTCAGTTTTCCCTTTTTAAAAATTATTTCCAAAATCAATTTAACCTTAAAACAGTTTTCAGTCTGAAAACCTTTCTTTGGACCTACATTACATGTACATTACAGTACATTCCGGACTAGGCATGCTTCATATTGACCACAGTGTCACTAACTTTCGTGCTCGTGCGAGCTTGTGGTCGGATGCTTAGCTGTCATAAATAAAAATAAAATAAAAATGAACACATAAGCTTATGGAATAAGTTACAGTTCACTATACACCCTTATAAGTCACTTTCACTATGTAACCTACTCTGAATTCAAGAAAAAAAATCATTTGCTTCATATATTTTGTCGACGACCGATAGACTTTTTCTAGGGAACAGCTGATTTTTGTTCTCCATTTCAAAGGAGCAACTTTGAATAAAGTTGTGCGCAATGATGAGTATAGAAACCCTATTTTAGTTTAACACACGCCTAACAAATAATCCTAACTAATATTATAAATGCAAAAGTAACTCTGTCTGTCTGTCTCGCTTTCATGCCAAAACCACTGAACCGACCCCGGGAAAGAATATAGGTTACTTTTTAACCGACTTATAAAAAGGAGGTTCTGTATTTGACGGTAACTACGCGGTAAAAACGCGGGGCACAGCTATCGTGTATAAAAATAAAACAAGAAAAAAATTGAAACAGTGATTCCCTTGCAATAAAGGCAGTGATACATTGGTACATTTCCATCGAGCACAGTTAGCGATCTGTCAACTGGCGGATGCTTTTCGCTCGCTAATTGAAACAGCCGTGAGAAACGGAACTGTGACATGAGAGGAGCTACTATATAAATTATAAAGAAGTTATTAAAAAAAACAGGATTTCAGACTTCCATCACGGCTAGCGCCCATAGAATTTCGATTTAAAAACATACTTTTGAACAGATATTGATAACATTCAAATGGTACCACTCGAGAAGTATACGCTTACAAACAAAAAAAATAATAATTAAATCGGTCCTGCCGTTTCCAAGAAATAATAAAAAGTACGGAAAAATAAGAAAAATAAGTTGTCAAATAACAAACCCGTCGAATTTATACGCTGGCATGTGCAATTTCACTTGTTAAGCTGCATTCTTCAATTTCACTTGTTCACTTCTTTCAAAGTCATTTTTAACCACCTGTCAACTACCTTATTTTTTTTATTTATGCATTTTATTTAAAACTGTGCTTGCATGTGTTTGCCGAACATTATTAATATCATATAGTAAATAACGATGTAGCAAACTCCAAATATACGAGATTAATGTATGAACCAAAGCTTTTATACAAGTAGCTGTCACCCAAGACGTTGCACGCGACATAAAATTTGAACATCCATTTAAACCCTATATGGTCTGAATTTGCAACTAATCCTTTCTTAGTAGGTACCTACTCCGTACACCCTATGAAGGACACCCTCCGAAATTTCCAGTTTCTAGGTTCAGACGTTTAGGCTCTGCTTTGATTGTGACCTGTCTGTCAGTCAGTCAGGACTTATTCTTTTTTATATTTATAGACCACAAAAAATATTTCTTAACCTACTTGCATACGAAAAAGTTTTATTGTTTTCGAACTGAACGTTTTCCACGTGTAATTAATTACTCGAAAGTGATCTACATTTCAGTGGTGCGTGGAAAAGCCTAACAACAGAATTCATTGGATTGCTGTATTACTGGTGATCAGTCACTTCATGCATGGATTGAGAGGCTTTGCATTGTTGATTAGACGACCAGACAATTGAAACACTAAAATTACTTTTTTAGGGTCTAGACTTTAGTACTTATATGGTAAAAACAGGCCTCCATTTACAGGACTGCGTGTATGTATGTTTTTTTTTTGACACGTCCTAGAGCCTAAACGGCTTGTCGTATTTTTATGTGAGTGGTGTCAATAGATTTGTCTTAGTCGTGAAAGTGACTTTAAGTACATCAAAATTATAAAAATATGAATTAAGGATGATACACAGATTTAACGATTCAGCAGTCGGGTTTTTTCGAACTCGCTTCTAACCACTTTTTACTTGCTGTTCGTCTGTCCGCCTGTCTGTCACCAGGCTGTATTAAATACAACGTAATAACTGAAAAGATTAAATTTTTACATTTGAAGTATTTCTATTGCCACTATAACATCCAAGTACTGCACTAACAGAATATAATTAATATTTAAGAGCTCCCAAACAACAAACGTGGTGTTTGTTCCATGTTAATAACGAGAACTGGTAGAAACTTGAACTATTGTTGTATAGATTACACGGATAACCCTTAGTGCGCGAATCCGACTCGCACTTGGCCAATTCTTTTTTAAATTATTATTAGCCTAGGTAAACTTTTTCCCTCACAAGCGTGAGGCAAAAAGTTCAGGCAAGCACCCCTTAAGTTTTTCACTCATATGCATATCACTATTAAAAACCTTTTGCTTTACAACTTTAAAGACAAACATCGTAAGTAAATCAGCTTGTTCAAGAAGGTTAATAACATTCAAGTATAAGTGAATATTAAATACTTGATTAGCGTGGTGGACGGCTTACACCCCCTTCACAGTAAGATCCGTGCTCAGCAATTTGTCGCTATGGTCTGATACGAATATACACAAACCTAATTGATAAACAAACTATAATATATTACTATTGAATATTTATTTGGAAGTAATAACTAAAAAACAAAATTAAAAAAAAAAATAAGCGATCGGTACTCGTAGTACCTTCCTTTTTATCTTCCAATATCTTTTTCTATTGTTGTACCTCAGTTGGAACATCAGTAAACGCAGTAATAAACAGTGCTGCAGTCATCGAGGTTGCCAGTAATTAAGATTTACCTTTACTTATATTAAAAACTCGACAGCGCGTTCAGAGATACTTCGTATCAAAGACGGCCTCGTTCTAAGTACTAAGTGACGAGTGTTTTTTACGGGGATTGTATTCTTGACTTTTTCTTTAATAAACGTTGGAAATTTATCTTGGAAATATGTCTGTCTATTTATTTGTTTATATTTCTTATTTTTTATCTGGCTCGACGAATAAGCGTTGCCATTCAGCATGGTAATGCGGCTAGTATGCTGGGCACGCTTGCCCTCCGGTGGTGGATTGGAGCATCTGGATTATCTGTAGATCTTAGCAATTTTTCTGCTATATATTTTTTTGTTGTTGTATTACATATAGATCATTTAAGACTTACAGATAATCCAAATGCACCAACGCACCACCAGAAAAAAAACAACTAAATTCGAATTGGAATTTTTGAACTTTAACACCATTTTCAAATTCATCTCCTAAAGGGGTTGAATTTCCTAAAATATTTTTTTAGTAAGTACATCTTACTTAAGTAAATATATACAAACCAGGTAAATCACGAGTCCATAACTTTACACTTAGTTCAGTAATAATTCAGTTAACAAATACTATGTTCTCACGCGACCAGAACATTCCATTCTAATACAAAACCATTTTCCTAAACAGTACCACAATTTTTAACCCGAAACTACAAAATCGTCGGTCGTTTATTTGACAAATATTCCGGGGTTTTTCGTCCGTGTATACTATCCGGGTCATAGAAATATAAGAAATTACTTAGCTCTACTTAGACAAGTGATCAAGGTATACTGACATGTTAACCCACTCGTGAGCCCAGGTTTAGGAAGACAACAACGTGAAAGTGGCTCACGTTGTTGTGATGAGAAGAAAACGCCGGGAACTAATCCGAAATGTAGAAGGAACTCTGGTAGCGTTCCAATGGAGATCCTAAAGCCTTTCAATGTAAACACAGAAGCAGGCCACCGACGGGGTTTTCGTGGGTAAAAACCAACATAACCTGGTTGTATCCAAAAACAGCCGGGTATCTTGAGATGGATCCCTCCTGTAACCAAAAATATACTAGCAATGAGTATTACATATGAAATTTAGTTATTTTTTCTAGTTCTAATTCGACTTTGCGGTACTCGTAGTATAGCTTACGTTCATATTTTTCGCCGGCATCCAAATCAGATCTTTTATTTATTTAGGTATTTATACATATTGCACGAAAAAATACACTTACAAATAAACAAGCATTTAATTTACAAAAAAATGTGTCATAAATTTAAGTTTTGATTTTGCAATACAATAAAATAAAACAAAATACCAAAAGCATTTCCATCCTTTTGATCACAATTATACATATACTAGAACGACTTTTTCCAATACCAACAATAATTAATCGTTAATTAATTATAATTTCAAAAGATATCACACACAACAACCACTTATCGCTGATGCGTGTGATGCCGCCATTTTTTTATTTGTTCTCTTTCGACGTTTAACGTCATTCGCCGTGTCTCGATGTCGCTTGATAAGTGCTACGCTACATTTTATACCATACTGTCAAGTCTAACTAGAGCTAATAACCACCCAAGCTCGTTGGACCTCAAACCCGTATATACTCACATACACCCGGCAGTCCCTCGGTAATGGTGGCCCATCACATATATGGTCCGATCATGGGCCGTCCATGTATCGGTATTGACAAGTTTTTGTCCGGACCGGCCGCCTTGAAATATTACGGTCACGTACCTATTTTGAAACGTTGATGGAACGGGATACTGCGGGATTGAAAGCGATTTTGATACGCTATGGATAGAAAATAAAGCTACGCCAAATTTTAGGAACGTTGGTTGACGCCATATTTTTATCTCTCAGAAATTTCTATGTTGTTCGTTGCTTAGTAACTTCCACAAATTTTCAAAAACTTGGTCGCTATTATCAACTATTGTAATACTGTGTTGTACTTTTATTTGATACTCGTATCTAAGCCTTGAATTACTTAGTAACTAAGTATTTAAGTTGAAACGACGACAAACGTCTCTTTTATAATGTACCTTAACTTGTTATCATGTAAGTAGTGTAAATCTTGAATAAAAATAAATGTATTTGAACATAAAAACCTATTTCTTGTGGAGGTTCTTCATGCGATAGGTTTCGTCGAATGAGTACACCACGTTAGTCAAATATGGTTTGGAGACTTTACGGCAGGTATCAAGAAAAAGTTTAAAGTTTCGATAAACCTAACAAACACATAACATAATATAGTGTAAATGTATGTGTGTGTGACTGATTTTGATTTAGCTATGATAGATAAAATTCGGTGCAAGATGGCTGGTACCATAAAATGGCGTATATAATTTAAAACTCCCTCAATATGTGTATGTACCTTTCAAGTCAATGTTCTTGGCCAGTAGTACGAGTATACTAAACACTATAATCAATTTCAAATCCAAGATGGCCGCCACCACAAAATGGCGACGTCGAAAGTTTTTTATTTTATTTTGACTTGTATTCACCATTACAACCATTATTTATGGATTATCTGAAACATGTAATCGAATCGACGCTATATCGCTTGAGAGAAAATGTTCGTTCACCCAAAACGTCCACCGACTAGGCTACTGCTTACTTGATAAAATTATAAGCAAATACATTTAAAGAGCAACAGATTACATCACTAGTGCGCTTCCCAGCTTGCCAACTCTATTCACTCGGATAAACAACTAGTGATGTACACAAATCGATATCCGGACGAGCGGAGACGGAGCAAAAAGTACCGCCATCAATTAAAACTGAAACTCGGCCACCTGTCTAGGGAGGGGAATGTCGATAATTATTCACCTGGAATAGTCGGTAATTTATAGTCGCCCTTAAATGGCTCAGTTTATTACTTGCGATAACAATCACATTTTTTGTGTTAGTGAGGGACAATTTTATTAGACGGGAGTGAATTGAGTTAGTACGTTAGTGGTAGGCATTTAAACAGTTTTTGTGCAGTTAAGGCAATAGACGAATGAGTTCGTTTAATATCAAGCTTAAGATGTTGTGTACAGCGATGGTCTCTTTCGGACTTACACCTTATACGACGTGTCGTAGGAGACAGAAGATTTGTCTGAGTTACGTATATAAAAGAAGTAAGTATTAGGTCCTTACATATGAAATTGGCGTTTTATCGTACTTTCCACTTTGATCTCAAATATCTCTTCTTTGGTTATTGATTCCAATTTCAAATTTATACACCCATTTATTTCGAAAACCGTAATTCATTTGTTTTGTCCTCGTTTGGTTTTTTCTTTGCGTTTTTGGTTCCAACGTTTTCGTTCTGGAAATTTCGACCCGCAGAACAAGCCCCGTGGACGGCCGGAGACTAAAGTTGCTAATGAAGAATTGAAAGCTATTGTGGAAGCAGATCCATCGCAAACCACGTCCGAGTTAGCTGCAGGCTGCGGTGTTAGTGATAAAGCTGTTTTAATCCACTTGAAGCAAATTGGAAAGGTGAAAAAGCTTGAAAGGTGTGTACCTCATAAATTGAGTGCAGCAAACCGACAAACGCGCGTCAACTGCTGCATTATATTACTCAACCGGCACAATAATGAAGGGATTTTAAATCGGAACTTTCGGATATTTCAAGTTTTCGATTTTGTAAACTGCGTGACGTAAAGAAAAAACCAAACGAGGACAAAACAAATGAATTACGGTTTTCGAAATACAAATGTATGAATAAATAGCTGTATAAATTTGAAATTGGAATCCCTAACCAAAGAAGAGAATATTTGAGATCCAAGTGGCCAGTACGACAAAACGCCAATTTCATATGTAAGGACCTAATATATACAGTGTATGTCATCCATTGATCTGAAAATTGATAATAAATAAAAATAGCTATGACTTTGACTGACATGACTTTTTCTACATAAAACATGTTAATATAATGTGATTCAATTTGATACGAGCCTTTTCTTAACCTTATGGTGGTACAAACATATTTATTTTATTTATTCAATAACTTTTTCTTTTGCAAACATCAAAACAATGATAAACAGCGAAGTTATTGCTATCCATAAAAAAATCAAAAATATCAGTATCCAACCAACTTACCTCATTATTTCGTTAATTAAAAGCTTTTTGTATTCAAAATGACATAAAATTACGTTATCAATATTCGTATCAAGGATTAATATTCTGAAAACATGAGCAAATATATGCTTTTACTAGTCAATGTGTACTTTATATGTAAATTTAATTTCTTAACAGTTTATCGACAGGACTATATACCGCACTAACTGTGATAGTGAAGTTACATGCTTCAAAACCTAGTTGTTTTGTCGATATCACGAGCTTTTCAATTCGGGCTGAATTGAATTAATACGTTTGTTAGAGTACACACTCTTGGTTGCCGTTAGTTGATGCGAGTATTCAATGGTAAAATATTTATAGACGTTTTAATCCGTAAACAAAACTAAATTATTGGCTTAATTGCTATCAGCATCATCATCTTCATACAGGCAAGTGTCTAGGCTAGTCTAGTTAGTATCAACTAGATACCTCTGACATAGCTCACGATAATTATCTCACCACAAACGACCTGAATTTACAATTTCGGGAGCAAAATACTACTTTAACATTAATTGTCAATCGATAGTTAGTACTAAAAAAAATGATTCTTGCCGCGGATAAACAAAACATTAAAATTTATTTCGTAAATATAGATATTTATTCACGTTAAAAATCGTAAATAAATAACATTACCCACGCATTTTTAAACTGTAACTTCTCTTCATCTGCTGAGTAACACGTAATAACTACACGACGTTCACCTTTAGTTTATTAATAGAGTAATCGATATCGATACCACTTGTTTATCGACATTTCCACATCACTATTCAATCAGCCGACTGCCGGTCAACTCTTCCAATTAATTAGCCGACAGCCCAGTGGGTTCTTTACGAGAAATAAAGTCCAGCATTTGCTGTTTTTTAGGGTTCCGTTCCGTGGCTCACTTTGATCTTCCGCTGTCTGTCCATCCGTCCGTCTGTCTTTTCACTATTTTTGCGCCTTTATTTTCCTTTACCTGTGGAAGCTGGAGTGGTATTTTATTTTAAAGGAGATTTTCTAACAATTTGTTCATAAATTTAATATATATATATATATATATTAAATTTATTTTAAGTTTATTTCATTTATCTAACTTCAATGTCTATTAAATTTGCACACAATACAATTATTACGGTCTTAAATTATATTATAATAAAATATTTGTAAAGATACATACGGAACCCTCGACCCGCAATTCTAACATGCAATTGGCTGATTTTATTTAGAGATACGTAGGTATTTCCAAATTTACGGAAACCATAAAACATTTTTCTTCAAAGGATAAGCAAAGTTTAGTTCGAAATCGGTTTTTAATATTAAGTTTCTTTAGGTTTGCAGACTGACCCACTTGAGATTAAAAGGAAAATAAATGGGACGTTTTAAGATTTTTTAATGATTGCTGAATGAAAAATCTGTTTAGTTAATTAAGGGAAGATGGAGAAATATATTTTAATTAGTTCAATGCTTTTGATGTTGAGTCGACGCGAAATATTACTGTGTTTTTTTTTTGTAATATGGCTATTGGTGTACTAATCCGAAAGGGGATCATTATACTCATAATCTATATATATATATATATATATAAAAGAAAGTCGTGTTAGTTACACTATTTATAACTTAAGAACGGCTGAACCGATTTAGCCGAAAATTTGTGAGAAGGTAGTTTAGAACCAGGAGACGGACTTAGGATACTTGTAATGATCCCGTGGGATAATTAAGTTACAGCGGGTAATACCGCGAGGCACAGCTAGTTAGTAATAAATCTCAGTATGGGATCAAACCAATAAAAAAAAATGTTGTTTCATGGTTTTTTTCTCTAATTAACAGTTGGTACCATAGTAAAAGCTGTTCTTTGATAACCCTTTATAGATACTTGCACTTGACCGCATATCGGCTGATGTAAAATAAATTTTGCGGTCTGAGAGTTAGCACGCTTGCCTAGATGAAACCGATTCAGTCGCGACTTGAAAACATTATGATTAAAGTCAACATAAAATAAGCTGGCAGTGAATTACAAAACAAGTAGTTCGCACATTAAAATTATACGCAAAGTTTTATGTGTTTTATACAAGTTTCTGTTAATATTGCCGCAGAAGCCTTTGCCTCTCATACGATAAGGCGGGATGTTTGATCCTAGGTTCAGGCATGCTTCTACAGTATAGTAGTCGTGAGTAGATTTAATTAAATTGAATCGCTTGTTTTAGGGTGAACATAAAAAAAAAACTCAAAGTAGAAACAGTTTTAAGATAAAAAATCCGATATTTGATAGGATTTTTTTTATCCTACACAGCTAGACATTTGACCACAAGTTCGCACGACCACGGAAGCCAGCGATACTATAGTATTAGAGTAGAAGGCCTAGTCTGGAATATAGGAAGACTGCTAGGTATTTGTATTTTCATTTGCTAGGTATAGTAGTAGAAGATTTATTGAATAATTCTATTAAAGGCACAAACAATATAAGCTGAAGCTTATAAACTATAACAATATGTAAGGACATATAAAATATTAACTGTCAGCCGCTTTGTGCTCGCGACATTAAGCTGAATGTAAAGAAATTTCAAGCTTTGAACCCCCCCCCCCCCCCCTTGACACTCTAAGAATTAAATTAAATTCTACTTTATTTTATTTTATTTAATTTCCAGAAATCCTTTCTTAGCAAACTTAAAATGAATACACCTTCCAAAATGTGCGTCTTTGGATAAGTGGTTTAGCAAATATCGGTCAGTCAGGACTTACAGCTTAGAAGCTTAAGTACCTACTGACTGACTGAAGATAATTATAATATTATCTATATATATATATATATATATATTGTGTGTACAATCATAATGCATATAAATAATTTACCAAACATGAATAGATGAACAAGTAACACTGAACATTTTATTTAGAAACGAACGCGTGTTTGATTCATGTTGTTTAAGAAAACGGGTTTTCACGCGTACCTGATTGTTGGAAAGGACCAACTATAGTTTCATTCACATTAGGTGAACTTCATCAGGAATGAAATGAGCCGTTCGTGTCTTCAACGATGATACGTATCGCACCGTGAAGTTCACCAAATGTGAACGAAACTATAGTTAGACCTTTGCAACAATCAGGTCCGCGTGAAAACCCGTTTTCTTAAACAACATTGAAAATTTTGGAAGTTCCCCGACATTTGTTGTAGCGGCTATCTTGTATTTGTTATTATTATAGGGTATAGTATAGAACTAGTCTATTCCTTTCATTTGATACACATATTAAGGGAAATGTGAAAAAAACTGTACTCCGCCATTTTGTGACCGCGGCCATCTTGGAAAAATAACCTAGCTAAGAACACTCCCACCTCATAAAACTTTCAAACACAAAAATCTAAATCTAAAATCGGTCAATCGGTTGAGAGCTTCGATTCCACAAAAGACATACGCACACCAAGATACGTCAAAATTATAACACTCCGTAATTTTTGCGTCGAGGGTTAAAAAGATTATAAGCATTCTATCAATTTAAAGTCTGATATATATATATTGTACAGAATTTCTTTGCTTCTTTTCATTTTACATCTAGTTTCTCGATCTGAATAGCCGCACAAATGACTGCTAGGTGGTCGTAATTAAGCGATACTGGGATTCAGCTGTCAAAAGCTGCCTCTTGTAACTGAAGCTGGAAAACAGAGCTAAATGTCTCGGAATTTGAAATCAAACGAGTTGTTTCAAGCATTCTTAACTCTTGAATAGGGAAGAGTTCGAAGTGGTTCTGAAATTGAGCTCAGTCACTTTGCTTTGTGTCTACTCGTTACTAATATTGCTCTTAGCGATACAATAGAAACGTTTTATTAACAAATTTTTAGCAAAAATTCTAAAAAATGGTAGTGTAAACAAAAATAAACATTTCTTCTTCTAATTCTATGCATTATATTCATGCACAATTATAAAATCGTCTTTTGTAATTATCCATATTGATTAATAATAATACAGCATTTATTAAAAACAACAAAGGTTCACTATTATGTGACACAATTAAATTTAATTACAATAAATTCATAATTTAGACATTAAACCAGTGTCGGATAATTGTCGTAACGATCACATTGCCGATCTCGGTGTATTAATGCATCGAGAGCCGGCACGCGCGCCTCCGCGAACACACTGAATGCGCTTATATTAAATTAATTAAATAATTAAAATTTGAAAATTATTATTTCATGGCGCCTATTATTCATAAATTAGGTTCAATTTTAATATTCTAATATCGTAATTGAGATTATGTTACACTGTTACTTATTGGAAATTATTTTTCCCGACCAGTAACAGTGCTACTCCTAAGGTGTGAGTGAAGAAGAAATATTATATTTGTAAAACCTGTTCAAGTTTTGTCAAGATTGGTCGAAAAAGTGTATATATTTGTCTTAAAATGAGACAAATATATTTCACTGCTTTCGCATTAATATCTAACGTTCCGCGATACCACTTGTCTACGCGAGTATGAAATTTCAAAAAAAAAAATAAACAAACGTACAAACTAACAAATAAAGGAAAGTTTTCCAGACACCAAGTAATG
The DNA here is from genome assembly GCA_947049295.1 of Ligdia adustata. NCBI lineage: Eukaryota > Metazoa > Arthropoda > Insecta > Lepidoptera > Geometridae > Ligdia > Ligdia adustata. The sequence goes on along the minus strand of OX346236.1, from coordinate 9,029,836 downwards.
ATGTTAAGTATTAAGCATTGCCATTCAGCGTGGTAATGCGGCTAGCATACTGGGCACACTGCCCTCAGGTAGTGGGTTGGAGCATTTGGATTATCTGTAGATCCTAAATGGTCTATAGGTAATCTTTCTGCTATAATGTTTTGTTGGTGTAGTTAGTCATTTTGCTTATGTTAATAAAGACACTTGTCACATTTTAAAGTATTAACTTAAGTATGAAATCTAAGCTTTGAACATGATCCCAGACTGACATTGTAACTTAACCGATAAGTAAAAAGGGGGGAATGTCCAAAACATCTTCCCCGGAGTGGACTAATGGGCAAACACATTAGCGGCCCCTATCGGCAGCGGCAAGTGACGGAGTTTTAAGTAAAGTAAAGGTTTAGAAGTTTTATTTAAGTTGCAGTTAAGAAACGCATTAGGAACGGGCTTGGGATGTTGAATTAATGGTCAAAATTGATTTACTTATAAGTATTTAGAGATTTTATGCTTTATTTAAAAAAAAATATACTTAGTACATGTTGATTCTTTTTTTATTTATATAATTGCACTCCACATTCATTCAGTCTTGATTCGATAGTCAATTTCTACGCGACTGCGATTGAAGGAGGGTTAATTTTTCCGGAGTACGTATGTACATTTCTTTGGCACGCGCTAGAGCTTAAACAGCTTGACGTATTTTTGTGTGAGTGGTGTCAATAGATTCGTCTTCACCTGCAGATAGTCATAGGCTATACTAGATGCATTCCGCGATTTTACTTGTTAAGATTCGTGGATCTAAAGTTCTTGCAGTCGGGACTTTGAAGTCGGTCGATCGGGGGAAGTAACTTTTAACCACTTGTAAACATAAGAGTTTAATCTATTAGGAGAAATCAAAATTATGAAGTTTATTTGAACAAAACACACCATATAAAGGATTGTTCGTTATGTACCATTTAACCGATTTAAAATAGAAGAGAGGGTATAAATTAATTGTTTTTTTTTGCCATATTGATGTCATGGTTCACATTTTTTATGTAGGTACTTTTTGATACTATTATAAATAAACCTATAAACTACGATACATACATATTTAATGAGCAAACAAAAAAAAAACCTACGCTAACAGCTTAGCTTAATACACATTACGCTAAAAGCTTAGTTCGTACTTTGGACTTCCTTATCTAATTGATTTTTATCTATTTTTATCAATCAACTTGTCAATCCTACTGTCAGTTGGCTTGATTAAATACTAATTGATGTTGATTCAGTGGAATATTGAATATTCATTAATTTAAGTGTATCGACACGCATCATTGTGTTTTTTACCGACTGACCGATAAAAAGAATAGGATATTTTTGGTTTTCGTATTACTATGATTTCATTGTCCGTCCTTCTGTATGTCATCAAGCTGTAATTCTAGTGAACCGTTATAACTACACTGCTTCTAAATTTTTTATGTTTTTCGAGTGTACATATATAAGTATGTATGTATATTTCTTAAGCATGCACTAGAGCCTAAACGGCTTGTCGTATTTTGATGATAGTGGTGTCAATTGATTCGTGAGAGTGACGCCGGGTACATCAAAACAAAAAAAAAAGAAATTAAGGATGATTCACAGGTTAAACGATTTAACAGTCGGGGTTTTTTTGAACTCGCTTCTAACTTCTAACCACTTGTTACAAATAATATGTGTGTTGCTGTTATACAAACCAATATTAAAAACAAAGTATAATTTATACAACAAAAGTGTTATTTTTTGCTTTGTTTTACTTTATATAAATAACAGGACAACAGGTAGGAACTTAAACTCTATCGTCCGGTCAAGCTGCCCGAGGCCGCCTTCGGCTAACAGTTCTGTGTTTTCTAAAAAAAATTGTAACTTTAACTATTTGTACTGATAACGGTACGGAACTCTTCATGCACGAGTCCGACTCGCACTTGGTCGATATTTTTATTAATTTTTTGTCTTATAATATTGTGTTTCTATGTTACGCAATAGAGAATTACATCAATGTATATGGTTTCTTTTTTCTCCTTTATTAACATAAACAAGACGTCTAATTACGATAACAAAAAAAATATAGCAGAAAAAATTCTTTAATTGTTATATAATTTACTTAATAACTTATTTCACACAACTTAAAAAGATTATCGAAAGAGTCGCAACTTGCACAACATGCACTAAGCTAAAGTTTTCACAAATAGTAATTTCCTCTCCAAAAACTCCAAGACATTGTATCACAAATTTCCAATAAAAAACGCCAATAATGTAATGAATTAATCCATTAATCTCAATAATGATGACAGAAGCGCCGATAAAAATTAGAACAATGGCGCACAATTCACATGCAGACGTTGTCAACAATTTTTTATTCACACAAATAAAGTCTGTCCGGAAAAAAAAACCGTCACAAGACATGAGGGCGCCACTGTGTTCATTTTAAAGTATTTACTATAATTTATAATACTGTGACGTCATTGTAGCGCGACTATTTATTATTAATAATTTAACAATTGTTATTTTAAACGAATGCGAAAAAATAGAGGTTATGATTTTCGAGTGTATGTATGTATATGTCTTTGGCACGCCCTCTAAGGCGTGCCAAAGACATAAGCCTAAACGACTCGTCGTATTTTTATATGAGTGGTGTCAATAGATTCGTCTTAGTCGTGAAAGTGACTTTAAGTACATCAAATTAAAAAAAAAAAACAATATTAAGGATGATACACAGGATTAAAGTTTAAGCTGTCGGGTTTCTTGAAGTTGCTTATAACCACTTGTTATTTATTATCAATAATTTATTTATTATTATTTTACTTATATGTTAGTTATTATTTAATATTTATGTACTAGGTTGGGGCTGTGATATAAAAAAAAAACAATGTTATTTCCATTATACGCCGCGACGTTTCTCTTTCCGCACAGACTCTACTGCAATCGACACTTCACTTAGGCATTGAAAGGGTAAAAAACGTGGCAATAAGATGTAATGGTGTCAATCTTAATTATACAAGTCGTAGCAGTTATTGTTCCAACTGAGAAATGGTTTAGTATCTTGTCACATTTATTTTTATACTGAGACTATTTAATTTGCCATTTTACCCGACTGCTCATAATGAGGGTAATGTTTTTTGAGTGTATTTCTGTACATTAATTGTATGTTTGTAAAATTGCATACAAGTATGTATGTCTATGTTTTTGTGAGCCTCTACAGCTTAAACCAGTAGATAGATTTTGATGTATGATTACAAGCTAAACTGGTTCGTCATCCGTCGGTTTCAATTAATAAGATATCTTTAGTTTCAGCAGGTGATTTTTGAAAATGTAGTTTTTAATACTTATTTATGTTTATCTAGAATAAAGAGTTATTAAATTAAATTTAACATAAATGAGCGCTTGATCGATTCGACTATAATATTGGTGTTAATCATGTCCGTCCATCGTATAAGTTTTGTCAGTCTGCGTGGTATTCCTACTACTGACATACTGGGTATGATGCTTTCTGGTAATTAATTGGACTAATCAGATTATTTGTCCTGGAGTTATAGAAAAAAAATATCCTTTTTGTAGCGTAATCATAGAATTAAATTATTTTCAATTGCATGGAATCTTTTTTATGTATATTCCCCGAAATTTGAGCGTCACGTATATCGACATTATTGTTTTATAATTTAAAATAACCGCAGATGTTTGGTTGTCGAATTTAAATCAATGTTTCCTTTTTTTACGAATTATTTAATGCTAAAATAGTATATTCCACGTTGTTCGCCTAGGTGAAATGAGATGGGTAAACGAAGTGGAAATTAGAGTGTCCCGATTTCACCTTTGACTCAAATCACCTAAGTGATTTGAATTAGTCGTTTAATTTTTTCTAATAAAAGTGCTTGAAAGGTAACTTTCTATACCATTTTAAAAATCACTAAATCGTATCTTATAGAGACACGGCATCAAATTGTGTTATTGCGTTGTAGTTAAAACTACTACATAGTCTGTGTAGGTAGTCTGGCTCCAACTGCAAATTAATCTGAATTTCTTTTGTTACAGGTGACGTCACAGCAATCAAGAAAATAACCGTTTTCAAAGCCCGCCTTGGACGGCGCACGCAACACCAGATTACAATGACTAGATATTAATGACCCGCCATTAAAACACGGTCACGCGGCCGCCATGACAGTACCGCCGTAATGATGTGACAAACATGACGTGAACAAATCCGAAACTCTGGAAAAAATGTTTGCGATCTCTGACAAGTTCTGGGACCGAAGAAAGGCAGGGGCACGATGACGTCACGATACCGCTTTTACGATTGTATAAAATAATAAACTCTAAAAAAAACCGGATATAACGCTTCGATAGTGAATAGTTGCGCTTTTTTGTGTGTATTTTTAATAATCGCGAGTGTGTTTAATATTTTATTTGCTGTTACGTTCTACGGTATCTGTGTTCGGTTAAGTATCATTTCCGTCTTTGAAGCAATATTAGATAGATTCGTCGTCGACACTAACTGTATATATTATACTACAAACAATTTAATTTAGAATTAAATTTAAATTAAAAATAATACGCTTAAAACACAAAGTTCGATAAAACGGGTAATGATTAGTTTAATTAAGTGAATTCAATTATAACAAACTAGTTTCGGTAAAATTTCGTTCCTATAAACGATACTTCTCTCATTTCACGGGGCCAAAACAAACTAACGATTTCCTTAACACAAAACGTAACCGAAATTTTAAATTGGTACCGAAAAAAAATTAAACCGAAAACTTTGCCGAAAAGCGGTTACGGGTCGCAAGATGGTACCGAATGCGACGACGTTATTCGCGAAGACGACGACACCGACTCTTTTCAACGGTACCTTGGGATTGAACTCTACATTCTTAGTCCCGACTTACATGAGCCAGGAAGAGTTTCTAGCTCTTCAGATGACAAATACGTCCGATGCTAACACGACTATTTCGAACGAAACAACTATCAACCTGGTTCTGAAGACCTGGTACCCGAGCGGCTACTCTCCAGCCCACATCATCATAGCATCAGTGGTAGTGACAGTTCTAATGATCATGGTAGTAGTGGGCAATATGCTCGTGATTATAGCAATAGTGACAGAAAAAGCTTTGAAAAACATACAGAACTGGTTCATTGCTTCTTTGGCTGTATCAGATTTTTTTCTCGGTTTAGTAATAATGCCGTTTTCTTTGGCTAACGAACTGATGGGGTACTGGATTTTTGGGTTTTGGTGGTGTGAAATACATTCGGCTATGGATGTGTTGTTATGTACTGCTTCTATAATGAATTTGTGCCTCATATCGCTGGACCGATACTGGAGTATTACTCAGGTGAGTCCTAGTACTTAATATTATTAATTTAATATTAGATGTTAGTTGATTGTAGATGTGCTTGCGGTTTATTAAGCATTATATATATATATGTATTTATATACAAATACCAAGATAAAGATATTGAAAGTGTAAGGGCAAAGTCAACTCTTCCTTCACCTGTTCAGAATTTATTTCTTGGTAGATTTTATTTCATTTGCAGTTCGTTTTAAAAGTATCTTTAGTCTCCTTATTCAAAATGTCTGGTAAATTGGCTAGGTAGTCTAAGATTTTTCTGGCCAATTAAACGATTAATTCTTAATAAACTTCTTCGTAACCAGATACTTGGAAGTATAAAAAAAACCTTTTAGAAAACTAGATCGATACTGAAAAGTATAAAAAAACATTTAAGAAACAATTTTTTTTAAACTTAATTTTCTTGATGAGCTATGTGATACATTAATTATGGTCGACTCTTCTTTCAAATGCTTACTTTCCAGCAATACATTAACCGCATATACTTTGAAAGTTGCACAGTTTCTATTAAATGATCGAAATATAAATTTGTATATACATTATTGGTACCATAATTTCCGAGCCTAAAGCACACTATATAACTTTACAAACCTATTACGACTTAATACTTGTATCAAAAATACTGTCTGTATATTTCTGAAGAAAATAAAAACACAAACCGACAAAGAAATGTCCGTTCATATTATACAAAACAGTATTTTTCTACGTATACAGACTCGAATTCCAAACCAGTTTCACATATCTGAATTGAAACAAAAAGCATTCACCCCCGAACACAACCCCACTGCTACGAAACCACAATTACATCTCCACCGCCAAAGTTTACCGAACTTCTGCCAGAAATACCGGTTACGTACCGAATGCAGGTTACTAACCGAATTCCGGTTAGGAAATATACCGAATGCCGAATTTCGGTTCCGGGTGCATTTGATACCAATTTTGATGGTAGTTAACAAACTGTTTTGTTGTGCGAAGACTGAAGATAGATTTTGAATAGGTACGTACGGTTTGAATTGTAAGTTCTATTCGTAATGTGAATGGTAATATTTTGCAGGTACATATACAAGGTGTAACAGAAAGGTATGACAATACTTAACGGTGTTAGCCTACCCATCAAATCGAACCCGTTGTGGTACTTAATTTTCCAAAAAAAAAAACTGTCCTCCAAACAATTTGGCCGTTCACGTGACCAATTTTTGTATGAAGAATCTAATATATTTTTTAGGAATTTTGATTAAACATGTTCTGCAATGGGTTTACTTTGATGGGTAGACTAACACCCATAAGTATTGTCACACCTTTCCATTACAAGTTGTATACATTTTTATCAGTCAGCCCTAAGCCAAAAAAAGGACCACTATACTAAACTTATCATAACAATTTTCAAGATGGGACAACTCTAAAATACACAAAAAAATATTGATTGTTTTTGTTATAGAAAACTTTTCGCTACTATGTTTATAACGACCCGGGTTGTGAGTCACCAGAATATAACAAATTCTGACAAAATTATTTTATTTCAACAAAAGCAAAAACTTTTTTACCATAATAATTGCGTTGTTTTAAAGTACTCCTTCTTATACCTAAGTCGGATAGTAATCGTTTTTGTCTATCCACTTATCGCATCCAATGTTGATAAGTTTAACAGCACTATTAAATACAATTTTATGATGCTCATTAAATTTTACACCACAATAAAGTATGAAACTTTAATGGATAACAAGGAAGCTGTCATGCTTTGTGATGGTAGATATCGTGACTAGGAAATGGCAATACTTTACCATAATGGTAGATATAGTAGAAACTTTATGAGGGTACTTGTACGCATCAACTCAGCGTGCCACTGCTGAATACGGGTCTCGTTTATGAGGAGGGTGTGAGCCATAGTCCGCCACGCTGGTCAAACTACGTTTAAAAGACTTCAGTTATCTCCTAAAGACCTTATCTGACAAGCAGGTTTACTGGATAATTGATATCTTTTTCAAATTAAAAAAAGATATGGAATAAATACTCAAATATCGTTATCTGGAAGCGACTTCAAGTTCAAGTTTCGTAACTAAAAATCGTTAAACTTTATTTAAAAAACTAGTAATCGTTTCCGGCTTTGTACGGGTAGTCGAGCTTTTTTTCTAGTAATACTTATAACTTATGTTACTCACTGATAATGTAACTTTCTAACGCCATAGGAAATTTTAAAATCGGTCCAGTACTTTTCAAGTTTCTTCATTACATACAAAAATACAAATATTTCCTCTTTATAATATTACTAGCGGCTCGACCCGGCTTCGCACGGGACATTTTTAGGGTTCTTTACCGGAAAGGTGAAAACGGGTCCCTATTGCTGAGACTTCGCTGTCCGTCCGTACGTCAGTCTACCACCAGGCTGTATCTCATGAACCGTGATAGCTAGACAATTGAATGTTCACAGATGATGTACTTCCGTGGTCATGTAGATAGCGACAAATGGCGATTTATTGAGTTAAAAAGACCAATTCTTGCTGCTATCTACTTCTTGTTTATTTTTACTACTCAATATCATTCCGCGAAAATTTCTAAATCTAATCCTGTGTAAATCTAGTTTGCACCGGATCGCACCGGTACAACCAGCGCGGGCTGGTTCTACGCCGGCTTATTCTGCGTCTAACTGGAATACACCGGATTTATTTGGACGTGATATTCTCGGTTCACGCGATGCATTGTGAAATTTTGCGTCTTTATCGACTATGCTGATTCTATGCATCAAATAGACTCGATAATAAATAAAGTTTTGCTTTTAGCGAAATATTTAAAATCCGTCAAGTGCGAGTAAGATTCGTCACGTATTCAGTTCTGTACCATTATCCAATAAACATCTAGTTTAAGTTTCTACCTGCTTTTGTTATTAATAAAGAGCAAAAAAATTAAATCACTTTTGTTGTATTTTAAATATTTATTTTATCCTGTTTTTAGTATTGTTGCTATAGCGGCAACAGAAATACATCATCTGAGACAATTTCAGAATGATACAACCTAGTGACATATAGACGGACGGACGGACTTACATCCGCTATCTGTCCGTCAGTCCGTCTTCTTAATATTAGGATTCCGTTTTTATCCTTTGGGTAAGGAACTTAAAAACTGCGTAATAATCCTTATCCAATCAAAAATAAGTTAGTCTTTACCAGACATCAGACGAGATTTCCATATCATTTTACATTTCAGTGTATATTCGAAATTCGTTTCACAGTATCCGCTATCCGGTTTCAATTCGACGCGGCTGAATATAAAGTACCGGTTAAACGGAAAGCGGTATTAACGGTTTATACTTAAAAGCGGAATTTGTGACGTATATAATATATAAGAGATCTATAAACACGGAGCTGCTAATTGGAATGAAGCGAATTCTATTATCCTACTTATATTGTAGACACGAAAGTTTATGTATGTGCTCGTATGTATGTTTGTTACTTTTACATGAAGACACTTGTTACTCGTAAGGCTTATCAAGCGTACTTAGAATAATGAATGAGACCAGGAAACAAACAATTAAAAAAAAATAAGCAGTCGTTTGAGTATCTCCTCTCGTTCGTCGATAGAAAAGAACAACAGCTTCAATTCGGTTGGTTTTAAGTTTAGTTATCTAGGTTAGTTATTTAGCTACTGGGATGATATTGATATTTTTAATATCAAAAAATTTGCCTTAGTCGTGAGAGTGACACTGGGTACATGAAAACTAAAATAAAAGAAAGAAAGATGCACAGGTTTAACGATTTAGTAGTAGGGTTGTTTCGAACTCGCTTCTTTCTTTTAAAGTATTTCTTGTACCAACATCTTTAATTGTGTTGTTTTATGTTGTTGTTTTGCGAATACAATTTCTAACAGCTCTTATCTTGTGTAATCGCATTTGTTACCATGACAGTTGATACTATTACGGCAGATATTTGCACAGAATATATTACGAAAATAATTAATAGTTTTCGTATATTGGTATATGGACGCAAATTCAACATAGAGGATTATATTTAATGATGATGATTTATAGATGAGCGAAAGGTATCAAAAGGAAATAAATATTTTAATATTTTTGTATATATTGATTAAATATTGTTATAAAGGTCTTGATTCATTTTCGGTCAGGACGGTGTACGTCTACCAAAAAATGTCAAACGATGTGGTTCAAACCGTGTATTAAAAAATAAACGCGTGAGTCGCCTGCTTCGTCGTGTACAAAAATATCTAAATTCTGTGAATTTTAGTGGAATTATGGCGTGCGTGGAAGTTTTATTTATCCTAGATTGACTCCAATGGTCACATTGGTTATCAAATTGTATCGCCCATCATAAATGACAAAATTGACACAATACAAACGCGTCAATGACCTTTTTGTGTAAATAACATGGAAATGTTTTGATTCAAAATTAATTTTGTACACTGCGATAAGCTACGTTATTTTGAATTTGGTTGATAGATTAAAGATTAAAATTTCCTAACGTATTAAGTGTATCCTGTACACTGTTCTGTTCTGTACACTGTTCATACATTTATAAAACAACTTTTTAGATGGATTCAACGTTATTTTCAATTTAAGACATATTTCATAACTTTGTTCAAGAAATCCTGATACTCAAACGTGAATTCAAGTTAAATAACCTGTGATATAGTACTGTAATTTTTCCATGTCCGTGTCAAATAATATTGTAATCAGCTGTAAATGGCGCCGCAGAAAGATCCCGGTTCAATTCCCGGTTGGGGCAGGTGTTCGAATGATGAGTTTTAACATTTGTCTTCAGGTCTGGGTGTCTATGTACGTGTGCTTGTAAATATTGCATGGTATTTCCGACACAGGAGAAATACTAGTAGAGAGCTATGAATGTGAAACGTTTATTTATTTTATTTTATTCTGCTATTTGTGAAGGAAATACTCCCCCAATTGTTTGTTTCATTTTTGTTATTACTACTCAATCCAAAAAAATATAGTTCCTATCCACCCAATCTTGACTACCATGATCAAAACTGGTTCGAAAATACGATCCATATAGCAAATTCCAGAAATCATTAAAAAATTACAAATCTTATCATACATATCATATTGATGCATTGGACTTTCTTGGGGATTTATAGCAAAAATTAAACTCAAATTAAATTTGTAATCAAGGCTACATAAAGTCTTCATTTCTTCTTATGTCCTATTTTCATTTCTTTAATTGGTATACTTTAATACTTGGTATGTAATGTTTGAGATTTGAATTAAGTTAATTTTTAATTATTTCATATTGATTTTTTATTAATTCAAATATTTTATGAATTATATACAATTCTTACAAAGTAATAACTAAGACTAACTACTACAGCTAACTTAAAAATGAAAGCAAAAATTTAATAAACAGGTTATTTGTAAATTTTATTCGTAGTTTTTATAACTGTAAATGTTCATTTTTTTGTGTTTTAATAAAATACTTAGCGTATATTTCTACTAATTTTTCTTTTTTTTTCTTACTCTTTTTAAGATTTTCTGGTTTACGAAACCAAGTTAAATAAAAATTATATTGCTATTATGCTAATAAAACTTCCAACGCCTATTATCTCATTTAATCGTATTTGTTACCATGATATGAAGATTTCTGCGATTACGAAAAATTAATATTTTCTTCTTGATTTATGATCGTTTTGCAGTTGTGCTTGTATTAATTTATTAAAACAACCCAAAGAGTGCGACAACAAAGAAACGTACAAATAGAAAAAAAATTATAAATAAATCAAATTTTTTTTTATTAATTATTTATTTCAGGTTAAGTATTTGTGTGCATGAACATGTCTGTTTGTCCTGTGTCTGGGTCGTATTAATAGATAATGTTGTTAATGAATTTATTGATTTATATATTGCAATATTCAATGATAAGCCTAAATAAATAATATAATAAATGAAAAAAAAAAACACCTCTAGAGTAACAGGTACGCTTCGCTCGTTCGGTTAATTATCCAAACCCGCCTTCTAGAGTTCCTTTAATACTAACTCTACACAATAAATAAACCCCTGAGGTAAAATAAACACGTTATTTATTGTTCTCATCCGACCATTTTTCTAATATTTCACGTCCTGAAATTCTTGTAATATGAAACATACGGAACCATCATCTCCCGAGTCTCGCACGTCACTTGTCACTTTATTTCTAGAGCAACAATATTTTTTTACTATATACAGGGTTAGTAATAACCTGAAAAAACTTTGTTACTAAAAAACAAAATAACAAAAAAGCTTGAATCTCAAACTCCAACATAACATTTATTATTTGAGTTATTGACTAGAATTTAATAATATTTAGCAATAAGTTATCCCCGAGAACAAATGCGAAAGTGTGTTAGTTGTTTTTTTTTCCTTCATCTCCTCAGCTTGTGACATATAGGCTACTTTTTTTTTTGTTTGCTTTTATCCGCAATTAATTTCTACTATAAGCGGATGTAGTGAGTGTATCATCATGTGTCCAGTGTGCCCTCCAGTGAGAGCATCTCCTGATCTTTATCTCTGAACCCCGCGATCACTCGCTGGGTGTCACGTGTTTTCGCTTCAGCCGTGGAGTGTAGGCTCGTGTTTTTAATTCGCCGGCCAATTGATTAGGGTGTTTTGATAAGCGATGCCTGTATGATTTAGAAGCGTTTGTAACTTCTTCATTAACTGTGCTTATATTCAGATTTTTGTGAATTTCAGTCTTAGTTGTGTACCAAGATACGCCGCTTATTGTCCTTAGAATCGTGTTCTGCATTCTTTGAATTATTGTTATGTTGGATTTTGCAGCTGTTCCCCATAATTGGACACCGTACATCCATATTGGTTTCAGCACGCTTTTGTATATCAGGAGTTTATTGTCTGTCGACAATTTGCTATTTTGGCCAAGAATCCAGGAGTATGCATGATACCTTATTTTGAGAGCTTCTCTTTTCATTAGAATGTGGTGCTTCCAGGTCATGCGTCGGTTCAAATGAACGCCTAAGTACTTAACTTGTTCTTGGTGCGGTAATGTCACACATTCTAGTTGTACAGGTGGACAATTTCCTTTTCGAAGAGTAAAAGTCACTTGGACAGATTTTGTCGCAAATTTTTACTCTCCATTTTCTCAACCAGGATGTTATTTCATCAAGATTTTTTTGCAGTGTTGTAGATGCATCTTTAGGATCGACGTTGCTTGTGAGAATAGCAGTGTCGTCCGCAAATGTTGCTGTGGTAACTTTCTCTACTTGAGGAAGGTCGGCTGTGTATATAGTGTATAAGACCAGTCCCAACACTGACCCCTGTGGAACTCCGGCTTTAATTTCATAAAATGGTGATGAGGCACTCATCTCTCGTACCTGAAATAGTCTATCCCACAGGTAAGATTGTAGAAGAAGAAAGTAGCTGTGTGGTAAATAAGATTTATTTTGTAGAGTAGTCCCTTAGGCCAGACTTTGTCGAACGCCTGTTGGATATCCAGAAATGCTGAATAACAATACTGTTTTTCCTCCAGGGCTTGTCTTATATGCTCATACACTCTGTGCACTTGCTCTATAGTGGAATGCTGCTGTCTGAAGCCAAACTGGTGATCAGGAATTATTTTGTTCTCTTCTAGTATCGGAGTTAGTCTTTGAAGCAATATTTTCTCGAATACTTTAGACATGGTTGGTAGAAGACTGATTGGTCTACATGAACTGACTTCATATGGTGGTTTACCCGGTTTGTGTATCATTAATATAGATGAAACTTTCCATAGTTGCGGAAAATACTGGACTCTCAGCATACCGTTAAAAACCATTGTAAGAAACACTATTGCTTTCCTTGTTAGGTTTATCAGTATCTCTTTGGTTATTAAGTCAAATCCTGGAGCTTTTTTGTCTTTTAGTTCCCGAATTGTTTTACTTTTTCTGTCGAACATAAAAAGGGCGAAACCGCGGTAAGAGCTAATATTTCGATATAAAGCATAACGCGTGACTGTGTACCTTAATTATTATACACGTGCTGTTTGTGTTTGACCTGTGTCTGGGTGTTTAATATGTGTAAGTATGTATATCAGTGATCAGGTTACCACAGCACAGACTTTGCCTAGTTTGGGACCTAAAGACCTTTGTGTGGATGTTGTCCCATATTATTATTATTAATCAGCAAAGAATATCCCTATATTTTCTGCCACTCACTTTTTTAAAACTAGTTCTGTGAACTATTGACCTCTGGACCACACTAGACTAGACACAACTAGACACAAAAATCACGACCGCACATCACCAAACTTTATGTAAACAACATTTTTTTTTTAATTTGTAAAAAAAATGCTGTCGTTGCTTTAAGTGATAAGGTTGTTCGACTTATAAAAGTTAGGAGGCTTTCAATTCATCGAAATCTTATGTTTTATGTTCTCCGATTTTCCAGGGACTTTTTTTTGATTGAAAATGAATACGCAAGTAAAAACTGTTAAGAAGTTTGGTTTACAAATACAGTAATCGTCCTCCAAATTAAAGTCAGTGGTTCCATCTGTAAAGTATTCCTTGTAACTACTTAAAAAGAGCAAGTGAGAAGGCAAATCGATTAAAGTGATCTAACCCATAACAGATTTTGCAGGAAACTATTAACCCTGTAAGTATTTTTTCATAGGGAAGCCCAAGGGAGGTTTCTGTCTACACCTTTCTACAATGATATAGTGCCGGTGAATTATACATGGGGTTGCTTTTTGCCCCGGAGCGTGGGCGGGGGCGGGGGTAGCTGTTATTGAAGCTATTTTCTTTAGCTCCTTTGTGGCTTCCCTTTTTTCACTTATTTTTTATTCTGTAGTTGAATTTCTAGTACCTACTATTGTTTGTTATATTTTACGTTTATTATATACGTTGATCCTGGTTACACGTGCGTTCATAACTTCATAGTGCACACTTATAATTAAATTAAATATTGGTTTAACAAAATAAAAAAAAAATATTATAATTATAAAATATGTTTTTTGTCGAAGTAAAGTAAAGTAAAATAATATTTTTTCACCATTAAATAACATTAGTTACAGGCAAGTCTTGATACATTTGAAATAATTACAAAAAAAAAAAAATACAATTACTTAATAATTGTTCTCATGTACATGACACATATTCTTCATTGTGATTACTTTATTTTTTAGTTAACTTAATATAGTATTGTAAATTTAATGGAATTACTGGCATATATCGTTTAAAAAAGGTAACTTTTCAGCAATACGACCCGTTTTTTATTACGGTTTTTCGTGCGTGTTATTTTCAGATGCTGAATTTTGTATTGTGTTATTATTATTTATTTATTAAAAAAAACTTGGACCGACTGCAGAGCTGAAAAAGAAATTAAACTATTTTTTAATTTAAAAATATTGGGTACCGTATACAGTATGCAGGGCAAGAAACAAAGGGTTTTTTTTAGGCGAGCCGTACTTCTTCAGAGCGACTGTGGCATACCTAAATCCAAAAAAAGAAATCATTAAAACATACATTATATGCGTAGTATAAATAAATAAATATCCAAAGGAAATAATATAAATCCCTGAACTATATAATCCCTTCATATTTGAAATCGTTTAAAACAAATGTAATCGTTTTTGAAAAATGATTAAAATTTCAACTAGTCAGTACTACGAGCAGTAATTCAAAACTATAGACGACTCCATCGAAGTGACAGCATAAAGTAGTTAATATCTGCATTTACTATAATTTATTTCCTTTGAAACCTTCAAAGGAAGTTACTAACTTGCTTTCGTAGAAAATGTGTAAAGCATTTATAATATTCTATTTCCATACACCTAAGAACTTCTGTCATGTTGCTGAGAGGATCATAATTTTATTACAAGAAATAAATATTAAGAATACTTTATAACGCATATAGATCGAAGTTAAAATATCTATTAAATACAGCTTAGAGATGTGACTTTTATCATCTTGGACGAAGCTCAAATCAAATCAAATATTATTTAAATATTGCTTAAAAACCGTCCGAGTTAGTGTAGTGTTTAAAAAAAGTGAAATATAATAATGGAAGTGCTAAGACTTTAAGAGCACATGAACAAAGAGTTTTCGCCTTAACAACTCCAAGAAGAAAAGTGCCGATGTAAAAATTCATAGAGACATTATTTTGTAGACGATTAAGTTAAACTAAAATTACTTATTAGCCTTAGACTTAGGCTAGATTGTAATATTATCAAGGAAATTACGAAAATATTTAAGGGTTCACCTTGTGCAATAGGAAAAAGAAAAACTAGCAGAGTACAATGTTATTATATTAGAAAATGTTATCAATAGTAAGAAGTTTACTATTGTATATTGATTTTGTTGTTATTTAAGATAATCTGTTCAACAATTATATTCAAATTCATTTCACTTCCTAAAAACATGATACGTGGCTTAAATAAAATATATATTTTTAATATAATCCCTGTAAGGATATATCCCTCAAATGGTAAAATAGTGCCAAATAAAAAGTAAATAAAAAGCCAACAAATTACCATAAAAACCTGATATAAACATTTAATTGGTACATTTTTCACCTCGCCTCATAATAGAAAAATTAACATTCCGTAGACGTGCTTGAGGACAATTTATTAATGGGCCCGTAGGGGTAGCGCCACCCCTTGGCCGGGATTTATTGTGACCACTTAGGGCTGCACGGGAAGGGGTTGAATTTTTAAAAAGTACTTTAAGAAGTAGTCTCCTCGGACTCCGAATTAAAATTAACTCTCAGAAAAAACAGCAGCCACACGAAGTTATGTGATGCTTTTAGCGTTTAATTATAATAAAATATCACTAATAACTAAACAACAATCATAATGTAAAGAACTATTAAACTAAGAACTAATATTAACTACTCGTATATAAATAGGATTTAATAGTTTAATATATTGAGTAATTTTTAATTCATGTGTAATAAGACGTGCCTGTAACGAACTTTATTTAAAGGTCAGTAAATATTACTTTACTTTATGGAGTGGCAATGAATTCTACAATGCACATTACTGAAACACTGAAAGTTACTCTAAACATGGGTTCGAACCAAACCTACGCTCTTTTTCTTTTGCTCTTTTTCTTTATTTTTTTTTTTTCACCGACTTTGCTACTACTGACCTATTGTCAAACTATAACCGTGTCGTTCAATCTTATGTGTTGTGTAAAATTCTTATGTTAAATAAAGATCTTTGAAAAACAAAACTAAATTATGTAAAAAAAACAAGTTTAAAAAAAGAAAATAATATAAATATCAATCGAAACGTAGAATAAGATGTTAGGACTGGAGAACACCCAACTGTAATAACTTAAAACCTATATATTTTAACTAATGATATCGCTGGATTTAACCAGAATATCCTATCACCATCTGCAGATAAATATGACTCCAACGACATCAAAATCGGACTATCGGTTCAGGCTATAGAGATCATATAGAGTTCGACTTACATACATACAAATATATAAACATAGACTCGAAGAACACTCAGCCTCCTTTTGGGTAGCCGGGTAAAAATAATTACATGTTCATATGAGAACTAACCACTTGGGCTTCGAACAATCCAAAACTAAGCTAACCTAGTTATAAGAAACCTTCACGGCGGGCAGGATTCAAACCTGCATGCTTTCCGACTAACTCGCCGGGTAACCAAATGCGGCCATCGTCGATACTCTGCCAGCTGCAAAATTTACGAATTATTTTACACCTAGGTTAATTTCACATGTACATAGGGTAACAACCCTACATTATCTGAAATTAAACCGAGATTTCACGTGAAAAACGATTTTTCACACTAATAACACGCTGTCTCTCTGAATTAGGGTGTAATAATTAAAAAATGAAAATGCAATTAGGTATCAGCGGTGAAATCTGTTCCTTTCGGTTAGATAATTGTATAAAGGTTGTACAGGATAATTTCATTAAGAAGTGTAAGCTCACAATATCGACTTGGATTGTCATCGTTAAATAACAAACTTTAAATAAAAATTTCATTTTGTTGTGCCACCAAATTTCTTAGCGACAATAATGGGACTAGCTGACCTGGCGAACTTCGTACTTCGTATGTATTATTACCGTTTAAACGTTACCTTAACTTTTAAAAGCATTTAAAAGCTAAAATCAGGTCAATCGGCCCAGTCGTTATCGAGTTATAGCGAGACAAACGAACAGAAATTGAATTTTATATATATAGAAGATTATTTAACTGAAATTTCAAATTAACATTTTTCATAAACGCGAGCCGTATTTGAGTTGGTTGTAATTATTTTTATGCATTACGGCAACTTGCCGTAGATAAGTTGTATAAAATTATACAGACCATATTAAAGCACAATGACAAAAATAAAATTAATTGTCATCATAAAGGTACAATATTTGAAAATAAAACTATAATTTTCCTGCTTCCCGTCTTATCGTTAAAAGGCAATCTTTTCCAGACAAGCTTTATATGAATATAAAATTAAGTTAAATTAGTGTAGAATGTAATATTAAATTGGTAAGAATTTAATAAATCCGTTCTAATTATATTAGTGCAAGATTCTGGTTTCTGAACGATATAATTTGATCATAGTTAGTGTCCATGATAATGTCCAGTTCATTTAAAAAATCCTTCGTAGAAAACAGAAAATTAAATGCTAGGAAACTGCTAATTCAATTTATTTGTGAGAACAAGAGGCAAGATGATTAGCTGACATGATAGCAAATTATTATTTTTTATCGACTGCGAAAGAAGTGGTGTTATGTTTTTCGAGTGTATGAATTTATATTTATTTCTTTGGCACGCCCTAGAGCTTAAACGGCTTGTCGTATTTTGATGTAAGTGGTGTCAATAGATTCGTCTTAATCGTGAGAGTGACACTGAGTACATCAAAATAATAAAAAAAAGAAATTAAGAATGATATACAAGTTTAACGATTTAGCAGTCGGGTTTTTTGAAAACTCGCTTCAAACCACTTGTTACTGACTGAGCCTAAAGCTGTTTGATAAAATCTTGTTATTCTTTGCTTGAAATGATACACGTTCTAAATTATCATTGATACATTTTTTTGTAATCACTAGTGATAAAAAATGAAAATAAATAAAAAGTTAACTATAGACGTCTGTAACATTTAAATCTGCTGTCACTTTAATGATGTCGCTTAAAAGTTGTATTTTAAAAGTAATCACTTCTATTACTTGTTCTTATTTGTAGTCAATTTGAAACAGTATAAGTTTAGACCCTGCAGTTTACATCTACAGTGTATAAATATTCCGCGCGACTACACAATATTCGTTTTTTATCAGTCGCTTGTGAAATTACCCGTATCTTCTAGACGTCTGCCAAATCGAAATCAGCTGTCACTTTAAAGTTAATTGATAAGCCAATAAATATTAAATTGTAGTTTAATTTTATTGTAGTCAATATAAAACGGTGTAAGCTTAGGCTCTGAATTCCACAGTGAATTAATGTACAATAGTTCCCCGACCTGTAAACGCGACCCAAATACTCATTATTTCTCTGTTTATTAAAGCAAGTTCTTCATAGGTTGGTGCTGGAAGCCTTCAGTTCTAATTACCCGCTCTTTATGACCCTTTTTCTTTCAAACTGGCATGTATGCGTCTGTATACAGTCAGTGTTCACTAAAAAGTTTTAGCTTAAAAGTTTAACATATAAATTGTCACTTAAAGTTGTTACTTAAAAGTTGTCACCTAAAAGTTGTCACTTAATATATTTGTAGTCTAAAACAGTATAAGTTTAGACACTGCAGTGTATTTACAGTAGCATATATCACTAGTCAACATATAAGATACTTTTGGTCTCGGTAAATTAAAAGAGAAGGAATAATAAATATAACGCAGATGAATTACGCTGCGGGCGATTAGCTAGTAGCTATTACAATTTATATGGGACCATTTTTGAAATACTAAACAATTTTATCAAATAGGTCTTAATGTTTTTGAAAAATCGTCAAACACCTAACGAATTGAAAACCTGATCTTTTTTTGTAATCGGCCAAAATAATAATATAATAATAATAATATGGGACAACATCCACACAAAGGTCTTGAGGTCCCAAACTAGGTAAAGCCTGTGCTATGGTAACCTGATCACTGATATACATACTTATATACATAAATACATACTTATATTATATAATAAACATCCAGACACAGGTCAAACAGACATGTTCATGCACACAAACGTTTAATCTATGCGGCGCAGAAGGCAGGGTTGCTACCAACTGCGCCAACCAGCCAGTCGAATATATTTCTAACTAATTGTTATTATTTAACCACCAACGTGAAACAGGCGGAGGTTATAAGTCAGACTGTCTGTCAGTCTGTCAGATCTGCCTGTGGGATCGTATATAGCTAAAGGATGAACTGACTTTGATCTAGACTTTTGTTTGAAAGTTGACTTCATAGAATGTCTTCTTAGCTGTCTACGATTTGATTCTAGCATTTTTGATTTTTGATTGACCGATTATTTGTACTCGCGTATAGTTTATAATTTGTTTGTAATAAACTTAATTTAAAAAAAAATCTAACTTTCCAGTTTTGTAATATCTTTTACGTGCATGGTTGCCAGGAAAGAGAGAAAGCATTCACGCTAGAATGTTTTGTAATGTTTTTTTAAATAATGTAAGATTACTGAAAATTTAATTTAAAAAAAAACAGTGGCGTGGTTGTCGTTTAGTGTTGTAGAGTCGCTAAATATATCAATATATCGTGGTCAACCAGTTGACAGTTCGCAAAACAACATAATACATTAATTATTATTCATAGAATATATAATACTTACATTGCAGGTTTAACGTTAGCCTCCTGTCTCATATCCTTATAGTCATAAAGGTACTCATAAATTCCTCCCCGCTCCCCGCTTCCCGCTAGGTACATGTCGTTACTGACACCATCCTGACACGGTGACGTTTGAGCCGCGTAATTACGACCTCGTAAAGATTTTATACACAGAATATCAAACTGCAGATGTTGAACCTCTCCGTTACATCCTAGGACTAAATATTAAGTCCTAGGATGTAGCGCATGGCCTTGTGAAAGCTGCATCAGTTGCCTACTTCATCGTGTACAAAAATATGTACATTTTGTGAATAGTAGTAATATTATGTCATACCTTGAAGATTATTGTATCCTAAGTTTTCTGTCACAAACCACACCTAACTCAACATAATTACGTTTCCAGTTATCTCTCTGTATATTTCTAGTATATATTTTATTACTCTGTCATTTTGTCTGCCGACAATGAAATAAAGCGGTAAGCGTGCAATAGTCTATGTTTATCTCGGTAACTAAAGTATTTTGCGAGGTCTAGAATTATGAGTGAGGAAATTATATTTATCTTTAATTTAATACTTAATTTTTGTTTATTACAATAATTTAACATTCTGTTTATAAAATGTTGGTATAGTAAGAAATTTTTGTGCACAGTTAAAGCATATAATATTCTTATTGTAGCTTTTTTTAAATCCTTAGTTTCAGTTTTTATCACGTCCATCTTCTAAAATATAAAAAAGAATCGCTGTTGAAATATTAAAATGTGTTGCTAAGCGCAGATCTCTAAAGCAACCAAACTGATTTAGTTAATTATTTTTTTTAGAATATTCCTTGAAGTACAAGGATTGTTCTTACAAAGAAAAAATTAGCAAAAAATGACTATAAATAGCTCTCATAATAATTTATAGTATTATCGATTCCACAGGCTCGCGTGTTCATTTTTCTCGTATTCGTAAAATTTCGTATCTCGTATTTTTGGAAAAATTTAAGTATTGTTTTTGTGTATTTTATATAATTTTAGAATTAATAATAATATAGGTATGTAAAAAATACAATTTGGTTAGTTTGTCTTGATTTTGGATACCAACAGAAAACATGGTGTTTGTTGTTTTTCCTTAAAACAAGATTTCTGATACCATAAAAGTAAATACTCGTATGTATACTTCGTTATATTTGGGGGAAAATAGTACCTTTTGGTAATCTGATCGACAGGTCTTTTGTCTTTATGACCGCCTGGTACTTTTAAATATTGCGAGATAAATTCACTGGCATAGCTCTCCAATACTCGGGTTTTCTACATAAATGCAGCTCCCTACTAAGATTTCCCTTGTCTATTCTTACAAGGTGAAATTGAACTGAAAGAAATATAATTTAGATTTTAATCACATTTTTAAGTGTTTTTAAATATACACTTTCAGACTTTCAGTTCGATGCTCGGCAAGGCAAGCGTTACTGCCTTGCCGAGCATCGAACAAAGAACATTTAGCTAAGCTAAGACTTTCTTTAACTTTCTGCTTCATCTGCATCTGAGGGTCCATTTTACAACTAGCACCTGGTTCTGCAAACTGTTGATCTAAAAAAGAAGAGTATGTTTCGGCGCCATTTACCGTATGATTTCAAGATATTAAAAAAAAAACTACTGTACTTTTTTTTGTATCAACAGATAAAATTTTGAATCAAACACATTATAGTATAAAAAAAAACCAGAATGGTAGTATCACGTAGCATCAGCAATTAAATAAGTGAAACAAATCTTTACAATTTTGGCTCCTTTATGTAAATTTTTCGCATAGTCCCTGTCAAAATGAAAGCCTAGATTGGTCTCATTTGTTTCACGTCTTTCTTCGCTATCTCTATGCGATACTAACTTGGTTAATTTGCTGCTACAATCGACCCTTGATCGATAAGCTATATTCGCATTAAATGCTAAAGAATATCTTCAAGAAGGGGAAAAATCCAAACATGCATTAGTACGATTTAATTCTCGCACCTAATTACATCTTCTAAGATTACGCAGCTTATTATAACGGGTTAAGATTCAAAGTCTCACAATTTAAAACTGCCACGCGTGAACAGTATCGCAATATGACGACTACAGTACGACCATAGCTCAGCCATAGCGTTAGTTGCAGGCCGTACTTATCCTTACTTTATTACGGAGATAAACCACGAAGTCATCTTTATGTCACTGTAAGCAGAGTCGGGGGATAAACTCGTGTTTACGACGTCGTAATTACCCGGCTAGACTATAGACGTCAGGACATCTGGGTCTGCCTGATACGTTATTTATGTTTTTATAGTAAGCTAGCAACGCCCCACGGTTTTACCCTCAGATATTTGAACACTTTTTTTCCAGGATATAAAGCCTATGAGTTAATCCAAGGTATAAGCTATCTTCGTTGCATCCAAATCCGTCAAGCCGATTGAGCGTGAGGAGGAACAAACAAATGCACACACGCACATACAAAAAAGGAGGCTATCTCTGAGCAAAAAATTAATTCGATCTGACATTCAGTTGTTGAGGTGAAGACGAACAAATAAAAGAACAAACGAAGCTCCCTTGAAACACATATTTGACCACTTTAAGGATAGAATTTTCGAAAATCCTTTCTTTGCACATCCCTTCACCTTATTATGAACACGCCCTCCAAATTTCATGCTTCTAGATGAAGGTGATTCTGTCTCTATTTTGATTCCGAGTAATAACAATCAGTCAATCTGGACTCACTCTTATATTTTTCTATTATTATACTTAACTAAAACCGAACACCTACAAGCGTTTGACCAGTGACGCTGAATAAACGCTGTGCTATTAATTAATTATAATTTCAAGAGAGCTGGTTCTTTCTTTGCTCAAAGGATTTCAGTGGCAAGTCAACGCGGGAATGCTGCCAGCGTTCTTAAGATTTTGTCACAAGGACATCAATTTTTTCAGTTTATTTTTATTATTTCTTGTTTTTTTTTTTTTTAATGAGATGGTATATAAAATATTTAGTGTTTTTCCGCCTTGTGTTGATGTCAGCTTGAGAAATTGAAAAATACGAAAAACACGTGTCGAGGAAGTCGGATACTGAGAGAAAGAGAAATAATAAGGTGAGGTGTGGCGGTGGTGAGGCGGCCACACCATAAAAACAAAAATATTTTTCCATTTCTCACGCTGACATCAAGACGAGGCGGGAAAACACTAAATATTTTATATGCCATCTCATTATAAATGGATTTCCGCAAAGTAACGCCTGACTTCGTCAATATCTTTTTTTTTTAATTTTCTTTATTTATTTTTCAATAATTGTATATTAATTATTTATATTTACTTAATTATTCTCAAAAATAAAACGCATTACATTATTGTAATGCGCTGACGTGCGTGTTCGTCACTCCCTTCGAAAGCTACCGTAATAGTCTTCATACGTTCAGCATCGTAAAGAACGTGAGTAAATATCGCGTGCGAAGCAGTAAACACAGTTTTACACCATTACACATGGTTACAACACGCACGACGGACATGATTTTGTTTCCTTTGATGAAAGATTTACTAGATAGGTAATATTTTAGATAAAGTTGATTTATGTTCTTACAGACGGAAAAGTATTTTATTTTATTATATAACGGTTTTATGCTTGTCATAAGATCAAGAGGTCTTTCTTGTGTTTGATTTTAAGTCAATTTGATAGAATATAATATTTATTTTTTAGATGTGAATCAATGTATTATGCATAGCATAGCTGTGTAACAATGTACTGTGAATGATTTTCTTATGCCAAATGTATATAATTCTAATACACAAATTAACTGAAAAAGAATTTAAACTGTCAAAATGATTAAAAGTCTCAAAAAAAATATGTCTGTGTGGCAAAGTCCCAAGAACGCTGGCATTCCCGCGTTGGATTGCCACAGAAATCCTTTGAGCAAGGAAAAAGCCAGCTCTCTTGTCCCCAGTAGCATAGTTGAGTTTTTGTGTATGTACAGGTTATATTATATATTGCTGTGTTTCGGAATCTCATATTATGCAGGAGTAATGGTAGTGAGAAGTAATTTGAAATGTATTATATATTATGTGCTGTATTACCTAATAAGTCTAGTACGAGCATTTATCTCCCGGCAAAAAGGGCAAAATAGAATACGAATACGGCTCAGAACTGGAAATGATAAAACAATATTTTCTTTGAGGCAAAATGATGTCGTTATAAAATAAAACCATAGTATTAGCTACCCATGCTAGCCATGCTGTTGTTCATGTTGTGCAAATTTCATAAATATTGTCCAGGAGATAGATAAAGTTTTACTGTAGATGTAGACACATATCATAAAAACAAAAAAATATAATTTTACATGTATTGCCACAAGTGGCGGGTACATAGGAGTTTGGTCTTAAAATCAAAGTCACTGAAAACATAATTGACGTTTTATATTGAACTTGTCTATTAACGATTACCTCTCCATCACACTTTTGTCGACGCCATTTTGCATTTTTACGAAGTAAGGGAATGTGCGAAGGTGTTAACCCTTTTCGCTCCTAAATCTACTAGTTACCCTTAGAGGTGTATTTCGAAGGGTGAATTCGAATAACAGTAAAATGTAACGGCATTTTGCGGCCCGTTTGGGGTTGTTGCTTTTTGCGCAGTCATGGAATTCAGAGTTGAAAATCGACTCTATGGGGTAGTTAATTACGTGAATGGGGTACACAAAATGGGTAATAATAATTTGAAGTGGTACGGTTTTCTTAAAATTTTTGAGAATTGCTAAATTAATGTAAGTGTTTAATATACTGCATTAGAAATTAATTTTATAACTTTCGGCAGGCGCCGATGGTTTTTTTATTTATTTTAAATTAATGATCAAACACTCGAACCCATTTTGGTAAAGTCAAAATGAGACCACATACACCCTTTACATACATATACCCTTTCAATCAAAAAAGAAAAATATATGAATTGGTCCAGCCTTCTCTGACTGTAACCTTTAAGAAGCATTTTTTAATATTTTTAATTAAAAAAAAAATAGTCGCCTTAAATACAGTAAAAAACATCTGTAATATATCGTCAAAATATTTTTTTAATATTCTTTCCCTCGTTTTCTCTGAGATGCTCGGACCGATTTATATATTTTTTTCCCGTCAAATAGAGAAATCTTTTTTGAAGACGCTTAAATAAGTTGATGAAAAGCAGTGTTTGCATATAAAACAAAAACTTTCATAAAATGCGATCTTACCGCTAAAGAGCGATTTTTCGAAACAACCTTTATAGTAATGAAATATTAAATTAAAATTATATTAAGTTTATTAAATATTTAGCAGTTCTATGATATTAACATTTCAAGAAGTATTTTCATAAACTTGTACCCACCCTCCCTACTCCTCCAACATAACTTTTCCCAAATTGGTCGGATGTGGCAAACATTTTGACCCAAATTATTTAAGACAGACGCACTGGAGGACAAAGACATTCTTTCGACAAAGATATTCAACAAACGCCTACCTTAAGTCTCGTCCAGTGCAAAATAGTCCTTAAGTTTCACAGCTACACACTATTTAAAACGGGCTTTAATTTTTTAAATACTCGCTTTTAACCGATTTCAGTAAAGAAGGAGGTTTACAGTTAGTTGAAAAAAAAATTACCTACGTTTGACGATTTCTATGCTTGACGATGTCACAAAGTTGATTTTTTTTTGGTTTTAAAAGTTTCATTTTAATTTCATCAGTCTAGTGATTTACATTATAGATAAAACAACTAGAAGACAATACAATGCAAAACAATAATTCTTTATTGTCACCACAAAAAGCGGTTTTATCGCTAAGAAATATATTTAATAATGATATTTAAATAAAAGTTTAAGTTTTTATATTTTAACTTTTATTTTTTTTTAATTAAACCGGGCAAGTGCCAGGGTTACTAAAAATGAAATGACTAATTACAACAGCAAAAAAAATATATTTGGTATTTAAATAAATTTTTAAGAACAATAAAAGCAAAAAAAAAATCACCTTTGTTGAGTAAAAAATATCTTTAATATCTACCACTGAAACTTTCTAAGAGAGACATGCATCAAAGACTTTTCAATTCAACACTAGATCTAAAGCTTACCCAAAACGTACATATTACAAAACTCTTCAAAACAAACAAACCATTCCCATTTATGTCGCAAACCACTTATATCTCAATTCAACTGAAATGTTCTGTTCAACACGAAAATATAAAATTTATCTGCTATACAATTTTAAATCATATGTTAATTGCTAAAAGGTTGCTTTTCGCGTGTCGTTATTAGTGCTAAATGTTAATTTTAGGACGGTGGCTCTTCGAATCAATGTGACAGTTGAAGTGCTACGTCACAAACAGGGTGTCTGTACGGAGCTCGATTACCTGCCACTTGAATTTCACCTTTATTTATTTGGACAAAGCTATTATATTTGATAATATTACATCTGTTTTTGTTTAATTTCTGGCTTCGTTTATTAATAAGACAGTATATATGCAAGGTTCTTTCTAAATTCAAATTGTAGTTAGAATAAAAGCCAGAAGTTATACACTTATTTTATAATATTCCTTGAAGTACGAGGATGGGTAATGAAAGGATCTAAAAATCAAATTTTCTATACTCCCATACAATCGATTCTTAATTATACTTAAAAGCCAATTTATTATTTAATATTTATTTATTAAATTCTCCCACCATACTATAAAGTTAAGTGTCAGTGGAGAGGTTCCGGGAAGGAAAAACAATTAAGTGACGTTAGTATCGTATAAATTATAAATACTAATGTCAATATTTGCTAACCCGTCGTCCCGAATAACAGAGTAAGTATTTTAAAATTTCATTATAAAATCAACTGTTAGGCGGTACGAAGTTCGCCGGGTCAGATAGTTATTCATAAAACGATATTATCCTACGGGAAAACTGCATTTTTTCGGGATAAAAAAGTATCCTAAGTGTTAATCCAGGACATAAGATATTTTGGTGCCAAATCTAAGATGACTAAATCCGTTTGGCAGTGTTTGCGTGAAACAATCACTAATAAACATACATACAAACTTTCACGTATATAAATAATAACCGACGTCTTAGAAATTCTAAAATATCGTGGAATATATATTAAGGCCAAGTTTCGTCAAGGTAGGTTGGAAACTACGACCTGTACGTGAGTACGAAATTTCCTAACATCCATACAAATAAACAGAGTAACAAAAAAATGTTATATTGACAAATTTTTTTTGTATTTATTAAAAATAAATGTTAATTGTTTAACAAACTTACAAAGAATAATCGAAAAAAAATTTTTAAAAATCTCCAGCCTCGAAGCAAAACAAGAGAAGTTTGCCAGAATCGAAGAGACGCTTCGGTCTCTCGGTGAAAATAAAAGACCTTAATTCAAAGGGAAAACATTATGAAATACGTATCAATCCATAGCGTCCCACTGCCGAAAAAGATAATTTACTTTTTTTAATTAAAAATTAACGACAAATAGGTGCTATGTTTTTCATTGCACATTAAATTTTTTATCCCAATAACGAGATAGCCCAATAAAAATTTACGTAAAAAAAGAACATCACAAAATTGTAATTCATATTTGATCGGCCAAATATGATTGAGTTTAAAATTAATCCCTTGTATAATCCTGCTGGGAAATGTAGGCTATTATGTCGTAAATTATAAATTTGTTTCGTTATAAATTTTCATGTTTTTATTAACATAACATTGAACTGTGATTCTGTGCATGTGGGAGTTAGCTTTTGATATAAACATTTGTTACAGGAAAGTGCCTTCATTAGAAATACTAGGTGCGCTTCCCGGCATTACTCGTGTTTTAATGTCTATATTTACTTAGTGATAATGTAGCTATCCAACGGCGAAAGAAATTTTGAAATCAGTCAAGCAGTTTTAAGTTTATTCGAAGAATGAAATAATTATTTTAATTTTTTTTAATTTTTAATTTGTTTTATTTTTTAGGAATATTGTTATACATATAGATTAACATGGACAAATGTCTGTCTTCAACGAAAAATTATGTTAGATTAACCAAAGAAGATTAAAGATTTACGGATACTCTAACCTAGTATTAACTACCGGCAGCTTACCTAATATGCTAGTGGTAATGAAACAGTGATTTCAATGGTCACATTAGTCGACAAATTGTACTGTCCATCACAAATGTCAAAATTGACATGACAGGTAAGTTGCCTTTATTACCAAAAACAAAATGACTAACTACAAAAACAAAAAAATACAGCAGAAAGATTACTTATATACAAGAGGATAACAGAGGGCAGCGTGCCAAGAATGCTAGCCGCATTACCACGCTGAGTTACATGATTTTGAATTTTGAGTTACATAATGAAATTTGTTTTATTTAGATAGGTGAAATAAAAACAATGCCCAATACATTTATGGTATCATGTACACTGTCATGGGCGAAGCTCCATATATTTTTGAAACATCCCTTTTATTATGGTTAAACAAGTAGTTAGAGTCAAGTTCGAAAAAATCCGACTGCAAAATCGGTACACCCGTGATACTTTTTTTAATTTTGATCACGACTAAGACGAATCTATTGACACCACTCATATAAAAATACGACAAGCCGTTTAGGCTCTAGAGCGTGCCAAAGAAATATACATACAACTCGAAAAACATAACTCTCCTTCTGTCGCAAAAACAACTAAATGTCATCGAATACAGAATATTATACTAGACAATACTCATTGTCGAATACCAAAGTTATCATTGCATGATCATTAAACAGAAACCGTAGTTTGCTTTGAATAATGCATCGATGCCGCAATATTGCCCAATTAATGGTATTTGAAGGTAGAATCGTAAAGTGTATTAATTTCCAAATTTACAAAGTACAAAAACATTTGATAGCGGGCTCCAAACTCGTCGCAGATGGCCTTTTGGTAGACCTATTGACTTGTCTAGTACTCGTAGTAAATAATTAGATTTGCATATATATTACATTTAGAATATGAGAGTATAAGTACATCAATTCACATTATATAATCTTTCAAATTGTTTATTAGTAAATTAAAATATTTCGCGGACTTTCACTAAACGCTTTACGTAGACTTTTATTGTGCGAATAGCCAGGTTGTGGAAATCACTGCCGAGATTATATCTATCGGGAAATAGAGCACTTCTATTTCCTTTACAAATCGCGAGTGAATCGGTTTCTTCTAGGCAAGCGCGCTAAATCCTAGACCGCATCGTCACTTTACATCAGGTGAGTTGTTGCGCAAACCTATTACCTATAAAAATAAAATAAGTTACATTATAATTTTATAAATATATTTATATAATATGATTAATAAACTAGAAATTCAAAATTATACTTTAAAAAAATGACCTAAGTTCGAGTTTGAGCGAAAATTCTGAGATAGACCGAGCGATTAAAACTTCTGTCTCTGTTTAACTCTGGCGAAATTTTCCTATATTTGCGTACAAAATGTTGATGAAATTGAAGATCAGGTGGTCCTAGAATCGATTCTTGATGATGGTATATATTCAATCAATGTAAGTTTTTTCGATATTATAAGATATGTTAGTTAAGATGCGTTTATTAATAAAATCATCGGTCTTATTAATAAACGCGTCTTAACTTTAAACGTCTCTTGTCATGTTTTATCCGACGGAGAACATCAAGCGTTAAAACAAGACAAATGACGTTTAAAGTTAAGACGTTAAAGTTAAGACTTTTTGTGACCTCAAATTGTCTGGGTGTTATCACGCAGGTGTAATAAGTCTAAAATAAAATGAGTGAACTTTAAGTTCCACTTTCTTCACCCAGGTGAACAAAGTAGAATAGACCTAAAATAAAACGTAAAAAATACATAACATAACATTTGGTTAGAAGCGAGTTCGAAGAAACCCGACTCCTAAATCGTTAAACCTGTGTATCATTCTTAGTTTTTTTTTTAAATTTTATTGTACTCAGTGTCACTTTCAGGACTAAGACGAATCTATTGACACCACTCACATAAGAATACTACAAGCCGTTTAGGCTCTAGCGCGGGCCAAAGAAATATACATACACTCGAAAAACATACCCTCCTCCTTTCGTAGTCTGGTAAAAAGAAATAACAACGATAAATTATGTATTTATTATGTATTGATATTAAGAAATTACACCATTTTTTTATTAATTACAACAACCTACAGTCAGACAGACGGTTTAATAAAGCATTATTATTGAACACTAGAGAACAAAAAACGTGTAATTGATGAAGATTAATGAACTTTATTCCGTGAGAAATAAAGTTTCTTTTTCGTCTGAAGGGTTGAGGTATTAGAAAAGTTTTGGACGTATAACCCAATAACAAATTTTTGGAAAGGGTTGATTGGGCGTTTCAGACGTTACAGTTTTAAAAGAACGCCGTCGGATTGAGCTTAAAGGGTTTCGGATTCTTTTTTTTTTTTGGTTAGAAAAGTTACGTTTTCGTAATGTTTATACTAAAGAGATTAGATATATTTAAACCATTTCAAATATAGAGGAGAATCTTTATTCAGAAAACTAACGCGTGTTTGAATTATATTGTCAAAGAAGACTTTTTACGCGTACTTGAATCGCTCGTTATGCGTCATCGTTGAAGGCTCGATCGATTCAATTCATCCCTGATGAAGTTCACCGAATGTAAACGAAACTATAGTTAGACCTTTCAAACAATCAGGTACAAGTGAAAACCCTTTTTGTTAAAAAAATGAGGAAATTCTTAAAATGAAAAATTATAAATTGAGATTAAGGTCACCAAGATTGAATTAAAAAAAAATTTTCTTTAACATTCGATTTGGGCAGCCCAAACTTACTAAACTAACCTAATTTGACAGTTCTAAAATGGCCTCCTCATTTTTTGTTTCTCTAAGTGAAAAGGATGGGTGTAATTTTAGGACCTTTTAGTTTATTCAGTGAGACTGGCCGAATTGGGGTCATTATTTATTTTGTGATGTTAAAGTACCTAATGAGACTAATTTTATTCTTACGCCTATTTATTTACTTTTGATAGAGACGATATATAATAAGAAGAGATATAATAATATAATAATCTTTCGTTCAAGTGTCGACTCATATGAGCATTTTTTTAATCTCATCGATCCAACGACTGATTGGTATATTTCACTTTGTTCACCTGAGCGACACTTGGGTGAACTGATTGAAAAATTAAAGTGTCATCATTCTACCTTGGACTTATTGCCCCTGGGGGGGTTAAGTCATTCTTGAAATTGAATGTATTTTTAGACAGAAATTCAGCGGGCCAACTCAGCCAGCTTTTTGGGCACTTGGCAGGAAATCAGAATTTTTAAGTGATTAATTTTTTTAATAACTTTTGTATACATTATAAAATTAATAAGATGTATAATTCTTATCTTATTAATGAGCGATGCAAAAAGACGGGTTAATATGAGTTTCGCCTATGTTTGTATGTGGTTTTGTAGCACCCCAACCATGGATATGAGACCAAAAAAAATATTTTTTCGTCGATGTTCCAAACGGGAGAATTAATTTTGTTTTTTTTTTGTTTGATGAGGAACAGGGGTCAGAATAAATTTGTTTTGCCAAAGCTTTTATTATTTTTGTAAATTACAAAAATAACTGCCCTTTAATGACCTATTTAATACTTTAAAACCCAAGCTTGTTCCATGAAGTTAAATATTACATATTCATTGATAGTAAAAAATGTCGCGGGTGGTATCTACTAGTTCCATTTATTTTCATATCGCATATTTAGTCACAAAATTTTAGTGCGAAGTATGAAGCTACGATAAGTCCAGGGGGGCTATCGGCTATCTGTATTGCTTTCAGTATTGCTATAGTCTTGAAAGCAATACTGTAGTTTCGTATCGGCTACGAGAGCAAGACCTTAGTATTGCTTTCAGGAAAGCGATGACAATTTTCAAAACAATAAGTGAATAAAAGATTGCAATGACTCCATATATTTGACAGATATTGGCATCGGCTAGCGCGATGTAAGTACTATCGCTTTGAGTGTAGACATCGCCATCGTCATAGCTTTGAAAGCAATACAAATAGCCGATAGCCCCCCTGTTCCCTTTGCTTTTCTTTTTTTAAACAAGCGTGGAATGCTGCAACTCCGTATTGAACTTTGATGGCCCAGTACCGGCTCTCAACCCGTCTAATGTCAAGTTCTACACTAACCACTATGCTATAGTTGTATTATATATATGGTTATCGATTAGTGTACTAAGCCGAAAGCAATGGAAAGAGATATGTTGGCAGTGTCTTTGCGCGATAGATTCCGTAATAAGGATATTCGCCGAAGAACTGGAGTTGCCGACAAAGCTCGTAAGATTTGCAAGCTGAAGTGGTACTCGTTATGGGCTACGGACAAAATAAATGAAACGGCAATTTTTTTTTCTCGTAAATATTCAAAGTTGGTCTCATGTTCTTTAAGTTGTGACTTTTCTGCTTAGCCCCCTATCAAATAACCCTGTATAATCTGACTTGATACAATGTTATTTTTCACCAAAAACTACTACATCCATTTATAAAATCCCCCTCTGACCCCGTTTCCCCTCCATTACTACCCGCACTAACTATAAAGGCATAGTTATCTGGAAATTCCATTATTCTGTCATCTGATACCAAATCATCGAGTTTGCGAGAAATTTATGTGATAATGGCATGATGCTGGAACTATACAATGATTTAGCTATTTGGAACTAATATTCGACTACGTAGTAGTTTTGATTAAAAAATTGTAGAAGTTTTTTTGTATTAATAGTTTTGAATAGAAATCGCAAGTGAATCGGTTTCTTCTAGGCAAGCGTGCCACATCCTATTTCGCATTGTCGCTTTACATGAGGCGAGTTGCGGTCAAGCGCATGTCTATAAAAAAGATTTTTTTTCGAAGCAATAGCCGTAAGTAGGGATATAAATATCCCCCTGACATATAAGTAAAATTTAAAAAAGTCCTCGACACAGTAATGAAAGAGTGTCATCCCCATTTTGTAGTGACGGCCATCTTGGATTTGAAATGTATCATAGTGTATGTATCATTGCGTTCTCTAGTCAAGCCCTTTCGTTCGATACCCATGTCGAGGGAGTAATTTAAATATCATAAATATATATTACCCGTAATTTCGGACCGAATTACATCAAACATAAAATTACTTCATCATATAAAATAATTTATTATTAATCATAACTTTCTAACTATTATTATTTTTTTTTTGTTATAAATGCAAAAGTAATTTTGCCTGTCTCGCTTTCACGCCATAACCACTAAACTGATCAGGATGAAATTTGGTACACAGGTAGATTGGATCCCGGGAAAGGACATACGATACTTTTTAACCGATTAAAAAAAAGCAGTTCCCCATTATCTTGATGGGGAACTACACGGGTGAAACCGCGGGGCACGGCTAGTTATTCATAAAAAATACGAAAATAATAAACCAATCAAATAACCCGGACTTTATTTGGTAGAAAGGTGCATAACACTGGCTGTTTTTGCAATGGCCAACATTTGCATTAGATACAGCATTATGTTGTTTTGGGTCCGGTTTGAAAACAGTCATTAATTTTAGTTTTATTCATCAGCCAGAAGACTTCCACTGCTGAACATAGGCCTCCCCCTAGAACGTTTTTTCGAACGACAAGCTGCCAATTGCAGCCACTGGTTACTTGTGACTTTTACTATGACGTCGGTCCTCCTAGTGAGAGGCCTAACTACGCTGCGTAATTCGTGGTTGCCTTTTCGTCGTATCGTATTTAAGAACCTTTCTTTAAATACGATTTAAATAATTAGAACTTTAATGTCAATATATAATAATAATGATAATCTAATAATAATAATCATTGTTCCGATAATCGTTTCGGCAAACGGCCTGATAGCGAGAAGAAG
This sequence comes from Ligdia adustata, assembly GCA_947049295.1. Classification (NCBI taxonomy): domain Eukaryota; kingdom Metazoa; phylum Arthropoda; class Insecta; order Lepidoptera; family Geometridae; genus Ligdia; species Ligdia adustata. The sequence continues at coordinate 8,995,925 of OX346236.1, read as the reverse complement.
TCTCATTCAACATCTTAAGAGGCTCTCGCTAGATGGTTGGATTAAGGGTCAGGTACAGAGAGCTGTTCTCCTCGATACAGCACGTATTGTTAAGAGGTTCCTCTCTCTGTAGTCCCTACCATCGGTAGCTTGGGTCCTACTCCGCTGCTGGCGGCACTCTAGGTTTAGGTTTTTTATAATATTTATTGTTTTATATTCACATTGTAAAAAACTTAAATTTAAGAAATAAAATGGATACGAAAATGATAATCTAACAAAACCTGTTCACCGGCAGTCTTTTAGAAGAATTTCGAAGTAATATTCTAAGATAAAATCTCGAATCCCTTTATCGGCCCTTTGTCCTTTACTCAGCCAGGGCTCCTCGGAGAGCCCTTTAGAAGTACTTCAAAGTAAGAAGTCCAATAAAATTATTTATACAGGGTTACCCTGCAACTGTAAGCCTTAAGACAGCTATAGACCGCCAACTTGTCCATACAATAAGATATAGCTTTTTTCTACCTTTTAATATTGTACGATTCCAGTGTTTTTTTTCACATAGCTAACACATTATTTACTAGCCTTTACTGTTTTATTTTTACTGTCTTTTATATCATTTAAAAGTTACAAGCTCCCTAAGAAGTAATATTTTTGCGCTGATACGATGCCTATTAAAAGCCTTAATTATGCAGAAGTCAATAATTTAAAAAAAAAATACGTGTAGGCCTAAAATACATCATAGTAAAGCTATTGACACCAATAACAAAAATATACGTTACTATTAAGGGGGTGAAAAGGGGTAGGCCCCGAAAGGAAAATTCTATCAGAAACACGAAAACAGTGAAGGGTCGGTGATGCTCTTAAGTTGTATCCTAGTCGGTAAACCACTTGCCTCAAAAGCGAAAGGGTGCGGGTTCAATCCCAGATACAGTCACTTATGTACATATTTTTTTATGATGATATTATTTATTTATTACAAGTTTGAACGAAGAAGGAAAACACCGTGAGGAAATCTGCTTGTGGGAGAAGGTAAGCTTTCGAAGATAAATATAGCCCTCAAACCCGCAATTGTGATTATATGGCCTACACCCCCCTCATGGGGGAGATCCAAGCTCAGCGTTGAATTGATACGTTAGCTTGCAACTAGCTACATATGGGCTGCTCGTGACGTTAGAAGCAAACGACGTGAAATAAATTATAACAATTTTAGTTTTTTTATAGAGATGAAGGGGCGAACTGTCTTAAACCGAGATTGTCACTTGTTTCACTTTTTTCGGTGCTTACGTTCCGCGATGCTACCACTGGTCGCACTTGCTTTAAGACCCGGCTATCTCGGGTTGAATTCCAGGTTTGGAAAATTAATTGTGAACGTTGTACGAGCCAACAGAAATCCTAGTGGGAAGCTATGAGTCAGAAACTCTATTTACACAGTTAACAAGAAAAGTAATAAGAAAAGTGCCGTTTTACAAATTCTTAGATTAAGTTAATTTGAAATATCTTAATACTATATTATTAACCTGAAACTAGACTGTAATATTTTAATAGCAAGGAAATAAAAACTTAGTTAGGTGGCATGGCTAGCTATTACTCTCAAGTTAATAAATCTGTCGCCAAGCACCTAACGGTTTGTTTCGACAGCTTTCCTTGAGAGCCAGTGTATTTCATCTAGGGCCTCAGTGTCGCTGACTTCCGTGCTCTTACTAGCTAGTGGTCAAATGGTCAAACAACAAAAAAAAAACAAAGACAAAGGCCTAGACAAAAAAAAACTTGTAATTGTGTTATCATTTGAGTCTAGTCCGTCCCGCGTTTTGATATAATCGTATAATATAATAATATATGTGTTTTGTGTACCACGTCGCTACCCAAATAAATAAACTTTTCTTCTCCCAATAAAATCATAATGAAACAAATCATAACTGTCAAAAACCTACAAATCCAACGTTTCGAATCGACTAAACCAACATTTTATCCCCAAACTCGCACAAATTAGATAAGACAACAGAACATTCGACTAAACCGCAAAAACTCCAACAATATCCAAACTTCATCAATATGAAAAGGACGGTATAAAGTAATTAAATATTCTCAGCATTGTTTATGTTAACTTCGCCTTAAATTAAGGGGAAACGAAATCCCGGGGTGAAGTTGGCGACACACACGGCTAAGCCGAATTTGAATTTCTATAAATATTTATAAGATCATGGATAGAAATGGGAACGAGCGATTTAGCCGATTTTTTTTTCTTCCGATTTAATTTTCTCCCGATTTGTGTTCGAATTCGGTTTGTTTTTGTGTATTGAATAATTTCGAGGGAAAATTCAAATGGTGGATAATTAAGAAGTGATTGACTTTTGAGAATTTCTAAACGAATTACTGATTTTCGTAATGAGCGTACTGTTACAAAAGTAAATTAATGGAACTTTTCAGGAACAAATTAGAAATAATCGTCGGGAAACGAAAGCGAAAGGTTATCGATTATTAGGTTGTCAATTATATTATCCAAAGCATAATACGCTCGTGTAAATAACAAGGAAGGATTTGAAAAATAAAACTATATGGCTCAGTGCTAGCTTTTGCTTTATAGATTTATAGCTTAATATGCTTCCTAAAGTAAAGGTTCTACAAGTTCTTCCTTAAAAGGAGATTATCGATTTTAATTTTTCCGACGCTGTATATTTTTTTCCGTTATTGCGATTACGTAACCAGTTTTTTTAAATGTACCTATTGGACCATTGAGGAGAAAAAAAATTTTTTTGGTGTCCCAACTTAAAAAAAATTCCTTTCAAATAAAATAATAAAAGAAATAAATGACGGTGTCACACAGTCACCAGATATATCTAAATATATTAAACAAGGTCCAACAAGTTGATAACTTTTTACATTTTAGAATATTCCTGAGCCGCGAATTCCCAAATGTATTTTTTTTTCTTGAAAGAAAGAAGAAATAAACACATATATTTGAACACACAAAACTCTACAGTTCTGGTAATTCGTAATAACAAGACAAAAATAACAATAATATTATACCTGCAGTGTCAAATGCGTCAAAAAAGGTCAGGGCTCAGCATGAATGTTACGCAGACAGTAATAACTCACTAATAGCAGAAAAGACCTTTTTTTTATTTACCTCACAAAATATGTAAGTCACTTGTATTTTTCCATTAGCCCCCGTTATTTATTTGTCCTGGGACGTATTTCGGCCCTCTACACCCCTCCCTAACAAAAAGCAAAACAGCGTCAGCGCTCGGAATATTAAAGAGGCTACTTTCAGTTTTACTGATTACAGTATAAATTATTATGTACACCACAAACCCAAAAGAATCGTGATATCCTTATTTTTTCCCTCAAAAGTGGGGAAAAATCGTGACCTGGCGACACCGCCCGTTTCGGTTAAATTTGACTGGAAAAGAGTTCATTTGATTTGAATGCGTAAAAGAAATAAACAGAACGTATGTATATTTCTTTTGAATACATTTAAGTTGACGCAAGTGAGTGCTACGAGAATTGATAAGTATGACGTTTTTCGCTGAAAAAATCTACCTCATTCAGAGTTCGTAGAAACTTAATACAATTTTTTTTGAATTTTAGACGGTGGATATTATAACTTCAGAGCATGGCAGTTTACACAATAAAAGTAGACGCAAAGCGTTAAGTATAAATTCTTGTTATGAAGTTAGAGGATCATCAATGTAGGTAATCGTTTAGGAAGTGTGAAAGGTCATTGCACTCTTTTCCTCTAACTGTTGGTACTGATTAATAGTAATTAAATCAGCTGATTTACTTAAATACGAGTATTATATAAAAGAAAAAGTCTTGTTTGACTGACTGACTGACTGACTGATATTCGCTAAGAATCAATAGAGCCTAAACCGCTATACCTAGAGACACAAAATTTGGTGTGTGTATTTATTATAGAATGTAAGAGAGTAATAAGAAATGTTTTTTGGTAATTCAACCCTTAAGGTGGTCAAATGAGGGTTCAAAGTTTGAAACTTCATTATATTACATTTTGTGTATCGGGCAAGGCCGCTGGTAACTGTCCATAAAACCATACAGTAAAAAAGGAATAAAAACAGATGAAATACTACTTTTAGAAAATATAAAAAAAATAAACACGAGCTGCCCAATAAGGATAAAGAATATCAAGTTTAGTCACGTACGTATTAAAAACATTTATTTTATAAGTCTTTCTTATTTATTATATAAGAACAAATAAATCATTATACTTATAGTTTCTAATATTTTGCTTATTATTATTATTTTTACATCAAAGATCAGTTCAACTACTTTCGAGCGTAGGACCGGGATAACGTTCCACGCAATTTGTAGGACAATATCACTGTTAAATTATATACATTATAACTAAGTAAAAAAAAAACAGTTGGTTAGTAATCGTTATCGATACATATTAGAAAAGGCGGACTCTGATCAAATCATACATTTTGTAGGACAAATCTTTTTTTTGAATAAAAATTATAATTATTTTGAGATCTAGCAAAATAAAATCCAGTTAGTAATATATATCTGAGAATCATCAAATCGACATATTTCGTGCTTGTTATCTCTGTTAGCTACCACAACAGAGAGTCATATACAGGATATAGTTGAGCGTTTATCAAAATCAAGCTACTAATGAGAATTAGGTTGATAGTAATCAAATGCCAAACATGTTCCAGGGACCCTGGACTATTACCATGAATTAAATTTAGCTTAGAAATGAACCCCCGTGTCATCCTGATAATGTTACTCGCTTATCATCAGTCGCATATAAAGCATGAATACCTATTCAGGAGCTAATAACATCCCCTGTGTAATAAGGGTAGTGTTTTGTTTTTAACCGTGTACAGGTTTGTCTGATGTGTGGTTTTGTAAATTAATAATGGTGTTAATTTTACGGGTTCTTCCCATCTGTTCTACCAGTAGAACAAGTAAGAAAAATAAATCACATCTGTTCTGCTTATAGAACAAGTAGGAGAAAAAAAACCAAATCTGTTCTACTAATAGAACAAGTAGGAAAAATAATTATCGGTTGTTCTACGAGTAATAATAGAACAAGCAAGAGAAATAACAAATCTGTTCTACTAATAGAACAAGCAGGAGAAAGAAACAAAGCAACTTTAGTCTCCGGCCGTCTACGGGGCTTGTTCTGCAGGTCGAAATTTCCAGACCGAAAACGTTGGTACCAAAAACGCACTGTTTTCTTTTGCGACACCGCCGCCATACAATTCATTAATCCTTCGAGCCGTTTCTGCAGCACTGGTACCACGGTGGAACTCGTACTCGTAAATAACGCGATATTTCAAGTTTTCCATTTATTAAACTGCGTGACGCAAAGAAAAAACCAAACGAGGACAAAACAAATGAATTACGGTTTTCGAAATACTAATGTATGAATAAATAGCTGCATAAATTTGAAATTGGAATCCCTAACCAAAGAAGAGATATTTGAAATCAAAGTGGCCAGTACGACAAAACGCCAATTTCATATGTAAGGACCTAATATGTCTGCTATGTTTTGTTGTAGTTGTAGTTAGTCATTTTGTTTTTGCTTATAAAGCCACTACACATATTACAATGAAAATTTTTCACTGTGGGACTAACCCGGAATCAGAGATTTATTTCATATTTGACGAAATTCAGCCGTCTTACTAACAATCCATACCAGGAAAGTAAAATTTTCCTCTATTACTACCAACTAGTCAAGTATTACGATGCAAAGATCGTATTTACCTGTCACAAACATGTATATAACAGCTTTTATTTCATTTATATAATTCTTGGTCAGGTGCCATAGTCAAATTACGTGCAAAACTAAAGCAATGGCAGCGTTGATTCTACAAATCTTCATGGTACAAGGCCAAATCTTGAAACATTCCGAACACAAACAGTCTGAAGGAATCAAATCGGCAGAACTTAGCAGCTGTCCACTTCCAAACGATTACCTTCTTTGAAGAGAACGACCAGTACTATTCTTGGACTGAAACAACGGACAAAGGAATTTATGTATCGTATCATCCGTTGGCAAGTTCATGGGAATAACAGCTGTGTTACTTTGCTTATAGTGTTGGTATTGCTACGGCTGCAGTCTGGGATGAAGTGCAAAGTCAGTTAGTGCAATAAGCTTTGAGTGTTCAGTTTTGAGCACTTGATATGGAAGGCTTGCTTGCAAATGGTGGGATTCGAGTGGGTAGTGATGGAGACAGAGTAGATTTTAGTTGCTGTCATAATATGATTTAGTCTGAGTTTAGGTTTGTTAGGTCTTTATGCATGAACGTACAAAGATCAACAATATTTTTGCTTTTATTTATAACTAGCTGACCCGCCAAACTTTGTACAGCCTAACAGTTATGTATGTTTTTCACCTTTTAAACCTTCCCTAAAGTACGAAAATTATTTCAAGACTAAAATCAGCTATATCGTCCCAGCCGTGCTCGAGTTTTAGTGAAACAAACGGATTCATTTATGTGTATATTTTTTTTATTTTTTCTATCATACGAACCTTCTCCTGATAATAACAAACACAACAAAAAAAAAATAGTGAAATCGGTCCAGCCGTTCACGCGTGATGGCGTGACCAACGGATGTAGGGATTTATTTTTATATATATAGACTAGCTGTAACTCGTGGCTTTGCTTGTGATATATATTGATAAAAAAATAGTGAATATATATATATATATATATATATATTTACTATTTGTTAATTTAATTTTTAATGTACTATTTATATTTAATTATAAAATCATGTATACTTTTGTGTACGTACATGTACCATGTTCGAAAAATAAAGTATTCTCATTCATAAAATGAAAAATAAAGAAGTGTCAAAGTTTGAACCGCCATTTCACCAGCTTAATGAATGAATTTCCAAAAATCTTTCCATAGTACAACTTAACACTCTATAATATACCTACCATCCATACTTCACGTGTCTATCAGTCAGTTAAGACTTGCATTTTGTAAATAAAATTCAAAAATAAAAACGGTCTTTCTTACAGGTTACTTACATAAATCTATTCTATTACGTAAATCTAGGTTAGTTCCGTCCATTCTTAGACAAAGCCCTCATCTAAATCTTTAACTGCTCAATAACAAAAAAAATTTGATCCTACACTCTATACACTAAATTATTTAAGTTTCGTCAAAAAAAAAATTCAAAACTGCATACGGGAACTCACTTTCTAACAAATATCTAAAATCTTAGCATAGATTCTGACCAAACCACTGAAAACTGATTGTGATCCAAAGACGCTTCAATAGCTTTGCTCCCGTGGTCGATCGACTTTAGTTATAACATTAAATACTTACTTACAACTCACATTTCTAACCCAAACAATAACCGATCAATCTGCAAGGAATAGCCGTTTAATTTCAGGCGAAAAAGCTCCGATCCAATTATGGGCGGCTGATATCGCCCATAACTCACAGGTTCCCAATCTTCTGTCGATGTAATCATGAAAATAATAATCTTGGACAAATCGATACCGATACCGGGATTAAACCACGGGGCAAGGGAAAAGCGGATTTAAAAAAAAAAATTGTTAATAACCTACACTAATATTACAAGTGGTTAGAAGCGAGTTCGAAAAAACCTGACAGCTAAATGGTTAAGCCTGTGTATTATCATTCATTATTATTTTTAATTTTGATGTAACCCGTGTCACTCTCACGACTAGCACGAATCTAATGACACCGTCGCATAAAAATACGGAAAGCTCTTTAGGCTCTAGGGCGTGCCAAAGAAATATACATTCATATAAACATACATACATACACTGGAAAAACATAACCTTCCTTCTTTCGCAGTCGGGTAATAAAGAGGTACGATTTTTTTGTATGTAACGAATAAACTTAACAACTACTGGACCGATTTCAAAAATATTTTTTGCGTTAGAAAGCTACTTTATCACTGAGTGATTTAAGGTTTGATATAATCGTACGAAGACGGGACGTGCCGATAATTTGGATCACAAGTCACTTATTAGAAAGCAATAATGCTGTTTGCTAAAGTAAATTATTTAAGTAATACGAGTAAGTATTATTTAAAAGAGACTTTAATTAATTATACAGAGTTTAATGATTTAAAATTGCTGTACCCATCATTAAAAACAACTTTCACTATGAGACCTACTCTATATTACAGAAAATAAATCAGCTGTTCCATACAAAAAGTTTATCTGTCGTCGACAAAAAGTATGAGGCAGCAGATTTTTTTCTCGAGAGAGAGAGAGTTCGTCTCATAGTGAACGTTGTTCAGTAGGATGAGTATAGCGCCCTTTTTTCGGCTTGGTACACTCCTAGCCGATTTTACTTATTCATTTTAAAATTTACTCGTATATTAAAGTAATAAGAAATAAGTACCTATTCAATCATTTAATTGTATTTATTTCGATTGTTTTTTTTTGTTATTTTGAAGTGTTATCTCATGTCTTGCGCCTCAGTTATCGGCAGCTCAGATAGAAAGGCGGTATTTGAGAAACACTCCAGACTGACGGATTAATCCTTGATATATTGCTACACTTAATACAAATCGGTTTTGCGATGCAGCGAGGCTAGAGATGACGGTAGCTGATGAAGATTTCTTTCATCTTTATAGAATTAGATACTCTTTGATCGGTGTGCTCTCTTTCTTTTGTATCTGGAGTCTTAATTTTGAAAAATGGGTACATTTAATACATTTTAGTGGCAATTAATGCGTCCTTATTGGCAACTTACTAGTTGGAACTAGTTTGCCCTCTATCGCCTACTACAGCATTTTAAACCGCTAATTTAGTATTCGACGTGTAAAAAGCTTAAAGCTTAAAGCTGAAGCTTTAATATAATCTAACTCACTGTAAAGTAAATATTATTGCAAATGATTGTTGGAAATGTCGAAATGTTCTCATGTCTCCGACGATGACACGAACGACTCATTTCATCCCTGATGAAGTTCACTGAATGTGAACGAAACTATAGTTGGACCTTTCCAACAATCAAGTACGCGTGAAAACTCTTAAACAATTAATCAAACATGCGTCAGTTTTGTAAGTAATAATGCATATTATTAAAATATAATTTTGTTTATATTTTTTCAGGTAATTCAAAATTTTGATTCAAAGCCAGAGAATTGCCATTAAAATAAGTGGTAAGTAATTGCTGCTATATTTTTGGGATATAGTGCCGGATTTGTTTTTGTTTTGACAAAGAATTTTTTTTCCCGATAGCTGCTAATTATCTACGGTGGTACAGCGTAAAGTTACTGATGAAAGAAGTGAAATAAGTGCTATTTACTTATTAGATTGCATCGTCTTTGTCAAGAATTAGCAGTGATATTTTTTTTAATGCTTTTTAATGTTTTTCATGATTTAGAGACATTAATTTAATTTAAAATGCCAAACAACTATATTTATTTTATATGTAAATAACATGTCACAAAAGGCGGTCTTATCGCTAAAAAGCGATCTCTTCCAGACAACCTTTATAGGAATGGAACATAATAATAAAATTTAGCGTAGACGGTGGTGCAAAACAGATATGAGAAATTTAAATAAAAAATAGTAGTTTCAAATGAATCCAAAATTTGAAGAAGATAACCACAAGACTTTGTTACAAAGATACAAATCTAGAATCATAAAGTTAATAAAGGAGTGTTAATTAGACAAAAAAAAACCAGTTGGATTATCTTCCCATATATAACAAGCTAATGAAGCCGTACTAAGAAAAAAAACAATTCATTCTTTGAAATTACATTATCAAAATTGTATCTTAATTGCTACAGCCACAAAATTTCTCACCCTCTAAATGCCCATATTAGCACTAGAATAGCACCCAACATGGACACACGGCCAATCGAATTAGCAAATCAAATTGCAACGTTTGTTGGCACATAATTCGGACAAACTAGGTTACAAGTTGCGTACTGCATAATCTAGTTTTGAGTTGGACGTCCGCGGCGCTCGTGTGTGAATACAGCTAATTAGTCTACGCTGCCTTGAATAGTAATGCTGGACAATATGGAAATATACTAAAATATAATACAAAATTCTTTATTGTCCATAGAGTTACGTAATCTACTCGTATGAAACGAGTATAAAAAATGCATCGCTGAAAGTGTTGCTAAGCGCAAATCTCGAGAGCAGCTGAACCGATTTAGCTAATTCTTTTTTAAGAATATTCCTTGAAGTACGAGGATGGTTCTTACGGAGAAAAAACTTCGAAAAAATGCCTAAAAATGAAAAATAAAAAATTAAAGGATCGACTCTTAGGCGTTACGAAGTTCGCCGGCTCAGCTAGTCAAAATATAAACTTTTGACTAGATATAACAATTCACAATATTTCAAAATTTTGACTCCCCATTTTTATTACGATGATGGAGAGACAAATGAACAACACGAGTAACGTACCATAATTCTTTATTTCAGTCAGAATGTAATAATTACGTTATTAGAGATTTTTGAAAATATAAAAAAAGTTCAACATAATGTTATTCTCATCATAATCTCGTAAAAAATATGTCATTAATTATCTGTATTGTGTAACAATATTTATGTTGTTTGTTTTGGTATGGTTAACAGTTGACAGTGACAACATATATTTTATTGGTGGCATCTGACGGTTTTAACATAAATACGAGATTTTTATTCATCCGATTTTTGTAAATAACTCGGAAGAAAGTGGATATAAAAATCTGATAGTTTTAGTATGAACTTTTTATTACATATCTCGTAGTGGTTTTTGAAGTTCCATCACTTTGTAAAAATTAAATGTTGTCAATCAATTGAGCCAATTTGGATTGGTAAAAATCCATTTCTGGTAAGATGTAGAGTTTGTCTCCAAATAACAACATTTCAGTAGCAAAATGACTAGGTTGTGAAATGACAATGTTGTAAAATGACATGATTGTAATGTAACTATACAACGATAACAAATAAACCATATTCTATTCTAAGAATGTCTTATTTGAATGAATGAATGAAAGTTTATTTCTTCAAAACACACAAAAACAGTAAAAAAGCATACACTACAGTTTAACAGAAAAACTATAACGTTATAATATGTTTGTCAGAACCCGAGTCCAGCTCAGCATACATGCTAGCTGCAGCTGGTGCAGCAGCCAGCGCTGGTCTTCCGCTGGGACCGGGCAGTGACATTACGCACGTGTGACGTAGGCAACAAGCTACTAACAAACACTTCTTACATAAAAAAACCGTACATAAATATTTAATATAAGTAGGTGCATAAATAACACAGGTTTGTTATCTTAAAATACGGAAATCTACAAACGAAATAAGTCTAAAAGCAAAATCACGTCAATATAAATCATAATAAATGCGAAGGGCAATTGAAGTAGAAGTACTGGATGAATTTATAATATGTAATAATAATTATTTGGGATAAACATAGTAAATATGTAGCATAATAAGTTGTTTTAGCGCTAAGAAGCGATATCTTCCAGACAATCTTTGCAGGATACGAGTTTAATTCATGTAAAAAAAAAAACATTTAATTAGTATTTCATTAAAGGTTATTTAAATTATTTTAAGCATATTATATTCTGAACAAATTAAAAACTGTCCATTCATTACGAGAAAAAGAAATCGATCAATCTATATATTATATTTTTACATCTCTTTCGTTATTAAAGTGAATTTGAAAGCATTTTATATAAGTAATAATCATGCAAAATATAGCCTCAACGAAAAAATACAATAAATTATAACAAAAAACGGTCTTATCGCCTTAAAGCGATTAGAACAACCTTTTACTATTATAATTAATACTAGCTGTGCTCCACGGTCTCACCCGCATAGTTCCCCATTGTATTATCAAGATAATGGGGAACTACTTTTTAAAAAGTCGGTTGAAAGTATCCTTTTTCCTTTCCCGGGTTCCAATCTACCTGTGTACCGAATTTTATCCAGATCGGATCAGAGGTTTTAGCGCGAATGTGAGACAGACAGACAGAATTACTTTCTCATTTATAATATTAATAATCATAGTTAGGATTAGTATGATCAATTAAAAGATACGGAGAGAGGATAATTAATAGATAAGAAATAAACACTATTCCATATGTAAGCACATGGTAGTGATCAAGCCGCGAGACACAGTCATATTTCACGGTTGATATATGACTGAATCGCATCGCTGTTTGTTTAGGACTCTATACGTAGTATTGAACGGAAGGATACTGTTTTTAGATATCGAGCGAAATAAGGTTCGCTTTCAAACTGTGTCGATATTTTTTCTTATCTGTAAACAACTAGCGTAGTTTTGAAAACAAATTCCAAAAAAAAAACTTCACTATTCTATTGTATTACCTCAATATATTAAGCAAGTAGCTTTCACCCGCAAATTTCAAACTTTAAACCCTCATTTGAACACCTTAGAGTTGAATTTGAAAAGATAAACATTTTAAGTTCACTCCTATTGGTTTAGCTCTACGTTGATTCCTAGCAAATATCAGTCAGTCAGTCCGTAAGTCAGGACTCTTTTATATAAATTTTTATATAGAGTTATCCATATTCAAAGCGACTTGGGAATTCATTTACCGATATCTGTAATTTTTTTACCTTTTCGTGCTTTTGTGAAAATGAAAAATTAGGGTTCGCAAGTACGTGCGGGTTTGGTGGAATTTTATGGAATATTTCTTTCGGAAAATTGTTAGCGACCATTGTAGCGAGAATATTTGAATTGAAATATCAAATGACAATTTGTTAATTATCAAATTAATGCTTCTTTACTTTTTTTTTCATTTTTTTTTTTATTATAAGCATTCGTAATTCAATCAATTTATAAATAAATTGAACTAACATTATAAGATACTAGTTATCGGCCAATAAAAAGCTGAAACTAGATTTTACAATTTTTACAATCTGGCCGAACACAATAAATGTACACACAAAGCGTTTTCCCTCCATAGAACCTCTATAATGTCCGATAGTGGAATGAAAGGGGGATTTAATTTAGCCGCGCTCCTCGAACGTATGTGATTTAATAAGTAATTATTAATTTAAACAAAATTAATTTATAATTCTAAACGGTGACTATAAGTAACGGGACAATTTTCACTTATTACTATTTAGAATTAAAACCTTTTGATCAATTTTGTAAAAATTATAATTGCACCACATGGAAGGTATATGTTTTCAAACAAACCCGTTTTAGAGAGATCAGGTGATAAACAAAAAAAAACAGACGACTCGAGTACCTCTACTCTTTGGAAGTTGGTATAAAATATAAAATACGCTTTAAAGGGACAAACTACTCGTATTTAAATCACTATATTGTCATCGGTCCCTGATAAGTGTTACAACTTACAAATCATCTCCGTTACATCTACCGTTTTGAAAATGGGGAAAATCACGTTATTTTTATTATTTATTTAAATATTTACAGCCCACAGACGGTTTGGTTCGGGCCTTTTATGAGGTTATACAATTATTTGTGAATTAAATTACATTTCTTGAAATTCTAGGCTTATAATACAAGTATAGTCAATATCACGTTCAAACATAAATAAAATATTATTTATTATTTTTCAAATTCTATACTTACCAAAAATAAAATCATGTTAAAAACTACAACTGACTTAAATTAAGCAAATACTTCTACGAATATTTTACACGTGAATATAAATATTTAGGATATTATTATATTATACTATAAATTTAGGAACCAGAAGCGGGTTTATTTAAAAAAATAAATAAAAAGGATAAACAAATTTTTAATAATACGGGTAATACATAACATAGCTAGAAGCGGACAAACTCATATTTGAATATCTATTTTGCTATGTACATAAATATGAAAGAGGTCTATAAATTTCCCAGCAAAATCTATCAGCGAAAAACAGCCTACCACATCCCGTTTTATGATGAATTATCGGTCAGCTGTCTTATATTCTTTGTACTATTTCGTGTGTTATGCATTATATTCTATCGTAAGATACAACATTTTGTGTCATTTATGAGGTGTTGCAATAAGGGAAGGTTTTGTACGATTGTATAGAACCTTTTCTGAAAGAAGAACCTGTGTTCTGTGATATAGGTACCTTTATAATAGTCACTACAAAAATAAGTAAAAAAAATACTGCATAAAAGGCGGTTTCATCTCTAAAAAGAAATATCTTTTAGACAACTTTTGCAAGCCTTGTAGAAATGAATAATTTAGATTAATAATTACGTATTTGTCTTATTTTTTTAAAGGCTTGCGTTTGACTGCAACTCGTCTGATGTGAAGCGACGATATGGCCTAAGATGGAGCACACCTGCCTAGAAGAAACTGCTATTCACTCGCGACTTGAAAAGACCTAGATTATAGTTATGAGTAAATAGAGAAACCGGCAGCGAGTTTTAGCAGTTCGCACAATAAAACTAGACGCAAAGCGTTTCGTGAGAGCCTGAAATGGGGATAGAAGAATCAAATTGTGTTACTCCATGCCACACTCTCCGAAATGTATCCGATAAAAAACCCGATAGGCTAGCCACTTTCCTACGATGGTCGAGGATTTGGAGCGTAGCCTTGGCTAAGACATCATCATCTATATTTTTATAGCACCAATCTTATCAATCTTAATACCAATAAGAGTTATATAGAAGTGGATTAGTGATTTCGAAACCAAAACTGATCCTACCAAAGTGTGTTGGCGGTCACAGTTGCGCCGTCAGTTGGCTTAGAAACCAAAGAGTACGTTATATAAAATCGGAAATACCTGTAAAAATACGTAAACCTGTCTAATTACCAATCCACAGATCACGCTAAAGCAGCACGCAGGGTTTCGTCATATTAACTGTATTACTGATTAAGAGAATAAACTTTTTTCATTTTGTAATAACGAGGCCTGCAAATGGCCGCCTACTTCATATATTTTATTGCTTTAGGCGATAAGGTACTACCATTGTATAGATTTGTCTTGCTCATTTTGTATTTTGTTTGGTGTGCAATAAAACTATATTCATTGATTCATGTTAAGGAGTTTTCACTCGCGCGGTGTCTGGGCGGTAATGGCTACCAACCTTTACATGACTTACTTTAGTGTAAATGTGTGCGTGCGTACTCGCACATACTAGCGAATTTACTTAAGACAGCTATAGACCGCCAACTTGTCCATACAATAAAGATATACCTAGCTCTTTTCTACCTGTTAATAGATAAAATAAAAAAATAATTTTCTTTACATAGCTAACGCATTATTTACTAGACTTAACCTTTTTTTATATTTCTATAAAGTTACAAGCTTCCGGAGCAGTCATATTTTGCGCTGATACGATGCCTATTAAAAAGGTTTATTATGCAGAATTAAATAACTTTTTTTTAAATAATAAAACGTGTAAGCCTAAAATACATCATAGTGAAGCGATTGACACCAATAATAAAAAAATAAGTTACAATTTAGGAGGTGAAAAAAGGGACGCTTCGAAACGAAAATTCTATCAAAAAAACGAAAACAGAGAAGGGTCGGTGATCCTTTTAATATGGATGCGTCAGTTATAGTTTTGGTGAAGTTGCTTTCGTAATTTCTCCCGACTGTGAAAGAAGGAGGGTTAAGTTTTTCAAGTGTGTGTTTGTATGAGAGTGATGTATATATATTTGTATGAGAGTGACACTTGATATATCAACATTAAAAAAATAAACGAAATTTGGGATTATTGGCGCCTAAAATTTATCTAAATGCATAGTTTTCAAAATACATCGAATGTGGTATCAAAATGAGTAATTTTTAACGGTGATTACGAATATCTTATATGTTTTATTGAAGTTTGGAATAAAAAGATTTAGCAGTCGGGATTTTTGGAATTTATGTTTTTCAGCATAAAGTCATAACGTCAACTGCCTTTTTTTTCTTCACGGCTAGGTATTTCACCACAAGCCCAGTGGACCACGAAAGTCAGCGACACTGTGGCACTAGTTGTAGCATTTCTAATCTGGAATACACTCTCAAGGAAGGCTGCTAGAACACACCGTCAGATGCTTGGGGACAGATTTTTAACTTGAGGCTGATAACCTATGGTTTCCTCTTGATGTTTGTCTTCTTCCGTTCTTCTTCTACCGCCTACCTCTTTAGTACTGTCATTGTCTACTACGTTGTATATTTAGTTTTAAATTGTTTGTCCCTAAATTAGTCAAAAGTGAACTGAAATATATGTAAATAACTGGCTAGACTAACCCTGACCACGGCCAATGACAACCTTTATTTTTGGGGATGATCAAAATATCCAAAACCGATTCGGATTTGCAGATGCATTGGTGTATTTTTAAAGATATATTTTAAGTTGATATTAATAGCAATTATTCATTTAAAGGAGTGGAATTAAATAAGATTTTTCTGTCCAGATTATTAGTTTTTCTAAGGCATCGTTCTAAGGCTCCCGAATTGATGAACCAATTTTGATTTTTTGTTTGAAAAAAAAGTGTTCGATGAAAATCGGTCCAAGATGGCCGCCACCCGTTCTATTTTGTCATGACCAGATTTTCCATTCGAAATAAGCATTTAAATCTTAAGCGTTAATGTCTACCCTCAAGGGCAAAAGTTCAATCGCATTGTAAAATAGTTCGTAGCCGAGAAGTAAGTAAATTATTTTTTTATATTTCTTTTACTGAACCTATTGTGTCCAATAGTTGGGCAAAGGTCTCCCCCATATTTCTCCAAGCATCTCTATCTCCTACAAGTTCCGACCAATTGTGTTGGATTTTCAAAGATTGTCATTCCACCTCTTGGGCGGCCGACCTCGTGGTCGGGCCTCTATAGGCTCCCACTGAGTGTTGATCCTATCCTTTTTTTTTGTCTGGTAATTAGTTTTATACATTTCATGAGTATTTTAAAATATAGCTTGGAACATTATACTCTTCTACCATAATATTATAGTGAACCATGAAGTTTCTGTTCTGGGCACAGGATTTCTCTGGGCACAGGTAGGCCATATTTTATGCTGGCCAAATGCTAAGTATTTTCTGAGTTTTTTGGGTTTCTCTGAAAAGCAAGTTCTTTCACAAATATAAAACTTACAATTAATATTTTTAAACAAGCAGTGCTTTAAAATAAGTAACAACAGGCTCTAATTTGGCAGGTAACGAATTCTTCAGTTAGGTATTCTGATTTAAACCTGACCCGATTTCAATAAAATGTATATCCATTGAACAAGACTACGAAGTACTTTTACAAATGAAAACGGGAATTTCCTAAGCTTGTCTAAGAGTCCTGTAACTTTTACGAAACATTTAATAGAATTTTTCTCTTTATTATTTGATATTTGTCAAAAATAATATTGTATGAATTTGTAATCATCTAAAATACTTAATTTTTGAAATATGTTCTGGACAAAGACTGTATTATGTTTTGATGCACGTCTTTAAAAAAAAAACTTGATATTTTGCATAAATTTTTCTAGTCAGATTCTCTGTCACTGTATTCCACTGAAATTGTATAAATGTTTGAACAATTTGTCAGATAGTTATCAGTCTATTGGTTTCGAATTATTTAAATGGTTTAGCTTAGCACTAATCTATGAAGCCATTGTAATAGATAGCCTCTGTTTAATCATCTTATTGTTCTATGTTTTATTGAATATTAGATTAGTTAGTAGTATTTGAAGATAATGTTAATTCAAAATATTTTGAAATTGAACGAAAGCTTAGGAAAGAGTAACGCCCTGGAGCGAAAAAAATACTAGGCTGTCCCTATTATTTTACATATTCTTAGTTCACAATTTAAAAAAGATTGGGTTAAATACTTCTGGACTGTTTTTTTATAATATTCATACGAGATTACCATTAAAAATTGACTTACAGACGAGAAACGTTTATCAAAATCGGTTCAATATTAGCCAGGTAATCGCGGAACAAACATACGCAAAAACATTAATTCTACAGCGTTATCAGCTAGGGGTGTACTAATTCAGGAGGGGGTCACTGTACTCATCCTAAGAAACAACTTTCACTATGGGACCAACTCTTAATTTGAGAAATAAAAACAGCTGTTCCATACAAAAACTTGAACGGTGTCGTCGCAAAATGTATGAAACAGTGACTCCCTTTTGGCTTAGTACACCCCTAGCCGACAACCCTGCATACGGGTCTAATGTAGTAAAGTAAATTGGTTAGAAATACAAACTAACTAAGTTTGTATTTTTACAAAATACGAGAGCTTTAACAATAAAACTCTCGTATTTTGTATGTAGTATTAAGCTAGTTGGTATTTCCTTATTAAATACCATCTAACTCCAACCAAATATAACTTGTACAGAACTACTAAAATTTCATTTAAACTTCGTACCGCAAAAATTACAACATGCATAAAGCATAATGCCGCGAGTATGCCGTTGCAAACAAATGCAATAAAATGTTTATAATACAAGGTAGATCGGACTTGTTAAGATATTCAGCAAGGCATGGGCGAGGTCTTTATAAAAGTGGCTGATTAGGGACTGATTAGATTACCTAGAACGTATTGCTGTCGTTCTTTGTTTTGTCCAAATGTTGACGTCATAATAAAACTTTTTTTTGCTATGACATCCACCCAATAAATATCTGTCACTCGTTTTAAGTGCCCGCGTTGCATAACTTCACAAGTACTTTTGTGTCAAAAGATAGCTTGTGCAGTATTATTAATGGCTTCAGATAGATAGCTCTCAGAGCATGTGCATTTAGTATTTAACCAAGTTATAAAAGAAGAAATGTAGATAGTAAAAACATTAAATATATATGTTTTTTCCAATATCTTGAAAACGCCTGAAACAATTAGATTTGTTTTTTAAACAGAGTTTTTTTCAATTGGTCCTGTTTAAAAATAACTAAACGATTTGTACCATTTATTTATAAACTATTTAAGTTTTTCATATAAATGACAAAACTAATCCGCCTAAGCTTTTTCAAAACTGCTCATACATTACGTTATTTGGTCACATACCATTCTATAAAAAGTGGCAAGTTTATTACTCTGTGGTCGCAATAGTTGCACCAACTTCGGTCCAACAGGTGTTGAAATAATGATCGTTCCACGTTTAAATTTAAATTTCAACTTGTAGTTTTAACCGAGGCTTCGCCGCTCGCGGCGAATTTAAAAATTTAAGACATGAATAGGTGGAAAGTCGTTTCAGCTAGTTTAGTTAGTTTGTTGAATGCTTTCAGAACTTTCTCAAAATTCTAGAACATTCTATAATACTTTAGTTATTTCTAAGAATAAACGCTTTACAGAAATAGAGCTTTTTAAGGTACCGTGGCTTGAGGTCACGGTCTTTAATTGTTCTTCTGTATACAGTCACTAGTAATTATTTACCATCCTCTGATAATTTTAAATTACTTCTTTTCTTCTTTTGGAAGGATTTCTGAAAATTCGAAAAAAAAATAGAAGTTTTATACTGTTTAATGATTTCTTTGTATGGAAAAACATTTTTTTGCTCATTTTGACAAGTCTTTGATTTAAAGTTGTCACCAGAAGCCACCATTAAGAGTGTGCTAGTTGATTACCAGAGACCCTGGTGTTTTATTTTATTGACCAAACAAGCGAAGCGTTTTTATCTGACAATTTTTTTTTAACTTTCGTCTACCTGTTTTTATGTCAGAAAGGCAAAGGGTGAAGCAGGCTGCATGCAACTTAGCACAGCGCAGCCCAGCGCAGCATGGCTTATGAAGTTGTAATGTAGGAAACATTATGGGAAATGAAAGTCAAGCCAGGCTACGTCACTACTCGCGTATACGTCAGTCACGTTTCACACTTATAATGGAAATTAGCAGATGTCAAGAAAGTTGCAACATAGCACAATACGACAAACAACAATGGTACGCAAAGTGCTGAGACACAACGCGATGCGCTGTGATGCAACGCGTGCGGTATGCTGGTGCACGCCGCGCGTTTATGTTTATCAGGTTTGTGTTGATGTTAGAAATAGCGTAACAGGTCGTATCTTGTAAACATATGTTGACGAAATTTGGTATCCAGGTTACTATTAGGACTAGCTCTGAATAACCGAAAACTTATTCTATAAGACAGCTGGTTTTTTCTCGAATCAAGTATTGTTCTCGAATAGAAAAATGTTTTGAACAGTAAAATTATTGACCTCGTTTCGGCTAAGTACACCCCTAACCGATAACCCTGTATGTACATCTATCTCGTTGATTGCATACGCTTTAAGATGGAGTAGCAGTCGAGCTAGTATCCTACTGGGATCTGTAGAGTTCGCGAATATGGAGCGAGCTGATTACCATGCGAGCTAAGTTCGGCAAGCGGATATTTACATAACCACTTCTATTTTATTAGAGAGGGTTCATACTACCAACCTGATTAACTTTATATCTGACTTCAAAAAAATAGGAGGCTTTTCTCAATTCATGATTTATTTGTTCATGTGGGTATCTTTACCCTGATTTCTCAAAAACTCTTTTAGACATATGTTTTTGTTAAGTAGATTGGTTTGTAACTAATACCATAACTATAACTGTCATACACGTAAAAAAAGTTTTTTTTCAGGTATTTTTGGTAAGGAAGCTTAATTAAAACCTGAAAAAAATGTGGGATCACCAATGTGGTTTCATACCATTTCGAATAAATAAAATAATCCGTATCATTCCAGGCATCGCTGAAAATACCTCCGGAAAAATGGATAAGATTTTTTTGAAGTTGTTCAATAGCCAAGAACTTACGTCATAAGATCGAAATAACCTAGAGTAAAGTATGAAGACATTATCGACATCCTATAATGTCAAAAGTTGCGCTATTTACTCACCAGAACTATGTATCTCAGACGCATTCCCGCAAGTTGCAAACTTTACCACGTTTCAGTACTCACAACTTTGCCAGGCTTCGTTAGCTCACTCAGCAACATTGTTCTACATGCACATTGCATGTTTTTAGCAAGCTTAATATAATAATCTAGCTGAGGCCCGCGGTATTTTAGAGAGATTTAGAGAATGAGTGAAACAAGCGATGCGTCTCAGCTTTGAGTTTGAAAAATTGTATATCCTCTGTCAGTGTGAATTTTTGGGAATTTTCCAATGAGTGTGTTTAAAGTGGTTAGACGCGATATGAAATAAAACTTGACTGATAAATCTTTAAACCTATATATCATCCTTATTTTTTATTTTTATGTAAATAGTGTTACTCTCACGACTAAGAGTTTTATTCACACCAATCACATAATTACGACAAGCCATTTATTCTCTCGGGCGTGTCAAAGAAATATACATACTTGCACTCGAAAAACATAAACCTATTTCTTTCGCAGTCGGGTAAATAGAAACCTTTTAAAGAGTTATTTACCAGCCTTTAATAATATTAGACAGAAACATGCAGTTCACAAACTTTGTAGTTAAAGTAAAAGAAACGCTAAAAGAAAGTATATTTCTTGGTATATTGGTTGGTTTGTCTTTTGTTTTTCTTAGAAATTGAATGACGAATCAACTTGATTCTGTACAAAAAAATAGTTTGGGGTATCGAGAGTGCAAGATGCAAACTTTTCATAATTGCAAGATGGTAAACAAATATAAATGTAAAGCTAGTACAGTTCCCGCCAAACAACTTAGGCCATTACCTTGGGAGCGTAGTGGCGAAGGATATTGAGGCCTTTGCACAATTGTGCACAACGGGCTCGTCATATAATCCTAACTAATATTATAAATGCGAAAGTAACTCTGTCCGTCTGACACACTTTCACGCCAAAACCACAGAACCGATCTGGATGAAATTTAGTACACAGGTAGATTGGACCCCGGAAAAGGACATAGGACCTGTTTAACCGACTTCAAAAAAAGTAGTTCTCCATTGGATTATCTGTATAGTAAAATGGGAACTACGCGGGTGAAACCGTGGAGCACAGCTAGTTTATAATAATTTGTATAATAAGTGCGTGGCAAGAATTACGCAGAGACGCGGCCGATTATAACAAAAGCAGCTTTATTAATAAATCGTCATTTGACTTGTTTTGGTGCGTGACGTTCTTCATTGAATAGAACAAGACTAAATATGCTCTTAGATAAGACGCGTTTATTAATAAGGCAGTAAGTGCGGAAGGATTCCCACTGTCTAGCTTTTGATTCAAGAATATTGTCATTTACTATATATAATTAACCTAATTGGAGACAAGTTTGTCGAATTATTAAGTCGCTAAATTTTCTTTTAATTTGTGAAACTACCTACATGTACTATAATTCCTACAAATGACCTGCATAAAGTAGGAAGGCGTAACCAGAGCAAAACAACATTACTTCTGCGTCACAAGTAATGGTTGTTTGTTAAGGAACATGATTTGGCAATATCGCTAATGGCACAGTGTTACAAATTGCATAATTTCTGTAACGTCATACTTGTTTACCGATCCCTTATTGCTATTTGTGTTTCTGTCAATTATTGTTATTTTACTACTTTGCTGGCAGTGAACTAAATCAAGTACCAAATTTAAAAATAAGTGCAAAACAGCTTCGATTTTGCAGGCATTTTTGCAGTTAAATATTCATACATAATATACACCTAATCATACCATTAAACCAATTTTGATACTAATTGTTTAGGAAATTAAGTTCATTTTTAAAAAATAAGTGATTACTGACTCAATTGAACAAGATCCCGGTACAATTCTTTTAGTTATTTCGATTTAAAAATCAAACTAAATTTTCCATCATAGTCTAATCAGTCCAGCCGTTTCGGAACTAACAAACACAAAAAAATGCTTTCTAGTTTATTTATTACCTTTTCATTATTTAGAAAGTCGTTTAAAAAATATGTAAGTAATGAGAAAATTATCACTCACAACACCGCCTCATTTCATCTGATGAATATCACCCAATGTGAACGAAACTATATTTTGATCTTTCCAACAATCTAGTAAATACAAACCCGGTTTGTAAACAAAAAAAAAAAATCATAAGATAGGAAATTGTCTGTATACTCGCTCTTAAGTGAAACACAACCTCCCAGGTGAATAGAGACGTCATCAAATACAATAACAACACATTATTGTTATCAAGAAGAGACAACAATGGAGTGCAGAAGGCGGGACTCGGCAATAAGTCAACCACGACCCGAGCTCACATGACTACACACGGGATACGAGGATGACACACTTTATTGTACGGACTAGATTTTGACCCCGATTCGGAAAAGCCAAAGTTACTATACTAACCTAATTTGACAGTTTTAAAATTGTCTTCTCTCTTTTTATTTCCACAAGTGAGAACACGATGGATATTTTAGTAACTTTTAGTTCAGTCAGTGTGGCTGGCAAAATTGGGGTTTTTGTCTCATAAGGACAAACATTTTGTATAGAACGGCATTTTTTTTTTGTAATGTGAGTTTTTACCATGGAGAAAGTGGTTCTTAAGGACGATTAGAAGAAACTATTCGCAAAGAAACAAAAACGTTTAACGTTATGTCTCTTTCATCTACATTGATTTTGCAAATCTTCTCCTTGGTTTAAGTGTGACTAGAAAACAAGACATAAAAGTCTTGCTATCTACGATTTTCTAGTTTTAAAGTTATGGCCGGCCTTGAACTCACTAATTTCTACGCATTTGAACAAAAATCACTGGCGCGGGGTGGATCAGGATTACAAAAAGTATGCAGATATGGGTGATACCTTTGAACAACGGTACGCAAGTATAGGTTTAAAAAAAAGTTATGGTGTATTATACGTATTTTTGTTACCTGATCTCTATTCTAGACAGCCATGTATATCTCGGGCCATCTCAACAATACATAATGCATGTGGACTTAATCTTTACCTTCACTCAGATATTAAATCTAACCTGGATGCTTGAAGCTCGGGTACGACTTACATCCGGCTGTGCCGTAAACCCAGATATAACTTATACCTGGATTTAACTTAAACCTGGATTTCAGATTATGTTTTAAGTTCCAGTTAATACGGATTTCACATTATACATATAGAAACAATTATTTTACTCTTTTACTAGCTGTGCTATGCGATGTTTACCGCGTTAACGCAGGATAAAATGTGAAGATCCATCCATCCAGATAAGTTATATTCGTGTCAAATTTCATCGAAATCCGTTCAGCAGTTTTTGCGTGAAAGAGTTACAGACATACGTCCATTCTTGCAAACTTCCTTTCTTCTTTCTTTATTATTCTTTAATTATTATTCTCGTAGTAGGAAGTATAATAATACAAAAGATAGAGATACACAAGTATATATTTGCGACCTTTTCTAAAATTTACTGACACTAACTGACTACTCAAATTTTTCACATATTCAGGATTGTTATAGGTCGAACAATTTTATGATTTTCTCAATAATTACTATTAATAACAGTTGGAGAGAAAATTATACCAGATTCGGAGCAGGAATTGCTTGCGTTACTATTGCCATGTCTTAAGAGGAAACACAAGAAAACAGTATACCTTGATTGGTATACTCGTATGTATTGCTTGATTGATTAACTATAGATGACGTACAACACATAAAGAAATAAAAAGATATAATTTATATTTAGTGCCTTGTCTCTAAAATCATATTTTGTGAAAACATTAATGTTATATAATTTTTTTATCCTTTACAGCTAGGCATATGACTACAAGTTCGCACCACCATCGAAGTCATCGATACTGTAGCCATAGATGGAGCATGCCTAGTCTGGAATACACTGGCTCTCCAGGAAGGCTACCGGAACATACCGTTTGGTACATGGCGACAGATTTTTCAGAGATACCCTAGCATGCTACGGTTTCCTCGTGATGTTTTCCTTCACCGGACTTCATATATGATGCAATTTAAGTTACTATAAAGGTTATCTTCCCAAGTAGTTATAATAATAAATTAACGTGATCAAAGACAACGAACTTTACCACATCTTCGAAACTTTAACCAGTCAAGATATTCCTACTGAATATTTAGTGATGTACTCGTATCCGCACATTCCTATTTAATTATTGTCCGGAATTTTATGTCAATATGAAAATATTTTCAGACGGACGCCCATAATTTTTTTCTCATTTAAGAATATGAAATAAAATACCTATTAAAATTAATAAATTTACATATTGAATACATCTAGATAGAACTTTAAATGTGAAATGATAGTTTGTTGTACAATTACTGTCAACCATATGCACTAAATATATCTAGAAGAAAATTTTGTAAAAATGGTTGTTATAACAAAAAAGTATCTTGATTTTGATACAAAACAATTAAAAAGATTCATATTAGGTTCCAAGCAAATGTATGTATGTCCAAATGTACTGTTCTTGATCTTGTTATCTTTTAATCTTCTTACAATCGACGCAGCAATGAAACAGTGGTTTTGATAAGTCTATTTTAGTAAAAGGTGTACTTATTTAAGAGTAATTAATAAACATAAATTAGACTCTTAAAACAACTACAACCCGCCATGTTAAAATAAATTTTATGTGTATTTTTTCGATACTTGTCTTTAAATAACCGGCATATATAGCCTTATGCGTTTTAACCGGCATAATCCCGAATATCCCAACCTTACTACGGTATCTAGGTTTATATCGAGGTGAAGGTCAGTGCAAAGGTGAAGCAATCTAGGCTCCAAACTAGATCTAGATTCCATCAAGTCTACTCGTAGATAGATGTTAGAATGTTTACACCCGGTGGGAGGGAAATGGTGTTTACTTTGCATTATAGAAACGATTTGCTGGAAGACATGTAGAAAACATAAAATCACATGAATATTTTATTTAAAATTCATAAGATAATGTGGTTGTATGCATTCTTTATGGAGTTGAAAAACAAGATGAAAATAGAATAATTAATTATTAAATTAAAAAATGTTAATTTAATAATAATAATTTATTTGAGTTTTGAGTGTTTTTATTTCTGTTTTTTATGGTTTTGTCACTAAATTTTCGTGAATGAACCTATAATATACATAGTATCTAAAACATTAAAAAATAAAAATTCGTTTTGTTCCTAACACAATATGCCACACAACACAATTGATCCTCAGTTGGCACTGAAGCTAATTAGTACATTTTAAGATTAGTCATTTTATTTCCGAATAAACTCCACTATATAGGTTGTCATGTCACAAATTAAACAAAGGCTTTGAAACTTCAAGAAAATTTGATGTTTTGACAAATTCGGTAGAAATTTACTTATCTAATTAATACAAAAACAATTATTATTTAGATTTGGCAATCAGCATTGACAAATAATACAATTTTTTTAAATTGTATTAGCATTTGTCACCAAGTTACATATTTTGCACATCAATGTATAGTTACTGCAGTTAAGTATATTTTAGTCAATAAATAACACAATTTGTAATTAATCATAATACAGCTTTTACAACAATTGCAAATAAATATTATCTTAAATTGTAAAATAATGAAATAATATTAAATCATACAATATTTTCTTTCAATGTTAAATAATCGTCAGTGTCGTATTCTTGTAGTCAAATTCTCAATTTAGATTTTTTTACAATTTAAGAAAATTTATCCTGTGAACTCCTCTAAAATAAGAGTAGAATCTCTTGAAACAAAATCACTTACCTCAGCGCAGTGTGGAAATATCTCCGCAAAGTAGAACCTTTGTGTGCTATCTAAACTTTCAAGTCATGAATTTCGAAGCACGACTTGGTTGCTTATCGAGCAAATATCCTTGTATGACACCACCTGGATCGAACGACTTGTGTATTGAAAAGCATTCTTATATGTTGTAGCTTTTGTATACTGAGGTGTGTTGTTGTACTGTTTTCTTTAACGTAGGTACAAGCACGTATCAATATATGACGTCTCACTGGAGAGCTCAGGTCTCTTCTATGAAGGGTGTGCAAGCCATAGTCTACCAAGCTGGCCAAATTGCGGGTTGGGGATTTCACTTATCTTCGAAAGTTATTAAAGTCTCCGACAAACGAGTGTTTAAGTTTATGGTGATTAAGGTTTTGCACATAAGTCTTAATAAATTTAGAGTAACATGCCTGAATCTGAGATTAAACCCACTTTTTTGCTTATGAGGCAAAGGGTTTTCCGACTAGGCTACTTTATTTTTTTATTTTTTTTATTTGCTATTTCAGCGACGACGGTTGGACTTATTAGAAAAAATATTATTTTGTGTGAAAGGGCAAATTATTTATCTTTGAATAATTAAATTTAAATTTTGTTAAACTTGGTTCAAGAATTTAGTTTTTAAATCATTGCGATTTAAAAACTATCCGACAAGTCACATATTTTCAGGTATGAATCTTGATGCAGTCGATAATTTCTTATAAGTAAGAGAAAAAAAACTTATTTTTACTTGAAAACTGCATTCAGAATCAAGATAATGCTTGAACGACTTCTCTGGATGCAGCAAACTACATATTTTATTATACACATGGTATAGGTATGCAAAGCGATTATTTTCGTCGCTATAATCCTCGAGGCGTATTCGCGGCATTATCGCTGAGTTATCGATGATCTGTTACGATCGATATATCACACTTTACGAGCGGAGATCTGACTCGTGCGCTTTTGGATTTATAACCTATAGGCATTGTATTGTGGGATAAGTTAAACACTTCTACGATCAGTCAAGTATCAGTCTTTCTATTTTTGAAATATTATAATAAACAGGAAATTAAATGGGTTATCGGCACTCCGCATACCATATTCCACTCCTTTCAGAAAAAAATAATTAACGAGAGAAAAAAGAGAGTGAAGAAAAATTTGGGATGGCTGTTAATAACCAGCATTATAATTAGTTACAGCCGGTTTCTGTCAGAAACGTTGTTTTGAATTTACGAGTAAATAGTATATTATTCTTAAATTTTAGGGAACAAAATAAATGTCTTGCCTTTTCTTTTTTCGTTTTTGTTCTTAGGACTTAATCAATCAAAATTATTATACAGACTTTTTTTGAAAATTATCAATAATCTAGAAGTAAAAAATTACGGACTACAAAAAAATATAACCAGCAAACCATAAACATTTTATCAAAATACTACAAAAAAAAACCGGATGGCATAAACATTTTATCAAAATTCATTGAAATAGCCAACTCGACTATTGATATCTAAACACACTCTGTCAGATGAGAGCAAAATTTCCTCGACAACAAGCAGGCACATCTCGCTCACTAGATCAATGAATTTACTAACTCTTGTGACTTGTACCATACGCTACAATGTAACGAGTGGTCGGTTGAGTGCGAGCTTGCGTCAATACTTATCATGAGCCGAATGCACCATAAGATCCGGTGTTTGGATGCAGTTTCATGTTATATCTTACCATATACTAAAACGGAAGAGGATTATTATTTTCGGCACACATGAAAAAAAAAAGTCTTCGCATTAACAAAACTATGAGAAAAGTGTCGATGGACAAATTTTTAGAGGCTTTATTGTGTATAATTTTAAGTTAAATTTATATTACTTACTAGCCTTAAGCTCAACTGTAATATTTCTAGGAAGCCTCATGAAGGATCTCCCTTAAGCACAAAATAAAATATTTGGCGAAATCTTTTTTCAAATATGACAGAGGTAAAAGCAACTCAAAGCAATGGCGTCAATATTTGACAGGTGGACGCTTTAACGCTGTCAAATATTAATTATTGGCCGCTGGACCGATTTGGTTAATCACATATTTCTTGACCATATTTATGAGGTAGTCTAATATAAAAATCAGTTTGATAAATTCATTTTCTTATTCAAATGCTCGTAAATTCATTTTAATTATACTAAATTTCATTTTGTTTTGCAACACGAGCTTAGCCTGCGGAAATGAAGGATTTTATTAAGTATTTTATTAAGCAGATGCTTAATAGACGTTCGGTATAGGTATTAAAACTTACAATATCTGCATTCCCTGCACAAATACTACCAAACTGATGCAGCTGGAAATCCATGAAATTTACAACTAGCGCTTAAATCTTGTTTATTCATAAAATAAGTTCCGCGCCATACCGTATTTATTTCTAAACCGCAACTAAGACTCTCCTCGTCATCAGGCTTTCTGATTAAGAGGAGAGTCTTAGACTAGAGTTTGTCTCTTTTACACTTACGATAGACACAATGTGTTGTAGGAGACAGAAGAAAACCTAATAGGATTTTACCTGTGTATTATAATATAATCAGCAAGTCATTATGCTATTCAAAAACATTTTATCATGGCATTTGAAAGCTGGAGACATATATTTAAATTTATATTTCAAATAATTATAATAATCCCGGTCTTTTCAAATCGCGTGTGAATCGGTTTCTTCTAGGCAAGCGCGCCACATCCTAGATGCCTATGCCGCAACAAAAAGAAAACTTGTCAGCGAATAACACAACCTGGCAGTTTGCATAATGCAAAAAAGTTAACGCAAAGCGCTTAGTGCGTGGAATCTCTACCATATACCGGCGGCGTGTTGACTAGCGTCTTCTTATTGGTTTAAATGACTAGCCCATTTACAGAAAAATTATAACTTTCTTATATAATGTACTCATTCTTTTGTAAAATATACAATGCGTTAAATATAGATAATTTTTTGTATAGCCCATTATCTGAGTATCAAAAACACGTTCGGTTTAAATAAATCACATCCGTATTGAAAGAGCCCCTGCGTCCCAAATCCCACCCCCTGCTTAGGGGTGGAGAATAATTTGCCCCAACAGCTGCCGGTTTTCCTGATTTCCACATTATTCAATTGTCGTATTTCCCTAAAAATTTGACAATACAGATTCATAACAGTAACTCAATTCTGCACACAATGTTAAAGTTAGACGTGAATCGGTTTGATCTAGGCCAGCGTGTTTCATCTTATATCGTCGCTTAACATAAAATGAGAAGCAGCAAACCCCAGACATTTTAAATGGTCATTAATCACTAAAGCGATTTATTCCAAGCAACTTCGTTATTTGTCCACTCTTATGTTAACATATTCTCTTATGTCTTATGTCAGACGGATTACAAAACTTAAATTTTTTTCTATTTTTAAAACGAAATAACAGTATACTCTTTGTATCAATTATTAGTCCAGCCGTCATATATAAATAGCGGATAGCGGATCAAGTACTTTTCGTTTATTTGGAAGTGAATGATTGATTCAAGATAATAACAACATTACACATTTATTATGTTACAACGAAGCTATAAGTAAAGAAATTAAAAAAATGGAAATGTTTATCACAACACGACCTCAGGATCGACCGACTCAGCAAAATACTGGTTGTAACAACCAGCGCTGGTCTTCCGCTGGGGGGCCGGCAAGTGACCTCACAGTGATGAAATTCGAAAACCATTAGAGATAACGTAATGAAGAGTTCATACTAAAATATAAATACCTGATTTTTACATTCATTTTTTACCGAGTTATTTACAAAAGACTGATTAAAAAAATCTCGTATTTATGCTAAGACCGTCCGATACTACCAATAAAAAATATTATTTTAATTATCATCTGTAAATTATATCAGAACAAACAATAAAATACAGATAATTAATGACATAATTTTTTACGAGCCTTTGACATGAATAACATTATGCTGAACTTTTTTTTTATTTTCAAAAATATCTAAAACGTAATTATTATTTTTTATATTAATTATCATTATCATTATTAGTAATTATCATTTTAAATTTAAAAAAAAATACAATACGTTATTTTTCATTTGTTTTTTAATAATTATCGTAATAATTATCGTAATAAAATGCTGTGAGAGCGAGACAAAAATTTTAAATGTTGCAATTGAGTTGTTATACAGCAAAATAAAAATTACCAAATGAAGTCTGCACAAAATTATGTAAAAAAAATAACGTGTGATACTGTGTGTGCGGTACGAAATCATTCCTCCGCATGAAAAGAAGACACATGAGTGACGTTAAAACGAAAGTATTATCCTATTTATATCCGAGATCCTGTAATCCAACCATAATTTAAATTGACGGATCCTGGAGATTTCTTCAAAAGGAAAAATCAATCACTTTGCAGCTTATTATAATAATTTACGAGTTGGAAAGGAGGTAATTGATATCTTATTGAAATATGATTTTTTTTATTGCTTTTTCTATTATATCTAAATCTGTTGACTAAAGATGTCAACTTACATTTTGTTGTAATTAACCGACTACAGAAGAAAGACTTTTACAATCGTTAAAGTCATCTTACAACGCCAAAAATAACTTAAAAAAACATTGTCTTTTTAAAAAGTTTTAGGATCTTTATACATTTTATAAATTTCATTTTAGTACTTTGGTTTATAGAGCGCGTTTGCGTCAAAGCAATTAATACTTTGGAGAAGAATTTACTAGGATTGGCTACTGAAATACACGATTGTTTAAAGTTTTATATTTTTATATTTATCATCCGATTTCTCAACGACGTGATGACACCTGGACCGATATTGAAAATTTTATTTTAATGTCAAACTTTCCAAACATGTCGAACTTTTTTTTTATCGACATCATAATTATAGTATTAGATCAGGCCTAATAAAAAAAAACGACGAAAAAAAATAATAATAACGATATAATATAACGCAGGAAAACGACAACGCGTTCCTTTTGGAACCTGGTAAGCGATGACGTCACTAATCCAAGTCATTTCATGTTTAGCCTTGGCAACGACTGTATCGTTTGGTGTCATAAAATGAAATCACAAATAATTTTCTCGCATAAAATGACGAAATGTGTGGTGAAAACTTGAAAATACGGCAAAAAACATGCAGCAAACGTTGGAATATTTCATTTTAAGAATTAGTTTATATTTCCCTATATTTTCTTTGATATTGTAAATTTTTGCCTATTTGATACTAAACTGTTATAAATGTCATTTTGCCAAAATCGAGAAAAAACTTGAAGAGACCAAATATTTTTTTCTCGTCGATGTATCTAAGTGTATACAACGACTATGTCAGTTCAGAAACAAAAATTGTGTAAAAAAAAGTTGAATGATACTTTAAAAAAAAAATAATATACTATAATTTATTTTCTATCTTTTGTAATATTTGTTAGAATCAAGTTACTCGCTTATTAAAAACTAAAAACCTTGACGGTTTTCTATTTGAATTTCATTTTACAGTTAACTATTTTCTCATCTGTATATAATACGACTACGATGACGTCATAGTACAAAACACTATGTAACTACCGCAAACTACGCAAGTGTAACTGTAGTGACGTCATCACGTTCTCGTAGCAGTGCTACGGTGCTACGCCGCTACGACACTACGGTGCTACGAGGGCTCTAGTGCAAATGAGCTACGCTTGAAAAACTCGTTTTTAGGACAACCATCATTAGAAAAGATAAAAGAAACAAATTGTAAAACCAAAAAAATTGAAATTTTTCTTGTTACATGGAATATAAAGTTCTCTATGGGCAAAGATTTGTTTATACAGCGTGATCAGTTAAGAATGTTCCATATCAAAAAGAAATTACTGTTTTCAACACTTCGCTAGGAAAAAAATCTGTATAAAGAGATGAAAAAATTGTGGTTACCCAGCCATATTAGTATATTTTTTATAAAGTTTAATTCAACCTGTAGGCGGTGTAGGCCATAGTTCACCACGCTACGGGGACTTCACTTATCTTCGAATCCTATTAGCATTCTGTGTCAAGCAGGTTCCTTCAAGATTTTTGCCCTACCGTTTAAGCATGCGTTAATTAATTTGTACATGAGTGAAAAACACATTTACATGCCTGTAACTGAGATTGAACCCGCGCCCTATTGTTTGTGAGACAAGGTGTTAACCGACTAAGCTAGCTTATTTGTATAAAGTATTAAAAAATATTGTATTCGTGAGATCGACAGTTTGCGGAACCATTCGTTTTATAGGAAAATGTCAACATATTTCTTATCACTACTCAATATAGTTCAAAATCGTACAGCACAAAGAATAAAACCTGAACAAAATCGCGCCAAGGCAGCCACGGTAGTCCCAGTAACGGAATGAGACACGAAATAAGTGTATTAAAATGCACAACGCGCCCTCCTAAATCAACTCTGTCACAAACTTTATTTACTCAAATCAAATAATTCTCGCTGCCGGAATTAATATTGTAAATTGAAACAAGTGGTATAAATCAAATATTCATATTTTTATATTGCAGTATGGATAAATATTTTACCAAGCTTCTTCAAGAAATTCTTGACATTATTTTTCTTAGTTTTCTTTGCATTGTTATCATCACCCTACAGTCCAAATCTCACTACGAGAGATTGTCATAGCATGTCTACCTCTTCCATTCTGCTCTATCAACCGGTATCACTTCATCCACTCCCCTTTCACAAATATCACTCTTCTCACAACTCTGCCATGTCTTATTATGTTGCTTCGTCTCTGGGCTAACCTTTTCTCTATTATTGATTAATGGTAAATAATTTTAATAAACACAAAAGTAAACAACTCAGACGCGAGTAATTGAACCTGGGACTGAACTCTATCCATTTCATACGACAGGCTTACTCGCAGCTTAAATAGACACAGGAAATTCTGTTTATTGAGAAAAAGGTGGGTTTTAAAATCTAGCAATTTAAACAACACAAGTCTCATTATATGAATCCCGGAGTTCATTTTGGCAGACAGCGATGCAAATTTAACGGCTACTTTGATATTAAAATCAAACTTCAAAAAACCCATCGTGGTAAAAATAATACGAGATCCTTGCAAACTAAAATAAATATAATTTAAACAATTGGTTCAATCGTCTCCCGGGGATCAGCAACAAATATAAAAACAACAAAAATACAGTCGAATCGAGTATCAAGTCTTTTTTTAAAAGTCAGTTAAAGTCACAAAGAATATTACCACGTATTGATTTATCTAAATTTACTTGTCTATAATTTTTGCAATCAACGAGTACGATATAAGTTTTAGATTCCTTACTGTTTCTTTAATTACTTGAATAGTCAGCCTTGGAAGTTGGAGTTGAATACAATTGTATCCAAACAAGATTTGTTGGCAAATAACTTGGTCACTATTTGGGAACAATTGAATTACATATTGTTAGAGATTTGGTATTTTGGTTAATTTTGAACAGATTTCTACTTAGGAGAAGATTCTCAATTAGTTGGATTCTTTTTTAGGTTTCCGTACTCTAATGGTAAAAAATAATATCAGAACTTTGCTGTCCGTAAATTGTCCGTCTAAAAACAGAATCAAATTAATAATTAAGACGGACTCTCTTACAACAGAAGTTATTTTTACGCTCATAAAAAATAGAAAAAATATTATTAATAATTAACGATTTTAAAATAATTCTTCATTGCGTTTGGCCTTTTTTGTATGTATTTTTTTTAATTTTTCAAGGACGTTAAGCCTGATGTTTTTTATTTGATATGATATTTTCCAAGTAAACCCACATAAACTACTTTTGACAATGGCCTTCCTCGCGTCATGTGTTTTTTCCCGGAAAGAAGTAGCCTATGACAGTCTCTGATATAGGTTTTTTTCTTATTCACATACTCTGCAACCCTCTACCATTATAAAAAACGTTAACACAAACTTATTAAATCTTACTGGATAATTTGAGTAATTTTTCATGACACATAATAATGAATTCTTGACTCATCTTCGTTTTTCTTTCGACTCCTAAATTTGATCTAAGCCCTACAGCCTAAGGCTTGGGCCTTATATCGTAAAAGCTAACAGTTTAGTTATTAAGTGAAATGAAGCAGAGATAATACGAACACATGAATGCGATAAACTCAATGGGATACGAAATTTTTATCAAATCGAAGCGAAATTTCTGCGTTTTTTACGTTCAATCAGTTTTTAAATAATCTTTGTTAAAAATTACAAAAATTTTTACTGCCCTGTTTATCGCTTTTCCTACCATTAAAATTTACCTAATGAATACTGTAGGGTTTACAAGTCGCCTATTATAAAATATTTTAAACTTTAACAATATTATTGATATTCCAAATAACAAATACTTTTAAAAATTAATATTTTAAAAATAAGTGAGAAATGACTTCTATGCCTCAGCCAAAACTTAAGTTACAAAACAAATTCTATGTCGACAAAAATTAAAAGATATTAGTTATTTGACTAAAAAAATTAATCGCTTTTGATAAATACTATATTGACCTCAATCCGGCCACTCACACTGACTAAACAAAAAAGTTCCTAAAATGATTCCCTTTTTAGAAATGTAATAAATACTACTTTATTAGTCTAACTAAAAAATATACTTTAATACTTTTTCAAACGAAAACAAGATTGTCAAATCGGTTTACGCGTCGCTAAGAAATTGGGGAGCCTGCATTAAAAGTAATCCAATTTTTTTAGGGATTCGTACCTAATGGGTAATAACGGGGACCTCTTACTAAAACTTTGAAGTCCGTTCGTCTATTTACCAGGTTGTATCACATAAACCGTGATAGCTAGACAGTTGAAATTGTCTGATGTGCTTATGTTAGTTATAAAAAACCTAATAGCTTAGAAATGTTATAAGAAATAATTTAATTATAGCTCGCAATATTTTGAAAATGTTGAAGACACCATTTTTTTGTGAGATATAAACCGTCAGCGCGTTCACGTTCGATGTCCGCATCACGTAGGTATATTAGCGAGCACGTCGAACATTTCCAACCACGTACTACGTTGTTGGTTATGATTGGTCAAAGTGTGATTTTTGCTGAAACTTTGCTGATACTGATTTGTAGATGGTAATAGTAAGTCCTGATTTACTGATATTCGCCAGGAATTCACAAATTACATCTCCCTAGACATGAAATTTTGGGATATATGTACGATATATTGTAGAAACATAGTATCTGATTCTTTTTCTGAGTGTAGAGGCAATAAGATAGGATTTTTGGAAATTGAACCCCTTAGGGGATGAAACAGAGGTTCAAAACTTGAAATTTCTGTTTAATTTATTTTAGCTTCACTGATTGGTTTTTGTTGATTTCGTAAAGTCGCTATTTAAACGTGCGATCTGATTTACAAATTGTCTATCTATCACTTGATGAGATGGGGAAATCAAGAAGTTAACGAGATATACTTTTGAAAAATAAAATGCTCTCAATCATTATATTCTGTAATTTCAATTTCACATCTCAGTTATATTATGTTAATAATAAAATCAACATCAAAAGCTTTTCTGGCAGAAAATGCTTTTTAGGGCTAAGATTGCCTTTTGTCCTTTTGTTTAGCATTTAATCTCTTATATTGTAATTTTGTGGCGATAATAATTTTGTTGTAATTTGAAAATTTCAGTTTTATTCATACTTAGTCGTGTCAAGAAAGATATTTGTGAAGAGGAGTAAATAAATAAATAATGTCTAATAGAGTAGAACTGAAGAAGGAAATATGTTGTGCCGACCTTGCGTTGTGGGATAAGAAAAGAAAATGATTAGACCAATTATATAGATACTGTTTTTATACAACCATATAATAATTTTATCGTAAACTTTCCCTGTTACCTAAGTGAAGTGTTCTAAATAAATTGAAATCAAACATCAAAAAGTTTGCTATCTCGCGCTCGCTCCGTATTTCAATACTGTGGAATAGCTCAGTTACTCTCCCTACCCACTAGGATAAAAATATTAAATACAGAGTTAGTAAAATAATAATAAGGATAAATACATTTTTATTTAATTTTACAATTGTTGCCCACTGGTGGTGGGTTGGAGCATTTGTTTTTTTCAGTGGATCTTAAGTGGTTTTTATAAGTTTTTTTTTTGTTGTAGACATTTGCTGTTACGTAATAAAGACATTTAGCCGGTAGTTATTTTAAACAAAAAGAATTAATATAAAAATTCCAAAATCTCTACTTTTTTTTCTACCAACTTTCTACCAAACTCTACGTTACAATTTTCTATTGTTTGTTACCGGATATCTAAGAAACTATTTCATAAAAAGCATGGTGGATCAGGAGCCTTTATCCGTTATTCCGTTAGGTCGCTAGTCGTTTAGATAGCGACCGTAACGTCGTTACATTCTACTGCGAAGCTCAACTAGAGTCTGACAGACAAATTCACAGTAAACTGCCTAGAGTTTGATATTACTATTTATATATATGAAGCAAGATAATTTTAA
Organism: Ligdia adustata; assembly: GCA_947049295.1. NCBI lineage: Eukaryota > Metazoa > Arthropoda > Insecta > Lepidoptera > Geometridae > Ligdia > Ligdia adustata. Next base: position 8,959,052 of record OX346236.1, on the reverse strand, counting down.
ACCCTGACGCAAAAACTACGGGGTTTTATGTTAATGTGTCAGTGTGTGTGTGTGTGTGTAACATCGTAACTGTCGAACGGATGAACCGATTTTGATTTTTTTGTACAAATCGCTGAGTTTGATGAACATTGGTCTGAGATGGCCGTGGTGGCCATCAAAAAGATAGATTACATATTTTTAGCAACTCCCTCAATATGGGTATCAAATGAAATGGGTTAGCTAGTATAATACTATGGGACTATGATCAATTTCAAATCCAAGATGGCAAATTAAATAAATTAAACTTTGCATTTTTCTACGCTTTTAACTCTCTTATTCTCAACTTTCTTTCTCATCTTCGCTGTTTTTTAAATATTTTTTACCACCCGCACATTTAAACAGGCAATTTTATCTTTAAAATAACATTATCGTAAAAAACAAAAACAACAGTATTTTTCAAATAGCTATAGATAAAAAACAATCGTTTAAAGATTAGGAAATGATGGCACTTCAAACGGTGTGTCTTTAATCGCCTAATATGAAACAAGTTTGCTAAAGACCATTTAAAATGTTTATCCACTTGATCTAAAACTTTAACAACAGGTATAAATTAAATGAAACTTTTAATGTACCGACTCATACGAACGACTCGAGCTAAGCGATGCAAACGATTGTGAAACAAAGTTGATTTTAAGCAATTGCATTTATCGCGGGCTTTGATTGCGGCGACCGAATCAAGAAATTCCGTAATGAAAATAAACCTAACACCCCTCCACTCCGACCGGCACAGCGGTGCGGCGTTGAAAGCTGTGCATCGTCTAACGTCGTTTCAGTTCGGCAGACTTCGGCACGGTGTTTGTGTGCGTGCGACTAGACGTATGCGTATGCTTTACCGCGGCAGTCCCCGAGTGCGACACGTATTTTTTTATTCTGTAATTTGCTAGAATTCAATAAAACCATGACAATGAAAAACTTTCTAGAACAAACCCGGAATTAGAAGAAATATATAAGTAGTTTAATAGAAAAAGTTAATTGGGCGTCTACGTTTTTTTTAAACGGACTTTATTATTAAATATATGAAATAACAAAGAACAACAAAAATAATTACATATGGATTACTAAATACGACACCCAACTCAAGATGTTACAACAGATGACAATTTTTCTTTAATTCTGGTATTGCCTGATCTTTAATTGACAAAGCGCTTTATTTCACAAAATATAACACCGTGTTATTGTAGTTTATTTCGTGTCCGTAAGATGTACATGTATATATTTTGATTGGCAATAATTCTCGATCACACCGTCCACCTCTCAAATCTTCACGCAACTCAATCTGTCAAACGTCGCTACCCTCCATTCGTCTTGTCTATTCTACGCTTCCATCTATGATATAGATCCTTTCAGTCTATCGTCTTTGAATAAAGCACTTTGTACACAATCATTCACGATATCCTATAAACGCAATCGATACTCACCGTTCTAACATATCTATATCTAGGTAGATATACAATTACTCGTATTTTACTAAAAAAATATCTGTCATAATTTTGCAGCGCAGATAATCTATGCCAAAGTGTACTGTAATAATATTTTTATTCCAATTTTTAAATTGTTAAGCTTAGTTACGATAATGGAAAAAGAAATGAAAAATAACGTACGCCTATTTTTATTTTATTTAGAATGTAATAATTACGTTTTTACAGATTTTAGAATAAATAAGAAAAGTCCAGCATAATGTTAGTCTCGTCAAAAGTACGCAAAAAAATAATTTAAATTATTTGAAGATATAAAAATTTGGTATTTTCAGTATGCCTCTTCATTACACTATCTCAAAATGATTTTCGAATTTCCATCTCTTTGCAAAAATGAACTGAGTAAACTGGAAGAAAATGGTAATTGATATGGAGCTAATACACAAATGAATCGCTTACATTGCTTAGCGTTAATCGCACTCATGAGTATGTACTTTAACAGGTATAAATTAAATAAAACTTTTATGTTTTATGATATAATTTATTACAGACGCAATAAAAAGTTACTTTCTGACGGTTTCAGGGTAATTTGATTCGGGATGTTTCGGTGGATTTATAAACTTTTAGGCGTTGTTGCTTTACGGGAATAAAATTAAAATTTTCAAATTGTTAAATATAATATTATTATTTTTTGTCAGCTTTGGCATTGATATTAATTTTTCGTAACATTATAATTTTGGATAACTGTTCTCATGATTTATGGGCGACGATTTACGATAAAAGTTCAGAAGAGTTAGCATACTATGTTTTTTCTTAACACTATAAATAAAATGACTACAAGAACAAAGCAATACTCTACTCTTAGAAAAATATACTATTTTGAAAATGATTAGTTCAAAAGTTTGCAAATAGAGCATAAAATAACACAACATTTTATATGACTACGTAACATTTTATTTAGAAAACTATCGCAATAAATAAATGAATCTTTTGATTCCATAACGCTAAGACGAGTACACAAACAGTGCGAGACGTGCCATCGTTGTGAATACGAACGACTTATTTCATCCCTGATGAAGTTCACCGAATGTGAACGAAACTATAGTTGGACCTTTCCAACGATCAGGTACGCGTGACTACCAGTTTATTTAAACAAAATCACTTCGTTAAAGGTTACAGCAAACTGCTGCAGTGCTATCACGCATAATTTACGTACCATCAAAGAGGTTAAACAAGTGAAAGCTGAACTGTCAAAACAAAACCAAAATTCCTCACACTTGGTTCAGTTCTTTCATCGCTAACTCTTCGCAATAGCACCGCAGTTCCCAAACCCTACCAATATCTTCACTATACCCAAAGCATTATGATGTCATCTCGTTCTTACACAAAACAGAAACCATATGCGGGAGTGAGATAACGCAATAATGTCGGTGTTAAAGATATAACCACGGAATAGGTGCCAGTGGTCATTCAGACTTTAAAATTGAACAGAGAAATGTAGACCAACACAAAAGTAGTTAAACAAACTGAAAGTGACGTTGAAAACTACAATTTGTTGAGCAACATAACACCACCGGGAGTGCCCCTGACCACCCTCCCGTTTCACAGATTGTTACGAAGGAAAACTGAGCGAAATTACCAACTTTACAAGCGTCAGTCTTAAGTTTGTAAGAAAACATTGTTCGCTGGGGAACGGTTGTGAGCTTATTAAAGATATCGTGTTAGTGGTCTGGGACAGATGTTGTTTTGTATTTTTGAGCTGAAAGTTCGAATGGTGATTACGTAGTGTCTTCAAGGTCGTTTAGTACAAATTTAAGTTTTTATGGACCTAAGCGTGTTTGCAAATGTAAAATAATAGAATTAAAAGAAATTTCAAACTTAGATCCTCCTAAATTTGACCTTAATTTTCAAAAATTGTTTTGCTTGCACTCTATAATAGTTACACCCTCTAAATTGCATGCGTTTAGGTTCAGTGATGATTCCTGTTGGTGGTGTTGATTCCTAGCAAATATCAGTCGGTCAGTTAGGACTTACTCTATTATACAACGTGTGTATAATAAAGTTTATGTGTAACATAAAGGTGTGACAATACTTTAGGGTGTTAGTCTACCAATCAAGGTGAATCCATAGTAGAAGAAATTTTCCAAAATACGAGAAAAAAAAATTAGATAAGTCGTAAATTTGTAGTATTGCCATATTTTATTTGTAATTAATATTGTCATTTTTAAACTTGCAACATTAAAATACATGTTTCTGATTGGTCGATATTACGACAAATCAGAAACAAGGGCCAATAGTGACGGTTCCCGGGGTTTTTATTAAAAATGAGGGGGTAGAAAATTGGATACGTGATCGGTCAAGTTGTATGAAGGACTCAATTATTTTTTCTCGAATTTTGCAAAATTTTGTTATACATTGGGTTTTCACTTTGATGGCACTAACACCTTTCAGTATTGTCTAACCTTTCTACGTGTAACAACACGTTGTACATATAGATATGACATATCCAATGCCAATCTAATATGCCAATTTGGCTTTTGCATATGAATTTGTATCTTTTGCAGTCAAAACAGCGGGCCCTTGGTGTGTCGATACAAAAAAGTTTATTGATGGCATTGGACAGCGTCTGAAGAAGAAAAATCCCCGATCCGAAATAGAGATCCCCGCGCTTCGATGATCACTGATTTTTAGCAAATTTCTCTAGCTTTCAAGCCCGGCAATGTTGCCGAAGTAATGGGCACATTTGGGCAGGGTGCATTGCGTATTTTTGACTATTGAAGTAATTTATGTATTTCATGTAATTTATGTAGATTATTAATTTATGTAGACTATAACTGAAGATAAACAATTAAAAAAACTATTTTGAAAAACAGATAACCTGAGGAAAAGTACTTGAAAACTGGTACAATACACAGAGGTTGGTGGCTGATCAAGAAAATATTAAAAATTTTGGGACAAAAATCACTAAACTTTTCGAACTATGAATTCTTTTATAGGATTTTAAGTCCAACGGAACAGTCCAAAAACATAAATTCATATAATATTTTGATAGCACCATGTTATATCTTAAGCGCTATTTATTATAATAATTTTATTATGCAGAAATACTCCCGGTATCTTGCTGGTTCAATGCTTACGTGAATGTAGAGGAAACTTACATAAAAGTGAACTCGTTTTAGAGGTGCTAAACTTTTAGCACTTTCTTCCTTTGTTTTTGGGAAAATTATTATTATTTTAGGAAACTGCATTGCAGTGCAGTGACTTTTTAAAGTTGAATTTACATAATTGTTAATATGTTTGTTTTGTAAAAGACTTGTTTTATTTTCGGCCAGCACGGTGTACGTCTACCGACAAATGCCTAAAGACATTATTAACCACATGTCTTGACTTAATACTGTGATATATTGAAAAATCCATCAGTTGCCTACTTCATCGTGTACAAAATCTAAATTCTGTGAATTGTAGTGGAATTATGAGATCTCTGGAAGATTTATGTATCCTAGGTTGATTCCAATGGTCACATTAGTCTATAGCCCGTCACAAATGGCAAAATTGACACAAGAAAAACCCGTAAATATTTTTATTGACTAAATTGCATTGAAATATTTTGAATCGAAACTAATTTTGTACACTGCGATAAGTAACGTTATTTTGAATTTGGTTGATATACTCGTGTTAAAGATTAAAAGTCCCTACGTATTTATGGTATCATGTACACTGTTCTGGCCGGAGCTCCATACATTTTCGAAACAACTTTCTTGGTTGTACAAAACCAGGTTATGTACAACCAAACATATTCTATGTTACAGTACTACATAACGTAATGTTCCTTTTAAATCAGCTTCAAAAAAAAATTGAAGTCCTCAACTCGTCAGAGCCTTTGCAGGGGTCCTCCTATAGAATTCTTCGACTTCGACTTCCTTGTTCGTCGCCAGGCTGTCACCAGGCTGTATCTCATGAACCGTGATAGCTAGACAGTTAGTTTTTTTACATAATAGTATTCCTCTATAACAATACATACTAAAAACTGAATAAATAGATATATAAGGGGAGCTGTCATAGTTTTTTTGCTCTGTATTGATGAGGGCAACAGGCAGACGCTTGAAGTTGTCATAGTGTATCAGTATATTTACATTCATAATAAATTATTCAATTAAAATTAAAAAATCGGATTACTAGATACTCATACAAGATACTGGATTTTCTTTTTTTGTCTATAAATACCAAAACGTATTTTTTTTCTGCCGAATTGGAGTAGGTTTTTTGTTATTTAAACCCGACTGCGAATGAAGGAGGGTTATGTTTTTCGAGTGTATGTATGTATGTATGTACGTTTCTTTGGCACGCTCTAGAGCCTAAACAGCTTGTCGTATTATTATGTGAGTGGTGTCAATAGATTCGCCTTAGTCGTGAGAGTGACACTGGGTACATCACAATTTGAAAAAAAAAAAACGATTTAGCTGTTGGTTTTTGTTCGAACTCACTTCTAACCACTTGTTAAAGACATATTACATGTCACAGTAAAAATACAGCTGCTCTAATTTAAGTTTCAAATTCAGCTGTGTACAGTAAGAAAAATACCTTATTCAGCAGCACCAAGATTCGTATTTCTTCCCAATACGTTTTTTCATTCCCTTTTCTCTACAAATGACAACTTCATTTTTCCCGAAAGGCTAACTTTGGAATCCTTCCCTGCAAACTTCAATATTCTATTTTAAAGTTACAGATATAAAACGGATGGAAGTGACATTTCTATGCATTGGAAACGCGGTGCAGTGACACAGTGGAAATGATGAAGTGGGACGTCTTACGCTGTTCGGATATCACGGAAACATACATGACTTGAATATAAATTAAATTTATGACAAATTGTCAAAATTGGTGAAGTAAATTATGACAACAATTTGTTAAAGTTAGTTTAAATTAACGTTAGGTAACGTGAAATATGAACTAGCCATACTATAATATGTCTGCCAATGATATTCGTAAAGAGCCTTTTCGTGATCAAAAATAACGAATTATTCATATTCTTCTCACTACAAAAATATTATTTGATCTCATATTCAGAGAATGATATTTTGCAAAAAACATTCTTATGTTTCCGTTTGCCCTGTGCTACTTTATATCAACTTTCTAAATACCACTACTAAATACAAATTTAGGAAACTTTGAGTGGTCCCAAAGTTTCCTAAATTGCGAGCAAGGCGATGAAGTTTTTATCGATTGAGCGAGCTAAGCATCTCTACTTCGAGTCTGTATGGATATTTGTTTGCATGAATTTTGGTGCTCACGTACATGAGTCGTCGTAGTTTACAATCGATCTTGATCGAAACTTGGTGTTTGGGTTTAACGAATATCGAGAATTTTTAGTCGATGAGGATTTTTTATTGAAGTAGTTTTTCTCCCAAAAAGGACAGAAATTTGTTTCGACGCAATTACTGGCTAATTTTGAGCGTTGTTTTTTTATCCTATACAGCTAGACATTTCACCACAAGTTTGCAAGACCATGAAAATCAGCAATACTGTAGCCTTACATGTAGCATGCCCATTCTGGAATAAACTGGCTCTCAAAGAAGGCTGCCGAAACACACCGCTAGGTGCTTGGTGACAAACTTTACAACTTGAAGGTGGCAGCTAGCCAGACGAGCGATAGGAAACGCTCTACCACCATGCTATGGTTTCCTCCTTCTTAATGTTTTCCTTCACCGTTAGATCAGGCTCTTTTTGCAAGTTTCGTGGGATAGAACCTCAGTGCGCGAAACTACTAGTTCAAATTCCTACTCTGTGAATACCTCCATTTTCAACTGTCTTTACTTGCTCTACTGCTTAAACTTTGACTGTGTCCTCACAAGAGACGCAGCGCTAACTCCAACTGGAAGAGATAGGTCGATTCGATATCGAGTTAGGATTGCATGTGACGACAAATCGGAAACTTTTTACGTCCCCACGTTTCTTGATGTGTTCTCTGCGGTTATTATGATAATAATTCAACTTTACGACGCTTTCGTTTCTTTGTAACAGTTTTATGTTGTTTTGTGTTGTTTTTAAAATAAACTTGTCTGGTATTTTTGTACTTGCGTTGTTGGAAGATAAGTTCTGCGTGTGCAACGTTGTTGGGAAAGTTTGGAGTATTTATGTTTTGTGTTTATGATCATTTTTATTTGAGCTTTTTGTATTTACTGTATTTGGTGCGTATTATTTTGTTGGTTGGTTTTCTATTGAAGTAAGGTAAGGTAAGGTGAATAAAAGTACCTTTAGTTTTGATGTACCGCTGGTGGACATTGCAGGTGGTCTATAGGCAGGTCGTTTGTCGCATGCGATGAGACAACAGGTCGTGTGCGACCATGGTGCGATGCGCGTTCTTTTCTCTGAAAGCTGAATCCTCATTCTCTAACAAACAACGAGATTTTTTGATGAAAATGCGTGACGTAATACATTATATTGATGATGTACAAGTAAAACTTAAAATTTGAAAAACCCTCGTCATCTCTTTGTTGTGGCAGCCATCTTGAATTTAAATTTTATCATATATGTATTTCACTAGTCAAACCCTTTTTATTTGATACCAATATTGATGGAGTTGTGAAAAAATATGCAATTCACTATTTTGTGGCCATTTTGAACCGATTTTCATCAAACGTAGCTAAGAACACTCACTCCTGACTAATTTACTATTAAAATAAATTAAAATCAAAATCGGTTCATTAGGTGTTCAAAAACGAGTTCATAATAATTTCCTACTGCTTCCTACTATTAATTCCAGTAGTACCCCCATATAGGAGAGAGTAGCAAGTAGCGCGTGCGTTGGTCGCGACCTCATTCACGGTATCGAATTGTTTCGCATGATTTATCGCGCGCCGCCGCCGCCTGTCAGACGCACGCGGCACGGACTCAGCCGACTGGATGTGCCACTTTGGATACGAAATTAGGACAAACATTATGAACACTAGTAGTTCTCCAAATTGTTTTGACCGCTGACTGTGAGCGCGAACTGTCAAGACCATCTCCATGAGCGATGGTTTTTTGATAACTTTTTATTTTATGTTGTCAAAAACTTACTTACCTAACGTGGTTAATTTTTTTCGTGATGGTTATAACAGATATTTTTTATAATCAGAATGAATTTATTATTACTTAAGATGTCGAGTAAAGTATACTTTGTGAATTGACAGTTTTTCATCGCCTAAATACACGGTGATTGGTGATCAATGTGAATCCTCGAACGTTGGTGGCTTTTCGTGACCATAATTAACGACTTTAATTAACTTTGTACACTGCGATAAATTACATTATTTTGAATTTGTTTTTAGATTACAGATTATTAATCCCTAATGCATTTAAGAACAAGCTTAAAATTTAATAATTGCCTTAAAAAAATTACGCTTATGAAAACTTATTTAAAATCATTTTTTGTTCTCATAACTTTCTGAATAAATGAACTTTGATTTTGATAACATATTTTTACTATATAATATATTTACATTGTGATTTTTTTCTTAGTAATTAGTAATATTTTGTAAAGGTTGTTCGTTACACAAGAACGATGATTCGACAAGCTGCATCATTTCTGGTATCATCTACCTACACTGTCCTGGCTGAGCATTTTGAATTTTTTTTATAACATCTCTTTCATTCGCATATGGGACTAGAAAAGAAAAAAAAAGTCTTCCCAAATAGGTCCAGACTTGATTAAAATAACAAATAAATCCTCTTCCCTATTTTGTATTTACAAAATAGGGAAAATCGATTTAAAAAAGTAGGTATCTCTTCCATTCAAGAAAAAATAACTGCAATATCCTTACAAATCGAGAACCTCTTCCCTATTTTGTAAGTCAAGTATCTCTTCCAGCCAAGTCAAGTGTAAAGTCTCGCAGTACGTTCGCAATTGTATCATAACATACAATGTTCGAATCGTAGCCGAGGAAGTGGGTTGAAGCACGGAACGTATGCAGATTGCGTAATATCTTTCTACTATTTTGATTATCAAATGAAAATACTGGAACTATTTTTATAAAATTTAATGTATGAATAATTATTTAGTTACAAACTTTATTGTCAACGCAAAAAAATCTAACAGGAATACAAGACAATAAAAAAATACAAATAAGAAAACAAAAAAATTGACCTATCAATAAATATCATCACACCAAAAATTATAACCAATCAATAAATAAAAAGGTATAATTAAAATGACGTTCTCAATAGTACATATTACTTCCTCATCATCATCATCAGCCAGAAGACGTCCACTGCTGAACATAGACCTCCCCCTTAGAACGCCATTTCGAACGACAAGCTGCCAATTCCATCTACTGGTTACTTGTGACTTTCACTATGTGGTCGGTCCACCTTTTGGAAGGCCTACCTACGCTGCGTCAAGAACCTTTCTTCCCCATCGGTTATCGGTTTTTCGAGCGATGTGTCCACCACATTGCCACTTCAGCTTGCAAATCTCACGAGCTATGTCGACAACTCCAGTTCTACGTCGAATACGAGTATCTTCATTTAATTCGACTTATAGAATAGTTAAAACAATTACATGAGTTAAACACTTACTTTAAATTGTATAACTCCAACTCCAATAATCATTCATAGTTTTGTATTAAGTATGCCACTAGATGGACACCTATCCAACATCTGTTATTTTCAAACATTGCTAGCAATGTTAAAAAACCAGACAGGTGTTTTACGAGCACAACCTGTTAATACCACAAATCAAGGTTTCAATATTAGCTCGATTAGTTTCAGTCTACAGGGCAATTAGTAAAATAGCTACATGACAAAACTGCACTGAACCGGTTACAACCGGTTTCATTTGGAATATACCGGTTTTGTGCTCTATTTGTTACCATTGAATAGAATTTGAAATTAACGCTTTGGCTAGGAATTGTAAATATTAGTTAAAATTATCTGTATAATTCATCATAGCTCTTCGAAGTATCATATTAATATTATCATCAGGCTTTATTAACCCATGTTCTTTTTTTTCAATTCTCAAAGTTAATGCGGCCATTTTTTTATTTCTTGTCTCAAATTGTTTGTTTGGAATTTTGTATGATTTTATGTCATACAAAATTCACCAGGCACCATTTACTGGCATATTCAATAGTACAGACCGGTGGAATATAATATTAATTGGGATTTCATGAAACAAAAAAAATCAGTATAGTGTTTGTTTTAAAAAGAGGCAAATAATATTAAGTCACAAGCTTGCGGTCGCGGAATCATACTTAAATATATTTAAATATTATATATTTTACTGCGGTTTCTACCGCGTAGTTCCACATTTTATTATCGAGATAATCCAATGGGAAGCAATTTTTTTGAAGTCGGTTAAAAAGTAAAGCAATCTACCTGTGTACCAAATTTCATCCAGATCGTTTCAGTGGTGTACGTGAAAGCGAGACAGACAGACAGTTACTTTCGCATTTATAATATTAGTTAGGATTAGGATTGATATAAATTAGACTTATTGTAATTATTTTAATAAAACGGCACAGTCTTTTGAAGTACATTTTCATAATCACAAAATTCCTCAATGGCCTAAATCAATTTGCCAGCGTCATAAACAATATTTGGCGAATGGCAAACATCGTAAAGTTAACGTGCCGTGTACGTATCACGTACGATACCCATGTACATTAAACGCAACCAACATTTACCCAACTGCATCTAAATGTATTGCATTTGCTGCAATTCGGTCACAGATTATAAATGTTAAAGATAGACAACAAAACTTAAATTGAAAATTTAAAAAACCTTGTCATAAATTTGGATTTGACCATTTTGGATATGAGATTTATTATAGTGTATTTTACTAGTCAAAGATTTTATACCTATATCGAGGAACCTGTGAAAAATTATGTAGTCTGCCAAGCATAGCTAAGAATACTACCAACAAATTCACATTAAAAAAAAATCATAATTAATTCATCCGTTCGTGAGCTATGATGCTACAGACAGACACACATACACACACAGATACGTTAAAATTATGACACCCCGTTGTTTTTGCAGCAGGGGTTAAAATTAGTGAATAACGACTTTAATTTGACAGAAAACAGCTTTTTATTTAGAAAACTAACGCGTGTTTGATTCATATTGTTTAAGAATGTGAATAAAACTATAGTTGGACCTTTCCAACAATCAGGTACGCGTGAAAACCCGTTTTCTTAAACAATACAGAAATAGCTTGTTACGAAATAAAATTTTATCAATTTTGTCTATAGTACAGATACAAAATGAGTATAACTCAAAAACTACTGGACTGATTTTATAAAAATTATATGGGTAGCGACCACGAACTGGAAAACGCAGCGTAAGTAAGCCTTCTACTAGGTGTACCGACGATACAGTGAAAGTCAATTGGCAGCTTATCGCTTGGAATGGCGTTCTTAAGGGGAGGCCTATGTTCAGCAGTGCAAGTGTTCTGGCTGATGATGATAATGATGAACTAGAGAGGCATTAAGTTGAAGCATTCCTTTTTTTTTCAATTTGAAGTCTTTGTGTGAAGTTAGAAGTTTTATTCGAAAAACAAACCTCAATATGGCCAAGCGGTCGCTTGAGAAAGAAAGATAATCTCTCAGTTTTTTTTATTAGAATTGCATATTTATTGTATCAGAAGGTCAACAGTTCGTAGAACAACCAGCTATTGTTCATGTCATCAAACATTGGCCCCGTTTCGGGTAGGTCAAACTTACCAAACTAACCTTATTTGACAGCACAAGTGAGAAAAGGCTGGGTAATATTTTAGGAACTTTTGGTTTAGTCAGTGTCAGTGACTGGCCAAATCGGGGTCACTTAAACATAAAGTTTGACTCTATACTATTATAATCTGTATCGTTCTCAAGGGTGAGAGCTGCATCTTACATTGTAAGTTTTAATGCAATGCTGTTAACCAGCAAATTTAATGTTAGCCTTCAATTGTTTATATATATATATATATTTACATAATAAGTAAATAAATAGTAAAATTAAATATATATATAATTTTACTGTACATGTGTATGTTATTGAACTCCTCCTAAACGGCTTTACCTATTTTTATTTTTTCTTTTTTGTATGCGTTTGTGTGGCACCCTGGATGGTTAATTGGTTAAAACACGAACATACCTATTGACTTTAACCGCTTTTATATGAAACCAATATAAAAATAATTATCGATACAGACTCAAACACCCTCCTGCACTCAAAATACAAGTTTATTCTTGAGTCCCTCTCAGTACAATATCTCGTCCTATCTTTTATGAACCATATCACTATCAGTACGAATTAGTTGAGTACTATTCTGTCTAAGCTTTCTGTCTCTTGTGCAATGTCCGGCTGCAAAAATGGAACGGCCGTTATAAATAACGCTTTCAAACGAGCTACATAACAAGTGGTTAGAAGCGAGTTCGAAAAAAGCCGACTGCTAAATCGACAAACCTGTGTATCATCCTTAATTTCAATTTTTTAAATTGGAATGTTACCAGTGTCGCTCTCATGACAAAGAAGAATCTATTGACACCACTCACATAAAAATACGACAGGCCGTTTAGGCTCTAGGGCGTGCCAAAGAAATATACATACATACACTCGAACATAGCCCTCCTTCTTTCGCAGTCGGGTAAAAAGATTTGCTTAATACTTCCCAATCTTTTGAATGTTGACATTTTACCCAATTTTTCAGAGACGCCTAGACAGTCTTTAATCTGTTTCAAAAATATTCGCTCTATTTAGTTTTTACGTAGTTAGTCCTAGTATTTTTTCTAAATTAGTGTAATAGTCTGGATTGTTAAATAAAATACTGTAAAATTTGTATGTGTACTAGATACTTTGATCTAGATAAGTCTGTTGTATTTTTTTTTATAATAACTTGCCGTGCTCAGATATATTTCAGATTCAGATAACAGAAGAGAAAATGCAAGTGCCCTACAACATTCATAGGGCAAGTACGAGTATATATGACGAGTCCTTCACTACTTCATTATCGGTACTAACTAGTTGAGTATTGTTCTATCTAAGCTATCTGTCTCTTGTACAGTATATAGCTAAACAAATGGAACATCAGTTATGAATAGCTATTGTTTAAGCATAAGCGTAACTTTAAGCATTCGTTTATTTATTTTCAAAAAAGAGAATGATCGGATCGGTAAATCTATTAGAGTCGAAACAATTGTGTAAATCAAAATAACTGAAAAATTGCCGGTCAAATAGAAGTCGTTCACATAATATATATTGTTCACAATATTTTGTAATTCCTAAAAACAATACAATACATCTTTATTGCACACCAAAAAAAAAAAATACAGCAAAATATATTATAAACAAAACATTTGCAGTCAATTCAATTCAATTCAATTCAAATCATTTATTTCAACTAATTTTTCAAGTCATATGAAGTAAGAACATATATCAAGATTAATAAAGTAAATTACAATAATAAATACATAAAAAATACATAAAATACTTAATGCAAAATTTTCGAACGTATTACAAATTATCAGTAGGATTCATTAGTCAGTACATGCACCATGTGACAATGGTTCATGTACTGACAGTCAAATCGATTTGATAATGTTCTGAGGATGCCGTTAGGGCTGGCTCGAACCCTGCGCATCAGGGATGTGCATCGTTTGCGGATAGTGGCGTAAAAGCAATCGACTCGCCACCCTGCGAACATCCCTGATGCGCTGCATCGCCAGGGCAGCCCCAACACCACCCTAAAAGCATTATTATATTGTACACGGAAGGCGCTGTACTGTTTTTGCGTATATGACACCCACAGACTGCAAGTATAGAAGGACGTGCAAAATGCCTTGAAAAGAGTTATTTTGACGTCCCTCGAGCACCGAGCAAATCTGCGGGCGATCATATTAGCCCTCACAGACAACGCCCTCCGCTCTCTCTCAATATCTACATCGTCTTTCAAGCCAGAGGTTACAATGTGTCCGAGATATTTAAACTGTTCGACTCTAGAAATAGCAGTCCCGTTAAGTTTAATGTCTGGTATGGCGTCTGGGCACCTGCCTCCCCCGGCTCGAAAGACCATATATTCGGTCTTTTTCGTATTGTACAATAAACCATGAGCGCGTGCATACTCAGTGCAGTACATTGGTAGTAAAACTTAAATAAAAAGCCACGAATTGTTTCTTCACCCTTCCTTAACAGCTAGTGAAGTGCGTGACGTCATCTACCAGTTCAATGAAGATCAGCGCTGGTTGTTTCAGCCAGCATTATGTTGAGTTGGGGCCGGTTTGTGATAGAAAGCAATAATTAATTATAATATTTTTATGTTGCATTCTGTTACAAATAAAATTAATTCTGTTCTATTTAATACAAAAATTCGCCGGAGCCTATGGCTGCGACCGGTCACAGTCTCGTGCGCCCGCTGACGCTCCGCCGCCACGCTTGATAGTATGTTAGTTTTATAAAGTTCGTAGCATCTATTTAATACCTTATGTCAAGAACCTTTTCTAAGGCTTCCGGGATATACTTTATTGATAAACTTATTTAATTTAGATCACTAACAGATTTCAATTCTCGGGAGCCTAAAAACTACCCATTTCAGATTATTGCCTCGCGTGCTATAAAATATGACCGGATTTGTAATACGATATGTACATTTTATTCATTGCTTCCCATATTTGTCTGAATTGGTAACATTCCAAGCGGATTTGTTTTATAGACGATGCCGGAATTCGGAGAGATAGTTTACGAGTAGGTTTATTTTGCTGTTTTAGATGATTTTATTCGGAGGCTTTTATGAGCTAAACCGCTGACTTTACTGATCGAAATCTGAGTCAGCTATTGGCAGGAGTACAAAAGTGATAAATCATACGTATAAACCAAAGCATACCACTGTTTGGCACGGGTCTTCCCTATGGAAGGGGTCTAGGCTGTAGTACACCATACTGATAAAATAGCGAATTGGTGTCTTCACTTATCTTTAAAAGCTTTAACCTTCTCTGTCGAGTAGGTTTCCTCACAATGTTTTCCTTCGACGTTTAAGCTAGAACTAGATATTAATTCTAATATGAGTGAATAAAATTTGGCCAAGTGCGAGTCGGACTCGCGCACTAAGAGTTCCGTACAACGTTAGTTTAAGTCCTACCTGTTGTTATTAATATCGCACAATAAACGGCAAAAAATCACCTTTGTTTTATGAGAGCCCCCCAAAATATAATTTATTTTGAAATTTAATTATTTATTTTTAAAAGTGAATTTACAATCGTATAATTCTCATCTAACCTATTTACTAGAAATATGGGGAGCAGCGGCAAAGACCAATTTAGAAAAACTTCAAATAACTCAAAATTAAATAGTAAAAGCACTATTCCATTACGATTATTTTACACCTACAAATACGGTCTACAATAGAACAAAACTAATGACGCTTACACAAATGTATCATTTCAATACCTGTATCCTCGTAAGAAAAATTCTAAATAAAGATATGCACACATCTATAACATATACGACGAAATCGCAAGTCCAGAGACGATCACAAAGAAAACCAAACAACGTACTATTTACTACAATTCCTAGAACTAATTATGGTAAGAGGAATATCATATTTGAAGGGGTCCAAATCTACAACAAATTACCTAATGACATACAAAATATAAAATCATTTCTATTGTTGAAAAAAAATTAAAAACCTTTTATTCACACCAAATTAAAGCCTAATATCGTACCTTTAATCTAATAAGAAAAGTTCATAAGAAAAAACTTTACTTGTCGAGATAGTATTATTAGGCGGAAAAAAGTTTGTGATCTAGAAGATTTCGCAAATCACAAGCTTTCACAGTACTACCGGTTAACCTGTATTCTACGTGTATACAGCTAGTTAGTTTGCAAAATCGTGAATAATAAATAGCTCAGTTCACAAGTAATACTCCTCAGGGAAATCTACCACGAGATGACGTATCAAATTTTCATGTAGACTACCAAATTCATATATGAAAAGGTGAATCCTGATGATAGACAGTTTGTTCTAAAGTTTGAAATGAAAAACCGACTCCTAATTTTTCAGTTAATTTTGATTTATGAACCAACATACTGTGTCGAGTTTGTTGTATTTATATTAAAAGAGACTTGGTTTGACAAATTAACTTATAATTCGATATTATTACTATGAGATAAAACCATTTGCACCAAGAAACACCGGAAGAAGGAAATCAACCATTTAGAGAGTTTTGAGCTGTCAATTTAGTGTTACCAATATAAATAATAGTACAAAGGTTTGTGGTTTTAAAAGAACTTCTACACTACAACACTCTCACCAAAACAAAACCTTTTAAAAAAAACTTTAAACTGAAGTACATAACTTACAGCTTAGAGTAAGTTGTAAGTTGACATACTCTCACCAAAACAATACTAATTATATGCCAATAAACAATCAAAAATTAGACTCAAACTCTTATTACTATTTCCTGTCTACAAAAGTTACAGTAAATTAACATTAATTTATGCATAATGACATTTACATAAATATCTTATTCACATATATATTTAAGAGCATTTTTTACTCATTTAGAAACACCAATTTTCATTCGTAAATACTGAAACTGTTCTTTAGACAAAGCTTTTGTAAAAATATCAGCATATTGCTCTTTAGTACACACATATCATAAATCAATTTGTTTTTCAGCATATTTTTCCTTAATAAAGTTATACCTAACATCTATATGTTTGCAACGTTTATGAAAGTCTATATTCTTAATTAAACAAATTGCACTTTGATTATCAATATTTAAACACACTGAGTCTTGATTAAATTCACCAATGTCTATCAATAGTCTTTTAACCCACAGGGCTTCCTTTGTGGCTAAGCATGCCGCCATGAATTCACTTTCAGTAGTGGATAATGCAACACTCTGTTGTCTTTGTGTTGTCCATGTAATGGCTGCACCATTTTTTATAAAAACATAACCAGATAATGAGCGTCTTGTGCTAATATCTTTTGCATAGTCTGCATCACAATAAGCTTCTAGGTGATGTAGCTTCACTGTAAGTTTCTGAGATGCTTGTCATTTTATTATTTTCTTGTAGTGCTGAAAGATAAGATTTTCCTTCTCTAGCTAGTCTGCATTTTCTTTTACTGGTTACTACCCTTTCTTGTATATCTGAAGGTCTCAAAGGTTCTTCAGGTACATACAAAGATCCCTCATCCGAGTGGAAAGAATCCTCACTCGATTTTTCTTCGTCTGACTGTTCACAAGTGGAACTTTCATTTATATTTGTGTCTTCTGATAATGGCATTAATGCAAAATTTCTTTTAACAGTATTCTCCATGAAAATTACATCTCTACTAATCAAAACTTTTCTACTTTTTGGATCGTATAATTTATATCCCTTTGTATTTTCACAGTAGCCAATAAATATTAATTTAGTAGCTTTCGGATCCAATTTCTTTGTCTTCTCTTTTGGTATGTGCATCATTGCTTCACACCCAAATATTTTCATGTGTGAGATGTCTGGTTTCTTACCGGTCCATTTCTCCTCAGGCGTAGCATACTGTAGCGCTCGTGTTGGGCATCTGTTTGTTATGTATGCTGCAGTCGCTACAGCTTCTGCCCAATACTGTTTCTGCAATTTAGCATTTACAAGCATACATCTAGATCTGTCTAACAATGTGCGATTCATTCGCTCAGCTAACCCATTCTGTTGTGGTGTGTAAGGAGTGGATGTTTGATGCAAAATTCCAGACTTTTGTAAGAGCATTTTAAATTCATTACTCAGATACTCTGTGCCATTATCAGTTCGGAACTTTTTAATTTTACAGTTGAGCTGATTTTCAGCTAATGCTTTATACTGAGTGAATTTCTCATAAACTTCAGATTTATTTTTCATAAAATAAACATATACTTTCCTGGTATAATCATCGATGAAGGTGACGAAGTAGCGGGCACCTCCAAGGGATGGGACTTCTATAGGCCCGGCCACGTCAGAGTGGATAAGTTCTAGCTTTGACTGAGCCCGGGAACCATCCACTGGAAAAGGAGCTCTTGTTTGCTTTCCTTCTGAACAGGGAACACATAAAATCTTCTCTTTGTTTTCTATTTTCACTCCAGCATTTTCAGATAATTTGTTCAAATCATCAAAATTCAGATGTGCCATTCTCTGGTGCCATAGATAGGCGTCACTTTTATTTGCTTCAGTCATGTAAGCCGCAGGTTTCAGAGTTTTTAGTTGATACATATTATTACTCAAAGTTGCCTCGGCTACTTGTTCTTTAATTTTGTTGTAAATTTTGCAGCCTCGTTTATCAAATTGTATGTGACACTCATTTTTTATCATCTGACTCACTGATAGTAAGTTTGTAGCTAACTCGGGAACATAGAGCACATTTTGGACTTGTATAATTTGCACTCTGCCCTTTTGGTCTAGAACTTGCAAGTTCAACTTGCCACAGGCTTTCACAAGTAGTATTTTGTTATCGGCTACCTTGATTGATGTAATCGGAGGTGATATTTCGTCATAAAGCCAGTCACGGTGCATAGTTAAATGCATAGATGCCCCAGAGTCTATAAACCAGTCACCTTGTTTATTACATGTTGTTGCAGAAAAAACAGCAACATAGCCTGTATTATCTGTAGACTTATTTTCTTTCTTTTTACTATTCTTGCAATAACGACTAATATGTCCATATCGGTTGCATGAATAATAGCGAGGGCCTTTTCTTTGTGTTTCTTGTTGATTTTTATTTTTATTGTTGCCAATTGCCAGTAACGCTGTGGATTCAGTTCGGATATCTTGAAGGAGTTTTGTTTTTACAGCATCAGCAGATATTAACACACCGGAACTCTCCATAGCCATAATCATGGGCTGATAAATATCAGGCAGCCCTGCTAACAATAATGTTCCCAACCACTGGTCATCAACGTGGAAACCAATATTGCGTAGTTTGTGTGCAGTCACCATAACCTTAGTGACATAATCTTCAACGTTTTGGCAACTTTCAAGTCTCGTGGTAATTAAATCTCGCAACAAACCAACACGTCTTGTCAATCCTTTGTCGTCGAAAGCTTTAGCGAGGTTCTCCCATACCTGCTTAGCACTTTTTGCTTCTTGAATATGTACGTAGTTGATGGGATCTACCAGTAATATAAGCTTCGACTTCGCTTTTGTATTGAGTTTGACATCTTTTTCCGTGCCTTCTACACATGCCCACAATTCTTCATGTTCGAAGTAATTTTGAACAGCGAATTTCCACGTACTGTAATTATCACGTCCCGTGAGCTTTTCTATAAGCGTCATCGTGTTGCTTGAAGACATTTTATAAAACTTTTCCGACCGACACGCCGGTGCCGGCATAAAAGTTTTAGGTTAAGTTGTCGAACTTTCACTTTTAACTTTTATTTAAAACTTTCGAAGCGATAAACTGGGCTCATAACCTGTTGTATTTATATTAAAAGAGACTTGGTTTGACAAATTAACTTATAATTCGATATTATTACTATGAGATAAAACCATTTGCACCAAGAAACACCGGAAGAAGGAAATCAACCATTTAGAGAGTTTTGAGCTGTCAATTTAGTGTTACCAATATAAATAATAGTACAAAGGTTTGTGGTTTTAAAAGAACTTCTACACTACAACAGAGTTTGATAAATTTAATGTTTAATTAATAGTTACAACCTAAAAAAAATATTATCCTAAACACGGTAATCTTTTTTAATTTAACATTAAATAAAGTCTCAAGTTTTGATATATTACGTCATTCATTTATTTTTGCGAATTGGAAATATATGTGTTTTTATGCTTGATTTTGATTAAATGTTCCTATATGGCATTAAGAAGAAAGTATATTTCACATAAAAAATATCCAATTTAGTCCAGACCCTTAGAAATAAAATAAAAATACCGAAAAATTACCACATCAACCTATATTTAAAGCCAGTAAAAAAAAACCGTGACATTTTTAAATACAATGTTAACTAAAACAAATTTAACAGCACATCAAAAGCAAATACAACAAAAATTTGCGTGCCTTAATTAATATCTATAGAAAAGCGAACTTTCGTGCTAACAATATGACAAAATAATTGACTTGCAGAACAATAAAATATTATTCCATTTCAAACATCCAAAAGGGTCCAAAGGCTTTTAAAATAAAGCAATAACTGACACATGACAGTTTTCCACTTTCATTACTAAAAACGCGAGTTACAAAGAGAACGCGGAATTTTTGACGTGATGACAGCGATGTCTGTTATTTTTTTTGCATATTTTGTTGATTTTTTTTTGTACGAAACACGTGTAATGTGATATTCCGACTTCGAAAAAGAATGGCTTTTTATTTCATCCAATTATTTAATTTTCTTGTACTTACGTATATCACGCAATTTCTGCGTCGAGAATAAACTGATTTTGATGGTTTTGTTGGGTTTGATAGGTTATTTAAGAGACATTTTATCAAAATATGTCAAACATTTTGATTATTAAGTCAAAAGAACTGAACATGACATGACCCTTGACCCATAAATAGGAAAAAAAGTGAAAAACTGTATAGCACTAATACCCCATTTCATTGAAGGCGGTTGTAAATCTTTTTAATTATAATTTCACTTATTGCGAGTACATAATTTTTATAATAAACAAGCTTTTCATTTATATTGGATAAGAAAATTGTTGCAAGACACATATTTCTTTGAGGAAATTGTTTTGAAGTGGTTATCTTTCCTACACTCTCACATATAGAACTGATTTTATGGTCTTTCAGTTTTTTTCGTTAGGTTTTTAGTGTAGCGGTCTTTAATAGACACTGTAGATGCTTCACGGTAGCAAGGTATCTTGGTTTGTATTAACAGTTCTGCAGTAGTAGACAGCTGACGTTTTAAAGTTTGAGCTGAATAGTTAGTCTTCCTTCTTAAAATTACATTTTGTATAAAAAGTCAATTGATAGCTCAAGTTTGATAACTAGTATATTTTAGGAAGATAAATTTCAAGCGGGAAATCACTCTGTTAAAACTGTCATTGGATGTACGTAATTCTTTTTACCAACTTATTTTAAACGCCACCCACTGACAGATCTAAATTTTGGTCGGTTCATCGTGTGGGTCGCCTCCGCGTAGTCTGGTGCCTTTCTTCAGACAAAAGAAGTATTTATAGACGACTGTCGGACTTGAAACCATTTTCGAATAATAAAATTATCCGAGAATATACTCAAAAAGTAATGTAGCCTCTGTTCAAAAATCAAAACTGACTTTAATTCGGCAAGTGCCTTTACATTTATTTAATCTGTCTGATTTAAAAATTGAATAGCAAGTTTCGTCAAGGTCAGTCAAAAATCTGTACTCGAGTACAACATTACTAGATAAACATCCATACGTACAAACTGACAGACGAAAGAACAAGTGATAAGAATCGTATATCATCTTCAATTATTTTTTTTAATGTTGTCTGTTTTTTTTTAATATTTACACTCCACAGACGCTTTGGTCCGTGCCCTTTATGAAATTATACAATTTTTTTGTGAATTTAATTATATTTTTTTAAATTCTAGGCTTCTAAAAGAAGAAAAATAACTACTTAGCTTATTAAACTTTAAACAAATATATATTATTTCAAATTTAGAAAATTTAATTTCACTTACAAACCGAGAGCAATCCAGCACCCGCAAGCAGCATCCGTTCACGAGTTGACACAGATACCAGCCATCGCTCTCCTCAACCATATCGGAGGGTAGAGAGCGACCCTACACACGACGCCGCGCCCCACCAAGAAGAAGTTTTTTTCTGAGCATGAGTACTCTGGGTATGCACGTATTTTTTTTGCAATGTCACCTACATTGCATACCCAGTATCACTCTCACGACTAAGACGAATCTATTGACACCACTCCCATGAAAATACGACCCAGTCATTTAGCCTACAGAAAAAATATACATACCTACATACACACGAAAAACATAACCCTCCTTCTTTTGAAGTCGGGTAAAAACTAACTAACTAATAATAACAAAAAACTATAGCCAGAGCAGAGATACTTCGCTCGGTTTGTCAACTAAAATTACCTTCTACTCTATAAAGTGTTTACCTACTCAACTATAATAAGGTCGACAGTTCACCTATTTGTAGGTGTGAATAGTAGTACTAAGTTATGTAACTCCGGTGTTGTTGAGTTGAACTTAAATAATAGAGAGTTTGAAATCACACGAGCGGAAACAAAGTTGGATGATAAACGAAACTTTGCTGTTACCTTGTTGGTTATATGTACAACGTTGTACAGAATTAATGTTAGGATAATAATTAAAAAAACAAAAACAACAAGTAAAATTGATAAAATATAATAAATTCTCTTCAAAATTATGTTTACATTTGCATAACTGTTACGAGTACATGGAGATAACTGATTTATTAAGCAGACGCATAAAAGTTTTATATTCCATTTTTTAAATTGGTAATATATTTATATATATATATATATATATATAGATAGATAGATAGATAGATATTATTAGGACCACTTTGAAAACAGACGCTTTCAAGCAAAAAAACATTTTCAAAATCGTGTCTGAAAAATTTAGGAACATGCACCTCTTGTAGTGTTGGAATTGGGAGATTGAAATATTGTAACTAGTTTTAAGCTCTGACAGCGACAGATACCAGCGACGTTTCCCGCGACATAAAATCTGTAATACAAAAATGAATTGCTGAATGTGTTGCAAAGCGCAAATCCCGAGAGCAGCTGAACTGATTATGTTAACCCTTTTTTAGAGTTTCCTTGAAGTACAAGGATGCTTCTTACGGAGAGAAAAATATGCCTTAGAAATTCTTAAAACAACACTTTTATATACTCCCATACAATCGATTTGTAATAAAAGTTAAAAGTCAATTTAAACTTTATTAACAGAATAAGTAGGTACTAAAAAAAATAAAGAATCGACTGGTACGACGGTACAAAGTCCGCTAGTTGAATATAAAGATATTTTAGACTTTAAGCCCTCGTTTGACCACCTTGCATTTTGGATAGCCAAAAGTCTTCTCTTAGTACATCTCTAGATCCTATAATGAATGCATCCACCAAGTTTCATATCTCTAGATTCAGCGGTTTAGGCTCTACGTAGATTCCTGGTGAAATAGCATTACTTTTTTCATATTCATATATATATATAAATATACTCGCTTTGTTTTGATGTCAGCGTCCCCCACACCACCTTCACACCTCACCTTATTATATCCCTTTTTCTCAGTATTTGACTTCCTCGACACGTGTTTCGCCTTAGCATAGGCATTGGCCTTGGCATCTGTAGGAGATGTTCAGGACTCTTCAAGCGCTCCGCAAAGTAACGCCTGAGTCCATTAATAATTGACGTTGATGTATAATTTTTTTTTCTTATTCTTCCCCAGGCTGTGGACTACTTAAAGAAGCGTACTCCAGCTCGCGCCGCGTTTATGATAGCAGCCGTGTGGTTGATGAGTGCGCTGGTGTGCATTCCGCCGCTGCTCGGGTGGCGGGTTTCCCGGCCGCCGGACCAGTTCCCACAGTGCAAGGTACTGTAAACATGTTGTAAACTAAAGCTAGGTACATCTTTCATAAACAATTAACCTCTAGTAATGTATGTTTAATGTTGTCACATCTGTATTGTGACCTACTTGACTACAGTGTCTCAGAGTTTACTCTCCACGCTGTGAATTGTAACGTGTGCATAAAATAAAAGTGTTTCCTAAAATATCAACTCGTTTCAATAGAACACTTTAATGTGCTAGTAGAGTAATAGTTTATGATGCAAACCCTTGGATTTTGTTGTCGCTAGTAGTGTAGTAGTTCTATACTACATGTATAGAAGTTTTGTTCACATTCGGTGAACTACATTAGGTATGAAATGAGTCGTTCATGTATTCAACGATTCTACAAGACGTGTCATCGTTGAAGACACGAACGACTGTATTGAACTCGTGAACGAAACTATAGTTGGACGCGTTTGTGTTGGTAATCAGGTACGCGTGAAAATGCGTCTTATTAAATAATATGAATCAACACGCGTTATTTTTCTAAATAAAAATACATGTTACGAGATCAACTCATATCAAATTTGACCAGTTTTTTCTATGATCGTGCACTCAAAAATATTATCGTGGGAATCATAAACCGAAAGACGTGGCATGTGGGCAGAAATATTTATAACTATACTAGCTGACCTGCCAGACTTCGTACCGCCTAACAGTTATGTATCTTTCTTATCCTTTAAACCTTCAATGCACTTTCGCAAACGTTTCAAAACCAAAGTCAGCTAAAATGACTCAGTCGGTTTCGAGTTTTAGCAAGACAAACGAACAGCATTTTGACCATAGAATCATTTATTTACTCATTTAAATACTTAAATATATTATTCTTATACACAAACTTAAAATAACCTAAAATGTAAAAATGATAAAAAGTCTGAAAAAAAATTAATGTCCGTGTGGCAAATTCCCAAGAACGCTGGCAGCATTCCCGCGCTGAATCACCACAGATTTTTTCCGAAATTGATTTTTTATAGATAGATGCGACAAAAAAAATATCGGTACCTCCAGAATATACTCCATAAATAAGCCGAAAATAAAAATCATATATGACATTTATCCCACAAATATGTTATAATATGTTTACATCGTTTCGAATTTCTCGTATAATCACAAATGTAATCCAAAACTCAACCTATATTTAGTCTTTTTGTTAATGTTAATAAGGGCACTTGCCATCTATTTATCGATATATTATAGTGCTCATCAGTTTGACAAACTAATCAATTTACAATTCATCAAACCAATTAATAAATACAATTGTATTATATCTACGTTTAATGGAGTAACAAGTTTCGTGAGGGTAAACGACCAAAATAACAATATTCATCACTAGTTAAGCGCAAGTTTCAACGTGAACATTTTGAGGTATATGTAATAACTTGGGAGTTTAAGGTTAGTATGGCGGTTTTAGATGTATACTTTACTACAATTATAAACTTCTAATTCTGCGAACTAATGACCTTGCAACTAACTACAAGTGCTTTTTTATGTCTTTACAAACTCTTGACCTTTTTTGTACACGGTTAGAATGTTTGTTGTTTGTATGAAATATTAGTGAAACACTAACATGGTAGCTTCTTCGAAGAAATATCTCAATCAATCAATAGTTAAAAAAATGGATTATAAAATTATGGGTGTAGTTGTATCGCCTAGAGTTAGCGTTGAAACAAGTAAAATAAAGGTGAATAAGATGGTTTCGTTTTGACAGAGTCGAAGCGGTGAACTGTTAAAATGAAACAAGGATAGCAAATCTTTGATTCACTTCTTTCATCACTAACTCTACGTCACACTTTCACGCGACATACAATTTCCAGACAAACAAACAAAGCGGCAGACGAAATAATTTGCCAGTCTCATAGCAGAGACGCTTAGCTTGCTCTATAAATTATAACGAGAAGGGAACATAACTACCTTAACAGTAAGTTATCGAATTCGAAACTCCCGCAGCAAACAATTAACTTGAGCTCAACTTAATTGACATTCAATAACAAGTGTCTACATTTGGTAACGCAATCGTATCTTGTAACTTGAAGCATCTAGAACATGCTTAGACCTCGTCTGCGATTAAGGTAAAGGCTTAAGCTTAAGGTTGTTAAGCAAGGTCAAGACGTTTCCTTACGACCCTCAAAATAGAAATAGATAATTTCGCAACAGAAAACAACACTATAAAACAAAATTTTGCAAAGTCTAATAAACTGTTAGGCTAACTTAAATACTTAGACTATGAACATCTTTTTCACATTTCTTCTTTACTATATACACTCTGAGCAACGAAAATTCTGAATAATAAACTGCCTAAAGAAATAAAGTTATAGTTCTGAGGACACGGACTTGATCCATCGACACGGGTAAGTTTTTTTTCTATTCTCGAGCAAAAAAAATTCGAATAGGTACTTCATATTTTAAACCTTATTAATGGCGCCTCTAAGCATAAGCGTCGTTGTGACATTTCAATTTAGTCATGTTCTATTTATCTTTCCTTTTCCTTGAGATTATTCTCAAAAATATATATATCATAAATTACCAGACAAAATAAAAATGCGGCAGGTAGTAAGTAGTAATGACTTTGAAAAATCTTAATTGTTTTTTATTATTAGATGGTTGAAGAATATTGTATTATATTTTTTATTAAATAGAAATAAAATAAATCGGAGCGCTCCATTCAACGTATTGCCATACTCAATCGATCAAACGATATGATAAGTTTTTCAAGTAGGGTTAATATTACATATATGTATCAGTACTTATTGCATTATGTTATTTTCGAAATCTGTATTTCACTAGAAAAACTCAGTACGAGTAATACTTTATATATATATATATATATATATGATATATTCAGAGAAGCTAATACACCGCAATCAAAAATCACTGATAACTAAACTATTCCAAATTTTTATCAAAAATTGGAGGTACCACATTTTTCACTTTAAGATTGATTGTTCACAGGAAAATTCAGTCAAAAATACAAACGTTTACTGACCAAAAAAAAATATATATTAAGAAGTACGTCTTGACAGTCCGATTTTCGTTAGAAATCAACGCAGAACTTAAACGGCTGAAACTAAAGACATGAAATATGAGTAAAGAGCGTGTATTAATTTGTAATGTTTAGAGAAGAAAGGCAATTTGGAAATTTAACCCCTAAGAAGTTCAAATAGGGTTCAAAGTATCATTTATCTTACATTACTTTTCATTTGTAAAAAATATACGTGTGGTACTCGGCGACTGCCGCGGTAAAGCATACGCATACGCATACGTCTAGTCGCACGCACACAAACAGCTTGCCTTATGTGTGCCCTTGCCCTGTGCCGGTCGGCGTGGCGGGTGTTAGGTTTATTTTCGTTTCGGAATTTCTTAATTCGGTCGCCGCGCTCAAAGCCCGCGATAAAAGCTATGCAATAGCTTAAAAACTTCATCCGGACTGAAACCAAAAACGTTTCGTTCGCTCCATAATAGTTGGAAGTAAATCGTCCTGGGTCAGGTAGTCGCGTAAATCTTCTCTTATTCATGATCTTTATAAAAGCTTTCAGTGATTTTATGACTCGGAAGAATTTAAAAGAGTTATTTGAGCAAACTATTTGATAAAGTAGCGCATTTCAATGAGTAACTTAAAGATTTTGAGTTGAATTCGTTGATAAAGTTATATGGAAAATTACTACTCGTAGTTACCTTTAGAAAAATTACAAAGATTGATGTTGTCTAATTTTTTTGACCGAGACAGACCGAGTACTACTATTATCTATTCAAGTTCAAAAGTCAGCTTTTATCTGTCAGTACGTATGTTTTATGTAACCTAGTAGTTCCTAGGTAATAAAATAATAGAACCGAAACAAAAGCTTTATTGCCGATAATATCTAAAATTCTAATATACCTATAACATATATAAGTTTTGTTTAAGAAAACGGGTTTTCACGCATACTTGATTGTTGTGTGCGAGATGTGTCATAGTTGAAGACACAAACGACTTATTTCATACCTGATGAAGTTAAATATTAACGTAAGATAAATATTAAGCCAAACATATCACAATAGCCAGCAAAAAAATAACCGTTTAATTTCCATCACATGTTTACTCATTAAGAATGCTGTATCTCACTTAAAATATTCTTAAAGTGCTTAAGACAACGCAATTTCTACGCTCACCCATCCGTAAATCGTGCTAGATAAATTACTTCTCACTAATTACCTACTGGAAGAGACTTTGCACGTGATTTTAACATTTAATCCTTTAAGAATAAGGGTTGTGTTGGTATGCGTGGTTAGTGAACCACTGATATGCATATGTACACAATTTTCGCGTTTTATACGCGGCTTCGTACGGAAGACTCAAATGGAACATTCCAGAAAGAGGCGCCATGTACACGCAGACAGTTGTTCAGTTCTATTACTGTCAACAAACTAGTACTAACTACTATTTAATGATTATTAACGATAAGTATGCGACTATTAACTTTGACTTAAATATCGTTCGTAAGTGACGTCACTTACGAACGTTTCAAAAATGAGGCCTTCGGTCCATAACAGTTGCTATAGAAGCACTAGTTTTGACCCAGTTGTAAAGTTTGTAGGTAGAAATTAGAACGCTATATCACTAATATAATAAGATCTGTTTTTGTAAACTAACTTTCAGACGACTCAAATTTAATGAAAAATGTTCGTTCACAGTAAATCTTAATAAAATGCTATTAATACTAGTTTGGGTCAGGTTCTGACTAACACATTATGTCATAGTACTTTATCTGTTAAATTATAGTGTATATATGTTTTTAATGTTTTCGTGTGTTGACGAAATAAATATGGATATCATTGATTCATTGATACAGGTTCTACGACATTTATGATTAGGGATATTTCCCCCCAAAATTAAAAATAAGTTGTTGCGGGACCAAACCTTATTTTTCTAAAAATATTTTGCACAACATAACCTTAAAGAAGAGCTATTAATAAAAATAAAGTCAAATATTATATTGGTTTAAAAGTCGCAAAAATATTGTAGCTGGAATATGCACAGTTTAAATACTTCCTTTGCACTAAAAACCCAAATGAAATTACTATTCAATTATTTCTTTACTACTCATTAAAAGCTTAGGTACTGGAACGAAAATGTACGTTCCGAGAACTCCACTAAATCCTTATAAACCTCCGTTTTATGAATAAATTCGAATACTCCATTTATTTGCGAGAGAGTTAGAAATGCGTGACTGATTTTTTAATGTAGAGATTATGCGAGATATAGAGCTTTAAAATTATTTTATTCGGTTAAATTGTTTTAATGTTAAAAGCTTGGACAGCTTTCGTCAGGATTTTTGTTTTTAGGAAATGGCTTGGTTATGAATTCGTAACAAGGATTTTTTTTTTTCATTTGAAGGGAGGTTAGTTGTTTGTAGTAGCTAGATGAGCTTTGATTGTAATTTAAATTTTTCGACTAAATTTTTTCACACGATTTATTTTATTTTTTTTGTCTGAGTCTTTCTGATATATTTGATTTTGGGTATATTGTAAATTTTTGGATATTAAAAAATATTATTCAATAAACAGGTTTGTATTAATTTAATTTAACGGCGTTCGAAAATGAGGAGGATTTAATTTTTATAAGTGTAAGTTTGCCAATGTCTCAAATACTATTTCGAAAACTATTTTTGTGCTAATAGGTCTCACATAAATTTTATCAAAATTAGTCTAGTGGTTTTTACTTATCCTTTATATATATCTAATTATTATTCTTAACTATATTGATGAAATTTTATTTTATAAGGTAAGTTTTCAGTTTTCACTAAATTAAAGTTTTACATATAATAACAATTTTTTCACTTATTTTGATTTAGGTATATACTAAACTACTGAACCAAATTTACTAAAACACTTTTGATAAAATTTATAAAATTTTTAAAGGCTTTGCAGAAATTAGATAAAGTATCTTTCTCGATTTTTCAGCAAAGCCTTTTAGGACAAACATACATACATAAAAAAAACAAAATTCTAACGAACTGTGTACATACTTTTTTGTAGTTAATAATATATATACATATATATATGGATGGGTCAACATCCACACAAAGGTGTTCGGGTCCCAAACTAGGCAAAGCCTGTGCTATGGTAACCTGATGTCTGATATACATATATACTTATATACATACTTATATACATATAATTAACACCCAGACACAGGACAAACAGACATGTTCATGCACACAAATAATGTTTGACCATACCGGGGATCGAACCCGGGACCAGCGGCGCAGAAGGTAGTGTTGCTACCAACTGCGCCAACCGGCCGGTCAAGTTGGTATTAATAAAAAATTTAATTAACATAGTATAATATAATAAATATGAAGTATAATTCATTTTTTTTATCCTACACGGCTAGGCATTGTCATAGGCGTGGTCGTACGAACTTGACCACAAGTTCGTACGACCACGGAAGCCAGCGATACTGTAGCCTAAGATGGAGCGTGCCTAGTCTGGAATACACTGACTCTCAAGGAAGGCTGCCGGAACACACCTTTAGGTCGTTTGGCGAGAGATTTTACAACTTGTGGGTAGTAGCCAGGCGAGCGATAGGAAATGCCCTACCATCATGCTATGGTTTACCGGGACGATACCAACTAAAACTTTCAAAATCTAGACCTTCTAACAAAATGAAACATTCACCTCCGTAAATAAATAATCTAATCTATTCAAATTATATCCGCATCGTCCGTAACTCCGTTAAATTCCTTTATAATTATTACAAATTGCCTATTTTAGCACTTAGGAATTATTTTAATTTGCATTCGCCGTAAATTCTCTAACAAAACCAGACAGAGGCCGCGAAATGTTTGGTTTTCTTTAGAAAGTTTAGTTACCTAGAGGTTGTTTTGTATATATATAAGCGGTAAGCGGGATTTATTTGAACACTGTAAAAGATCACTAAATCTCTGAAATGGTAGGTATTTTAGATAACACTGTTGTTACAATGTCTTAATTTAATTCAATAAGTTTTTGTGAAATACGTGGTATTTTTATAAAACATGTGGTTAGAAGCTAGTTTGAAAAATCCGACTCTAAATCTAAATCTAAATCGTTAAACCTGTGTATAACCCTTAATTATTTTTGCGATATACTGTCTAGACTCTAGGGTGTACCAAAGAAATATGCATACGTACATACACTAGAAAAACATAACCCTCCTTCTGTCGCAGTCTTGTAAAAAGAGCAATATCAAATAAATCTTTTCGTCTGGTTCCTTCTCATGTTTTAGTTTTATTTGCATTTTTGTGTTAAAAAGGGTTGTTTCAAAAATGTATGGAACTCCAGCCAGGACAGTGTACATGATACCATAATTACGTTAGGGATTAATTAATTTATTAACCAAATTCAAAATAACGTAACTGATCGCAGTGTTCGAAATTAATTTCGAATCAAAATATTGCCACGTTATTTATGCAAAAAAAAGTTTTACGAGATTTTCTTGAGTCAATTTTAATATTTGTGACGGGCAGTACAATTTATAGATCAATGCGACCATTGGAGTCAACCTGCTCTTAGAGATGTCTTAATTCGGCGAAGGAAAACATCGTGAAGAAACCATAGCATGGTGGTAGAGTTTCCATGAGAGCCAGTGTATTCCAGACTAAGTATGCTCCATATATGGTTACAGTATGACTGACTTCCGTGATCGTGCGAACTTGTGGTCAAAGGCCTAGCTGTATTGGATTAAAAAAAACACTAGAATTCGCAGAATTTTGATATTTTTGTACACAATAAAAGAGGCGACTGACGCATTTTTATTAAAACACAATATTAACCACATCTTTAGGCATTTTTTAGTAGACGTACATCGTACTGGCCGAAAATGAAACAAGTCCTTTTGAAATATTTCGATATATATTTTGAATATATCGTTTTAATTTTGTAACATTATGAATACAGTTACTTTTTCATTTAATGTGGTTTTGTATATTTATAATAATTGTATGTATTTTGTATTATTTTAAGGGTTATAGTAAGTTATAGTTATAGTAAGGTGAAAAATACATTTTTAATAAATTTTTTATCTTCAATCAAACCGTTTATTTGGAATAAAAAAACAAATCCATCTCAATCAAAATCAGTCCTTTTTTATAATAGAAATAAAACAAAAGTGACTGTGACATGACAGTGTTCGATATACGTATAAACCAATTAAAAATACATTTCTCCAGCTGTGCTGAGGTACGTTATGATTTCATAACATTCTGCTGCTAGGCTCGGGTCTCCCCTATAATAGGGGCGTAGGCATAAACCACCACGCTTGCCAAATACGGGGTAGGGGCTTTCATTTGTCTTTGAAATCTAAAATTTATCTATCTTAAATCTTAAATCTAAATTAAATAAATTATCTCCGACAAGCAGGTTTCCTCCCGATGTACTCCGATTATTAAGCATTAAAATATACATTATTACCCGGCAAAAATAAGGATTGTATTGCTTTGCGACAATGCCATTTACTTACCGATTTCAAAAATCAAAGCCGCAAAAACTATCGTGGTCTTGAGTTCAACAGTTCGCAAAACTTTAACTAAAGCTACAGGATCACACGATACTAAGTTAAGACAATAAAATTTAAAAGAAAAATAAGTTAATTACTTAATATATTCATAAAGCTTCTTAAGAGATCATCATAAGACAGATCAAGTTAACTGGTAAGTAATCAAACCTTCGTCCTTTGTTCATCTACTACCTAGCGTCTTTTGCCTTATTCGCAACAAAAAAATAAATGTACGAAAGCAAGCCCTAACATGCCAATAAGATATTTTCTAATTATATTGATTAACAAATCCAACTGTTTAACCGTTTATTATGGAGTTTATGCGAGAAAACTTGGAAAAATAAATGAAAAATGTCCATAAAAAAATAAATCAGTCCGAGCTAACTAACTAAAAGTAAATAAATATTTGATCAAAGCAAAAAAATATATTCCGACTTATTGAGGATCTCTTCTTTTTTTATGACGATTATAAGGCTTTTTAAACTTGAGCCAGATCAAGTTAACTGGTAAATAATTAAAAGTTCCTCCTTTGTTCATCTTTCCAGTAAGGGGCCGACTTTTGCCTTATTTCCTCGCAATAAAAGAAGGAATGTGAGACAGCACGCACCTCATAGAGCGGCGGAGATCGAGTCACAGTTCAAACGCGGCGAATTAAGTAGGTACAAGCAGCAACAAAACTTAGATGTTTAAGATTGCAAGAAAGTAAAAAAAAAACTTCTAAAATATAACATAAATTTTTAAGCTGTTTTTTTTTTACAAAAATGAAGCTGGAATATGTGAAAACTCGAAAAGAGATGATTTTTTTGTAAAAGAAACTTATTTTTTATATTGAGGGAAAACCAATACAGTACAGGCGCTGTAGGAACAAACACAGATTAAAAAGTAGTCGCTATTCCTGATTCTATGAGTTTAAATTAGATTTTTTTTTAAATATAGCATCATACGATTAGTATATTTACGAGAACGAAATTTAAATAATATATTATAAAGCAACTGAATAATATTTTGTATATATGCATATACTCAGCAGTGAATTTATATCAATAATTTAGAATAATGATGACATATGATAAAATTAATAATAAAATTAAAATCAGAAAAAATAAGATTAATCTTAACGTCAAGTTTAATGTAATTCGGAAATTTTGGCTTCCGAGCTTATAATTCTAACAAATAACCTAAAATGAATTTGTCAAAAACTTATGCTTACGCAAACTTGTATTTTTTGCTAAATTTTAGGCGCAATCTATGATAATTAATATCCTAAAACTTATTACGTTGGCAAGAATTTCGAGAAACATGGAAAATAAACGCTGTTTGTTTTTATTTTTACTATTTACAAATTATATGAGATACACAAATCTACGACGCTGTCAGTACGAATGAAACTTGAGCATATTTTTCAAAGAGTCGACTTTATTGAAGAATCCCACTTTTTTTCTATTTATCCGGAGTTCATTGAATTTTCTCGCTTCAAGACTTCCAGTTTCAAGTGAAATTTATGAACTAAGCTGCAGTTTATAAGACGTTGACTTTGTCTAAGTTAGAATATAAGTGGGTTAACTAAGACAAATATGTATAAGCATTACTATTCAGCGCGGGAATACGGCTAGCTTTCTGGACACGCTGCCCTTTGGATGTAGATTAAAGCATTTGGATTATCTGTAGATCTTAAATGGTCTATAGGTAATCTTTCTGTTATATAATTTTTGTTGTTGTAGATAGTCATTTTGTTTTTAGTAACAAAGGAACTTACTAAGACAGACTATGTACATATTTGTACTTAATCCAATACTATACTTTGCCCGCGACTTTGCTCGTGACATGTTAATTTTTCCGGAGTAAAAAATACCCTATGGTACTCTCCGTGAGCATTATGACTCAGAGTTGCAGCCCTCGGCCGAGAATCGAAGTTTCTGCTGAAAAGTTTATTTATTTACATAATAATATTCAAGTGATACTTGAAAAAACTTCAATTTGTAAGGTGCCTATATACTGGGTTATCTGTTAGGGGTATGCTTACCCGAAAGGGAATCACTGTACTCATCCTAAGAAACAACTATCAGTATGGGACTAACTCTGAATTTGTGAAAAATAAATCACAAGTTTCATACATTTTGTCGACGTTCGATTAACTTTTTGTATGGAAGAACAGATTTTTTCGCGAATTCAGAGTTCATCCTATAATAAAAGTTGTTTCTTAGGATGAGTATAGTGACCACCCAGTTCGGCTCAGTACGAGTACACCCCTAACCGATAACCCTGTATTTTTTAATACAAACAATTCAAATATTTATTCTTATATAATATCTATAGTAATAAATACCCTTTTGAACAAAATAATAGTTTTTATTTGTGGACTTTTCTGAGAACTCAATACAATAAAAAAAGATTCTGACGAATTGAGAGAACCCCTTCCTATTTTAAAGTCGGATAAAAATCCTAATTACAGTAACTACAAACTAGGGTGATTTGCCCCAAACAAAATAAAACCGTACCTAACACGTAGAAGTGGGAAAGTTTATAATTGAGCCCTGTTTATTACTTTTTAAAGGTAAATTACGTTCAGATCTACGTGTTTCTTGCACTAACGACTTTGATTTTTTGTCGAATGCCAAATAAGGGTAGGTAATAAATTGGTCTGTATTTCTTTTTGTTAGGTACCTGCTTTTTCGAAGCTAAACGGATTTAATCTTTATAATTTTGTTTGAATTTGATTTGAATGAATTTTAACAAAATGGGTTCAACAGTTGAATTTTTAAATCGCAAAGAGACGTTATTTGTATCGGTGACAGCCGAATTAAATTTGTTGTCGTAAAATTTAAGTATATTATTTTACGATATTGTTTTTTATTGCTATATAAGGGCTTCAAAACATTAATTCAAAAATTATTAAAAAACAATTTTCAGAAAATCTTAGAAAAAGTTTAGAAGTAAGGCTTGTCGGACGTTTCGAAACTCTGACAATTTATTTCATTGACTCTAATTAGTTGTTCATTAATTTATATAACTTTTGGTTGTTTGGTCACAAATTTTATTAAGTAAGTAAAAACCTTACTAATAATAAGATGGTATATACAAAATATTTAGTGTTTTTCCGCCTCGTCTTGATGTCAGCGTGAGAAATCGAAAAATATTTTGACTCTTCAAGCGCTCGCTCGAAATTTCGAGCGAGCGCTTGAAGAGTCAACATCTCCTGAGGATGCCTTGTGCTAAGGCGAAACACGTGTCGAGGAAGTCGGATACTGAGAGAAAGAGAAATAATAAGGTGAGGTGTGGCGGTGGTGAGGAGGAACCACACCATAAAAACAAAAATATTTTTCGATTTCTCACGCTGACATCAAGACGAGGCGGAAAAACACTAAATATTTTGTATATACCATCTTATTATAAATGGATTTCCGCAAAGTAACGCCTGACTCCATCAATTACCTTACTAATATTATAAACGCGAAAAATTGTATGTATGTTTGTTTTTCTATCACTCATAATAGCTGAACGGAGATAGATTGAATTTGGTACTATGTTAGCGCATAAACTTGAATAACTTATAGGCTAAATTTAATCTCGAAAAACTTTAGTGTTCCTAGTCAAAACTACGCTAGTAAACCCGCGGGTAAAGATTTTATATTAAATAACACTATAGTATGGGTTTTGCAAAGATATGTTTGTAATTTCTGAATTATATATATGCCTAGTAGAATGTGATATACAGACATACTTGCGAGATGTTTGTTTAAAGAGTTGTCTAGTAGGGTATGCGAGGGTGACAAGAAGCTTACCTACTTACTTATGGGAATTGGAACACGTTTTGATTTGTAACGTAAAACTATTGCAACTTTTGGTACTATTCAGTTTGCCAACTTTAAAAGTAACAATTGACTGTGATGTACCTAATGTCACTTTCACGACTAAGAAAATCTGTATTACTCAAATAAAGGATAATAAGTATAAAAAAAGGATAAAGGATAAATAGGAAAGCCGTTTAGGCTCTAGAGCGTGCCAAACAAATATACATACATACATACACTCGAAAAACATAACCCTCCTTCTTTCGCAGTCGGGTAAAAAGGGTACTTTTCAAAATTGATCCATTACTTGAGTGAATACTTGAGTGTTTTTTAAAAATCACGCAGGCCATTATCTAAACCATGCACTCAGTAAAATTCACTAGAAAGTTTACAAGCTACGTCACCAAATTTCCGAGACATCGTCAAACAAACTACGTTCACGTTCACGTTCGATACTCGTATTCGTATTTCACGAGTGTATTACGCGATACAGAAACCAGAACGACGGTTCGTTTCCTAATCTGCATTTTGCCTAAACTACTTCCTTGTCAAAGATTATTAAGTACGCGCAGATATACGCGCGGGTGGAATGAGATTTTTTTTGTGCAATGACATGACGGATCTACTTATCAACTAGTCCGCGATTACCAACAACCAAAATAACATACGTACTGACAGATAAAACCAAATTTCACTAATAAAATTCAACCGACTGATCGGAAGATTCGGACGAATTCGTCCGATCGACGGAATCTTCACTTGCTATCAAATAAGTTTGTTGTCAAATATTTTTCTGGCAATAATTATAGTATTCGTTCAAACACGTCTAAAAACTGACAAATGACTTCAACGCGTCTGTCTATACGTTGAAATGTTTAGCTATTATGAATTACAAATCAACCTACTAGACTGATTTTCATTTAATGAAAAGTTTAACTTTAACCTTAATAAACACAAAAATCCATATAATCTATGCGTATTTGACAAATTTGAAAATAAAAACTCATTTTTTTTCCAAATCGTTTTAATATAATTAATATAAACTGGTAGAAAAATTGTGTGTCATATCTGTAAGTTGGCTACTCTTTGCCTCAACTTGTCGAGTAAACATCTCGAATCGATAGGGCCTATCTTGGCAGGCGAAGTTATTGAATTACCCGTCCTGCCGGCGAATGGCCCTAAATTCTACCCTGCACCTTTGTTCCCTAATATCATACACAAAATATGTAAATACGGACGACTCGTATTTGAATCTTATGCTAGAGTTTTTTTTTGTGAAAATGTGTTTGAATACTGAGTTGGATATTGTGTTTTGGATGATATAGATACTCTTTACGTTCTACGTAAGTAAATTGTAGATAATATACAAGGTTGTCGGCTACGGATTTACAAAGCTATATTAAAAACAAATTTACCAACACTGTTTAGAGAAATAAAATAGTTATTTCATTTTGTTGATGACCGATCAAATTTATATACTTTAATATTTAAGAACACTGCCTTCTCACGGAGCATTTGAATTATCTGTAGATCTTTGGAATATTATAGTCATAAACAAGATAACTGTTACACTTTTGTTATAACTTCTTAATCAATACACTTACTCGATAGTTAATGATTTATTAATATTTAAATCTTTCAAGTTCAAATTTAATCCTGTCACTAGGGGCACAGTTGACATAAAATATCAAATAATATCGTTGATACTACTCGTACTAGTTGGTCCTGGCTTAGTTTATTTATAATATAATTAATCAAGGATTCTGGTAACAAATAAGTCATTAACATAATCAAAGTAGACTTTAATGCATGATAATAATTCCGCCTTGATTTAAATTTATAATATAAACATAATTGTAATCTATTCAACTACAAAAACCAATATTAACAAACCGCAAATCACTACTCAACTACCCTCTTTCAATCGTCACATCATAAATTTCAATCACGCGCCACTATTTTGCTCACTTCCGGTGAAAAACTCAACCGGAAACGGTTACCGCGGCCGTTTCCCGCGACTCGCGTGTCTGATAATGGCGGCTTCCGGTCCGACGTCATTAATGTGGCGATTGTTTCGCTTGTTTCTGTTGCCACTTAGCTTACTCTTTGTTTATGGTTTGTTTGTATTGTAAAATATATATAAACTGTTTCTGTTGAAAGTTTTTACAGCCTAACCATGAATGTATCTAAATAAGTAGGTATATTGTTGTGTAGTGATTTGCCGTAAAGCGTTATTCTTTTATTTTATTCTTCAACAGTTTTTGATAGATCTTCTGTGTTAATGGACACATCTTCATTAAATTGTTTATTTTAAATAATATTACCCTTTTTTAGTCGCATATATTTTTGTATTTAGTTAAACAAAAAGTAAATAATTAATATGAGTGCGAGCTTCGTAACCTATCTAAGACATTAGAAGTTTTATGTAAATGTTATGAACTTGACTGTTGCAATCAACTGTATAATATTCGGCACGTAGCACATTGGAAACAGCACGCGTAAAAAATATTGTTTTATTGTTAAAAATTAGAAAAAAAATGCATATGTTAAAATTTTTTTATTTGAAAGAGTTAATTTCTTCCATAATGGAAAACTTAATATGTGTCAACCCATAACATATGATTGTGGGACTCAGGGCTTATCTATATAGAATTTGCAGGTCATAAGTCCCCCAGGCTTACTAAATTTCGGACTATGGATTTCACATTATTTACGAAATCTAATAAATTTTGAATCTTCTCCGATAAATAGGTTTTCGTTTAAACAAAGTGTTAACTAATTCTAAAATGCAAGACTTAAAAATTGTAATCATTCGTATCAATTTTAATGCAAAAGAAATCACCGGTAAATTACATTTATAATATTTTATTTATACGCAATTTTGAAACATCGTAAGATGGGTTACCTTACAGAAATATTAAAATCCTTCATTTCAAGCAGAAGTCATAATCAAGCTACATTTTGACATATGACATTGACGTAAAACTAAAAAAGTAGAATGGAATGTAATTTACAAAAACAAAAACCACGATGCCAGTTTTTATCTGGCCCAACGTATAAGCATTGCCATTCAGTGTGGTAATGTCGCTAGCATGCAGAGCACGCTTCCCTCTGGTGGAGAGTTGGAGGATTTGGATTATCTGTAGATCTTAAATGGTCTATAGGTAATCTTTATGCTTCTTTTTTTTTGTTATTGTAGTTAGTCATTTTGTTTATGTTAATAAAGACACTTGCCCCTATAACAAAATAATAAGGAATGTTCGTATTTTGAATAAATTTATCCAAAACGCTGCTTTGCTAATCTATCGCATGTGATGTCATACGAGCGATTCATAATTAGAGCCAGTGAACCTGAGATTTAACCCGCACTCTCTCGCATATAAAGCAAAAGGTTGTCCAAATAACTAATAATCAAATACAAGCTTAAAAGCACTGAACCCGATACGTCCAATAACTAGTTATTCAAAATGCCATTATAACAAGGTGTCATTAGAACCCGAGCAGGTTGTAAAGCTTCATCAATATGTAATTAATGCAATCACTAGCGCCGCCGGAGCGCGCCACTTTGCAACCCCCTACCCCTATTTAACCACTAAGGGTAATATTTTATGGGAACATCTAACATTAAGTTAGTTATTATATTAAAAGTTAGTTTTTTTTTAACTTAGACCTCAGAATAATAACTCTTTTACAAAAAGAAATAAATTCGTTTCACAAGGAGTCCAGCGCTCTAATACAATACAAAGATCTAGCATGCTGAACCCTGCAGGAACTTTAAAGATAAGATATGTCAACATATCTTATCTTTAAAGTATTTAATAGTTTGAGAAGGTGACTGCAGATTTCGACGAGCGTCAATATTTTTTCTTTACAGTTATTTGATCTAAGAACAAAAATAGTAGACAAAAACTAATGAATAGAATATAATATTTATAAATTCATGATGTACCTACATATTTATGAAGTATAAAAGTGAAGAAACAAAAATGACAGGAAAAACAGAGCTTCTCCAAAGTGTTCTTGGAAAAAAAATTAAATAAATTAAATGCAACCAAATTAACAACCTCCTCCATTTTCATATAATTACAAAATACTACAATTGAATCGTTTACTTTCTGGTAGTTAAATAAAACCATAACAGTAAGACACAACATATAGATAAGAATAGAAAGGAACAATTGTAATACTCACACGTTATTGTGATTCCGAAAACGCTGGTTCATTTCATACACTTCTTTGTTATGTCACTTTAGCACAGTATCCTGTCTATATATTGGACGTTCTTTTGTATAGCTATTGTATAGAAATAGAGACCTTATTTTCTATTATCTCTCTGACTTTTTCTATTCTTTCTTAAGTGTTATTAATTTGGCTTTTTGGATGGTTTGTTTTGTTTCACTTATTACCATTATGAAGATGATGTCCGATGTTTATGTCCTTCGATTTTGACAAAATATTATTTTGTCTGTTAGCTTGTACTTTTACATGTATAGATGTTTGGTAGCAAGTAATTTCGTACTCACGTACAGGGCGTAGTTTTTTTTTATAATCTGGACATAATTGTGTACGTATGCAAATTCTTTGAACTTTTAGGAAATGTTAGTAGTCGTGATTTTCTGGTTAATAGTGTGTTTCTAACCTTATTAAATATAATATTGATTTGATTTGTGACAAATATCAACAAGCAATGAGCAATAGTTAGGAAGCATGGTTTTTGCTACAAGCCGATCCCAACTCAGCATAAGTACATATATAGGGGAGAGGCATACAAAACGCAACTTTAAATCTCCGAACATATTATAAATGCGAAAATATGTTTGTTTATTGTTTTTTTTTTTACCTCAGCAGCTGAGTAAGGAATCGTCTTAATCGACTTGTACGAAATTTCCAGTCATTAAAATCAAATCATTTATGTATTATATAACCTGACACACATTTGCCAGACTCGTAGTAGAGACTCTTCCCTCGCTCGGTCAATTACAAATAATAATAATTATAAAACAAACTGGATGTCTTATTGGAAACCTCAAGTCGAGATATTATACGTCTCCTTTGATGGATTGGAGAGAGATGGATCGTTTGTGGGTACTAACCAAATTGTTACCATATTACAGTAAGGAAATTTTTAAATAAAAACCGGCCAAGTGCCAGTTGGACTTTGTTGGTTGCCCCAAAGGTAGATTTCCTTAGCTTAATTCACATACAAACATATAGGTGAGATAAACTAAGTTAAAGACTTAGATTTCTGTACAAGCGTATTGCACCATCCGCTAATAATGATTTTGGAAATTTATTTAGAAATACACTTAGAAAAAATACCCTTTAGTCTTTCCAAGGATAAACAAGTAACCTACACTAAGTTAAGTTTTATTTATTTTTGCCAAAACTATTTGCTCAATAGCTATTAAGGCATGGCTCCCTTTCTTTGGTTATTTGCCCCGGTAGCAAAGGTCGTGTGAGTTCAAAGAATAAAACGGGACTCTATCACTAATACTAAGTCTGTCACCAAGCAGTATATCATGAACGGTGATAGCTAAACTGTTGAGATTTTCACACATGATGTGTTTCGGTTGCCGCTATAACAATACATAATATAAAAGAGCAACGAAAGTAATTTTTCTTTTGTTCGATATTAATAACGATAACAGATAAAAACTTGAACTGTCGTTGTATAGATTATTATACGGTACACTTAGTGTGCGAGTCCGACTCGCCCTTGGCCATTTTTTATATAATACCATTAATAAATCGTCTGTTATTATTATGTTAATCAAGTTTAAGTTTTGCCCTTACTGCTTATTTTATTACAACGCTGAGATTATTTTTTATTGGGAAATTTATGCGTTACGGATTATTGAAAATTGGGGGAGAGATAAAACGGTATTAGGTACACGGATTTACATACGAAAGATACCCACATTAGAAATGAGAGACATATTCGTTTGCAAAACAGGAAAATGCTTTGAATATCTGTTAACAATTGGTTGGAAGCAAATAAGAAAAAAACCTGACTGAAAAAACTTTAGAGCAGTGTATCATAACGAGTGGAATCGCGGGATGCTATATGTACAGCTCGTGACTATTTGCACAAAAATACGAATCTAATGACACCTTGCACATCAAAATCGTTTTAATAGTTTAGGCTGTAATGTCACAAACATTTTACTCATATACATGAAAAACGAACAAACATACACTCGAAAAACCTTCCAACCTTACTCGAAAAACTTTCGATGTTCTTTTTTTGAAAAACATTAACCTCTAGGGCAATTGGTTAACAAGTTATTTTTAGAAAAACATACCTTCTAGGGCAAGTGGATTACAAGTTCTTTTTTTTTGTAAACATTATCCTCTAGGGTAATTGGATCTCACATCACCCGTCCGACATGAGCCCTGAGGAGATGACAATGTGCGTAGCTCACGTTGTCGTAAGAGGCAGTGCTACATAGTAGAAGCAAATGCATGAGCTAGGAGGCCACCGGTGCGTTCTACGGAGATCCTGATGCCCTCCGCCAAGTACTGAGGCAGGCTATCCTACATAACCCGGTTGTACCCCAATACAAAAGGGTACCTAAAGAAAATTTCCCCCTCGATAAAAAAAAAGACAATTGGATAACAAGTTCTTTTTTGTAAAAACATTATCCTCTCGGGTAATTTGACAAGTTCTTTTTAGAAAAATATTACCCTCTAGAGCAATTGGATAACAAGTTCTTTTTAGAAAAAAGCGTTTACTGACTTTCATAACGGCAAACGTTTATAGAACTTACGTTTTTTCGATAAAGTTATTTCGATATTTAGCGATGATGGTCCGTTGCTTAGTGGGGTCGATTGCCGTGCAAGAGGTACGAGAACCGATCCCACGAAACATGTAAAAAGAGCCTGAGCTACCGGTGAAAGAAAGCATCGTAAGGAAACCAAAGTACCTTTTTCTAACGCTTGCCTGGCCCTCAAGTGGAAAAATTTGTAGCAAAGCACCTAACGGTGTGTTCAGCCTTCCTTGAGAGCCAGTGTATTCCAGATTAGGCGTGCTTGTATAAGCTTGTGGTCAAATGCCTAGTTGTATCAGATAAAAAATAAAAGATTTAAAAATCAATGTCTGAATCGATGGACTCTGAAGCGAATTTAGTAAAAATATTATTAGACCTTGCGAAATGTATTTTAGTAGGTCTAGTAAGATTTTTTCT
Organism: Ligdia adustata; assembly: GCA_947049295.1. Classification (NCBI taxonomy): domain Eukaryota; kingdom Metazoa; phylum Arthropoda; class Insecta; order Lepidoptera; family Geometridae; genus Ligdia; species Ligdia adustata. The sequence continues at coordinate 8,915,618 of OX346236.1, read as the reverse complement.
AATTAGTCTATTTATCTTCCAAAAATCAGGTTACCTAACAAACATGATTCATGATCTTGAATAATAAAAAAAAATGGGCATTAGTATGGATGTCATGTTTCAACAATAATTCAAAATATGGCAACTCTGAGTGCCAAGAGTGGCAGCAGATCTTCTGATGTTTAATAAATCGTTTATTTAAATATTTTGGCTCTGTACGATGGTGTCATACGTATATTTTTGTATAATTAAAAAAGGAGGTGCTAATTCTACTAAGCCATATATAATATTTTTCAGAGCATAGGGTACAATGAGCTTTTTATATAAATGTAATTTATATTTATCGATCTATAAGAACCGCTTATGAAATGTGTCCTTGGAATTATTCCTGTTTATTCCCCTCAAGGGGAAGATTTTGGGAGGAAATTGGAATAGATCATTGATAATATTGTGTTTGATTCTGTTACACAATACACAAAAAATATTATTATAACTAATTTAAAAATACATTTTAGAAAAATTATATAATAACATACCACTCAAGCAAAAAAACAAGTTTGATAAAGTTATACAGAAGCGTTAAAACATAAAAAACCTCTTTGAGGTATTGTGACCTAAAAACCTTTTTTGCGCAACAAAGAAAAAGAAAAATCATCTAACAAAAGGAAAGGAAGCCACTTTACTGTATTACTTTTAACAGAGATGAGTACACAGGTCCGTCACAGACACCAGTAATTAACACTTGACTGTAAAATGGCGTTTATGTAATATTTAAAATATAATAAAAAATAATATTATGGGATAACATGCACACAAAGATCTTCAGGTCCCAAATTAGGCAAAGCCTGTGCTGTGGTAACCTGAAAACTAATATACATAATTATATACATAAATACATACTTATATATATAATAAACACCCAGACACAGGTCAAATAGGCATGTACATGCACACAAATGTTTAACCTGTCCTGGGATCGAACCCGGGACCAGCGGTGCAGAAGGCAGGGTTGCTACCAACTGCGCCAACCGGCCAGTCAATATGTGTAAATGCATTAAAACTATTCACGTTTTTCTTAAGTACGCAAAAAATATTTGAATACCTTAGCTTAGCTTGACCATGCAATAATCCTGAGCAACGAACTTACGATTCAACCTTAATTTTATGTAATCAAAACTAAGGCATTGTACCTATAACTACAGGGTACTAAGCTAAAATATGGTCACTTTACTCTGACATTATGAACGAATTTTACTATGGGACCAACTTCAAATTCGAGAAATAAAATCATCTGTTTCATTAAAAAAGTTTATCGACCGTCGACAAAAAGCATGGAACTGTTGACTTTTTTTCTTGAATTTGGGGTTAATCCCATTATGTAAGTTGTTCGTTATGATGGGTACAAGAACCTCCTTTCGGTTTAAGACACCCCTAACCGACAAATTTGTTTAATAGAAAATCAAATTAAATAATAACGTAAAGCGACGATGCGGAATAGGATGTAGCACGCCTACCTACAAGAAACCGATTTATATACATCAGGAAATAGAGATCCTGGCAAAAAATTCCACAACCTGGCAGTTTGCACATCAATAGTAGATGTAAAAAAAATGCGATTCCGTGATACTTGGTAACTTTTAATCTCTCTACTAGTAAGATGGTACATAAAAAATATTTTATGTTTTTCTGCCTCGTCTTGATGTCAGATATATATACATGGATTATAAATGGATTTCCGCAAAGTAACGCCTGACTCCGTCAATTATCTCTCTACTAGTGTTTTTTGCAGAATAAAAATGGCGGTACACGATTTTTTTTTGGGTTTGACCCAAATCGCGGGTCGAAAAGTTCACTTATTAAACCTTATTAATTTCTTTTTTATCACGATATTTTGCTTCGCCGCTTAAGTTTGTGCTAATTAGTTATAATATGCACATAAGCGAAACCCACCATCGACACTTGAACATAACTTGCCGTTTTATTGCTTAACTCAAACTTAACTCACGTTTGAACGATTTGAGTTAAGTTATTAGTAAAGTTATTTTGCGGATTTAAGCGGAATCGGTTGGAAATAACTAGATAAATAATCACTTTGGCTGCGGTGGGGTCAATAAATAAATACTAAACTGTCGTAAACTGTCTAAACTGTAGTTTACCCATCAAAGTGAACCAAATTTTTTTGCATAATACGAGAAAATATTTCTTGCTTCCTCCATAAAACTTAAACGATCACTTGACCATTTTTTTTATATTTTTCGTTCAGAGAAAATTCAGTTTTTACTGATATTAAAAAGGAAGAGGTTTGCAAAACATGAGATTATAATTTTTTTTTTTTAATATTTTAATATTTGTCAATCTGTATTTTTTTTTTACTAAATAGAACATACTAAATTTACCATAAATATTTTTTGTACGGTATAATAACGTTTCTCCTGTTCCATTTCGATCTTTTAGTTATAAAGGTTATAAATGATAAAATCAAATGGATTAAGAAAAGTTGAAAAAAAATCTAGACGTTTTTGAGTAAAAAAGAGGATCAAAAACAAAAAAGATACCAATAAATTGAGAGCCCTACATTTTTTAAGTTGGTTTTAAACATAAATATGTACTACGTTTCAAAGTTTTCATTACATTACTGATCTAGAGCGATAATGTCACCAATTTTCCACTAAATAGCGAGTAACATAGTAACTAACTTTTCTAAATAAGTTCAAAACTAAAATGGTTTCTATTGACCATGAAATAAAGTAGAAATTACGTTGGAGTGTCTGTTAAATGAAAATGTAACAAATTACATTTTCACACGAAGGTTCTGCGATGAAAGTTAGACGTCACATGTTTTTAGGGTACTGTGAACTGACGATATAATTAGGGACTTTTTCACCAGTCAGAGCGTCAATCGATTTTTTTTTATATTTATGTACATCATTGTAAGCAATATGGTCTACAAAACGTTATTATAATTATTTTTGCTTTTTTTATCTGACTGAGAAAGAAGAAGGGTTACGTTTTTCAAGTGTATGTATGGCACATATTTCTTTGGCACGCCCTAGAGCCTAAACGGTTTTTAGTATTTTTATGTGAGTGATTTCAATAGATTCGTCTTCACCTGTAAATGGTCATACCTACGCATCCCACGATATCACTTGTTAAAATACGTGGGTTTTAAATTCTTGCAGTCGGGGTTATTGAAGTCACTTTAAGATATATACTAAAAATATTTGAAAACAAGTCTTTTAGTATATAATATCTTAATTACTCACACAAGAATGTCTTTTCAGTTTTTCTTTATGTAAATGTAAATATAAAAAGAATTTTGTGTTATTTGCAAATCATTTCGTATTTGATGTACCAAATGTTACTAAATTTCAACCAGTAGCTAACACTAGCGGCTTTGCATGTGGCATGTATATTAAGAAGTGTCTAACATTGAACCCCTATTTAAAGGTTGAATATCCAAAAATCTTCTCTCAGTACCATGTTACATCTTTTAAAATCAATATAATCTCAAAATTTCATGTCTTTAGATTCAGCGGATTAATGTCCGCGTTGATTCCTAGCGAATTGTCAGTCAATCAGGACTTTTCTTTTAAATAAATAGATTATAATAAACGAATAATTTGAATTGATATAATAGATAACATTTCTTTTAATTTGTTAACGCTCTATAATATGATCAGTAGGTATAAGAGGCATATAATTTATATTGTGTAAGAAGACGGGATCAACAATCACGTACGCGTGAAAAAAGTCTTCTTAAACAATATAAATAAATCAAACGCGCGTTAGTTTTCTAAATAAGACATATAATTTCATAAAATCGTTGAAATTTTACTCGCACTTGACCGTTTCTTTTTCACATCAAGTTCCCGTGATGAAAGTCTGCGGTTACAAGATTTTTTCGGCGTGAAATCTCGATTCGGGCGGAAACTTCTCGCCGTGCCGTCTTATCTAATGAGTTATAAGCAAATGCGAAATGCTTGGTCCCTTTTTAGAGATGAGGTAGGTGAAGTTTTGACGGCTATCTGCTAAAATATCCGGTAACATTTGCAACCTGGCTATCCAATCAATGCTTAACACTTTGGACTTTTTAAGGGTACAATCTTTATAATAAAAAAAATGATCTATAATCAAAATACATTCTATAATCTAAATACATAAACCACACTTTCTAACTGTTCTAAATTTTTACCGACATCACAAAAATAAGGAGGTATTTTTATGTTTGTAACTTGATTTCCTGGAGACGGCTGGACCGATTTTGATGGAACAAATTCTATCGGCACTGCTGTAATGAATGTCGGTAATCGCTTTTTTAATAAGAACTTGTTACAAAAGCTATTACCGTCCTATCGGCACTGCCGTAATGAAAGTTCATTACGGCAGTGCCGATAGGACTTGTTCATTTATGTGAATTATTCAAAACGGCCCTGGCATCTCCGAGAGTACCTGTACTCTCGGAGATGCCAGGGCTGTATGAAATAATGAGATGAGAAACATAAAAAAACAAATTGTCGAATTTTGTAAAAGCTTTTGTAAGAAGAAGTACAAAAGAACGTGTTTACTACATAAAAAGCGGTCTATCGATTACGGTGTGCAGGGTCACATAAAAAGATCACCTACTTTTTGGGTTGTTGGATACAAAAGTAGATACACTTACGGTATCTGTGACGTTATTTTTATTTATCAATAAATAATATTGAACAAAACTATTCATTATCAATTTTATTTATCTGGTTCAACGTATAATAACGTTCATTACCATTCAACGCACTAACGACGCCGCATGATAGGCACGCTGCCCTCTAGTGGTGAGTTAGAGCATTTAAATTATCTGTAGATCTTAAGTCGTCTATCGTTAATCAATCTGCTTTTTTAGAGTTTTATTTAGTCATTAAATTTATTCTTGAAGAGACATTCGTAACAATTTTATCCGGATACCTCATCTCTAATTTTACGGCAGACAAAATGAAATATCTCAAGATAAAAATCATGATGAATGAGAATTTGTCCCGGACTCGGGATTACGGAGAGCAAAGATTTTTTTCGCAAAATAACTTTTTTTGTTGCGAAAAACATGAGGCGTTTTGCGAAGTGTCAAAAGAAATGAAGAAATGTAGCCGTAAGTTTAGATTTTTTGTTTAGGGCTTGATGAATTCGTTACAAGTATCTATCTAGTCTTAAACAAGGCTATACTAGGTTATACCGAAATACTGATGTACTATAAATGACCAGATAGTATAATGAATCTCAATTTTAATACATTCAGACAAAAATTTAAGTATTTTTTTTTTGTTAGCAGTACTTTTTATAAACTCTGCGAATAAAATCAATGCAGCTTGTAGAGTCATCGTTCTTGTGTAACGAACAACCATACTAAAATATGACTAAATAACTAAACAAAGCAATCATGATGTAAATATATGTCGTGAGAACTATTCAACTAAGAACTAATATTAAGTAATCGTATATAAATGATATTTGTAAGTTAAATTTTTTAAGTAATTATTAATTCAAGTGTAATAAGACTTGCCTGTAACGAACGTTATTTAAAGGTCAATAAATATTACTTTACTTTACTCTACTAGTAAGTATATTCATGTTTTTTTATTGTAAAATATAATTATTTTGCGTCACAAAATTGACTAAAACTGTCTATAATCCCTTGCTGAAAACGAACGATGTTTTCTGAAAATGATTCAAATATCTTTGAAAAAGTCATTACGTACTTTAACTGAGCTGCAGACGACTAGATAATATTTATTTTGGACTTTAACACTTTATAAAAACAAAACTACTAAGCCGATTTTAATAAAATTTTAAAAGAACCATTATGCATAAACTAAAAAATACTAAATAAAATACAGAGTAAAACAAAAAAATAATGCATTTAAATCGAGTATATTATAGTATTAAAAAGTTAAAAAAGAAATGAAAATTAAGGGAAATTGGTTAAAAAGTACGTTTTAGCGTCAAATTTTAATGTGTCAGATTGTAAAATGTCGATTTTTTTCTTAATTACATTAATCTCGGGTTTTTCATGTCGCGAATAAACCACTATATTCATCTTAGGCTACATTTTAAAGCGCTTTAGATCAGGTGAGTGGTAGTCCAACGCAAGAACATAAACCAAAAATAAAAAACAACAAATACCACAAAAAAATTACTTTAACAAATCTCAGAATTTCAAAACCAAACGAATTCCGTCAGGCGAGCGAGCAATTTGACAAAAATCCGCTCCGACAAGCTTACACTCCGCAGCGAGCGAGCGAAATGAATAAAATTAACTTAAATACTGGCTCCGATTCCGCGTTCCAGATTTAAACAAATGATTCGATCTAGGACTCCGTTAAAACTGGTTTGAATTAAAACCGTTGGAATTATTTTACACTTTTTTATTTTAAGTTACTTTTAATATTTTAATTTTTTTCGAGATTCTTAATTCATTGTATTTTTTTATATGTTATGTTTTCCAGTGTCTCAGCGATGATATGTTATCCACGCTTTTGATGATTTTTTCTTACGAAAGATACACATCACAGTTCGTACTTCGTAGGTAGTCTAAAGGCTCGGCTACACGCTCCGTGTTGCCTGCGCAGTCATTACTGTGCATAAAGACGGAACACCGTGTAGTGGCCATACGGTGCAGGTAAGCTCGTGCAAACTAAACTTTACAGTCCCATGTTTCCAACGGAAGACGGTTTATTATTAGGAGCATTATTTTATTGTTTACTGATAATAAAACAACAAGCAATCAAACGACGCCGTAGAAGTAAGTGGAGTAAAAGATGGTTTTTAAGAAGGAACATGCATTGGATCTAAGAACTGGGTTAAAAATTCTTTTGAATAACTTCTTACATCACTATTTTTTTTATTTACGACGGCGACGTGTATGTTCTATCTCGAAAATAATAACGTCGAACTGTTGCGCGGCTTAAATAACCGGCCACACGTTCAAGTAAAACCGTGCAAGTCAAGTTTGCGCAGTCCAAATCTTCAGCATGTCGACATGTACAGGTACGCTCGTAGGCCATACGGAGCGTGTAGCTGGGTCATTATATAAACCCTATCAAAATGGAACCAGTCTTTTGTGAATTAAAGTCAGTTGTCATTTTTATAAGATTAGATTTTTATACACAAAAACACACTTATTATTTTTTACACAAAAAAATAAAACAATAATTTTAAATTTCCATATGAAAAATACATGAAATGTATTTTTTTATTGTTTTTATTTTTAGATAGATTACTCGTATAGGTACCGTTTTTTTATCAAGTACTTAATTAGTTTTAATTCTGATTATAATTAAAAATATGACCATAAGAGGGGACTTGCTTCAAATCTATTCAACCAGTGCGAGACGTGTCATCGTTGAATACACGAACGACTCAGTTCATCCCTGATGAAGTTCACCGAATGTAAACGAAACTATAGTTGGACCTTTCCGACAATCAGGTACAAGTGAAAACCCGTCTTCTTAAACTAAATGAATATCTTAAAAACCGTTTTTAAAATCCCTTTTGTTTAAAACCGTTACTTCTGTCAATATAAAAAAAAGAACTCCAGTCGTAGCCGTAAAAAATAAAATAAGGGTAATTTTATTTTTTCCGGCTATGAATAATAAAGAAAACAAGAAACAGTTTCGTTTATACCCTTAAGTTGTACCCTTGAAGGTACTAGAAATATTTATAGTGACAATGTTGTACCACTAGTAGCCTTAAGGATATGGTAAAAAAAGTTTTTTTTAAAAGCAGTGATTATCTATTTCCGTTATACGGCAGGCGTCAATTCAATTTTGTATATATTTAAAAAAAAATAATGTTCGACAACTTTAGAAGTAAAACCCTTTCGAACAAAAAAAAAAGAATTTTTCAAATTAGCCCAGCCGCCTCTGAGTAATTAGTTATAAACATAAAAAAACCCGTCAAATTGAGTACTCTCCTCTAATTCTTTTTTTTTTTTGTTTTTAAGTCGACAGATATTGTTGCCGTTTCTCCACACCACCCGCGGACCCCTAACGAAGCGTGAGCGGTGGCGCGTGAGCTTTCAATCAACGCTAACTTATTAAAAGCAATCCAATAGGTCGATGACATCGCGTATACTACCTGCGAATACATATCGACAGGACACGAAAAATACACAATGTTCACTGTATTACAAAATCTAATAATTGCGGTTCTCGTAAAAATTGCATTGAAAATTAAGGCAATTAAGGCATTGCACTTTATTTTAAGAAATTAATAGCTTCTGCGTGCGGCTCCATCCTCGTTAAATTTGTTTTTTTATTTTTTTGGCAAAAACACACTTTCTCATATATTACACTGACTGTCCCCGCAGTATACCCGTTATTTGTTCCACGGGTTTTTTTTTTTCAGGATTCAAAGTATCCTATATCCGTCTCCTGGTTGTAAGCTACCTCCTCAACAATTTTCAAAAAAATCGTTTCAGCCGTTCTTGAGTTATAGATAGTGTAACTAACAAGACTTTCTTTTATACATAAGAAGATTAAATAACCGATCTAAATCTAAAGTGTATTGAATATAATTGTGTTGTTTTATTTAACCCATATCGTCGCACTCCTGGGCACGGGTCTCCATATTAAGGAGGTGTAAGCCATTGTCAGTGACGCTAGCCAAATTGCGCGTTGGAGACTTCAATTATCTTTGAAAGTTATTAACCTTCTCCGACAAGCAGGTTTCCTCACGATGTTTTCCTTTACAATTTAAGCATGTGGTAATTAATTTTAATATGAATTTTAGTCCAAAGCAGAGGTGCATGCCTGATGCCTGTACCTGGATTTGAACCCGCGCCCTTTCGCTTTTAAGGCAACGGGTTCACCGACTATCAATATTTTTTGTATTGACTAACCTCGTAAATATTCCTGGTATTCTACAAACCGGCATATAACCCGAAATAAAAGTGAATTCTGAAAACAATATCCAAAGACAAGTAATAAACCGGCTACTGAACCGATTTACATAAAATGTACACAGCACTAACAAAAAATTAAACTCTTTCGAACAAAACAAGTTTCTTTTTAAATCATAGAACAGAAAAAATAACTGACGAATTCAATATCTAATTTTTAAACTTTAATCTACTTTTTGAAGTCGGTTAATAAGGCAAAGTATCCCAAACCATATAAGTAGGAGGCTTTATCCCACAAAACACCGAGGGTCTCGTACTTAATTGCCTAATCTTAGGCTTAGGGCCGGAGCCTGATTTATAACGATATACTACGCATGCAGTGTTCTCGAGCTGGCGAGTGTTTCCCAACATTGGTTTATAAACTTGCTCTACATTCTGCAAAGTACTTATAATTGGTTAACGATAATACTCTACAAAGATAAGAAATTATTTATTACTATCATATTATATATAATATTGTTGATCTTCAATTTGTTAAACGAAATTAAAATTGGTGTATTCCCATCGGCCCCATAAATGGGGCAGATGAGCATTTGTTACTCACTTCTGCCCTATTACCTTGGGTTTAAAAAAATACCATCTACCCCATTGCTCTGGTCACTGGGGCAGATGGGAATAATATATTCGCGTGTGTCCCATTCATGTAAAACGTAACTGAAAAATTTTAGAAACTTTAACTACTGTCCTACTTTTTTGTGACAGAAAACATATAGGTATAAAGTTTAAGAAAAATATACTTATGGGGACATGAGTACCGAACGCTTTTAAATTATATTTAGAAATATCTAAACGTCTGGAGAAGCGATATGTGACCAGAATGCTGGCTCTTATATTGGGCAATAAAATAATCATTGACATTTAACGTGGCAAAGCAGCCAGCGTTCTGGGAACTTTCCTTTCTTCTGGGGTTTATTATTAGATTAGTTTTTGTATCAATATATGTTATTTTTTGGATTTATTTTGTGTTTTAATAAAAATATTATAGTTTATTCGAGATACCTAAGTTCCATCAGTAGCAACAGTTACAGACAAACATCTTCGATTCGTGTTTTTGAATTTTTAGATTCATTGCTATAGTGTTTTAGATTGGTCTCGGTTGCATTTTTAAACGAACATTCTTCCTTTTTTGAGAAATACTGCTAAACTAAAAAAAAACATAACTAAAAGAATCTTAAAATTCGTACTTCATGTACAAAGTTTTGTTAAAATCGGATGGAAGCTACGGTCGTAGCATGTATGCATGTTCGAAATTTCTGGCAATCAAACATCCATACATACAAACTAACAGACAAAAAATATGTCGCCGCAGTTAAAATTCACGCTTTGCTCACTCAGCCAATTATAAAAATATTGTGTCCCAAATAAAGTAGTGGTCAAGGTACATTTAGCAAAAAAAAACACTGTATTTTATGATACAATATTGTGCACATAAATTCTAGTATTAACTGGTTTGCGAGCTTCACTTGAAAGAGTACAGTTTGGTTACCAGTATCACAATTTCGGTTGAAGATAGCAAGAAGATTTTAATTACCACAATAAACAAACTATTAGAAGCGACTTCAAAAAATCCGTCTGTTAAATCTTTATATCTGTGTATATATATATTTTTTAATTTATTTTTATCCAGTGTCACTCTCACGGCTATGACAAATCTATTGACACCACTCACATAAAAATCTGCTCTAGGACGTATATATACTCGAATATCCATATATATACTCGAAAAACATAACCCTCCTTCTTTCGAAGTCAGGTAAAAACAAGTAATACTTTAACGATGGCTAATGACTTCTTTTTGTCAGTCACATATTTTTAAGGTATTTTTGATTAACATATTTAACTACTTCACTATTTTTTATATAACTCATAGGAGGCTATCAAGATCATATAACCCTTTTAAACAAAATACATCAAACTCTAACGAAAAATATACGAATTAAAAAAACTTTATATTTTGCGTACATCCGGCGTATTTACTGTCTTATTAATAAATTTGCATTTTAATTATGGAACAACATATTTTGTCTTGCTTTGACGTGGGACGATCTTTATCGGATAAAGGGAGACAAAAGGCGCACTTAGTCATATACAAGACAGCAAATTTTGGTACAATAGTAGATATATTTTTGATGATTCTATGTATGAGTATGTGCTGACTGACTGACCGACTGACAGCCAAGTATAAACCACTCAACCTAAGGCACATGAACTTTGCAAGATGTATTTATTAAAGAATGCAGAGGTGTAATAAGAAAGGTTTTTAGGAAATTCAACCACAGAAAAGATCAAATAGAGGTTAAAAGTTTAAAAATTCTTTATATTAAATTTTATTTCGCATGAAAAACTACTAGTTTTCTATAAATATTAATTACCATCATCCTAATCAGGTTACCATACTGTTAATGTGACTATATAGCGTCATTACGTAAGGAAGATCCCATAAATCTGTTCCATGGTTCAAGTTCACGACCTTGAAAAGAATGGCAGGATGCCAAGAGAGAAGTTTAAGGATTTTTTTTAGGATAATAATATTTGTGGTCACGGTCAGTTTCTATTAGATCAATGGCAGTTTGAATAAATTGTGTTAGTTGCTAACTGTGTGGTGAATTTACACATACATGCTAAAGTGTGTTTGTTGGTTTTTTCGTCATTTTTTTCCTCGACAAATGAGAGACGGATTGACATGATTTTTCGCACAAAGATATCTAGGTAAAAATTCGAGGTTGGAGAGTACCATTGGATACTTTTATCCTGGAAAAACAAACATAACGCGGACAAAGCCATGGGTAAAACTTGGTTTGAATTAATGAGTGAAATTCAGTATTTTCTTTCACTAGGTGTATAGGTATTATATACAAGATCCGGAATTACGATTTTTGTGAAAACAGAGTTAATAGACAAAAATACTTGAACCGTCTTATTAATTGGTAACATAAGTAAAATTTTGGAATCATCATATTAATTTGTTACAATCATAGTAAAATTATTTATAAATATATATTATATTCAGAAAACTAACGCGTGTTTGATTCGTATTGTTTAAGACGACGAGTTTTTTCGCACAAGAGTGCGTGACGTGCCATGTGTCATCGTTAAAGACACGAACGACTCATTTAATCCCCGATGAAGTTCACCGAATGTGAACGACACTATAGTTGGACCTTTCCAACAATCAGGTACAAATGAAAACCCGTCTTCTTAAACAAATATATATGAAGACAGTTTTAGAGTACCCATTTCAACAATTTTGTTTAAGACTGTATAAGTACATACAGAACAAACAGTTTCCTCCCAGCAATACAAGGATTAACCTAATTCAATATAAGTGCGGTTGATGAAGATATAGACGCAGTACCAGAGGAGAGATCTGGGTAATGCTTCCTATCCCTATGATTATGTATGTGTCTAGATAGAGCAACTTTACCAAAATGAAATAGACAGTCCGGTCAAGCAAAATTCGTCTTCGACCAAGAACTCATCCCATTCTCATTAAAAAAAAGTTATTTAACGTAATATGCCAACGTTGTTAAAATAGTGTGATAGATAAATTAATTCTTTAGTGCAGACACAAAAAAATAAACCAAACGAAACAAAAAATTCTTACAAAATATAGTGCTGCAGGTGGCGGCCTTATCGCTAAAAAGTGTGCGTGATATTTACGTTATACACTAGCACTTCGTCACTCTGTCTGTTGTTGTGAGCGTGAATAATGATACCAAATAATATACGTCTTCAATTGAAAAGGGAGAAGGTTAACAAGACATTAGAGGTGAACGATTCAGCTCTATTCTTATAGATATTTTCAGTGTCTATAATACAGTTGTATTGAATTTGGCTTGGTTTCTATTGAAAAGGGCTGAAAGTTGTAAATATGAGTAACAGAAATTATCTAACATTAACAAGACATTCCAAGTGAATCTTTCGTCTCATTTTATCGACGCGTTTGAAGCATACAGTGTCTATCTAGACATATAAGTAATCAAAGGCTTCCCCTACTTATGTCGCCTTGGGAGACTGCTCATAATTTACATGGGTGTTTTTCCTCCTTTGTTCCCTCTTGTAAATAGGATAAGCTTGGTAAGGAAAGAGTGTTTCTTTAAGAAAAAATAAGATCACTTTGGATGATTGGGTGGATTTACTGCAAGAATAATTTTTAATAAGACATAATATGTCAGATACGGTGATAAGTAGATTAGAAGACAAAAATTATGAATGGTTTCCAGTAAACCAAAAAAACCTTTTTTTAATACAAAATATCTGCTCCACAGACTCCAAGGTCCGTGCCATTTTTTAACTTACCTACATTTAAATAAAAACGTGTTAACGTTCTCAGCTAGCAAACTTCCCTAAGAAGAAAAACCAGAACCGATAAAAGAAAGGGATGCATAATCACCTCGCAAAAGATTTAAATCCAAAGAGAAACACGGTGGTTCTTGAAGAATACAAAAAATCGTATAAAGATTATAAGGTCTCGCTAAAATATCTTTAACGAATTTACCACTACTTTAACGAATGATGCCTTTCTAACGCGTTTACTAAGGAGTTAGCCCCACCATCGGAGAGTTGAAATGAAAAAGGCCAAAACAAGTACCAGCAATGTTTGTTTTGTTTTGACAGAGTTGAATGAGCTAGCTGTCATAATGAAAACAAGATTGCTTTCACTTGTTTTACTTCTTTCGCTGCTAATGTTACGCGACGCCACCCTAGGGTTATCGCTTAGAGTTAGGTATGAGAGAGATAGACGATAAAAATGTATATATATAATAAATAGACAGTATATACATTAAAATACTTGTATTGTATGCCACATGTATGAAATAATATCATTAATTATTTATCTAGGCTTGTCATTTAAAATCGCACTATTACAATCACCAAATTCATTAGAAACTAATAACTAAGTACATTATCTTTTAAGATAAGCACAACATGCAAAGCGATTATAACAATATGATACTTATTGATAAGATTAGAGATTGTGAGCATTATCATATCACCACATAGAAAGCGAATCATCGTACCAAATATATTGATTCGCTTTCTAATCAATCTTACTTAAAACAAACAAACAAACCAAATTTTAAAACAAGAGCTAGAGCTTGAGCAAATGCTCAAATAAATTCGTCCTACAGTAAAACGTCCGGCGCTTTCAAAATAAATTGTATTCCCACTTTACGTTCCGTAACCTTGTTTTCGTCTAACAATCCAATTCCTTGAACTTGGTCGAAAACAATTTTCTGCATTGGAACAAAACAAAAATCTACATTCTGTATAGATTCGTTGAAGTTGACAAAAGCAACTTTAGTTTCGTAGAGACACATTATAAACAGTAAGGTGCTTTTATCGACTAGTAAAGTAAAATAATAACAATAATGCGTTTATTCCATAGATTAACACATATTTGTTAACATAATAAATTTATTATCGATATGTACGGATAGGGCGTCTGTTGCCGAACTAGGATATTCGCCTGTGTTACGGCGTACAGTGCTCTCCCATCATTTCCTAAAGTATAACATTTTTGCCCATTAAACAATAAAATAACATCTATTGAGAATCATAATATAAAATGGTTATATCATAAATTAAATTAGTGTTCTAAATTTTAGTAAAATTAATTGTAGCAAAATTGTAGCAAAATGACCTTGCAATAACGATCTTGGAAAGAACTTACCACAAAATAACGTTTTTTTTTGTATATAGTTATCTTTATTATAAATTAGAAATTCTAGTTTGATGGATTCAAGGGTTGGATACAAAGAGCGGTGATCCTCGATAACCACCTTCTGGTGGACAAAATAAAAAAATCTGAGACACCTCGCTTGCTTCGGTCGTAAGCAGTATAAAAAATACTGATACTGAATCATTAAAAATTTATTACTATAATAACACCTTAATATGACTTTATTTAGAAATTTTAGAAAACGGAGAAGAGTTTTTCGTTTTCTGATAGCTATAATTCTTGGTCTTCTGAAGTCGCCAAGGAATCGGTTGCTTAAAAGCAAACGCGCTAAATCCTTCCATATCCTTTCCTTTTATCACTTTTCTATACATTTTACATCAGGCAAGTTAAGGTAAAGCATTAATAGCCTATAAATAAACTCGTAATTTTGTATACATCGCCATGTTAACTACCCTCAAATTGATATAATCTGTCGCACCTAACAACGTGTTCCGGCAATCTTCTTTGAAAGCCAGTTTATTCCAGATCACTACCTACATCCACAGTGTCGTTGACTCCCATGGTCTTGCAAGCTGGCTGTCAATTCAGAACCGCAAGTACGGTTCTCTATCAATCATTAGTTTTAAATTCGAGTAAATTCGATATAAACGCTAATTCCGATCATTACTAAGGCTTAATACACTGAATATAAATATCGAATGCAACGACTCAAAAAACGTTCAACTGACGTTTGATATCTAATGCACTCAATAGATTTATAATCAAATTGATATCAATCAGTTATCGATGGCAAGATTCATTCTTGCATAAAACGTCATAGCATAACGTTTTATCCCGGCCGTCATACGCTATATTACGTTTTTGCGTTGCTGCTGGTTTTTTTTTGGGTGCAAAACAATAAGTCTCCTTACTGATTGTAACGAGGTACAGCATGACTGAATAACTTAAATAACTTAAAAGTTTGTATCGTATTGGAGACGAGTGCTTGCGAACAATTACCATCGTTCGTTTTAATGTTGGCAGAACTGGCTGTAGGTGTATGCTTATTGTAAATATATTGCCTATAAAATAGATACCATAAAAAAAACACCAGTTAACAAAAGTATAGAAAAATTACTTATGCAATACAAATTCGAATGAACAAATTCATACAAATTACAAACTAAAATTAAAAATCGGTAACGTGCAAGCCGGACTCACGCACTAAGGGTTCCGTTCCGCCGTAATTAATATCGAAAATAAGCAATAAGTCACTTTTGTATTGGAACCCTCTTAAGTATAAATTTTATTCTGTTTTCGTGGATTTTGTATTTGTAGTTATAGTGGCAACTAAAACACATCATCTCTGAAAATTTTAACTGTCTAGCAATTATGGTTTACGAGATAAGCATTTGTTTATAGGTCAAGTTCCTTTTGTATGAAAAATGAAAAATAGTGAGTAAAATCTAAGAAAACTGCACGCAACTGTTAAATTACATACTAAAAAACAAAAATTATAACACAAAAAATAAGTTTCAATTCCAAAGACAACACAGCGGGATATATCCGCATCTATTATAAGGCAGGCATACAAAGCAGGTAAACTTCAACATTATTAAAGTCAAGAAAAATCCCCAAGTTTAATTCTGTGCCATTATTTCTCGTAATAGGACGAACAGTGCGCGTCTGAAGTAAAATCGCATCATAAAGAGACAATATAGACTACTAGATACAGTACCAGAGATTTATTAAATGTATACATTCGACGAATGAATGAATGAATTATTTAATATTTGTGACGAGGAAGTGATTAAAAACATGACGATCGTGCATGGAGTACTGCTCGCATCTTTGGGATTGCTCAGCTTAATATCAGCTTGAAGTGTTGGAGACTATCGAGAGGAGAGCTACTGGTAAGAGACTTATAGGCAACAATGCTCTAGCCAAATCTAAAGCCTCAAGCATCGTCAAAAAGTGGCTAGCCTATCGATTTTTTATCGGCTACATTTCGTGGAGAATGCCTGGAAATTACATTTAAGTATCTCATCCTCGTTCTATAATCGCAGTAGTAGAGATATTGCAGGACGTCACCGGTGCATGATAGAGGTGACACGGACTCGCACTTACTTTAAAATATATAAAATAAATTCGCTTAAAACAAAATGAATCACATTCTTATAAAACCACAAATTCTTTACCTCGTATGCCTTTAATTTAAAAACCTTATCAACTGGCATCCCTATACCAAAGTCACCCCTCACGGGTATAGTCCACCCCACAATACGCTAGCGCGTTACTTACCAAGTAAGTACAGTGGTGTCGACGTAGCGGGCTTGTTTTAGGGCTCCCTTACGTGGCCCTGGTTGTGGTCGGCACAAATAAACATCTGGTACCTAGGTACGTGGGTAAAACAACGTTTATTTTTATTTCTGGTTTTTATTTTAGTACAAGCTGCCGGTTTTATCTGCTCTCTGATCTTGAGGGTAAATAATTTGTGTTCTTTATATGCGGTTTTATTTATAATTTTCCCCCTTTGCGTGTTTTAGCGAGCGTAGTAGACCTACATGTCTTTTATAGGAAAGCCCGAAACCATTTTAAATAGACACATAAATTAAAAAAACTTCTTTTTCGAAAAAAAAATGACAATAAAAAAACAAATATTGCTAACAAAGAACACGATTTCAGATTCAAAGGTGTTTTTTTAGTATTTAAAAATATATGCATAAAAAGTTAGTTCAAAGAACTTTGAACTAACCCTAAACCTATGACGTCAAGCTTGTCCTAGTTTTTTTTATGGCATTATACGATTTATATAAAAACACAGTTATCAGCACTACTTGCTTTCACTCCGCGTGTCATATTAACACAAGTAGTCATACGACAAGTATGACGTCGCATAATTATGAGAAGGATATTAAACAATAGTCCGTCTCTTTCACACTTATTTGTAGTGAATAACAAGTCGTGAGAGACAGAAGAGCATTTCCGACTTTTAATTTTCTTTGGTTTTATACTGACTTCAAAATCAGATGCATAAGAAAGTAAGTTCAATGAACTTTGAACTGATCTAACCACATGACGTCACACATGTCTGGCTCGTAGTTAATAACATGTCAGTTATCAGCACAACTTGCATTCACTCCGCGTGTCATATTAACACAAATCGTCATACCGACACGTATGACGTCGCATAACTATGACTATGAGAAGGATATTAAACAATAGTCCGTCTCTTTCACACTTATTTAGTGAATAACAAGTCGTGAGAGACAGAAGAGCATTTCCGACTTTTAATTTTCTTTGGTTTTATACTGACTTCAAAAACAGATGCATAAGAAAGTAAGTTCAATGAACTTTGAACTGATCTAACCACATGACGTCACACATGTCTGGCTCGTAGTTAATAACATGTCAGTTATCAGCACAACTTGCATTCACTCCGCGTGTCATATTAACACAAATCGTCATACCGACACGTATGACGTCGCATAACTATGACTATGAGAAGGATATTAAACAATAGTCCGTCTCTTTCACACTTATTTAGTGAATAACAAGTCGTGAGAGACAGAAGAGCATTTCCGACTTTTAATTTTCTTTGGTTTTATACTGACTTCAAAAACAGATGCATAAGAAAGTAAGTTCAATGAACTTTGAACTGATCTAACCACATGACGTCACACATGTCTGGTTCGTAGTTAATAACATGTCAGTTATCAGCACAACTTGCATTCACTCCGCGTGTCATATTAACACAAATCGTCATACCGACACGTATGACGTCGCATAACTATGACTATGAGAAGGATATTAAACAATAGTCCGTCTCTTTCACACTTATTTGTAGTGAACAAGTGGTGAGAGACAGACGCGCATTTCCTGAGTTTTCATGCTCTTCGATTTTTAAACGACATTAACGACATTGACCTTAGATATATTATTATATTGCCCTTCAAAATAAATCCACAATTTCAAGGTAGGTAATAGATGACAAGGAGAAATTAAGGCAAGTATTAATAAAATTAAAGATTATTAATAAAATTTCCTCATAGAATAAGTACGAGTAATCCATATTCTTTTACAATGTCAAATTCGCTAACAAATATTATTACAGCCATCGACTCAAAAGAAGATTAATCGATTTAGACATAATAAAGACTGTAATGAGAATAAAAATGAATAATAAATTACATCTGACAATGGATTATTCAAATTTTATTTTAATGTTTATGTTTAGCAACGAGAATTTTCGTTCATTATGCCTGAAAAATTATGAAAATCACCCAGCATTGTGTGGGTGTATGGATGGTGAAAAGAATTCCAGCTGAAAGGTGTTGATTCATCAATAGCTTTGTGAAGGCGGAAATAGATGAATTACCGGTAGTGAAAGCATACAGAGTGACTGGTATGTCACGCGAAACATTTCAGAATATTATCGCAAAGGAAACTTTTCCGAGCAAATGTACTGCAATAAAAATGGCGCATGTTTAAATGTCAATGTTAATACACTCTGAAATTTTACTAATAATCCATTTTTGACTCTGTGTTTTACTAACAAACATGGAACTTGCTTTCTTGAATAAAGCAATTTTTTTTATTTACTTTTTTTTTTAATTGGTCGATGTGACGTCTGAGTAAAAAGCCGATTTTTATCTTTATTTGTTAAAAAAAAATCTCTGCATTTATTTTTTCTGGCTCAGCATGTAGTCTTGGCGTTTAGCGTGGTAATATTGCTAGTAGATTAAATACGCTGCTCAATGGTAATGGATCGGAGTATTTGTGTTATTTGTATATTTCATCGTTATTGGTTACTAGCTGACCGAGCAAACTTCATACCAACAGTTATTTATGTTTCCCACCTTTTAAACCTTCCCTGGAGTACGACAATCATTTCAAGACCAAAATCAGCTAAATTGACCCAGTAATTCTTGAGTCTTAGCAAGACAAACGATTGATTTTTCTATATAAGAAGAAGAAGCTCAAACTGCAAAGTTTTTCTTGTAGTTAATAATTTAGTTTTTACAAAGGTACTTGGCCTAAGAGGTAATTTAGTAGTTTACATTAAATTAAGATATTTCGATATATCGTGTAGCAGTACAAAAACAAAAGTAAGTGCACAACTAGATGTGTCACCCTGAATAATATACGCCTAATTGAAAAAGGCAGGTAAACTGAATGTGTACCACAACGATGAATGTTACCTACTCATCATTACTTACAATTTGTTGAGTTATTATATATTTTCTAAAAAATACATCAGGTACAATATAAAAACAGGTACAAACAACTTAGTAACATAAAACAGGTATCTACTTTCAGAAACTTTTGATTTGCATTATGAACTGTGCAGACGCTCTTTCTTACAAACTTTATGGTTATATTGATTTACGAATTAAAACTTGATCAGTTTTGACAATATTTATTCGGAATATCTTGCATAAGACCCTTTGTAAAAAAAGAGATACTTTTAAAAATCGGTTTAGATTTCCCTGTCAAAATGGGGGGGAACAGATATAAATATTTTTTTGAAATTTTATTTTATTATTTTGATGTACCCAGTTTCATTCTCACGACTAAGACGAATCTATTGACACCACTCACATAAAAATACGACATGCCGTTTAGGATCTAGGGCGTGACAAAGAAATATATATACATACACTCGAAAAACATAACCCTCTTTCTTTCGCAGTCGAGTAAAGAAGTGAAATAACGATTCCAAAAATATAAAAACTTCTTGTATTTTTTGAATGATTAAAATCTTCTCAGCTTTAAACGAAAATTGTAATATAGAGTTTCAAATTTAAATAATTTTTATTTGAACCAAAACATTTAATTACAATATCTGTAGCAATCCGAACACGAGTGATTCGATATAGCAGTTGACATTCGAAATAAACAAATTAACGGTGCTGCACTATCGGAAAACGATTAGAGTGGAAATGGCGTGATTAGCTACTAATGGTTGGAATTATTGGTACGGGCTGTCGCGACATAGCAACCGAGTTATACTCGTGAGATACGATCGAGTTACAATCGATGATATACTCGGTCAATTCGGAAACAGACCACCTATGTTTTTATGGTTAAAAAAAAATATAATATTTTTTTTCAAGCTATTTTATATATTTTTCATTTATGATAAAGATATAACAAAAATCGTGGTAATGGCTAGTGGTTCGAATTACGAGTATAAGACGGGCTGTCGCGAGATCGCAACCGAGTTATACTCGTGGGATATACGATCGATTTACAATCGATGATATTCTCGGTCTATTGCGAAAGAGACTATTTATTTTATACAATAAGAGGAGGATATCACTTTCTAGAATATTTTATATATGTTTTTAAAGTGTGTTACTTGATTATTTGAGAAAAATTTGGAAAACATTGTTTATGTTAATTACTTCCTCAATGGTGTCATATAAATATCTATTATTACTTTTTAGTTCCGTATTAAAAAGACTGGTGTGAAGTGGCAGCAAACAGAGAACTGGACTTTGGGGGAGACCTTTGCCCAGGATTGAAAAAGTATAGTTTTAAAAAAATAGTTTCATATTATCAACAAATCTTAGTGGCAACCCTATACTCGTAGATCGATTATCAGCAGCCCGCATGAGTCGGCGTCCGATGAAAGTTTAATATGTTACGCAAGATACCGGGATATTAATCCAATCCTGACTAATGATCATCCGATGAGACAAGTTCGATGCCTCTTGATGATCAAGAATTTAGAATTTAGCGTTTTTACTAAGGGCCAAAATTGAAAAACATTTCGTTTTTGCAAAGTGATGTAAATTCCAAAACCATTTCGAGATATTCTAATGAAGAAGTTATAGAAAAAAAATACTAGATTTTTATATCCACTTTCTTTCGAGTTATTTACAAAAAAGTGATGAAAGGAATTCTCGTATTCATGTTAAGGCCGTCAGATGCCACCACTAAAAATATTACTGAATTTGTCATCTGTGAACTATAACAAAACAAATACAAAAAAAATAACGGAATATCTAGTAGTTTCCAGGTTTATTCATTACATACAAAAAAAATACAAGAATACAAATCTTTCCTATTTATACTACTTGTGCAGATTATTTCAGATTATATGTTTGTCATAAAAACTATTCAATAATTCATTCATTCATTAAAATGAGTAATTATTCAGTTTTTAAAGTATTATTTAGTGAATCAAGTGTACTTGTGGTTTTCCAAGTAAGTAGAGATACCCGCATTTCGGTTAACTAGCATCTTGTTAGTAGCGACAATCTTAAGTAATTTCAGCGCTAAGTTTCAGCTAACAGCATTTCCGAAGGCACTGTCTAAGTTATGAGGGGTAGCGATTCATGCGTACTTTGAAATCACTGGCAAATAACTGAACTATAATTTTTGCTATGCAGTGACGGTTTTTAGGTCCCTTTTTAATCTCACACAGCTATGCATTTGTCCACAAGTACGCACGACACGAAGCCAGCGATACTGTAGCGCTAGATGGAGCATGCCTAGTCTGTAATACACTGGCTCTCAAGGAAAGCTACCGGAACACACCATTAGGTGCTTGGCAACAGATTTTACAACTTAAGGGTGGTAGCTAGCCAAGCGAGTGATAAGAAACGCCCTTCACCGGTAGCTCAAGGTCTTTTTACATGTTTCGTAAGATCGAATCTCGTACCTTTTGCACGACAATTGGCTCCACTTACCACTCGATCATCATCATCATCCTTCATCATCGACCTTTGACCAGCCTCACACCCCAAGGTCCAGGTGTGAGGCTGGATAAAATAGTACACACGCAAGTACGATTAGAATTTCTTAGATTCGTGAAAATTTTCCACCATATTGCTTTTAGTTGAACATATTTTTGATAGCCACTAAGCGGCTGTTATCACATAACGATGTACCTATGTACCAGATTGCCTGGAAGAAATTGCCTTAGGCGATAATGCCGTCCAATGTACTAACATTGTATAGATTTGTCTTGCTGTATCTTCTTGTCTTTTGTTTTTTGTGCAATAAAGCTATATTCATTCATTCAATCATTTATTCAATCATCAAATCATTTGTTTATTCATTCATACATTAATTAGTTCGTTTCATTTCATTCATACACAAAATAAGGGCTCAGGGAGGGCTATCGGCTATTTGTAATGCTTTCAAAGCTATGACGATGGCGATGTCTAGACTCAAAGCAGTAGTACTTACATCGCGCTAGCCGATGCCAATATCTGTCAAATATATGGAGTCATTGCAATCTTTTGTTCACTTAATGTTTTGAAAATTGTCATCGCTTTCCTGAAAGCAATACTAAGGTCTTGTTCTCGTAGCCGATACGAAACTACAGTATTGCTTTCAAGACTATAGCAATACTGAAAGCAATACAGATAGCCGATAGCCCCCCTGGGCATACATTAATAAATAGCATTAGGTCAATGGTAATGAGGCAATAGTTTGTTTAACGCTGGTACTACGCCATGCGTACTTTGATATAACCGCTTCTTGCAATAATGCAACTAAACAGAAATTAAATACAAAATATACTGGCCTTAAATAGAAAAAAAAAATAATTTGAAACAAAAAACCAACTTAATTTACACAATTTCTTATTAGACTAAAGTTACAAATTACTGTTTTTTGTCACAAACTGGTCTCAACTCAACATAATACTGGTTGTTTCAACCAGCGTTGAACTTCCGTTGGTACCGGGTGGTGACGTCACGCACGTCACTTTCGGCAGTGTTAATTCAGCGCATAAATCGCTCTCAGCGCATGAGTTACACCATACGTCGTACCCTTTACCCCGAGGCGTCCACTTCTCTACCTCCTAAACACTAAAATGCACTCAGTAACGCTCTGACGTTGTGTTCTGTACTTTCAACAAACACCAACTGAATTTAGATTGAGATCTCTTTGTGGTTTAAATAGATGAGATAAGTTATTTGCTCGCTCCCTGAAGAGCTGGAGTTGCCGACATAACTCGTAGGATTTGCAAGCATCGATGGGGAAGAAAGGTTCTAGTTCGTAGGTAGGCCTGCCACTAGGCAGGCCTACTCTAAGGGGGCAGCCTATGTTCAGCAGTGGACGTTTTCTGGCTGATAATGATGATGACTATCCCTGAAACAAAACTTATGATTTATATAATATACAAGACTATCGGTTAAGGGTATATTAGACGAAAGTGAGTCACGGCACTAATCCTAAGGAACAGCTTTTACAATGGGAGCGACTCTGATTTCGAAAAAAATAATCAACGTTTCAAACATTTCGTCGACTTATAACCTTTATTTACGAAACATTTGTTTTTTTTTGTCTAGAATTCGGGTTTGGACTTATATTATTTGCTACGAATCAAATAAAATATTTTAGGAAATAATATCAAAATAATTCTAAGAAATTTTTGTTTGATCATGTCACGAGAAGACTTAAATTTTCCGGGATAAAAAGTAGCTAATAATATGATAATCCCGGGTATGAGCTATCTGCCTACCAAATTTCATCCCGTTCTTTCAATTCGTTTATCCGTTTAAGCGTGAAGGAGGAACAAACAAACACAAATACACAAAAAACTTTTGCCGTTGTATTAATAGTGTGATTTTAATTCTCGTCCAACGGCACGGATAGAAAAAAAAACTATATTTTTTAATTATTTATTCAAAAACTGCAAAATTGCTGAGTGTATACTCAATCAAAAACCATTCCTGAAGACGTTTTGAAATTAAAGTTAAACAAATTCTTTAAAAAGTTTCACCCTTCTAAGCAAACCTCCGAGGATCAAAACAAGCTTAAAACGTCCGGCCAAGTGTGAGTCTAACTCACGCAAGAATGGTTCTGAGTGTTTTAATATATCTTCAATGTATTGTTGTAAGAAAAAGTTGTCAATTTATTGGTTTTTTTGATTCTCTGATTCCTGAACAATGAATTGATTTTTTTTGCGGAAAGGAATATCTTTAACCGCTGTTACTAGATTTTGACTTTTATAATTAGTGCAGTAGTTAAAATTTACTAACACTATTTGCAAGTTATGGTGAAATAAGTATATTACAACCGTGATGGCTAGATTTCTAGAGATCCGTTTGGAAATTTACGAAACCCTAAAAACTCGCAAAGCTTTCTTACCATAATGCTTTAATCCTAAACGAAGGAGATTAATTTTGCAAAGAATTAATCAAGGGTGCAATACTTTGGGACAGGTACGCTCAACATATTTTGAATATGGGCGACTGAAATACATTTATATCATATTTTTATTTAAAATATATATTAAGTCAAAAATACTATCTTAGACTGATATTCACAAAATATTAAGAAAATACGTCGATTTTAATTCATGTTGTTCTCGTTAAAAATGTCGTTAAAGAATACAAGATTATTAGTGCCATCTGGTGACCGTTATCAACAACGTGTGTGATTACGAAGGTCCGTCAGACAAATTCTGTTTTTGCAAAAGGAACTAAAATTTAGCCGCTATTCTTATTTATAAGCAAATAAAAACATAAACTGCACATTTTTAGTTCGAGAATGGGTTACGAGGGATGGTGTTCTCGCTCGCTATAGTTAGCATCATCATCATCAGCCTAAAGACGCCCACTGCTGAACATTAGCCTAATTATTAGAACGCCATTCCGAACGACGAGCTGTCAATACTAACGCTGCGTCTTTCGATTAGTTGTCGACACTCAATAACATAATAGTAGCATAGTTAGCATGCGGTTATAAAATTATTACATATTAGGCCTATTCAGAAAGGATGCAATACTTAGGTGGTCGCAAAAAAAATCTTGCGGGCCGTGACTTGACAATCACTGCCAGGTTAATTTCAGGTAGATGAAAAATGGCAGGATCGTTATAGTTAATTTCCTTTTTGAATAGAAAGCCTTAAATAAAAACCCTTTATAAATGTACAATCTGGCGGAACCTAATGATTTAGAAAACGAGAAAGATACTGTTAGACATATTTATTATGCTCGTGCAATTAATTTCTTGAAATAATTTAATAATAATAATAATCAGGGACAACATCCACACAAAGGTGTTCAGGTCCCAAACTAGGCGAAGCCTGTGCTATGGTAACCTGATGACTGATATACACACTTAGAAATACAAATATACATACTTATATATATATATATATAAAACACCAAGACATCGGTCAAATAGACATCTTCATGCACACAAATGTTTAACCTGTCCGGGGATCGAACCCGGGACCAGCGGCGCAGAAGGCAGGGTTGATAACAACTGCGCCAACCGGCCAAAAATTCAAAATATTTACAGGTTTACAGGTTATCATTAAGATTTTACATTTGAAACGTTCTTTCCTGACTTGTTACTCACCTGTATTATATCAACTTGTGTATAGTTGAATGTAAATAAAAGTGATCAAATTCTCAACGAATGTATTAAGCGAATTCAAACTCAGAATTCGCTTAATACATATATTCACAGATTGGAAAAAACAAAACTCTTCCATAAGAGTAACATTTACAAATAACTTCTGAAAAAACGAGACCCAAAAAATCTCGCAGCGTCGTATTACTCTTCAGCACGCGTACTGACATCTATTCAATGTCCAAACGAAATATAACCTACAAAGGTAACTCTTTCGCAAGTATCACGATACAATAGACGGGGTGTGAAAGGGGTGTAATTCAAGGGGGTGAAAAGGGGTAAAAGAGGGGCAATTTGAGAGGGATCGTGGATTGCCCTCCTCTGTATTCGGAAGGCGCCTCGCAGTCCTTCGGGACCAATACTGGACTCTGCTTAAATCGTGAGTTATGGTTCGTTCGAATTGGGAGAGTGAATGGGTTAGTAAAAGTTTCGGACGTTTTAGTTAGAAATATGTGATTGATCTAATAAAAGCTCTCATTCTTCAGATTTGTTTATTATAAGATAAGATAAGACAACTCCTTATTAAAAAACCAGGTTAGCAATAAAAAATTATAGCAAATAAAAACTCACAAATATATACTAGGTTTCTTAATGGCAGCCTTATCGCTTAAGGCGATCTCTTCAAGGCAAGGCAAACCATGCACGTAAATGAATAATATAAAATTAGAGGTCTTAAAATATTACATTGAACAAACATACTCGCATTTGGTAAATGAACAAAATATACATACAAACGGATACACAGATAAATAAATACATATATCATACGATACAAATTATAATATTAGCATGGAAATATAAAATATATAAATTACTAATTAAAAGAAGAAGACACAAATTTTAATGGTGTAGTGATACGAGTAGGTAATGGACTATGACTCGATGCTTAAAGATATTTAATGATGGAGCACGCCTAATGTCGACCGGTAGACTACTCCACAGCATAACAGCGTTAATTGTGAAAGAGAACTCATAGGAAACGGTGTGATGTGGTGGTATTGATAACATGAGATTGTCAGACGACCTTAAAGTATAGGAATGCGTATTATTATCTTTTTTAAACAATAAGTTAAAAGTAAACCAACTTATTGTCGTAGTTTTGGTAAAACCCAATTGACGTGTATTTTAACGGTGTCTGCATTTCAGCCTAAGAGGAAAAACATTACTACACGACCATTTAAGAATTTTTTGATTTTAAATCAGATTTCTTCAATATAGAGACAATATGTCTCTATGTTGCCAAAATATGATTCGTAAAAATGTATGTTTTTATTTGAGAGAGATTTTATAAAAAAAATAACTTTCTCAAAAAGTTGTTTTTACTACTACTTGTTTAAGATTCCTGACTGACTGACTGATATTTGCTGGGAATCAATGTGAAGCCACCACTGAATCTAGAATCATAAAATCAAGAGAGTGTAATTATTATAGAGTATATGGATGTATTTAAAAGTTTGAAACTTCCTTATATTCCATTATGTCGTGGGCAACGTTGCGATGAAAGTTACAAGCATTTTAATATTTGAAAGTAATTAAACGTCACCCCAAAACCTAAAAGACGTCTCCGCATTTCTTCCAGAAAGTAACTCGCTAAGTGCTCACCACAGATGAGACATTTCATGTGTTGCAGTTACTATCACTAGCAACGGTCTCAATACATTTGTTCCAGTTACCATCACCACCGACTGTCTCGATACAAATGCACCTTTATTATTGGCAGGTAGCTCTTGTATTTGTAAGACGCACACGTGGCGCGCTCCAAGTCCGTAATGGTCCATAATGGTACATAATGGAGCCCCGTATGTGTGGCCTTCGATACTTTCAGAGGTGGATTGTGTTAGTGCTAATTTAAGATACTTTAACCTGATCCGAATGCAAGAACGGCGGGGTGTTTTAAATTTGACAATAGCTCTTGAACGAATAAACCGATTTTAATTTTGTTTGAAAGTTCAGAAGGAAGGAATTAGTTGGGAGTGTTCTCAGCTATGTTTGATGGAAATCGTTGTAAGATGACCGCAGCCACAAACTGACAGATTACATATTTTTTTCGTAACTTCTTAATTTTTGTGCTTAAAATAGACCGTTAAAGAGCCTTCCCTAGAAATATTACAATCTAGCCTAGGGCTTATAAGTAATTATAATTAAATTTACAATTGTTCTAATGAATGTCGCCAAGAATTTGTCCATCGCCCTCGATATGGGTATCAAATAAATAAAAAATAAATAGAAATAATAATTAAAGAAGGTAGTAAGAGTTTGACTTGTAGAATACTATATATATAATAATAATTTTCAAATCTAAGATGGCTGACATTACAATATGCAGTTAGTCAGTCCATCTCTGGGCGACGGCTCAAGAAGAGGTTCGTGTCGTCTGAGGCGCCCTTGTGCTTGTCGCCCCAAAACCAAACCGCGGCCCAGCGCACCTACGCTTGCCAAACGTCCGGTCAAGCTGTCCGAGATTGCGTTCGACCAGCAGCTCAGTCCTATCAAAAAAAATATAATAATAATATGACGATGTCGGGGGTATTTAAAATTTTACATGTATCAGGTTGTGTTTATTTAATTAAATACAACATCAACATAGTCTTCGTTTAGACAAATTGGCTTAGTTTTTTTATACTATTGACGTGCAAAATATTCAGAAGGTGCAGGTCTGTACAGCCAAGTATCGTAGAATTGAACCAACTTAAACTCTAACTTGACGGTAATTACATAAATATATTATGGCGTCTGCGTACATAACTACTTTAAAATATTCCAATAAAATATCAGTTTTTGAAAACCTGCGTCGATTGTGCTAATAATAGTGACAAATACAATCATAATGCGATAAATAGAAGCAATTTTTGGCTGACGTATTCGTATTTGATTATTTAGAAACCTTATTTAAGGTTGTATTTCTATTTAAACCGCTACTGATTCTAAGGAACGATGCGACGATTTGCTAGTTTCAACAATAATCAAGGCCCAAAAAAGTGTGAATAGGAAAGAAACAAGTGGTTAAAAAACTTTATAAAATCCAACTGCAAGAAATTTAAAGCCACGTATCTTAACAAGTGAAATTGTGGGCTGCAGCTAGTAAAAGCCTATGACTACCTGCAATAAAGACAAATCTATTGACACTACTCATATAAAAAATTTAACAAGCCATTTAGAACAGGGCGTACCAAAGGAATATACATACATATACCCTAAAAACATAACCTTTTTTCTTTTGCAGTCGGCTAAAACGAACAACGTTTCTAAAAAAACGTAGTTTTCTTGCTACAAACAGCCTTCAAAGCCTGTTTTCATATGAGACAGCCAGCGAACACTTTATCGTCATGTATCGCTAACTTCCGCCAAACTTTAGTATGATTGATACGAAAAACTTGGCGGGACTTGCTGCGCCAATTTCATGTAAATGTTCACGATATTTTTGTATCGGAGATTAGATTAGCGCGAAATTTATCGCGGAATTTACGCACTTTTGATACTTTCTCTTGGATGTATTTGAAGAGGATTATTTCAAATTATTATTTAATGTTGACTTTTACAAAAAATATTTATTGTATTATTTATTACTTTACATCTATCAAAATTGCTAGGTGTAGATTTTTTTTTAAATTCGAGTATATATTGAATGTATTTTTTTTATATTGAATAAATAGCCTTGCGCTTGGCCGCAACTCTCCTAATGTAATCATAAACATAATCATAATCATTTATTGCATAACTGTACAGAAATTAAATTAAATTAATTAAATTAACGTTGTAAAACAACGATGCGGCTTAGGATGTAGTACGCTTGCCTAGAAAAAACCGATTCACTCGTGACTTAAAAAGATGTTAGTGCTGGTATTAATTCTAAATTGAAACAACGTGTTTTTTCTTCAAATTAAAAAAGTAAGTAATTTAATTTGCTACGGACAGGGCAGGAGGTATAATGCAAAACTTACAAGATTTTAAAGCAAAGTGCGGATATTCCTTGCATATCCGCATGCAAAATGAACGAATCATGGCATCTAATCATAAAACTACTTCTGGCATCGTTCAATTGGTAGCTAATTTAAAACTCACATAATTTCTACACAATGATTATACCGCTTGAAAAATCTACATAATTGTTCCGAATAGTGAACTTGACATGAAATTTTATAATAACCCCATCGCTTTTTTATAAAAGAAAGTAAATAAACCTTCTTCACATAAAACTAAGAGCACAGCGATGCTAGCCAAATAAAATATATAAATATATAAAAGATTCAACATTTTTACGCATTGCAGGACTTGTGTTGGACATGGGCCAGCTCCTTTTCTTTATAAATAAGGATACTTGCATACGGAAAAGGAGGAAAATACAGTATATATATGCAGGGTTACAAGCAACATAATGTTAGTCTTCAGACAAAAAGGAGTCACATATCTCGTTAATAACTTGATTACGTAACCGAATATATATTTTAGAGCTTGTGATTTTTATGCTGGCAATACTTGCTAGGCGTCTCCAGAGTTAGTTACCTATGTAAGATCAACGTTGCAAAATGTTTGCGGAAGCCGCTCTGCGAGCGAATAAAAGCCAATAGGCCCTAATCGCCTAACCAGAAGCCTGCCTGTTCAAATCCAGTTATAAAAAATAATTGTAAATATCGGTTGTCAACTAAAACAAATAACTATTTTTTACGTTAAATCTTACCGACACTACAATTAAACATTAAAAAACTTAAAAATGTCCCCAAAACTGACACAAAAGAATTCGGTTATCTTAGACATTAGTTTTTTTTGGGTTTACATTGTGACTTCTCTTTAGTTTACTATATAACTAATACATTCTCTGCTTAATTAATAAACGCGTCATAACTAAGAGCGTCTTTTGTCACGTTCTATATAACATTAAAGTTAAGACGCGTTTATTAATGAGGCTGTATATGCTTGGTAAGGATATTAATGGTTAAGCAGTAGAATAGATATATTTTATCGTGAAATACAAATAGAATAGGTTCACCTATTAAAAAAATACATGAGACATACTGAAATATAATGCGCTGATATTATTATCTAATTTTTACGAAAATACACTACAAGAGAAAACTAATATTTTAATGAATTGTTATAACTAGCTACTACTCTAAAGATTCTAACGATATCAAAAAAGAACAAGGTTTCTTTTCTGAATTTCTAGTACTATCACTGGAATAATTTCATACTAAAATCAAATCTGTGTTTGAAATATACTATCGATACTTTTCTAAACGATTGTACCTGCGCTATAGTACACTTGAATCAAAAAGTGTCGACACACAGTATAGCAGTGCCCATTGAGTGTAAGTACATAAATTCAATCCGTCGCTGTTTTCTTTTGGAAACTGAACAAATGAACCGGCGTTTCCGCTGGGGCTACGATCTCGTAGCAGCCTCTACGATATAGCTACGAAGTGCTACAAAACTACGTTCGTAGACATTTCGTAGCACATAGGTACGTAGAGACCACTTCACAAAATTTTCGCCGAAGGGAACGAAAATAATTTAGTTATATAAATTTATTTCGACTGAAATTAAAACCGGAGAAGAGTTATTCTGAAAAGTATGTTAGTAATTGCATAAATAAGCAATTGTATCCATTATTAGGGGGCAACACTTTATTACACGTTTTAGCTCATGTGCTTAGATAAAAGCTATTTTTTTTTATTGACATTTTTCTTTTATAATATAACGCTTTATATGTGATTCGATTACTGTGTTTGTTTTCCTGAAAGTGTTTCCTTGAGTACTTATTGTATTAGTTTATTGCGGGTGTAATTTTTTCTTCGATTTTGATTTAATTATTTCACAGGATCTCTTATTGTTTTCTATTAATAAATAAAAGCCTTTGTTACTCAGTGATAGTGTAGATTGCTAAGAACATTTTATTTAAATCAGTCTATTAGTTTTTAAGTATATTCTTTACATACATACACAATTTTTTTTTCTTTTTTATATTATTAATATTAGATCACTCTTTTTTAAAATAATATGATGTATGAACCTGATTTTTACTTTATATGTATATATATATATATGTATATATATATATGTGTATATATATATATATATATATATATATATATATATATACATACTTGTTTTATTATCTCTAAAAAATTTAACATTGTCATAATAGTTTCTGATCTCTCCCAACTTGCTTTTAATTAAAATAGCTTGCTCTCCAGAAATCTCCGAGTGCATCCACGGATTTACTATTTAATAAGCAAATTCCTTAACAACATCGGTTCTGCGGAAAAATAAGCAAAACTGCGGGAAATAACTCAGCATAATCTGTTAAGATATTGTATAGTCTATTTCCTTTCTGATAAATGATAATATGAATATTTTAAACGGTATCGTGAAGTATGAAGCTTTTAAAAATACTGTGAAATGTACATGAAAATACAGTTTTTAAAGACTAACATTTTTATTTCATTGTTAAAAACAAAACTGCTAGAAAATATTTATTTTAAGAAAATAACCGTCAATTCAATTTATTCAGTAAGCACATATGTTTTTCTTTCAGATGATTTTATTTTGTAAACCAAATATATTAACTTATTCTTACAAAACTTATATGTATCCAATTGTAAAGTATGCATTATAAACAAAAAAAATCAATTCAGTTTAGGCACTTCTCACGAATCAAGTAACAAACAAACATGATTTTATCAAATTTGGTTCAATAACTTGGTTAAACTTACCAAAATAAATGGAAAAAAATTAGAAACGAATGCCAAATTAAATAGAAATGTTTTGTAACCATTTGAGATACTCGTATTTCTAATCGGTGTAAAAACTTAGCTTTGTTTTTCCAACTCAAAAGTTTTATTAATCTGCAAACCATAAATAATTTTTTTTTTATTGAAATTAACATAAAATAAAAAAAACAGACGTAATATATTTTAATTCAAACCGCAGCCATTTCGGTCAAAATTTTAAAATGTTCTTGAAAAATGTCCAATACGATATGGATATATAGAGCACGGAATTGTAGTTGAAGAGACGACGGAATTTTAA
This sequence comes from Ligdia adustata, assembly GCA_947049295.1. Lineage (NCBI taxonomy): Eukaryota > Metazoa > Arthropoda > Insecta > Lepidoptera > Geometridae > Ligdia > Ligdia adustata. The sequence continues at coordinate 8,882,640 of OX346236.1, read as the reverse complement.
GAAATTAATACCGACAATGGTGATTTAATCGTTTTTTTTTTGGAAATACACATTCTTGAAGGTTCACGTTTAGTCCACTCACTCCTAGATTCCCAAACATTGACCCCGATTCGGCCGGATACACTGACTAAACTAAAAGTTCCTAAATTATATCCATCCTTTTCTTACTCTTGGAACTAAAAAGAGAGGAGACAATTTTAGAACTGTCAAATTAAGTTAGTATACTTACTTTTAGAAAAAATATTTTAAGCGTAGTTAACAAATAACTTATTATGAAACCTTATATTTTGCGTTTCTTGACACGCACTTGACAGATTTTTTAAACCTTCAGCTCTCTGACTATATTGACTAACTGAGTACGTGTAACTTTTCTCGAACTATTCGTTGTGGATTCCAATATTTTGCTCGCGCGATATTATATACAAAGTTACGTGTCGATAAAAATGTTAGTGGTTTATAACTAACTCTTATCTACTTATTAATAAAATTTGTAGTAGGGGTTGTAGAGGTCGGTTTTAACCTGGCCCTACGTATAAACATTGCCTTTCAACGTAGAAACGCGGTTAGCATGCTGGGCACGCTTGGCCTCCGGTGGTGGGTTGGAGCATTTGGATTATCTGTAGATCTTAAATGGTCTATAGGTAATCTTTCTGCTACTTTTTTTGTTGTTGTAGATAGTCATATTGTTAGTTAATAAATGCACTTGCCCTGATTTTACTTATAACAATCTATCGTTTATTTCATGGCACGGAGACAGCTTTTATTATCCTGTATTAATGAGGGTAACAGCGCAGGGCGCAGCTAGAAAATTATGTTATCGATTTAAGCTCACTAAATACACCTATCGTATAAAACCATATCGAATAAGGAAATAAAGTAGTGGTCGTTAAAACTTACTGTCAAGCTTGAAGGTGGGTTTATTCAGACTACTGTCAGTCTGTCAGTGGAGTGTAAGAAACGCGAGCGCCTGTCCGGTAGAGTTAACCAATGAGTTCGCACTTCAATGGCTCTTTCCGTTGACTGACGTCGCCAAGTCGTAAGGGTAGATTTCAAGTGATATTATTTTAGTAAATACTTCTAATATGTATCGAAATCTTTGTAGGTATATGTTTCATGTGTGGCTAACATTTATACAGATACGAGTATGTGTACCTTTTTATAACGAGCGTTCAAGCGTTCGTTAAAAAATAAATACGTTAATGAGTTCAGTTAACTTACATATTTTATGTTTCAATTTGTATTTTCTTTAAATAATCGTAAATAAAAAAAATCGCATAAGTACCTAAAATCCGCGCTTCAAACTATAGTCACGTTTACAAAGGCGGAACGCGACTGACAGCCTGACCTGTGTCTAGAATGAGACTGGACACACTATGAGCTTGTTACTTGGAAGGATGCAGATTCAAATATTATATAATTATTATTACTTGTTTTCACGTTAATTAATACCTTCATTCTGGGCCGCACGACTTATATTTCCTTCAACGATTTTTTATAATTCGTTTCGTTTCAGTTGTCTTTGTATTGAACGGATTCATTTTTTCATATTTCGAGTAGCTATTATGAATTTGGTTTAACAATGGCTTTCAATTTCTCTCATTGTCGTTGGCCTTCCACATTTCTTGACTTTGTCTATTCGTATGTTGCAATCGCTTTGTCATACGTTTAATCACAACCTTAATATTATATATTATTAGTTATTTTCTTGCAAAATGATTATGTACCTTGTTTGAAATCACTTACGAAATCTACCTCTACGACTCTGCTCTCCTCGTTTTTCGTGTACAAAGTTCCCGGCCGCCTCGGCGTTTTCAACAATGTAGAAATGTAGGTCTCAGATATTGAATCGCGTCCGTCAAACAACTTTTAATAGGTTATTATTTTTACAACGAACTGAAAGAGGTTTTTATATATTTCATATCGAGTATTTTGGAATTTAAATTTTGAAGTTTTTAACGTATCTGGTCTATGTGGTTTGAATTAGTATTTTGACAAAGATATAAAAATGGGCTGTTTTGGTTGCGATTTGTTACAAGGTTTTTGTAAAATTCACTATGCTTGTCTGTCAGTTCCCAAACCTAAAACTTATACAAATGAAATTAATTAAGATTATTTAATTTACAAAACGTGAGTGAGTAAATTTAGGCACAATTATATTTTACATGTATTTAAGTTTTTGTTTCGAATAAGATGTTGTTAACGAATTAGCCTTAGCAAAAGGCATCCTCATGTTGACTCTTCAAGCACTCGCTCGAAACATCCAGTGAAGATAACTTGTGCTAACGCAAAACACGAGAAATAACAAAAGTATTTTTCTGACTTCAAAACGAAGCGGGGATGAAAAACTAGATATTCTTTAAATAGCATCTTATTAAAGATTTTTGGAAAATCAAACATTGACTCCATTGATTTTTGTATTTCGGAATAATATCGGTCAGTATCTGCTAAGTTCATTATCATAATATTTAAAAAAAAATAACACTAAAATGCCTTTAGGAAAAATGGTCATATGACAATACGAGTTTCGTAAGTAAGTATATGTTACTAAACAAAAACTAGTAATTTTCTCATATATTTCATATGTCGAACGATCGACAGAAATCGTAAAATGAAAAACGATCGGGAACAAATTACCTACTTACTTTTTTATGGAAAAAAACTAGTGGCTTTTATTACCAAAATTATGACTAACTACAACAACGCAAAAAATACAGCAGAAAGATTACCAAGCCACCAACAGAGGGCAGCGTGTCCACCACGCTGAATGGCAATGCTTATACGTTGAACCTGATAAAAACCGTCATTCTTCCTACTTACTTACACTACTTATTTAAAAATTGAGTTCAAAATAAATCCATACACACGTCAGTGCATCTTCACCACATCACTTCAAATAAGATTAAGAATACAGTGAAATAAACGAATAACATTTTCCTATTGCCACCTGCCACAAACTTTCGAATAATCAAAGGAACAACAAAAGAAATCTGCTCCTAACGCTTCCACTCTGGGTATTTGCAAGACGTATTGAAATTTGTCAGAATCTCGAGAATATTCAATTTGTTACACAATACTGTACAAAAGACATACAAACGGTGTTCGCGGAGAAAATATGGAAGAAGTAGTCAGTTTATTTAGGATGTGACATAGAATGTTAGTGACAAAAAATGACTTCGACATATCTTATTTTTCACGCATTGACGCGAGAAGTGTGACAACGTTAATATAAATTGTTGTTTTCACTTGTACGAGTATAATCCGAAGTTTTTGTGCAATCAAATGCATGATTTAATTTGTAACTAACACAATAGTAAAATCTATTATCATACCAGTGGTTAAAAGTGACTTCAAAAAACCCAACTGCAAGAACTTTAGAAAAGAAATCGCGGGATGCAGTTGCCAGTAGCCTGCAGCTCAAGTGAAGACAATTCTATTGGCAAAACTCACATAAAAATACGACAAGCTTTAGGCTTGAGGTCGTGCCAAACAAATGTATTTATAGATACACTCGAAAAACACAGCCTTCTTTCGCAATCAGGTAAAATAAAAATAAAAGTTTACTTTTTCCTTGTTGCTTTACGATGGTTGCTGTATTTGGCGATAAGATCGTCGCTTTGGTATTAGATATAATTAGTTTTTTTGCGTTCTTTAATTTTTGTATCTAAAATAAATTATTTTATATATATATATATATATAAGAATATATATCTACTAAGTATGTATAGCTCTACTTCTATATTGTTTCTCAAGAACAACAATCTAGATTTGTTCAAAGTCACAGTGATTTAGTATCTTCTAGGATTTAGTGTTTTCTCTCCACTTCATTTCGTTTCATTTCATGTTATTTATATGAAAAATATTAAGACTTTGATACAACAGTTTACTTACCATTATGACTTTCTAGACAAACCATAACGAAATGATGAGAATTAGATGATCTTAAGTTAGTTGTTATTAGCTGTTTGACTTCTCAATCGGCTCCTTTATAAGCGTCACTTATATTGACACAAAAGTCAAAATAAAAAACTTACTGCTCATCAAACATACCCTTTCCTTAATCGCAACCGATTCCAACCCTTTACCACCTTCATATTTCGCCGCCAAAAACGGGACGCCTTTCACGAAATAGTTTTTTCAGAACTAGCCCTGAAAACGAGTGATCGTAAATAAAATTATTGCCCTAAACTCAGGCAATTACGTACACTGGCAACCCTAGCTTGAGAATTGGAACCTCGAACCATTCTAACCTTTATATGCTAGACAATAGAGTATATTATTCCGTGAAAATTTTTAAGAAAGGTGGGTAGGTAAAAAGTTAGGTAAATTATATGATATTATATATAACGGTATGATTTACGTTGGGACTAGAAACAGACTAGAAAGTTTGTTTATGGTTTTGGTGTTATTTTACAACCCTCTTGTGTAAGGGTTATCCGATCTATATTACGATTTTATGTGTTTACAAATCTTATCGAGATTTTCTTGTCTATTTGAAAGTGTAAAGAGGCTGTAATGTCTGTAGTAGCTGTTAAATCTACAGTAATAAGCGAAATATATAATATGTTATAAAATATATGATACGTTTAGGTATATATACACTCGTATGTCTAGCATCTGTATTTTACCCAATTTTGGCGAATAAATTATTTGAATGGAATTGAAAACTTTTGAGACCTACTTATTGACCCATCGAGCGATGGGTCTCGTATATTTTCTTTCGTCTATCAGTCAGTAAGTAGTATTTTTAGCAAATCTTTGTGACAGAACTTACAGCTTTGCACCGTTCTACGATTTTCTATAAAATTTAGTCATATTGTATTTTTTATTTATTATTTAGGTATTTCTCCCAAAATAGTAGAACAATTGCTACAATGGCATTTACTGGTCGATTTCAATATGAGCTGCTATTAATGTTGCCAGGACATTAGGTTAGCTCGTCGTCTGATTCTGCGACAGGCAATGTTTGATTTCCGTCGCTGCCGGTTACATTTGCATAAATCAATATCCTGGCTGCTTACCGGCCTACTACTTACTGTCTTCTTCACTCATACTTTGAGAAATAATAAGAATTAATGAACGGAAGAATGAATGATTTTAAACATCTCAATAGGAAGAGGTTCGCAATTCATCGGTTTTATTTTTATGATGTGTATTGTCCTTGAGTTCTTAGAGACTTCTAGACTATGGTAACATTGATTGTTAGTTTCCATTTGGTCTCAAATAAGTTTCAAAAAAAAGCAAAACAAACCAAAAGTAAAACTGTAAAGCAACTGTAAAAAAGTCGTCACTTTTTAGGGTACCATACCAAATATGTAAAACGGGAACCTATTACTAAAACTTCACTGTCCGTCCAGCTGTCTGTCACCAGCCTGTATCTCATGAACCTTAATAGTTTGACAGTTGAAATTTTCACAGATATTCAATGAATGAATGAAGATAGCACACCAAACAAAAAATACAGGAAGAAAAATCTACAAATTTAGATAATGATGATGTATTTCTGTAGCAGAGGTGTACTAAGCCGAAAGGGAGTCACTATACTAAGCCTAAGACCGATCCATCAATAATTTGTATGGAACGGCTGATTTTTTTTAGGCCTCTTAGTAAAATTTGTTCCTTAGGCTTAGTTCACCTTTAGCCGATATCCCTGTATATGGCTAATCTTTTAACAAATATTTTTAGCCAATCACACGATAATTAAAATATTTCATTACCAAACAATTTGGCTGTTTAATCATAAAGTCAAATAAATCATTCCCGATAACGAGGCTAATTAACTTTTGATTGATTTTATTAATTTATTAATGCCACTTCAATTTACGTCGTAATTGGCTATGTCGAACATAAATCACAATAGAAACAAACATTTATAATTTAAAAAAAAGAAAACCGAAATTCTGCTGTCATATATTAACTTATATAAATGCATATACATAAAATAGTAAGAGAAAGTTAAACTTTATTTTAAATAAAAAATAATAGTGGACCATTGGAAAGTTTACCCTTTCGAAAAATAAAGTATTTTGTCTAATCGGTCCAGCTACGAGTATCTCTGTGAAATTGGTAAACGTAAAAGAAAAAAGATTGTAACAAATTCAGTACATCGTCTTTTGTGAAGTCCGTTTAAAAAGTTTCATTTAAAAATTTGCATCTTTTTTTATTTATAATACAGCACAGGCTTTGCCTAGTTTGGGACCTGAAGACCTTTGTGTGGATGTTGTCCCATATTATTATTATTATTATTATTATATAAATAATTCTGAAACCGTGAAAAGTGTCCTTAATATATATAATCGTCAGCTATTAGCATAGTGGGAAGTAAATCATCGTAAGGAAAGCTACTTGACAAAATTCTTTCCAGACTAATACTGCATTAAAGCTTTTGCAGTGGGATTCTTATTTTTTTTAAAGGTGCTTCTTATCACTTGTTTGATCGAGTCTGAGTAATATGATTCGAAATATAATTTACAAGACGCTGTAGGCTACTGTCTACCTTTTGTTGACGTCTACAAAAACAACTCGCTCCAAACAACCTTGAGATGTTGTTTTACTAAAAGCATTGATAAATCACAGATCTAAACCTAGCAAGCTTTACGAATTAATAGAACAGAAAACACAAAACCGTGGGATTGAAAATTTAAAGAACGGAAATAAATATCGTGATAGATAGATAGATAGATTACGGTTTTACCCGCGGTAGATATTTGACCATTTTCAATTTTCAAGGTTAACAAGTAGCCTAATGTGTTAAACCAAAAGCAAAATTTCATTCAAATCCGTTAAACCGAGTGCGAACAAACAAACATACACACACATACAAACTTTTGCTTTTATAATATCAGTGTGATTCATATTATTTTTTAAGTGTATGTGTGTAGTCGTTGAACCCCTTGCTTCTCAAATAAGAGAGCGCGAGTTCCCGGTATAGGGATGGCGGGTAGGGGCGAGTGAAACTAATTAATGTTTAATTATGTCTGATTATACACAACTACATTTTACTACTGAACTTTATTTTAACACGCTATTTATGCCTGTATATATATCTAAAATTCACTAACAGCATATTTTTAAACCATACAGTTGAAGTTATAACAGGTTTAAAAAAATAAGATATCCTGCTCCAAATTACACACACTATGTTATGTAAGTGGCATCAAAATTCTACGTCACCAATTATTAATGAACAAGCTCATTATTTTTTTCTCTTTCTATTAGTCCCGTCTCAACGCCGCTACCACAAAATAAATAATAGTACTAAAGATAATAATAAGTTTCTAACCTCATGTTTTTTCAGAATCAATACTGTGTATGATGCACAATTTTATTCGATAGTGTCTTGTATACATTGAATGTCAAATTTTCAAACTTTGCTCATACATTCTAAGACGGCCACTCTACGAAACCAAAGTCCACGTTATGTACACAAAACAGATTTTCGCTTTGCCCAAGAGAGTTGCTTAAGTTAAAACTTGCTCACTTAACGACATTCGAACAATCGGGCTCTTTGTTAAGTAATTAACTTACTTCTGTAGCTTGAACTGTGTTATAACGAAATTTTAAACTTAAGTTTGGCTTTTGCCTTAATTTGGTGAAGCCTGGACAGCTGTTGGCATAGCTGTTATTATGCCGGTTTCTACAAGGTTTCAGTAAATGGTTAAGAAAATGTGACAATATCAAGAATCAGTTTATGTAATTGTAACTTTGAATGAGTCGATCGTAATCACATAATTCACATAATCCGATTTCTTGAAGAAATAAATTTTCTTTTTTTCTCAAAAAAGATTTTTTATGTTTATTAAGTGGATTTTTTATGTTTATTCCCAGATTTCTTGGAGACAGCTGGATCGATTTGAATATTTTTTTAGAAAGCGTTAGCTTCACAAGTACTTTTATTTAAAATTAATTGTAATCAAACAAGAGCTTTGACTTTTAAATTTGAATTACAGAAAAAATATCTATTGTCATCGTAATGGTAATAGGTAATATTTTTTTTAAAACAATTAACTTGTTATATGCATACAGATTTTATCCAAAACCACTAAGCAGTTAGTAATAAAAATAATCCACTTCAAACCATACTCAATACAATACAAAAAGGTACAATACAATTATGACGAGAGCTGAGTCTCCGTTCTCCGTGATTGTTTAGTCAACAGTTTTCCTTAATTTCCCCCCCTCTTTCCCCCATCTCTCCCCCCATTTTCCCCCTCACCTCCCGAGGGTTTTGTTGTTTTGTTTTTCGATTACTTTTCTGTATTTTCGTTCACATTAGATCGAATGGCAGTTTCTTTCAATTGTCCACTATTGGGATTGGCCGTTGAGTATGGACTTGGTTATTTGTTTGAGGGTTAATCTCGGCTGTGAAAAGACGGTCCCATTGATCGTTTTGTTCGCCAAATGATAAGATTAAATAGTAGCGGTACATAGTGTTGAAAGTGGCTGTTTTAGTAATGTTATGTTTTTATGTTTATTAAGAGGATTTTTTATGTTTATTCCCAGATTTCTTCTTAAGGTTGTTTTGCTGAGTTGAGACAAGTTTAAGAACTGAGAGAAACCGTAATTTATAAACTTTTAATCAGATATACGAGTACAAAGTGTAAGTCCTGACTGACTTGCTGACTGATATTTGTTAAGAATCAACTTAGATCCTCAACCGCTGAGCCTAGAGAAATGAAACTTGGAAAATATATACATTATAGAGTGTTAGTACAGATTTATGGAAAGTCAACCCTTAAGGTGGTCAAAGTGGTTTTTTATATTCAATTTTAAGTCGCGTGCTATGTCGCGTGACGAACGATCATTTCGCAATCAGAAAAAGTAGTCTTTTTATAAACGTCTTATTATTATTTCTTATATCATTTGGGTAGCCATTTTATTTGTTAAATCTAAGTAATTTATATACATATTAATATTAAAACATATTAAAAAACATACATATTATACAAAAAATAATCCTAGAGTGCCGCCAGCAGCGGGGTAGGACCCAAGCTACCGGTGGTATGGACTACAGAGAGGGGAACTTCCTAACAATACGAGCTGTATCGAGGATCACTGCTCTTTGTATCCGACATTTTTTAAAGTATCATCAACTCTAACCGATTCTCCAACTGGCATCAGTTATGACTAATGTATTTGAGCGACGCATAGAAATGCCATTGAGCAATTCGTTACCGCGCCGATTTCAATATGTTACGCATCCAATTTGATGTCAAAAATGAAATAAATCTGACGAGCACATTCATCATTCCGCCTGATCTACTGTGACGGCTGTGATTTTATACTACACGACACGATTTATAAAGTGCATTAAATCGCGTCATAGACGACGCGATTTAATGCAAAAACTCACATAATGATAACTCGCAGTTTGTCATAAACAAAATTGGTGGCCTCTGACCGTTAATTACCCTATATTGTAGTGAAGAAAACATCGGAAGACAATATTATCGTCCTTTGAATGGGTTTAATGACACTGCTTGAGTGATAAGCATACTCGCTTAGAGAGCTCTTTTCGATCGATCAGTTCACAACACTTACAGACCCAAAACTAGAGCTAAAATAAAATATAATAAAATAAAAGCTGGAGATAAAATATATTTGTGCAATTAATATGTGAATTGTGTTGTTGATGGTACAATAAAATTCCTTTTTTAAAATTGCGAAAGTCTTCGTTTTGAAACCTCACCGACTTCAATACGAGATCTGTCTCACTTTGTTTTTTTGTCCAATTTCTTAACGTACCTATCTTACCCGTTTTCTCAAAAAAAGCTGGACCGATTCGAAAATTATTTTTTGTTTTATTTTGTTTGTACAAAAATCAAAATCAGTCCAAAAGTTTTTTATGGACTAAAATATTTATTAGTATTTTTACTTTATTACTTTATGACATTTTGTCTTGTAACATAAGTGTTGCCTACCAACTTAAAGTCGGTTTTTACTTATTTTGAAGTACTACTTCGTAAAATATCTACTCATTGATGTTCTGAAGATTTTATTTATAATATCTAGTAAAAATGTCGTGTCGTGAGGTGTAAAGCGGTCCGGGGTAGGCTTACAAGCTCTAGTCGGAATATGTATTTCTTATTCCGGAATATGTGCACATAATCCACAGATTTCTACTGAGCGCTCGTTATACCATACAAAGGAGATAAATGTACAATATGATTTCACATCTGTGAAATCTAATTATTATTATTTACATACAGTATTCTCTATAAGATTTAATCATATAATAAAAAAAATATATTATTAGTGATAGCTGTAATCCGGGGCATTAACCACGATATAAAAGGAAATTTAAAAAAATCCATTTTGACGACCACCGTAGTCTGGTGGCTAGCATGCTTGCTTTGAAATTCGACGGTCTCGGGTTCAATTCCCGGTCAGGACAAGGTATTCGAACAGTGAGTTAGAACATCTGTTTCGAGTCTGGGTGTCTTTGTGCGTGTGTTTATGAATGTTACATGGCATCCCCGACACAGGAGAAATCCTAGTGGAGAGCTATGAGTGTGAAACCTTATTTATTGCTCTCTGTGCTCTTAGGGCGCCCTTCTTAGAGCACAGAGAGCAAAATAGTAAAAATGATCCTCTTAGGGACAGCCCTAAGAGGATCATATACAGATTTATCAAAAATCCCTTCTTTGTCTACCCCCTACACTCATAATGAATATACCCTCCAAATTACGTATTTCTAGATTCAGCCGTTTAGGATCTTCGTTGATTCCTAGTGAATATCAGTCAGTCAGAACTTGCTCTTATGTTTGTTTCGATTTAAAATGTACCCACATTATTACTAAAAGTATCCCTAGTCCACTACTTATTTAACTTTTTAACATGTTTATACGAATGAATGACAGCAAAAATCATGTCAAAAATAAAAAATAAATAATAAAACCCCTTATTATTTGGTATAATATAGAATAAACCACTAAAAACCACAAATCATCCAAATAGTTTCAGCGCAGAAGTAGAAACCAGTGTATCCAGTATCCTAGAGGATAAAGCCTATATATAAGACAATATAGTACAAACCAAGTTAATCTCCAGACCAAATATTTTTATATCCATATAAATATGTCGAAGCACCATTAGTTATTTATCCATGTAACTGCAGTTCATAGATCTCTTTTACAGTATCAAAATAAATCACAAAAACAATAACAAGCGGGGACCATGTCTAAAATAGAGATTTATTTTCGGTGTAAAATAAATATTCTATGGTTATTTTATCCGGGCGGTTATCCGTTATTCGTGGTCCGGCTGTTTCACTAATCCGTACCACTGACTTCTTTGACGCTAGTGTAATGGACTGGCTATATTATTGCTTGAATTTCAAACAAAAAAGAAAGAAAATATATTTTGTTTTAGAAAATCTAAGAATAATAATAAACGATTTTTCCTTGAGAGCCAGTGTATTCCAGACTAGGCATGCTCCATCTATGGCTACAGTATTGCTGACTTCCTGGTCGTGCGCACTTGTAGACTAATGCCTAGTTGTTCGGAATAAAAAGTTTTATACAAAACAAAGATTTCTGGCACAAACCAGCCCTAACTCAGATAATGCTGGATGTAAACAACCAGTGAAAATCTACCGTAGGTGCCGGCAGGTGACGTCACGCACTGTCACACATGTGCATTAAAATAAATAATTAATACTCACTTCTGTAATCAACACATATAAATTCCGCTCTATGACCATTAATTTATGAATTTATTGAACAAACACACCATTAAAGATTTATTCTAGCTATCCTACTAGCTACTATTGTCATGTTATTGACAAACGTCAAAACATGGCAAAATCTAAATTGATGTTAAGAATAGTTCGTCTATTCGATTTATAGTTCAGTGGTTAATCCGGTCGGAATAAATATAGGACGTAAATCAGGCTTCATTGTTGATTTTCTGCAGCCAACACAGACAAACATATATTACAGATACTTACTATATATTATTGAACGAGCGAGCGAAGCGCCTTTGCTTAGTTTGTTCTATGAATATTCATATATTTTAGTTGATTTTATTTCGGGTGTATTAATTAAGTTCGCTACGGTGCCATTTACTGGTTGTGTTCCATAGTATTTGTTTGGTACAGACATACAAAACACAATAATATAGGTGTCAAATGAACGGGCTTGACAACTATACTAAACTTTTAATCCAAGATGGCCTGTACAATAAAAATAGCGTTGTCAGGGGTTTTTAAAAATTAAACTTATTTATATAATCTAGAAAATAAGAATGATATACATTTGTATTACAAATCCTATTAAGTTGTAATTAAGAGTGAGTAATCTATTTCTGCATTTTCAAAGTCTTGGATGGCGACAAATTGTGTTTAAATTTACGCCTATGTTTGGTTGCCAAGATGTAGTTTAATAAAACGAAGCCTAACAACGGATTAAACGAACCGAAATAACTATCACAGATTTTGGCACCAACTTCAAACCTAATTTCTAGTTCTTCGCTGCATTTCATACAAATATGTTAGTGGTAGCCTGGTAAGTTAGTGGTAGCCTGGTAAGTTAGTGGAAGCCTGGTAAGTTAGTGGAAGCCTGGTAAGTTAGTGGTAGTCTGGTAAGTAAGTGGTAGCCTGGTAAGTTAGTGGTAGCCTGGTAAGTTAGTGGAAGCCTGGTAAGTTAGTGGAAGCCTGGTAAGTTAGTGGTAGTCTGGTAAGTAAGTGGTAGCCTGGTAAGTTAGTGGAAGCCTGGTAAGTTAGTGGAAGCCTGGTAAGTTAGTGGTAGCCTGGTAAGTTAGTGGTAGCCTAGTAAGTTAGTGGTAGCCAGGTTAGTTAGTGGAAGCCTCGTAAGTTAGCCGTAGCCTGGTAAGTTAGCCGTAGCCTGGTAAGTTATAGGTAGCCTAATAATTTAGTGCTAACCTGGTACGTTAGTGGTAGCCTGGTAAGTTAGTAGTAGCCTGGTAAGTTAGTGGTAGCCTGGTAAGTTAGTGGTAGCCTGGTTAATTAGTGGAAGCCTGGTATGTTAGTGGTAGCTTGGTAAGTTAGTGGTAGTCTAGTAAGTTAGTAGTAGCCTAGTCGGTAAACGTTCTTCCTCAACGAGTAAAATTTAAAATTTTAATAAACCTCCGACACGTGTTGTGGTAGCCATCTTGGATTTGAAATTATCATAAGTCAAGCCCATAAGGTAAACCCTTCCATATGTCACCCAAATGGAGGGCGTTGTGAAAAAATGTATACTTCGCCATTTTGAGGCGGCGGCCATCTTGAACCGATTTTCATCAAATATAGCTAAGAACACTCCCGACTAATCAACATCTTTCATTTAAAAATATGAACATCAAAATCTGTCCGTCTGTTTGGGAGTTACGATGGCAACAGACACACACAGAAACGTTAAACTCATAACACTCCGTCGTTTCCGCGTCGGGGTAAAAAAACGAATGATCGTGGTTTTAGTCAGAGGCACCTTTGTTTCACATAACTGATAAATGATACACACAGTGATAGTTGTCTTTGTGATAGTGATAGTTGTCACTTTGATAGTGATAGTTATCACTGTGATAGTGATAGTTGTCCCTGTAATAGTGATAGTTATCACTGTGATAGTGATAATTGTCACTGTAATAGTGATAGCTGTAACTGTAATAGTGATGGTTGTCACTGTGCTTGTCGGAGAAGGTTAATGATATTCGAAGATCAATCAACAGTAATCTTGTGTAAATCTACAATCAATTTACAATATCATGATTTAGGATTAACAAGCTTTGAGTAATTTAAACAAAAAACGCTTCCTAAATCGGGCTGCAGGAGTCTCTGAGAAATCGTAAGTTATAAATAAAAAAATAAGATAAGATAAAACAACTCTTTATTTAAAAACCAGCTACACATTAGTTATGACAAAAAAAGTTTATACACATATACCAGCTTTTAATGGCGGCTTTATCGCTTAAACTGATCTCTTCCAGGCAACCATGCACGTCAATGATAATGACTTTTATTAAATAATATTTAGACGAGTTGATAACCTCGTGTTTTGATGTTGGTTAAAAAATACGAGTAAATATATGTATTTATATATCTAGATATATATAAGTAAACGAGTTTATTTGTAGTAACTCATTTAGTTTCATCAGATCTCTAGAGGGTGCTGATGGATTGCTGCGTCGAGCTATTTTTGCACGAAATGTCAACATGATATATCGAATGGAGGTTTTTGAACGCGTTTTTGCACAGATAAACTAAAAAGGATTGATTGACAGTCTGACAGCCCTTTTAGAAATTGGGTTTTGTATTTGTAAAGTTAAAAATGATAAAGTGTGACAATATTACATAGCGTGACAAGGTTGGCGTTGTTGTGTTGGTTATTTTCTTAGATTTAACTAGTTAAATGTTAAAATTTCAAAAATCTGCGATAAATATAAATATGATTTGCTATTTCGTGGTAACAGCCATCTTGAATTAGAAATGCATCATACTACTCACTCAAGCCCTTAGTATGATACCCGTATTGAGTAAGTTGTAATAAAATGTGTATTCCGCCATTTTGTGGCGCCGGTCATTTTGGATTGATTTTAATAATAAATTGCTTAAAATGCTCTTGACTTATTTACCTTTCAAGATCTGCAGGAATTGAACCTGTGACCTCGAGTATGAACTCTCATATTTTTTATTTGCTCTCACCACTAAGCCAAAGGCGGAGTTGCAGACATCATCATAATTCTTTCATTATATTTTTTTTCGTATACCCAATTTTTCATTGCAAAAATATTCTTTGAAAATCTTATAAAAATCATAAAAGGGACGATACTTTTGGCCACTTGCTCCATTAGCGAAAGCTCTAAGAGACTCGACCAGATTATTTTGAATTTTCTTTATTTATTTAAATACCATCAATTAGTATCTCCAGGGGGCCGAATTTAAAAGATATTTATATCTACAGCTATAGAAAATTAAAATATAGAAATTTAAGCGCTGAGACCTGCATTTAAGCGCGCATGTAAAAAATATTCTATAATAGGGCATATACTATACAACACTTAAGCACACTAAAATTTAAATGTCATCGCTTAAGTTTTTGTTATATATCTTTTAACGGCTTACCAATCAATGGTACTTGAATAGAATAGTAATAATAGAAAACTTGAATTTTACTACTAGCAACATATTTAACTTTTAAAAGGCTTTTGAAAGTTACACATAAAATGTAAATAGGGCGTTGTAAATAAGGAAGTCTCTAAGGATATTCATCGCAAACAGCTCTGAAGCACTAAAACTCTTCTATCTTTGCTATAAAAATCTTCAGCGCACTATGTAATAAACCACTGAATTTATTTTAGATACAAAAGTGCAGAGACGATGTTGTAAAACTCTTCTACTTTCCTTGATAATGGGAAATGTTAAATATTTATGAAATTCTAATATATATACGACAAAGAGATAGTATGTATATATATATATTTATATATATATATAGTTCTTACATAAATAAACTTGAACTATAGTGATGTGTTTTGGTTTTATCGATATTTGGATGTGTGGTGCTTGCTGTCCATGTCGATGTACATGATGCTTTAATAAATCCTTATTATTTTTTAAACTGCTAAGCGAACTCCAATTGACGTGCCAATAATTTCTTACAAAATCAATTTTAAAAACTGACAAATTATAGTTTTTTCTAAATCTATCTGTAGCTAAAAGATTTTTAGTCAACACAAGTTTTACTAGAAATAATTTGGTCAATGCATATCGTACCTACTACCATGTACGCAAAATCCATAAAACGAATAACCATTCTGTGTAAGCGGAAATCGATAAAATCTGAACCAGCTTCACCCCATCACTAGTAATACAGTAAAACCTCTATGAATACAAAGCGACATGCACTTGCATGTAGGAAATATAAACTTTGGGACGTGACATAGAAAACTTTTACGTAAAAATTATACTGTACAATGCAATAAATATTTCGGCTTTTAATTTTATTTTACTGATTCCTTTTGGTAAAGCGTTGACCATCAAGATTCAAAATAAGTAACTTAAATTACCAATTCGCATTGCATAAAAAAGTGTATAATTAAGTTACATTTATTAATTACAAATATTTGAGAAAGGTGATTTTCATAAACAAAGTTTAAAATAAAATAGATTATTATAGCCTATTATTTTTCTATTTAATTTATATTGTGTGTAAATTAATTCTACTTTCATTTATTATACTTTAGTTAGGAAATAAATGCTATTTTATTTATGACGGGCACCACAAACTCATGAGATGTAAAACCGGATAAATATTTTCACTTTAGAGTAAGTTACGTTGTATAGTCTACACTCTAGCCTTTGTTAAAAAGCATTATGTTTAGAACTAGGCATTTAACAATGTAAATTTCTACAAAAATTTCAGTGCAATGAATAATAGAAACATACTCAAACTTACACTAAACTATAAATAAGAATCACTGTACTGTTGGTGTTTCGTTGTAAATAAATAAATAAATAAATAAATACACTACATATATATTTTTGCAAAATATTTCGTTCTTTGGTAAATAATAGAGAATTATACTATTTAGTAAGTGTATGTTTTGATTATAGCATTCTGTATATTAAGTTTATTAATCTTTACTGTATACTCCGTCCTATTTCATTTAATTTTCACATTTTTTTTTCACAATTGTGTTCATCCTAGGGTTGCCTGGAAGAGATCGCTTGTTAGCTATAATGCCGCTACTTGTAGCACTATTTATTTTGTAAGATTTTCTTTTGTATTTTTTTTTTGTTTGTTTGCAATAAAGAATTGATCTATCTATCTAAAGGCTTCTTTTGATCTATCTATCTATCTAAACATCTGACTTCCATGTCTCGCTAGTATATTCGTCCATTTTTTGCACTCTGCCAGTTCAATGGAGATCGCTTGCTGGATTTACCGACTCAATTTACGTAGAGTTAGTTTTTACATTGTAAATAATACTTAGGTCACTGACTTATTGAATGGGATAAGCAGAAAATGTACAGCACATTTTACTCTATATACGATGGGACCACCATTTAAAAAAAAAATTAGCTAGACTCGTGTCTAGCTTGCTAGCAGCATTACCACAGTGAATGGTAATGCTTACACGTTGAGCCAGATATATATGTTTTGTTTTTTCATCATGCTCGTACAGCTGAGAACATTTGGTGGAACTTTGCTACCAGAATAGTTTATCCCGTCGAAAACATAACATGTACAAAAACGCATAAGTCTCGCAACGGGTAAATTTTCTCGGATGGTTAAAAACTCAAAACACAGTAAAATAGGTATCCAAAGACGAAGCAATACGTCTTACACAGAGGAGTTACGTTTTACGCGCCACTTCAATTTTTTACTCTTACAACCGGTCATTGTAACTTTAGGGTTAAAACGAGAAGTAACTTAGAACCGGGTCATTTTACTTATTTGAAGACTTCTGGGGTAATGAGAGTAAAAAAGAAACGCAAAGTACGTAGTATTTTACTGCTTTGGGACCTTACTCATTCGAGGCGACGCGATGCCAGAGTTATGCGAGGCTATATTTGTGACGTCAACTGCAGCTATTTTAATCAATTTTAAAGTAAAATATAACGTGATTTTGTGCTTATGCTTACATTTTCTTTGTCGTTGTATGTACCTACCTAAATAGATATTGAAATGAAGATAAACTTTTTATAGTATGCGCACAAAAACAAATTGCGTTAAATATAAAAGGCTTATGATGACGGTTCAACGAGCGATGGCCCTATCGCTAATAGCGATTTATTATATTAGTAGGGAAAGTAGTGCGAGTTGAATTGGTCTTGTTTGTACAAGTTGCCTTGTTATTGTATTAATGTGCTAATTTTATTAGTATCTATGTATAGCAAAGTAAAGAAAAGTATAGCATCGCGCCACGCATGACGCCTGAGTAAAAATCTTATTCTGTATCTTATTACATATCGATTTATTGACTCATAAAACTAGAAATATACGCAAGATGTAGGCAAATATTTACGACTTTCAGTGCTACATCAGTATATCTAAAATAAGTAGAAACCTATAATAATAGTAAATCTCTTGCAGCGACCACAAAACTACCACAGATTTCAGTAGATCGGTCGAGCAATATTGAGCTTAAGCTTTTTATTCTTAAGACTTCAAAAACAAACATTATTTTTGAAGTCAGATAAAGTACATTGCAGAAATCGTTTCTCCATTCTACAATTAGACTAGTAAAGATACTGCAAGACGCCATAGGTACATGGTAGAAGTTCCATAAACTCGTATCAAACGCTTTGCGTCTACTTATATTGTACGGATTGTCAGGCTATGAAACTCATGCCGGCTTCTCTATTAATTCCCGATAGCTATAATCTGGGTATAATAATGATACATTTATTGGACACTAATTCCACTTATTAATAATTATCTTTTCAAGTCACGATTGGTTTTTTTCTAATCATGCTATATCTTAGGTCGCACTGTCACTTTACATGAGTTGATACGAATCAAATTCACGCTTTTTAATTATAAAAAATGCAAAAGAAGCTTAATTTGTCTAATTATTTTCGGCTGATATTAAAATATCGATGTAACCTACAATATAACATTAGACTCAGATAACATAAAATCGAGTTTAGCAAGTTTCACATTCTGGTAGCGAGCTTAATAAAAGTAGAAGCCGTGCGGATCGTGCTCATTTTATACGAGGGTGGAAAAAATATAATTTCTGATTATTTATTACATCGAACTAAGAACTAATTTTTTAAATACTATTTAACAAATATGTACAGTTATAGATCTACTCGTAGTAAAAGGAGAACAAACAAAAATAGTGAAGAATAAAAAGTATGAAATTACCTATTATTGATAATCATATTAAAAGTTGTACATAAATAGCTAAACTATACCAAATGGTTTTGCGAGTTCTCAAAACCCCGACTGCTGTGTATAGGATGATACACAGGTTTAACGATTGTTAAACCTGTGTATCATCCTATCATAATTTTGATGTACCCACAGTGTCACTCTCACGACTAAGACAACACTCACACAAAAATACGACAAGCCGTTTAGGCTCTATGGCGTGCCTAAAAATATACATATATACACTTGAAAAACATAGCCCTCCTTCTTTCGCAGTCGGGTAAAAATAAGGCCCACTATTGATAATCCTACTAAATGTTGTACATTAATAATATGGCTAACACATTAACAGCCCCTGGCGTACCCTTCCGTATTTACCCTCTAAACTATAAATATGTATTTGTCCAAAATATATTAAACGCGATAAATGTTTAGTTTAAAATTTATAGAGGCTA
Organism: Ligdia adustata; assembly: GCA_947049295.1. Classification (NCBI taxonomy): domain Eukaryota; kingdom Metazoa; phylum Arthropoda; class Insecta; order Lepidoptera; family Geometridae; genus Ligdia; species Ligdia adustata. Next base: position 8,863,370 of record OX346236.1, on the reverse strand, counting down.
TTCCTCAGAACACATTAAACAAAATACATAAATAACCGAAACGCTGGAACACTGAATTATTATTAAATGCCTCTAAATTTACACACACAAATGTTTCCGTAACGATATTACCCCGGCTGATATAATTTTACATTGTTGCTCGACTGCGAATGAAGGAAGGTTATGTTTTTTGAGTGTATCTATGTATATCTGTTTGACACGCCTTAGAGCCTAAACGGCTTGACGTATTTTTATATGAGTGGTGTCAATAGATTCGTCTTTAACTGCAGATGGTCATAGGCTATACTAGATGCAAGCCTCGATTTTACTTGTTATGATACGTAGGTCTAAAGTCGGGTTTTTTGATATCACTTGTAATCGCTTGTCACTACTGTTTTGGTTTTCGAGAAAAAAAAGAATCTATTTGTTGAAAATATAAGCTTAAATTAAAAACAGACTACAAGCATTTTAAAAAAGTACTATTAATAAACTCCATACGTCATAATTTTGTGGAGGCGGCCATCTTCGATTTGAAATGTATCATAATGTTTAGTATTCTACAAGTCAACTTTATATGATAAAAAAGAAAACTCCAGACGTCACCATTTTTTGGCGGCGGCCATCTTGGATCAATGTTTATCAAACATTGCTAAGAATTCTCCCAAATAATTCACCTATCGAATAAAGTACGGTCCATCCGGTCGGACACATACACAGAAAAGTCCAACTTATGAACACCCCGTCGTATTTAGTAAAAAAAATATAAATCAAGGCAGGTTTTATCTCTTAATTTATACAGATATTTTGTAATTATAACTTTGTACAGATGTCGGCGAACGGAACCCTAATAATTGACATATATAAGAAGCTTTGTATTTAAAGATATCGTTTTATTTTTGTTGTCTTTTGAAGGTTAAACAAGAAGAAACAGTAAAAAGCATATAATCTTCTGCCCATGCTGCCCCTAGCTAGTAATAGAGAGTGCCATCCGTCATGAAGCATTAATTTATTATGAAGAACTAAGGTAGAAAAGCGTTTTTGCAACTGTTGTGGTAGTGTCTAAGATACAGGCGACAGCGGTGACTGTAGCGGGACTGTAAGCAGAAAATGACCAAGCGAGTAAAGCGTTTTTACTTAAAGAATAAAAGAAATTGCGTTTGCCAATTATGTTTGCCAATCTGGATGGTGGTACATTTATTGTGAACTTATAAACACGTGGTTCAAAAAAATCCGACTGCTAAATCTTAAACCTGTGTATCATAAACTTTGCATTTCCTATTCCAAACTCCAATAAAACATATAAGTTACATATACATACGTATATATATTTGTTATCACAGTTAAAAATTCTTTAATTGATGCTACACTTTAAGTATTTTGAAAACTTTAATGTTTTTGAAATTATGTTTTGAAGCCAAAAATAACTAATTTCTTTTAAATAATGTCCCTAGTGTCTCTCTCACGATTAAGACGAATCTGTTGACACCACTCACATAAAAATTCGTTAAGCCGGGGCTCTGGTTCATGGCAAACAAATATACATACATAATCCTCCTTCTTTCAACGTTGAGTAAAAAAGTATCAAACAAATTTAATAAACTTAGTTCATATTTTTTGCCTAAAATTGTTTACCTTGTAACTTTTGTCCTCTTAAGATAAGATAAAACAACTTTTTATTTTAAAGCCAGCTTCACAAAAACCAGTCAAAACTAATAAACATTTACTCGTTCTGAAAGTGGCGGCCTTATCGCTTAAGCTTTTTCTTGTTATTTTCGAAACACATTAATAACTCACTAAATTAACATTTACTTAAACCAGCTCAACCGATATCACTAAAATAGATTTAAAATATTTTTTTTTTTTTTTTTAAGTTCCAAGTAAAGCGCATATCAGATAAAGATCCGCTATACGCTTTTTCCATAGCACTAAGTTTAGGGGCTATCGCTAAAATGGATTACACATCTAAAGGAGAAGTAATTAGGACATCATATATCCATCTAACTAATGTTATTGCTAAGCTAATGACCCATCAGATAATAATCTAATGGTGGTTAGATTTTAATTAGTAGATTAGGCAAGTAATTATAACACCTAGGTATAATTAAGAAAGCATTAGTGTTTTAGCAAATTTGATTAAGAATAAGAGTAACATAAATAATATATTTATTTCGGTTGTCAACAAAATGAATATAGGTACCGAAACAAAAGTTTTTAACCTCGAATTCATAGTTGGTCCCATAGTTAAAGCTGTTATACTCCTTCTATAAAAAATTCAAAAAGAACTACATGTCAAGTGCCTTCGTAAAGGAAAATGATATAACTACTTTAAAAAAATAGTAAGTAAGTAATCTATACACCATTTAAGATCTACATATAATCCAAATGCTTCAACCTATCCACCCCATCTCAGTTGCAGCAGGCATTACCACGCTGAATGGCAATGCTCATACGTTGGGCCAGATAAAAACCGGTACACTGGTCACGCATCTTTTCATCTTCATTCATCATTAAGATGTGAATGAGTAGCTTGTATTTTACATATATATTAAATACATTTTGGCAAAAATAAATCAATCTATATGGAAACATAAATTAAATTATATAATTCAAAATCTTCCTTACATTATTATTTTTACCAATGTTAAATCCTTAGGAAATAATTTCAAACTATTTCCCCAGTTAAAGAAAATTCAAATCCCCAGAGCGGAAGTGGCACACCGGAAACTTAGCATTCCGCAGACCGGAAGTGGTCGCCGATGGTTACCGCAGAGCTTCCGGTGGCGTCACTGTGCCACTTGTTGAGTGCTTGGCTTTGGCATCAATTGTCATTGTGACCGAGACTGGGGTTTAATTTGAATGCTTAATTTATGTATTTACGAGTGCATATACGAGTATGTTTTGACTTACTAATATTTTCTAGAAATCAACGTAGAGCGTTAACCACTGAACTTAAAGACGTGTAATGTGGAGAGTGTTCATTTAAAGGTTTAATCAAGTGCAGGCAACGACGCAAGTGAAGCTACTGATATATTATAATGAAGACACCCTCCAAATTTTGTCTCTAGGTTCACCAATTTAGGCTTTTCATTGATTCCTAGGAAATATCAGTCAATCAGTCACAACTAAATACTCTTTTATATATAGTCCTTAGTCGAATATATATATAGATAAATATATCTATAAAAAATTAGCGATATTATCAATGTGGTGTCCTAACAATTCTCTAAATGTATGGTTACCTACTTACACAATATAAATCGACCCAGAGCCCGTCAAGATATCATAAAAAACTCATTACATTAATACTGGATATGACCATGTCATACCTATTTTAAAGCAGGTAATTAAAACTTTTGCACGTAATAATGACGATTAATTTTAAATATCCAATTATAATTTATAACCACGTGAAATTAAACTGGATACAAAATGCATTTTATAACTCTCGACGGCTCTGCGTGAAGTTTTATTGAGTTGAACGTCATTAAAAAGTATCGTAAAATTTAATTATTGTACCCACCCTATAACAAAAAGGTAAAGTTTATTTAGTTTGTAATGGTTGATTTTCTGCTTGAAAATAATTTGTTAATGTTATATCAATACTAAACGTATAAAGTATTAAAAATATATAAAGTATTAAATTTTGTATATTGGTAGGTTTATCGCTAAAAGATACTTTTTTACATGGCGTGTATATAAAAAAAGTGGTCAAAAGTGACTTCAAATAACCCGATTGCAATAACTTTAGACCCACGTATCTTAACAAGTGGAATCGCGGGATGCAGCAAGTATTAGTCTATGACCTTTAACAATTAAAGACGAATTTATTGACACCACTCACATAATAATACGACAAGTCGTTTAAGCTCTAGCGTGCCAAAGAAATATACATACGTACACTCAAAAATACAATTTAATATTAATATATAGAGAATGAATTTATATAAGAAAGAGTTAAACATCAAATATACAGGAAAAATCTTACATCTAGTGTCACAAGTGGTGACCTTATCGCTAAAAGCGAACTCTTCCAGGCAGCTTTAGTGTAGGCAAGTGGTCAGAAGTAACATCAAAAAACAACTATAAATTATCATCATGACCACAGCTAATATTTGATAAATGAAAAAGCAGGATGTAATTATATACATACTAATTATTCATAGACCATATATATATATATAAATAAATATAAGAGTTAGACATACATACATACATACGAACAAATATACAGACATGTACTCCAAAATCATTACCCTTATTTTGAGCAGTCGGATAAAAACAATCAAATCGTATTTCAGTTCATATAATATTTGAAATAGATAATTTTTGTAAGCCCATTGTATTCGTCCATTCAATAGATTTTTGATTTGTGCCAGTTTGCATCCTATAATGGAACCTGGCAGGTGTAAGGTTTTATATTTCTCAGAATTCGAATTTCAAATTGAATATTTCTCAACGTTTTATTTTCGACCTGTACACAATTCCTTTTTAGTAATACCACATTGTATAGAAGATGAAAATTGTCTATGAAAAAAAGAAAACGAAAATTGTAATTTAGGCAATGACAGGCCTTTGTTACGAAGACCAAATTGCTTATGAAAACTTTTTGAATGGGGTAAATATCTTTTTGAGAATATTATTTTTTTGCCAAGGTTAAGCGAGGTACTTTGCAAGTTTCAGTTTAATGGCTTATATTACAGATGATATTAGAAAGTTTAAATAAGCAATGGAACGTAGTTACTGTTTTTGATACCTAGATTAATAAAATAAGTTATTGTACTTTCATTTAGAAAACAAACGCGTGTTTGATTCTATATATTGTTTAAGAACACGGGTTTTCACGCGTACCTACCTGATTCAGGAAACGTCCAACTATAGCTTCGTTCAAATTCACATTCGGTGAACTTCATCAGGGATGAAATGAGTCGTTCGTGTCTTCAACGATGACTGATCTGATTTCGAACTGTTCAATTTATCGAGATAAAAAGTAGCCTATGTGTAAATCCAGGGTAATAAAGCTATCTTCGTGCCAAATATCATCAGAACCCGTTAAGCCGTTTCAACGTGACGTGCAACATATACTCATAAAAAATTTTGCTTTTATAATTTTAGCGTGCTTAATTAAATGAACATCATCATCGGCTTACTCTCGTCTACAGCTTGACGTAAGCCACTCCCATGAGAATAACATAAAGCAATATTTATTGGCCTTTAAATAACGTTCGTTACAGGCAAGTATTATTACATTTGAATAATTAATTAATTACAAAAAATAAACTTTAATAACTTAATTAAATACGTTTTTATTTCTTATAACATACATTTATTATATTATATATTTACGTTATGATTTATTTCTCTGATGGCTCTCCACTCGGCCCTATGCTAGGTTTCTCGTCTCCTCTGTTTTAATTAAATATTGAACAATTATCTTGATACTCTGCTATCAAGTAGTAGGATTTGAATTTTCGCATTATTTTTAGATCTTTCTTATGTTGCAAATGCCTGCATTTCGATATAGTTAGTATTAATTTTCCTTATAAAGTCACAGCTTAGAAGTACAACCCTTAAAAGCTCCTACAACCTTGAAAGCCTAGTGAATGCGAACTGGTAATCACACACAATCAACAATTTAGCAAGGGGTTTAAAAAACAATCAAAATAACCTTATTTCTAACCTGCTCCTCAAGATTGGATGGAAACTACGACATGTACGTGAGTAAGAAATTTCTTGCGGATAAACACCCATAATAGAAACTGAGAGACCAAAGAACATTTTCCAGACTAAAAGCAGAGCCGCTTCGCTCGTTTCACTCACTCGGTCAATATAATACTCAATGTAATAACCCTGGCTAGTGAATCACCAATGCAAGTGTTACGGCCAACAGTGATTTACATGACCCGAATCATCCATATCCGTTGATGATCTAATATTGACCAAAGCAGTCAAGTGAAAGTAGAAGGGAATATTGCAACCAATGAAGCAACACTGATATAATTACTATTTTTTTGGAATTTACTACTCAATATGTGCCTTAGGTGTTAGGTTTAGTAATTTTTAGTACATAGTATGGACGAAACTCTGGAATAAATATATTTTATTTCATATATTTACAAAATAAAGCGTCTAACTAGAACAAGAAATTCAAGATGGATTATCTATAGACCACTAATAATCTAAACCCTTTAACTCGCCACCAGAGGGCAGCGTACCCAGTCTCTTTATTGTATATTAAATAAAAACATGTATAACTTACACGAAGAAACTTTTCAAGTAACTTTATAAATAGTGTAGTAAAAAGTAAATTGAAATATTTATTTCACATAATTTTTTTTCTTATATTTTTTCTTCTACTATGTGAAATGCAAATATATATTTCCTTTTTGCATTGTTTTTTAGATTTCTTACGACTTAAATTTACAAAGAAAACTTGTCAAATAACTAATGAACTTGCCACTTCTGAATCGCCAAGAACAAGAATGTTTTAAATAAAATAACGTTTAAAAGACGTTCTATACCAGCCCGAATCTAACTTCTAACTAGCAAGTTGTCATACCAACAAACAAACATACATACATTAAGTGAACACGTCGATCTCGGTTGGTTTGGTGTCTCGGTCGTGATTATTCAATCAGGAGTGTTTGACACTTGGTATGACTTCATTTGCATACTATCTGATAGTACATAGGTACCAGCTTATTAGTTTATAGGCTGTGTTCATTTAAATATAGGTATAATTTTGACGGTCACAATATATTATTTTAGGTTCCTAAAATGGCTTAACGGTCACCAAATTATGACACTCCGGATACTTTCGGCAACAAGGTCCGCAGTAGGTTCAGGTTATTTTTTTGTGACCATCCGAATACTTTCGGCAACAAGGTCCGCAGTAGGTTCAGGTTATTTTTTTGTGACACTCCGAATACTTTCGGCAACAAGGTCCGCAGTAGGTTCGAGTAATTTTTTTATAACATTCTGAATACTTTCGGCAACAAGGTCCGTTTTAGGAAATGTTAATCGTTAATCATTTATCTATTTTGGCAACCATTTTGATTTATTTTTGGTGGTAAAATATGTACTTTTTGGGTTAAACACGAGCCTTTAGATAAGACAGAGGTCATGTAGGAAAATAAACGATTATCATCAAAAGAAAGCATTTTTTTAAAGTGATACATTTGATTGGTCGATTGATTGGTTATGAGTTAGGGGTGTACTAAGTCGAATGGGGGTTACTATACTCAGCATTGCGAATAACTTTTATTATGGAACCAACCCTGAAATCGAGAACAAAATTAGCTGTTCCATACAAAATTTTATCGTCGTCGAAAAATGTTTGAATTAGCTGATTTTTTTTTAATTAGTATAGATTTCATCGTGAAAGTTATTCATTAAGGTGTACAATGAATTCTTTACAGCTAAAACACCTAGCGGATAACCCTATACACTCGTATAACCAGATTTGGATAAAACTATATTGGTATTTTGGAAGTTTAATACCTTCTCAAGCATAAAAAAAACTTCTGAATCAGTTGGGACGTCTGTGAGAAATCAAGGTTAAAATTTAATAACACTGAATAAGTTGAAACCGAAATCAAAGAAAATATTCAAAGTATTAGCCAGAGGTGACAGAATTGCTACGTACTTACTTTATTTATACTTATTGTAACAACAAGTTACTAATTTATATAGGTTTTAACTAAATCGTCTATTTAACTAAACTATTGATTATACAAAAATTATATAATTGTTTTATTTAAAAATAAAATAAAACAAGTCTTGTTAACTGATGAAAACTATGGAGTGGTATTCAGAACAATTTTAATATATAATGCCTGGATTAAATTTTTAATAAACAATTTACTTAATTAGCATTGCTATTTAACGTGGTAATGCAGCGAGCATGCTAGGCACGCTGCTCTCTGGTTGTGGGTAGGAGAATTTGGAATATCTGTAGATCTTAAATAGGTAATGCCACTGTTATATTTTTTTGTTGTTGTAGTTAGTCATTTTGTTTATGTTAATAAATTCAGTTAATTATATAATACAAATACATGATATTCTACCAAACCTTACCCCACTAGTTCAGCCAGGGTCATGTTCATTACTTCTATCCCTCACTTCGTGTATACCTAAAAACCACAGCCCGCAACTCATAAGCGCAGCTTTCCAACTGAACACTGGGAGTTCTTCTCAATAACGCTCGAAGTTAATCTAGAGTTTAATCTACAAAGCTGAAGTGCAGTATAAGCCTCAATAGTCGATACCGACGTCTCAGTATGCATACAATGGACAAGTATGCGAACTTGCAACCTGCTGAGTGCCAGGATTAACAGTGCAAGATGTAAGAATATAGCGTTTCTTCACGAATTAATTAATGAACATATCTTTATTGCATACCAAGAAAAATATATATATACATAAACAATGGTACCCTATTGGGCCTAACGCGTTTCTTCCAGGCAACTTTTTTTTAAACATACCCTTTGGATATTTGCCAGCGTCAAGTTTATGAATTATTCTAATAGTGTGGATACATGGTAAGTACGAGTAAGAATGTAATAGAATGAAATTTGATAGCAACAGAAAACATCGTGACAAATAAAAGTAAGCTGAACTTAATTACCGCTTCATGTCACAAACCACACACAACTCAACAGAATGTTAAATAACAAATATTAAATAATGTAAATATGGGACAACAATCAAAGGTCTTCTGGTCCCTAACTAGGCAAAGCCTGTGCTATGGTAACCTGATGACTGATATACATACTTATATACATAAATATTAGGTCCTTACATATGAAATTGGCGTTTTGTCGTTGGAAAAAGCTTGAAAGGTGAGTACCTCATGAATTGAGTGCAGCAAACCGACAAACGCGCGTCAACTGCTGCGTTACATTACTCAACCGGCACAATAATGAAGGGATTTTAAATCGGATCTTTCGGATATTTCAAGTTTTCCATTTTGTAAACTGCGTGACGCGAAGAAAAAACCAAACGAGGACAAAACAAATGAATTACGGTTTTCGAAATACAAATGTATGATTAAATAGCTGTATAAATTTGAAATTGGAATCCCTAACCAAAGAAGATATATTTGAGATCAAAGTGGCCAGTAAGACAAAACGCCAATTTCATATGTAAGGACCTAATACATACTTATATATAATAAACACCCAGACACAGATCAGACAGACATGTTCATGCACACAAATGTTTAACCCGTCCGGGGATCGAACCCGGGACCAGCAGCGTAGAAGGCAGGGTTGCTACCAACTGCGCCAACCGGCCAGGCAAATCAGTGTTGGCTGTGTTGATCTATTATTATTGCACATATAAATCACTACTAGGTTATGCCTTGTACCACACACTGGTATTAGCGGAGCCGTCAAGTCAAGTATTTGTGTTTATCTAACTATCCGTCTAGTGGTATGCTTTGTTTCAATGCACACTTCAACCCGGCGACGTCGAGCTGGAAAGTTTATCTGTCGACGCAGAACAGGGGTAATTTAGAACCATTTTTTTTAGTTAAACTACGAGAAGTTTGGCTGTACTTAACCGAGGTGTTAACTCGGTCTCTATTTTTTATAGCCTGTCACCTAGTGATGGTGATAGAATTTTTAAATCGGTTCAGGATTTTCGGAACTAGTATGATCTATGACCATATGCAGATATACATAAAAAAACTAATACAATGAAACCTAGTACATTAAACCTATTACATTACATTTAACAGAACAATCGGCGAAAATAAGCTAGCCTTGGTAGATGCCATTTGGATATTTGAGCCATTTTTGCCGTGGAGACCCGGAGCTCATCTTGTTTTCCAAAACTCTCCGATAAGTTTTGGAAAACAAGATGAGCTCCGGGTTTGATCGATTGACCACAATGCTGGTTTATATCTGGCCCAACGTACTCGTATTAGCATTGTCATTCAGTGTGGTAATGCGGTGAGCATGTTGGGAACGCTGCCCTCTGGTAGTGGGTTGGAACATTTGGATTATCTATACATCTTAAATGGTCTATAGGTAATCTTTCTGGTATATTCATTTTTGTAATTGTAGTTAGTGTTTTTGGTAATAAAGGCAAATAATGGTCAGTCCGCCAAAGTAATAGCACTATTTTGAACATATTTGTTTTCTTTTTGTTAAGGATGGAACGTAAATAAATACTTACATATATAGTTATGCATCCCCCTCGCCCTTCTGCTCTGATGTAGAGACGGCTTACTCAGCAGTACTTGCACTTCTGTGGAAAGCTGACTAAGGTGTCTCTTATCGGACCACCGAGTAGTATGTAAGTTAATGTTAAGAATATAATCCTTTGTGTAATTCATTAGTTTTAGAGCCTTCAAATCGGCTACACGTAGTTTAATTAGTTCTAGAGCCTCCATATCGGCTAAACGTATTTTAAGTTAAATATTAAAGCCTCAGTATCGGCTATCAGTATTTTAATTTAGTTTTTAAAAAGAAAGTTTCGTGCTCCCTAAATTTAACTGGCGCAGCCGGTAGGATTCGCTGCTGTCGTGCATTTCATAGTTTCGTCGGTATATGGGTATCGAAATTTACCCAATCGCGGAATCGAGTGCGCGTGCGAATCCTCGAACCAAAGAAATAAGTTAGAACGGGACACCCAGTATGGCAACGATCGGTTGGTGAGTAAAACTTTTCGCCATCCTTTCCAATCCTTACTATCCACGAACTTTGTTATTATCGAGATAAGACTTCTCTCGTTTATGACGTCGGGTATCTAAACATAGAACTCTGTTTAGACTACCTATGTAGCGATAAGAACCTTGAACCTAAGATAGAGTTAAGTAAACGTAGAATCGCTCTACAAATTAAATAAATTACTTTCTAAAAGTAATTTAATCAATTCAAATTTCAAAATCAATTTGAATTGTTAGTAATAAGTGATTTAAGTGTAATTTAGGTAAATTTAAAATTAATTATATTTTTGTGTGTGCTAAATTTTAGTCTAATTTAATTTTACAATTCCAAACCGATTTATTGATCAAGTTTTTCTTAGTTATTTTAAAATTTAAAATCAATATTTCTGATTAAACCTTTGTGATTCAAATTATTTTTATATTACTTGTCTAAATTTTTATAACTCTATTATAATGGAGAATGTAGAGCAGGTTAATCCGATCCCTCGCGAAATTTTAACTCTTGTTCCTATATATGGTGGGGACAAGACCCAATTAAACTTATATATAAGGAAATGCGAGTATGTAATAAGTAGATATAGGCAACGAGGAAATGTAGCGCAAGACCTTTATGTCTTCCAATCTTTGACGAGCCGTTTAAGCGATAAGGCCGCTTCGTTATTGTCAGAACGTGAGGACATTTCGACCTGGAGTGAATTAAAAGAACTCCTTAAACAGCATTTCGGAGACCCGCGTAGTGAGCAATGCGTAGGAATTGAATTAGAATCTATGAAAATTAAATCAGGAGAAAATTATTTGGATTTTTGCAATAGGATACAGAGCGTTCGTTCGGTTTTGTTATCTAAAGTGAACATGTTAAATGACGCCGAGTTAAAACGTGCCAAAACAACTATATATAATAGCACATCATTAAACGTGTTTCTCTATAACCTACCAGAGGAAATGGTGCGCATTGTTAGGCTTAAATCTCCTACGACATTAGAGGATGCCCTGAGTGTCGTTTTAGAAGAGGTTAACTTTCACGAACAATATAATATGCGGAAACGTATGTATGGCATATCAAACAGCCTAGCACCAAAACCTATTTTGCCTCAAAACCTAGGCAATGGTTTTAAATTTGGCGTGAATCCACAACCATCGGGATTCAGAATTCCTAATCCACCACAAAATACTACGCCTATATACAGCGCTCAACAATTTAAGATGCCTCAGCCTCAAGGACAAAACTTTGGGTTTCGCCCTCAGCTTGGGTACCGTCCACCACAGGTCGGATATACTCCGCCCCAATTCGGATATAAACCACAATTAGGATATCGCCCACAGTTAGGATATCGCCCACAGTATGGAAATAATCAGCCACAACATTCAGGCTTTAAACCATCCCCTAACGTAGGGATGCGACCCCAACAGTTTGGGTATAAACCACCCCAAATTCAAGAGCCACGGTTACAAGAGTCTGACGTAACTATGCGGACAGCTCGACCCGTGCCTCGCGAAGGATTTAAGCTCAACGAATTGTATGACGAACCAGACTACTTTGACTATAATTACGAACAAGACTTAAACCAAGACTATGAAACATACGAATACGACCAAACTGACATGTACCATGACGAAACGACGTATGAACATACTGACTCACCGCAAGAGCAATTAGACCCGAATTTTTGTATAGCTGCCCCGACAGACAAGAAATCATAGAATTAAATTGTGACCCTACACTTAAATTACCACACATTTATTTGCCTGAAATAGACGCGAAAATGATGATCGATACTGGCAGCACAAGATCATTCTTGAGCCCACGAAAAGCGTACGAATATTTTTACAACCATATTCGTTACGAGCCTTTCGAAATAGTTAGTACGCATGCTTCTAGTAGACATAGCGAAGCTATAATTATACCACTTTTACCATCTTTTCAAAGTGATGATTTCCACAAATTTTATTTGTATGACGTAGACTCACGATACGACGGCCTAATTGGCAACGACTTATTAAGACAACTCGACGCCGTAATTGACCTTAAACATTCGACTCTGAAAACAAAGACGACTTGCATACCTATTATAAATACGAATTTGAACTACGTAATTGAACTACAGCCACGATCTGAACAAAGAGTAAAGCTTCCGATAGACCAACATTCAGGTGAAGCTATACTTGACTATAAAGAGTTTAGCCCTGGCGTACGAATGCCAAGTGCATTGGTTAACTGTGTGAATGGATATGCATCAACAATTATCCAAAATGCTACCGACACACAAATGACTCTGACGATAAAACGACCCATGCAAGTATCAAAACATTTAGACTTAGAGTGCAACCTTAATTTTTCTACAAATATGAATAATATACAGACAGATAGGATACTTGATGAAAACCTACAAAAACTGAGACTAGACCATACAAATGCCGAAGAATATGAAAAAATTAAAAAACTGTGCAATGAATATAAAGACATTTTTCACTGTGACCAACTACCTTTGACTTTTACAAATCAGGTAAAACATAAAATACGTACCAAAAACGAAGACCCTATTTACGTAAAACCATACCGACAGGCCCCGACTCAAGCAGAAGAAATAAATCGTCAAGTAGAAAAAATGTTTAATGACAATATTGTTAAAGAATCTCATTCTCCGTGGAATGCTCCGGTACATTTAGTTCCGAAGAAAATTGACGCAACTGGACAGCAAAAATTTCGAATGGTTATTGACTACAGACGACTTAACGACATTACTATTGACGACAAATATCCCCTACCGAATATAAATGACTTATTTGACAAACTAGGTAAAAGCGTTTACTTTAGTACTATTGACTTAGCTAGCGGATACCACCAAATTGAAGTGGAAGAACAAGACAGACAGAAGACCGCTTTTAGTACACAGAACGGACACTTTGAGTTTTTGAGAATGCCGTTCGGTTTAAAGACAGCGCCCGCCACTTTTCAGCGCACTATGGACAATGTCCTCCGAGGACTACAAGGACTACACTGTATGGTGTATCTCGATGACGTCATCATCTACTCATCGAGCCTCGAAGAACATATCCAAAAACTACGCCTAGTTTTTGACAGACTTAGACAGACAAATCTTAAGGTACAACTTGACAAATCTGAATTTTTACGCAAGGAAGTTTTGTACCTTGGCCACACGATTACGAAAGACGGACTGAGACCTAATAATGACAAAATTAAAGCCGTGATTAATTTCCCAATTCCAAAGACTACGACTGAAATCAAAAGTTTCCTCGGACTCGTTGGTTATTACCGACGCTTCATACCTGACTTTTCTAAAGTGACTCAACCACTGACAGCCTGTTTAAAGAAACGAAACAAAATTATTATTGACCGAAAATATATAGACGCATTTAATAGATGCAAGGAACTTCTGACTCATGCACCACTACTACAATACCCTGACTATGACAAACCATTTATTTTGACGACTGACGCTTCAAACGTAGCTCTAGGAGCAGTCCTTTCCCAAGGACAAGTTGGTAGTGACAAACCAGTAGCTTACGCTAGCCGTACCTTGAGCGATACAGAGACTCGGTACAGCACAATAGAACGAGAGTTACTCGCTATCATCTGGGCTACAAAACACTTCCGCCCATACTTATATGGAAGAAAATTCTTTATATATACTGACCATCGGCCATTAGCTTGGTTAGACTCCTTAAAAGATCCAAATAGTAAGCTTACGCGCTGGAGACTGCGACTTCAAGACTTCGACTACACAATAATATATAAAAACGGTAAACAAAATACCAACGCCGACGCCTTGAGCAGAATTAAGGTAAATGCCTTAAATTCGGATGATGAAGGAAACTCAATGGCTGTAAATCACAATAGAAAAGAACGGAAACTAAAGCGAGAAATGGACAAAGTAGTACAGGATATCATGAAATTATCTGGAAATAAACCTGAAAGAAAAGATTCATCAACCATTACCATTTCAGACACAAGCGGAACTATAAGCATATCAGATTCATCAGAAACTACTGAACTGTTTCCTATGCTTCCTATAGAACAACCAGTAATACTATCAGCATCTGAGAGTAGTAAGTCACAGACTATTCATTCAGCAGCAGATTTAGAATCAACCGGAATACCAATCCTGCAAGAAGCTATTGATACCAAGCCTAATCAAATTTTAGTGTTCTCATGGTTAAAACATGAATTACACGTTAAAGACATCTCCCACGGAAAACACAAAATTTTAGAAGTTTTCTTACCAACAAATAACCCGGAACTAGTAAAAACATTCCTTAAAGAGTACATAAGACCCAAAATTAAATATTTCATATACTTTGAAGAACACGAACATCGCCGACAATTTAGCAACATAGTTATCGCCCTATTTAAAAAAGACATGATCAACCTACACGAATGCACAGAACGAGTAGTGTATGTACAAGATGAAAACCAAACCCTGGCCATCTTTCCTAAATACCCTTACCTATTGGCGAAAGGAATGAAGTACTTACCGATCTTAGGGCCGTGCCGCTCTATCGCCGCCGGAGACCATCACCTCTGTAACGATGACAACAGAGCCCTGTACAGCGGGCCAACCTGCGAGGAACAACTTCTCAAATACGACAACAATCTCACCTGCTGCAAGCAGTATCCTGTTTACGTAGAAAACGTAAAATTGCAGAGAATTGACGATGAAAATTGGATACTTTTTACAAGATTTCATACGATGCTGACAAAACGATGTGGTGACGAAATGTTTAAATATCCAGTATTTGGAACTTACGTCATCACGTTAGACGAACCCTGTGACGTCGAGATCCACGATCTCAAGATCCGGCACCATCACGTCTACACTGAGATGGATATCGTGACGCCGCTAGCTGTGGTCACCCTGCCGCCGCTCCATACGAACGCGAGCCTATCCAGTGCACGCGCACTTAACATGCACGAGATCAGTCTGGACGACGTGAAGTATTTGGCGTTTGCGTTAAAAAATAGTGAAGTGTTTGATAGTGTTTCTAAAAGAGAAAAAGACTCTAGCATCAGTGTTTTAGTTTACTCCGCGTTAGGCCTCGTAGTATTAAGCTTATCTTTAATTTTTCTGTATGTTTTAAATTTTAAAATAATTCCTTTTTTACGAAATTATCGGAAAGGTCCTCAAATCGCACATTCCGATAATTTCTCACTTAGGGAGGGAGGAGTTATGCATCTCCCTCGCCCTTCTGCTCTGATGTAGAGACGGCTTACTCAGCAGTACTTGCACTTCTGTGGAAAGCTGACTAAGGTGTCTCTTATCGGACCACCGAGTAGTATGTAAGTTAATGTTAAGAATATAATCCTTTGTGTAATTCATTAGTTTTAGAGCCTTCAAATCGGCTACACGTAGTTTAATTAGTTCTAGAGCCTCCATATCGGCTAAACGTATTTTAAGTTAAATATTAAAGCCTCAGTATCGGCTATCAGTATTTTAATTTAGTTTTTAAAAAGAAAGTTTCGTGCTCCCTAAATTTAACTATATTGATATCCTGTTTAAGTATGTTTGATGGCTTTGCGCGAGTGTGATTTGCTATTCTATTAACTTAATCACAACTTAGTATTTTAATTATAGGTGTAAAAAATAATTATGTTTTTGTTCTAGGTACGTGACGTTTTCCACTCATCGAATGATACAAAGGTTAAAGTAAGCAATATTTACTGAGAGTTTAAGTACGCGGCAACAGCTTGAGCTTGCGCGAGACGTGTTCTACTGTTCGCACTTATCAAACTATCCGTGAGAGTGAAAGGGACGCAAAGGGTTTGTATCCACGGATCTCGTGATCAGAATGAGTAGGCCACGGATCACGGAGCGAAGTTTCCACGGATAATGATTTGTTTCCTACAGAAAAATACATTTATATTTCAACGTGGCCCTTAAACCATCGAAACTAGAGACATGCGATTTGGACGGTGTATCATTATAAGATGTAGGGGTGTGTTAAGAAAGGGTTTTTTGGAAAATGATCCCCTAAGGGGTTGAAGTTTCAAAGTTCTGTATATTTAATTTTATGTGGCGAACTTCGGGTGATGGCTACTAAAAATAACAGATAATTATTTATCTTTCTAACTTGTAAACTCTATACAAATTTCCGGAAAAAAAAACTAATATTTTTTTTCAAAATTTTTTTTTGTTATTTTTGTGAGCTCTTAATAAACACCTATAACTATTGAATATGTTCAGATATTATGATGATAGACTCTATCATCAGAATATCTGAATAAAAGAATAAAATTGCTTAATTTTTCCTTTAGGGAAAAGCAATTTTAAATTACTTTAAAATCTTTGCCACAAGTTGAAAGCCCGCTCCGATTGAACGCACGCTTGAAGTAACACGTAAACTTCGCAGTTTAAAACTTTGCTCTACTCATTACCAGTCAGCGCTGGGAACGCTGGGAACTCTCACTTAGGCTAAGGTTTACGGCACAGGAGGAAGCGGGAATGTTGTATTACGATTTCATTACTATCCCTAATAATTATTTACTTATACGTATGCTACTCGGGTTTATATTTACCGATTTCTCAAAGTGGTCCGACCGATTTGTATTATATTTTTGTTGGTACATGCTAAATAGCACTTACTTTTTTTGTCCAGTACTTTGTAAATTTTGTAAACTTATGTAAACGTTCAACCGAATTGGAGTCCGTTGTCTGTAACATTACTAGTGTACGAGATTAAATTAAAAATTTGAACAACCCCCGAAAAATATGAAATATTTGTCATGGTCGTTTATCGGGTCATCTTGAACCAATTTTCATGAGACATAGTTAATAACACTCTTTACTAATTCGCCTTAGCCTTAAAAAAACCTAAAAAAAAACAAAACTAAACTTTTCTTCTGTTCAGGAGCTACAAAGCCACAGATAGACACACACTGACAAATAAAACTTATAACACCCCGTCGATAATGCGTCAAGGGTTAATAATCAGATGAAAGCTTATGCGCCATTTATTTTAGTCTGAAAATAGGATTGGATTAAAAATCTCTTGTTTTTTTTTGACTTGGACCACGGCGCACAAACCTGTCCTTTTCTAAAACAAAGTTAAATATAATAAACATGTTGAATTATGGCACTCGTAATTGCATTTCATGGCTATACTCATACTGACTCAAGTTTGTCAATTTCACCCAATATTTGAGTTTGAATTCTCAACATACATAACAACTCAAATAATTAATGGCTCGTTTAATTTTCTGAGTCGCTGTGAATTATCAGAAATGGCAATGTATTTAAATGATTGTCGTTTTGAATATTATTTGCATTTAGAAACATAAGTATAAGCATTGCCGTTCAGCGTAGTAATGCCGCTAGCATTCTTAGCAAGCTGTCTTCTGGTGGTGGGATCATATAAATTTTTGGAGATTGGTAAGTCATGTGATACTTTTTTTTGTTGTAGTTAGCGACTTTAATTTTTAATTTTAAATATTTGTGAATATTTCGCTGGTTTCTCAAGTTCTATTTATAAAACTTTTAGTTTACCGATATTTTATAATACAAATTAAAAAAAAATGTGAATGTAAGAAAAATATAAATCAGATGTTTTTCTAAATATGAAGAAAAGTCAGCCATGGCGCCGTTAAACAAACTATTTAACATTTTTTTTAACAAACTACTACCATGGAACAACGGCAAAAGCCTTATTTGGGACGCCACGTGCGTCAGCACTGTCGCTCCTAATCACCTGGGTCGTACTGTCCTTTCTCCCGCCGCAGCTGCTGAAGATGCAGCTGACAAGAAGCGCAGTAATTATGCGGCCTTAGGAATGCAGTATTTATTTGTGCTCTTTGCGGTGGAGACAAATGGCAGTTGGGGTTAAATAAAAATTTGCGTGGTCAAAAATAATTAAAAGGTTGATTGGATATAATGTCACAAAAGTGAAAATGGAAAGAAAAAAGAAACAGGCGCTTAAAGCAAAAAATATGCTAATTATAACTATAAAACTAAGAGTATTGATTTCAAAGTTAAGAATGTATTTGTTTAAACAAACACACACAAAAATGCCAATGTAGCATACATTTTCACAATCTGGCAGTTACCAGTAAATTTGTAGCCGCAAATTGTTGCGTCCTTCTAAAATACCTTCGGGCAAAAAGAAAACAAAAACATTTTACTAAGTTCTAAAATTAGTCTCCAGGTTGTGAAGAATAGGCAGTTTTCATTACAAATTCAGGACAAGTAAGCACTTAGGTGTTGTTGTCAAAATTTCGGCTTCAATGCTTAGATGTGACGAAGTTAAAGTTAGTTAAGTGTGACGATGTTTGGCAGTTTTTAACTTAAATTGCTGTTTTGTACGAGCCCCGGCTCATAATATTCTTAATTAATTTTTTTCACGCCGTTGTTTTAATCATTTCAAATGTTTACAACACAAATCACAAAAAAAAAACAATAGGTACATAATAATTACTGAATTCTAAATTATTAATTTTGAAAAAAAAAATTAAAGTACATGTTTGAATTTTTCTTATCTTGAAGTATAAAAATATGTTTAACATAAAACTGCAACATTTTTTGGGTAAAAAACAAATTGGATGTTGTATGAAATAATAATAAGACTTTTTATTTATAACTGATTAGACATACAAATTAATTCCTGTTTTCCCCCCTGAAAATATAGCAATGAACAAACAAATAAATAGATTCATGTCATCTTAAATATGTTGCAGGGTGACAAACAGAAAAAAAAATCCTTTCTGTCACTTTTTTAGTCATAGGGGCGCAAACAGGAATAAAAGTTCCTTTATGACCCAAATGACTAAAAAAGTGACAAATTAAGGAGACAGCTTAAGGCGACAAATAGCAATAAATCCACATTTTGATCTCAATATCTCCTGATAGTAAGTAAAGATGAGGTCAAAGACGAAGAACTAGCGTGTCGTTTGCGTGC
Source organism: Ligdia adustata (assembly GCA_947049295.1). Lineage (NCBI taxonomy): Eukaryota > Metazoa > Arthropoda > Insecta > Lepidoptera > Geometridae > Ligdia > Ligdia adustata. The sequence goes on along the minus strand of OX346236.1, from coordinate 8,843,818 downwards.
TATTTTAAATGTACAATAATAACAATTCAATCTCAATGCGCCTTAACTCTTGCAAAAATAATTAATTCAATTAAATCTTCTCAGAAACTTCTTCTGTAAGTATAATTTGTCTACTACGAGTAGCACCTGGCTTTATCCGAAGCCAAACAATCCTAACGACGTGACGTCACCGAGTCACGTGACAGTCGGGTGATTTATGGCGCGAGCGAAATGTGCGCGCTGAGCGAAGCGAGCGAGCGATGCACTGTTTGTACGGTGTGATTAATTGGGAGATTTTAGGGGAATCTTATACCTACGCAGAAAGCTTACAAATTGTATATTATATATAGCTTAGTCTACAAGTTGCTTGACTTTAACGGTATATAATATAACTGTAAATATATACTAGCTGTGCTCCGCGGTTTCACCCGCGTATCCCCATTTTACTATCAAAATAATCCAATTGAGAACTTTTTTTTTAAAGTCGGTTAAAAGATATCTTATGTTCTTTTACGGGGTCCAATCTACCGGTGTAGCAAATTTAATCCAGATCGGTTCAGTGGTGTACGTGAAAGCGAGACAGACAGACAAAGTTACTTTCGCATTAATAATATTTGTTAGGATTAGGATAGTAAAACTGCCACCAGCGGCTCTGCATATGACACATTGTGATATGTAAAGAAGTTTTTTTTATCCTACAGAGATAGGCATTCGACCACAAGTTCGCAGGACAACGGAAGTCAGCGATACTGTAGCCCTAGATGGAGCATGGCTAGTCAAGAATACAAGTAGGCATTAGTGAATAGAAGTATAAAACTTGAGCCTCCATAGGGGTAAAATTTCCTGAAATCCTTCCTTAGTCACTCTATAGTAAAGAATACACCCTCCACTTTAACTTTATGTCTTTAGGTTTAGCGGTTTAGGATCTGCGGTCAGTCAGAACTTACACTTATATGTATATAGATTTAGCCCGTATCTTGGCAAATAGACTTGCAATAAGTAGTAAATAAACATGAAGAGTACATGCACAAGTATAGGCAGGCACGTCCTAAGTCAAAATTAAAACCTACAATTATTACTGTGAATTCGAAGTAGTTTCACTAGTACCCTTAAGAGAATCACCGACCATTCACTGCTTTCTTGTTTCTGATAGAATATTTATTCCGGGGCCTACCTCTTTTCACCCCCTCAATTGTAAAGTAATTTTTTGTTACTGGTGTCAATTGCTTCACTATGGTGTGTTTTAGGCATATAATTTCTTTATTTATTAAAAGTTATTGAACTCTGCATAATAAAGGCTTTTAATAGGCATCGTATCAACGCAAAAATATTACTTTTTAGGAAGCTAGTAACTTGAAAGTGATGTAAAAGACAGAAAAAAAATAAAACTGTAAAGCTTAGAAAAAGTTAGTTAAAAGGTAGAAAAGAGCTATAACTTATTGTATGGACAAGTTGATGGTCTATAGCTGTCTTAAGGGTGCCTTAACAGTACTAATAGTGACAGTACCTCTAGTACCCTTGAAAATTCGAGAAAAAAACAATTAGCTGTTCCAAAAAATATTAACCATACATAAAAATATAAATATACACGAGTATAATAGCTACATATCTCCACAGTGTCAGAGGCACCCTATGAAAGATAAACATCACGTGTATTCTTAGCCGCACGTAGACATTAGTAAACTATATATATTCTATAATATAAAAATGAATCGCTGAATGTGTTCCTAAGCGCAAATCTTGAGAGCAGCTGAACCGATTTTGCTAATTCTTTTTTTTTTAATATTGCTTGAAGTACGAGAATAGTTCTTAAAGATAGAAAAGTTAAAAAAAAACGCCTGTAACTGTCTGGAAAAAAAAAACACTTTCCTATATTCCTATACAATACTTAAAAGTCAATTTGAATTTTAATACCATACCATAAAGTTTAAATAATAGCGGAGAGGTTTCGTTAAGGCAAAACAATTGAGTGACGTTAGTATCGTATAAATATTAATGTCAATATTTATACGATGGTAACATTACTCTTAGAGAATCGACTGTTAGGCGGTACGAAGTTCACTGAGTCAGCTAGTAATACAATAAAAATAAGAAATGATATTACATGTCTAACCTTAATATCACATTGTACTTAGTACATACATATATACATAGTAATAACCATAGTAACTATCCATATCAAAGAATGTGTCAATCTTATAAGAAAAATGCATTGATATATATCCAGAACTTGGTATATTTCATTAAAACTTATATACCATTAAAAGTCACTTCTCAAGTGAGTTGTATTAATTGTTGATTAATTTGACGTTGTGTTCCACATTAATTATGATGTTATAATAATACTTATAAAAGTTGACTTCGCAAATTTACCACGTTGTCTTATATTTTCTTCTATTATGTAAGTTTTAATTTGTTTATTGTTATTGTACCAAAGTAATAGAATTAAAAATAAAATAAATAAAAACAAAAACCCTTTCTAAACATCACCAATAAAGCAAGCAAATAAACACATAAAGTTAACCCATCGCGTGTCTTACAAGCTGAAAGTGTTCGTGTCGACTCGCCCATAACACCTCAACACCATAATCCCCACAATTATGGCAATTAAAGTATGAATCCCGTCTCATTTCACTAAGTAGTGGGCCGTTTACATCTACTAATAGCGCATTTAATATAAACAAATGAAAGCTATGCTCCAGATGCACGGATTAGGAAGTCAGATGGACAAGTCAAAAAATAATTATAAAAATGTAAGGTCAAAAATAAATTGGTACTCGAGCTATAGTTGTGCCAGACTGCACGTATTTTTACAGTCTATAATTGTAAATGGATGGGCAGGTAAGACACATCGTAACTATAAAGGTTCTTCGTTGTACTTTTTTAAATAATTTGACCCCAACTCGCCCGATGTTAAGCGACGTTGTAGTCTAGGATTGTAGTCCTACAGAATCTTAAAGAAGATTCGTACGCGTGTTATCCAACTATGATTAATTTTATATCGGGGATAAAGCAATAATCAAATACAAGAGAGCATCTTCATAGATGCTCTCTTTTAAGTACTTGTTTTGACCAAGAAACCAACCCGGAACTGCTGACTTACCACCGTAAACTTTTCTATCTGACTGTGTAGACTAATGGAGCAATCTGAAAAAGAACACATTTAATGACATGTCAAAATCTAATAATATAATTAATTGATAGTTGGTTAAATTTATAAAAATATAGTTGCTGAATATAATGATATTACCGATAATTCATTCTTACACTTTTTTTTTCTGTGACCAAAAATAACTTGACTATACCGATAAAACTACAATCTACAAAGTATCTCCAAGATTGAATGCTTCATCTTCGGCTTTGTTATCGTCGCTACTGTCGATATAATTCGATCGCTGTCATTTTAAATATTACTTCACTAAAAACAACAATGTTGCCCATCTCTCTTTCTCTAATCTTTAGCATGACGAGGCAAGGTAGGCCTACATTACGCGAAATTACGGAAATTACAAAGATTACCTCCGTAATTACCTAAAATGTCTGAGCTTAAGTAATCTTTGTACGCGGGAATGTAACGAAGGTGGATACTGTGCCGTCTCCATTTTAATATTTCAGTTTTGTCCCTGATATTTCGTCTTTCTGCCGTGGTCCGGATTTTAAAGAGATGGCAGAAGTAAGAGGGGGATTAAGTCAGTTTTAGTGTTTGTTTAATGTGCTCTACTGTGGATGTTATTCTTATCTCATCGTGAAATTCGAGACACTGAGCTTTGCTTAAGCGGAATTCTCGGATTTTCCCAATGACTTCAAAAATAGAAAAAAACTGAACTGGTCAACTTAATGCAATTAGGCAATCTAGTTGAGCAATGAATATGATTTTTTTTATTCTTAAAATTACTTTCCATGTCCTTGCATATACAATTTATCAAATGCGGTTCAGTAGTTTTCTTAAATCAATATAACTGACACATTAGTAAGCGCGCCGCCGAATCTAAGTCATTTGTTGCTTTGTATAGAATATGCCTACAAAAAAAAACTATTACATAATAATATTAAACAATATCTAAACTTATTTCGGTAAGATTATCTTAAACACATATATTCAGGTTAGTAACGTAAGATAAGTTCAAACTTTCAAACGTTTGCATCACAAAAATAAATACCTGGGCCCTTATTATCTAACGAACAACGAGATTTCTTACTGAAAACGCGTGACGTATTTAAAGTTATGCTGACGATACACGTTATTCTGATGATGCAAAACATCGACGAGAATATTTTTTTTGTTCTCTACCCCATATCAATGAAACAAAACGAGCGCGTTCCGTGTTTGACACTGGCTTAGTGAATACCATTTCACGAGAATTTTACGCGCTTTAATCAACGCAACTAAGTTGTTATAAACTCGAAAATTTGTAATAATGGATTTATGGATGTTTGTTTGTTACTCCGTCACGCAAAAATTGCTGTTTCGATTTGAATGAAATTTAGTACGGATATAGCTTAGACCCTGGATTAATAAATAGGTTTTTATCCTGTATTAACGAGGGTAACACCGCGGGGCGCAGCTAGAACTGAATTTAGCCTTAGTCTGCCTCTCTTTATCAAACGAAAGAAACCCCAAGACACCATTATCAGAACCTGTCCGAAACATAAACAGTCGTGACACGAGGGGCGCTGTACAACAGACAGAAGGCTAACAAAACTAACTATCGAAGTTCACACTTCTGCCGCGTCTGCTTACTTACCGGACAGTGAGTAGAGTAAATATGATAGAAAAAAAGATAAATATAGTAAAGATTAACTTTGACTAAACTTTAGCGAAACCAGCGCTAAGTTTTCTTACAAAAGACTTTCCTAAATTTTGCCCTTGGATTTTAAGCTGTGTTATACACATTACAAACATTATATCGGACAATTTCTAACTGATTTTGATTAGAATTTTCCAAACTGACACAGCCGTCTTTTGATTTGGTAGAATTAAGAACTTTTTAAGCTCATTTATCGCCAAGCACTTAGCAGTGTGTTCCGGCAGCTTGAGAGCCAGTGTATTCCAGACTAGGCATGCTTCATCTAGGGCTACAGTTTCACTGACTTTAGTGATCGTGCAAACTTGTAGTCAAATGCCTTGCTGTTAGGATAAAAAAAAAAATGGTTTGTTTATGGTAGAAAAAAATTACGAACAAACAAATTAATTAATTAAATTTTGAATGTATAATACACATACGTTGTTTTCACAATTAAAAAACCGGTACTTAAGTATATAAGTAAACCCAATCTAAACCAAAAATGTTTTAAAGTCTTTAGTTTCCTTAAATGATTTGTATAAATAGCGTTCAGCTACATTAAGCGATAATCCATAATTTTGAAATAAACAAATAAATCATAATTTTGGAATGTGAAACCAAAACAAGCTAAAACAACACTCAATTTAACGTGAAATCGTCTGTTTAGCAAAACGAATCGTTTTTGACGCAGACATAGTGTATAGACGATTCAAAGAGGCGTTGTTTAAAAAACCGAGTCTAAATTACAATACAATACTAATAATAAATTTAAATAATATTAAGTTTTTTTTAACAATGAAAGTGTAGAATTAATAGTAAAAAAAAAATTATAAGTATAGTATTTTTGTTTTTTGATATATTTATAGATTTTTTTTGTTTCGAATGGTTCTTAACTCGCCAGATCTTGTTATCTTTGTTTCTCAATTACTGAGCGAAGCTTGGCCTGATTTAATGAATATTAGGTATTTTGTTTTGGGTAGGTGCCATATTACAATATACATACATTTCATCAAAATCAGTCCACTAGATTTTCAGTTGTAAAACTGAAAATATAGTATCAGCGCCGGCAGATTTGAAGTTGGATGTCACTTTTTACTAGTAAAGTTTTCATATAATCCCCTACACTAAATGAAAACATTTAATTCTCTAATTTGTAGCTATCTTTTACCGTTTTTTATGAAGCACAGGTAAGAACGCTCCTGATCCATTCAAACAAGAAATAAATAAAATAAGTTTAGTAATACTAATACTATTATTAAATAATAAAATAATAATATTTCACTATTACTTTTAAATACTATTAAATAATAATCACAATTCATTCAGCAATTACAAACTTACTTCTTCCAATCACTAAATCAGCGGTCCACCACAGAACGTTAAATAGTTCCCCGCACATTTATAAAACGGACTTGTTTATTTTCGCGGGTAATTAGCCGACGCTGATTCGGATTGATCGAGTTAGTGGCGCGAGTAACCGGGCGAGCGGCTGGGCTGAGCGGCTAGGGCGAGCGACTGGATCGACCCCGGTGGGGAGGAAGATAAATCGGTGGGTCCGCCGTGACGAGTCGAGTGAATTAGATAAGTGTAGTGTTATAGGAATGTGTCGTGGTTTTTCATTTGTGTTTTAGTAGTGTGCGGTTTATTTATTGTTTCTTGAACTTCCTAAAAGAGATACTCAATTAAACTGTATTTTTTTATGTTTGATAACTAAGCTGAGTGGAGAGATTTGAAAAAAAAAATTGTATAGTAAAAATTTGCCTGTATATATATATTATACCTTCCGTGTGTTCTCGTTTTATTTTTCAAAACCATACATTAGTTGTAGCAGCCATTTTGGAATTAAAATTATCATAGTGTTCTACTAGTAAAGCACTTTCATTTGTAACCAATCGAGGGAGTTGAATTTGTATTCCGCCATTTTGTGGCGGCAGACATCTGGGACCAATTAATTGTAATCAAACATAGCTATAAGTATTCCTAAAAAATACACCTTTCAAATATAAAAATAATATCAAAATCTTTCAATCCGTTTGGGAACAACGATGTTGCAGACAGACGCGTCAAACTTATGAACACCCCGTCGTTTTTGCGTTGGGTGTTAAAGATAAAACAGATCCTTATTGTTTAAAAAAGTATTATTTCTTAAATGAGGATAAACATTTTTTAAATATTTGCAAAAAAAAATTTTTTTAAATTTGCAAAAAAAATTTCTAACTATATTTATGAACTTTCTTTAAATTTCTACATACCGCGTTGTCTTAAAATAGACGCGTCATTAATTCCGCGAGCGCGGCCCAGCGCACTAGCGCTTGCCAATCATCCGGTCAAGCTGTCCGAGGTCGCGTTCGACCAGCAGCTCAGTCCTTTCTAAAAAAAAAAAAAAAAAAAATCCGCGAGCGATTATTAATGGAACTGCCACTGGAAATATACGTGTTTATCACGCGGCTATTTGTTCCAAGGAAAATATTGTTGTTACACATAACGTTCGCTTCACTAGTAAAGCCGTTCGATTTGATTCATGTTGTGATTTCAATTATAAAATATTAACATCGTTATTTTTTTTAATAAGATATATGTAAATACCAATATGTATGGAAATAGTTTGATTTTTTCTTAACTCCGTTGCTTGCATAGTAAAACTTTAGTTTATTGACGAGCTCACTATCCCCATGTTAGATAAATGCATCCCAAATTGACAACTATTATATGTATATATATATAAATTAAAAGTCTGTCAGACAAACAGTTGCAATTAATTTTTTATACCAAACTATTAATTTCCAGACACAATTTTCGATTTATACGCAAATATTTGATATAATAATCAGGTGCGGTTACTTTGTAAAGCGCCGTATTATGAAACATAATATTGGTGTTATAAATTTACGTTATGAGAATATGAATCATAATTTAAATTTGTAATAAATAATTCTGCTAACAATTGACTTTTCGAGTACAATATTTGAGACCTACATTTAGTTAGTTAAACGGTGAAGGAAAACATGGTGAGGAAATCAGGTTGTCAGACAAGGTTCATGAATAAAATCGCTTGCAGATCGATTGGGAAACACATATTACATGATTACAGACAGCATATCATATATTTTTTTTTAATTTTTTTTTTTTTTTGTTGTCATAGCGGCATCACTTATTTTTTTATAAATATATTATTTCGTATAATATAAATATTGAAATAGAAATACAACTTACATAAATAGGTAAGCATGTTAACTAAATTACCCGTTCTGACTCAGTCCTGGAGCAAAGGTGCCCATAACACTGGCGGCATTACCGCGCTGTATGGCTATGGCCAACCTTTGAACCAAGAAAGAGCCAGAACGGGAGTCACCACCTCTTTCTCTGATTCTACGGCCTATATCTTGTACCAACTGCTTAGCCTCAGCACCCCAACTGCCCAAGGTCTCAACCGCAATAGGCACAAAGTGGTACTGTTCTTTCATGACCGCATATTTCATATGTTTTTTAGCTGCAGCGTCTTCTGCGGCAGCCGCTGGTGAAAGTGTTGAGCGGCCCAGATGGCTAAGAGCCACAGTATTGACGCATGTTGCGTCCCAGACGAGGCACTTGCCATTTTTCCATGGGACCAACGTTAGCCCGTCCGGCCTTTTGCCATCGGACCTGATTAAACCTGGCGGCTCCAACATGCAGGGTACATTGGCTTTTTTTTAATTATTTTAAACATAAAAGTGTGATAATACTTAAGCGTGTTAGTATTCCCATCAAAGTGAACCCATTGCAGAACATAATTTTGCAAAATTCGTGATAAAATTATTGCATTCTCCATACAACTTGGCCGATCACTTGACCAATTTTTTAATGACAAACCTAAAGTTTTTTTTCTGAATTTTCCAAATGTTCTTCTTGTACGGGTTCACCTTCATTGGTAGAATAACTCCCTTAATTATTGTCACAGCTTTCTCTTAAACCTTCCGATAGAATTATCTTGTAATCAGACCCAAATAACACTCAATTCTAAAAACACTCCGTGATCACCCATATTAATCATCTAACGTTGCTTAACTGTGACGATCGATTGGGAACGCAAGCACAATAATTAAAAGTAGTTAAATAAGTCACAAGAACATCTCTCTACTTGTTTGCAACTCGAAAAATAAGCAAAAGAAATCCTTCCACAATTCCTAAGAAACCACACCAAAAGTAAAACTCGTAAAATTATACCTGCAAACTAAAGCACGCGAAACAGCCCGGCCCGGCGGTTGTAAAAAAAACTTCACCTACAGTATAAATTCAGTGGAAAATCTAAGTTTTAAAACCGACACTAACTAAGTAGGTATGTTAAAACCACTCCCATGTTTATATATAATTAAGCTTATTCATTAAAGGAAAGAAAACCCTGCGCGAGCTGTCAGGGTGTTTAGTAAAGGAAGTCTTGCTGTGTGGGTTATGTGTGTATGTGTGAGTGGGGCTATGAAATTAGGGAGATATATTATAAAATAATTTTATCTTCATTTTGACAGCGTTGAGGCGGTGAACTGCGAAACGAAACCAAGTTTGCCTTACTCTGGCTTTTTGCCTTTCCATGCTTAAGTCTAGCCGATAGATATGTACAACCGAAAAGAACCTTTGTGCGCTGGGTGCACGCTATTGTAAATGACTGCACCCTTAAAAGAAATATTCTAACCTTACCTGGCTATGTCAATAAAATAATAAGATATCTTTTTTGTTTTAGTGGACAATGTGATTAAGAAAATAAATTGTACTATTTCCATATAATTATTCTCAAATTTTTCTTAATATTAGGCGAACTCTGGTTATTATGAATGAAGAGTCTAAACGTAACTTCAAAATACTTCCATGCAATCATGTGCGTTATGTTTTTATGACTACCGCAGGGGCCTATGTTATTAGCATATTTATTCGAGAGCTGGCAGTTTCGGGTTCAATTATTCCAAAGATGATGTCTTTAAGCATAATCATTGCCATTTAGAGTGGTAATGCGGCCAGCTAACTGTGCACGCTGCGCTCTGGTGGTAGGTTGAAGTTTTAGAATTATCCGTAGATCTTAAATGGTATATATGTTATATTCCTGCTATTTTTTCGTTGTTGCAGTTAGTCATTTTATTTATTTAATATAGAAGATGTTAAAACAATGATGAGATCTGAAGATAATGTCTGATATCGAGTCTAAGATCATTGTGCACGTGTATGTTCAATATCAAAATGAAGCAACGATGTAATAAATTATTAAAAGTTTTAAACTCAAGAATTGGATTGAGTTTAATTGAACATTACCGCATTCTATGGCTCCACACGCACACACGCCCGTTCAGAGGAATGCAATAAGAGCGGGCCGGTCGGAATGGTCGGAAAAACTGTACGTAGCGTATATATATATCTACGGTTAATATACCGACTACGGGATGTAATATTCACACTGAACCAACGTTTTTACACTTTTAAGGTTTCTGAGAAACTTGTGACGTATATTTTCAGTTCAAAACGTTCAATGTACTATTTGCATAACAAGATTCTTAGCGCGTGGAAGGAAGAAAAAGGATGATTTCTGCCACTGTAACGGCGAATTTATACAAAAAATATAATTTGATAAAAATGATTTGACTAGTATGGAGGTAAAACATTGGAAAACCCTTTTTTTGGACTGTAAACTTTTTACATCGCGGAAGCAATAATTTAAATATTTTATTTGTACCTATATAAATCTTAAAAAAAAATTACAATATTAAGCGTTGACGGCCATATATATATAACAACCGGTGGCCGTGCAAACAATGCATCTTCTATTCGTATCCCTGCCCCCCGCCCCCGGGGGGCATATCTCACGAATCGAAAATCTCTGGAGCAAAAAATTTATATATATTTGAACCCATACTCCAATTATTGCCAAGATCGGTCGCAAACTTTTTTTAGATAATAAAATGGGTCACAAATAACTTATACAATTTCAAACAGATATGTATTACGCACACCTTCAATGAATTATAACAAATACACTGATAAGTTCATTTCGAAAATAGTTTACAAGTACCCCACAAACAGACCCCTACAAGTACCCTACATCAATAATTAAATTTGTTATTTCGCATTTTAAAAGTTAAATAAACCAAAAAGCATACTTTACGCAAAACGTGTGCCCAAACCGCAGCCTTTGAACACCCTTACCCGAGCTCAAAATCTCGACCCGAAAATATTGAAAAGACAATTAAATTAAATACCGTCCAAGAAGGCGTCCGTCCGTCCTATATACGTCAGATGTTAATAAATTCACAAAAAGGTTCCGCGCTTCTGAATTATGACGCCAGGGGTCACAAACGGTTCGTGCTACTCGTTTATTTAGAAATATACTTTTTGTCTGTTCATATATAAAGTAGAGCAGTTCTGGGACTGACAGACAAACAAATAGAAGGGTTTCTTATTATGTTTATGGGGTTTAATAAATTAACTGTGACATTTGCATTTTTTTCTTAGTGCTTTTGTAAAGCAAAGTATATGTTTTGTGCACAAAAAGGGACCTAATACCGAAAATTCAATATATATCCAAGGTACAATTATATGAGCACCAAAGTCGTGTAATCTATTTTAATCTGTAACAAGTTATATTGAAAATTAGATAACCTCGCCATCTTGGCTAGGTTTTAATCAATTTTAGCTAAGAACACTCCCGACAATACAGCTTTCACCAATGAAAATCTAAATCGGTCCATCTGTTAGGAAGCTACGATGCTACGAGTGCAGACAGACACACGCACACGAATACTTGACGTATTTGTCAACAAAAAAAAAACAAAAAAGTTGACAATGTCTTTTTCACCAATTCTGCAGCGCATGCAATGAAATACATTTTATAACATTTTTTTTTACACCTTGGGTTGATTTAAGTATTGATTACTATTAATCTCATTTTTAATCTAGTAGTAAAAGTAGCGTACGTTACTCAGTGATAATGTAGTTTTCTAACGGCAAAAGAATTGATGAAATCGGTGCCAGAGTTTTTAAGATTTTTTGTTACATACAAAGATTTAAATCTCTCATCTTTATAAAATTAATAATTCATCCAAGTTTCATCGAAATTGTTTTTTGGAAACTGCACCTTGGTCAACACTAAAAACACATGATATTTTTTGGTGGAAGGGCGTTTCCTATCGCTCGCTTGGCCAGCTACCACCCTTAAGTTGTAAAATCTGTCACTGAGCACGGTGTGTTCCAGCAGCCTTCCTTGTGAGCCAGTGTAATTCCGGAGTAGGCATGCTCCTTCTAAGGCTAACAGTATCGCTGACTTCCATGGTCGTGCGAACTTGTGCTCAAATATAACATAAAAAATACAAATGATATATTTTTTTCGCATTCTTGTGTTAAACACTTCTGAGAGCTACTACTAGAGAACTAGTTCATAAATATTTTTGCAACATATTGAGTATAGAACTTTCTTTATGTTGCTCGCAGTTTTCTCGATTTATCGTTTGTAAAATTTTATACATGACGACAGTTAAGGGCTGACGTTTTCTGTATTAGGGTTAAATAAACCAAATGCGGGTGAAAAATGACCCGTCCGAAATGTGATTCGGGAGAATTGATGTTGCCAGTTACAGCTTTTACCTACATTGTTGGGAAATTCATCAACGTTATTGGCTTTTTATGTTGCCAGTGATGAGCTAGGATTTTTTTATGGCACAGAGAAATTGGTTTTTTCTTTCTAGATGTTATTAATGGTAATAATTTAAGAATGATTGTATTATGATGGATTATAGCGTGTTTTTGTACTATGAAAATCTATAACGGGTTATTAGTTAAGATAATGCATAAACAAATAGAGTGAATGATGATCAAATTTACCATGGGGCAAACCCGGAGTTCGAAAAACAACAACAAGTTTTTTATAGAAGAAGTTAATCGGCTGTCAACGAAACGGACTGCTTAGTTGTTGCTTTCTAGATTTCCGGTTAGATCCTGTATTAAAAGTTGATCATAATGAATAAAAGCTTAGCTCACATCTAATCGAAAACCATGTAGCCTTACCTATTTTCATGACTTTTGTCTTTTCTTGAAATATATCCTCATTTATGGTAAAGGATTTGTTTCATTTTCGGCCAAAACGGTGTACATCTACCTAAAAATGCCTAAAGATGTGGATATATTAAATATTATTGAGTCCAAAATATCTAATTTCTGTGAATTATAGAGGAATTATGGCATCCCTGGAAGTGTTTCATACCCTAGACTGACTCCAATTGTCACATTAGTCACAAATGTCAAAATCGACACATCAAAAACCGCGTAAATCATCTAGTTGCGTAAATAAGGTAAAAATATTTTGATCAAGATCAGAATCAGATCAGAATCTGACCTAATCATAAATTAATTTTGTACACGGCGATAAGTTTTTACGTTGTTTTTAATTTGGTTGATAGATTAAAGATAGATAATCCCTAACGTATTTGTGGTATTATGTTTACTGTCCTGGCCGGAGATCCATACACAATTGAAACATTCCTTTTTATATGAGACCGCACAAAAACTGGACCTCCTTTCATACAAAGAAAAATATTTTTCCAAAGCACAATCGTCTGTCAAAATCCGCTATCACAAACAAAAACATAGAATTCAGTTTCCTCCTGACAGACAACATCCTCTATTATTGAAGTCGCTTATAAATATAAAAACGGAAGCGAACAAAACGTCGACATGTAGGTGTCATAAATTTCAGTAATACCTACAGCCTCTGAGAGGTTATTACTCAGCCGTCTCAACTCGCGGCTCAAACGTTTGCCTAATTGCCAAAACGTGCCTATTCTCAAGCACCTACTGCACCCATACACTTCTGTACATTAATATAGTCTTTGAGATGTTACACCGTAATAAATGTTATAAGGAAATTCTGAATTTCAATCATATTTTATTAATTATTGATATTTATATTGCATTTGCCGTTTTAGCAACTTGAGTTTTACATACATGTATGCAAGGTCGAATATGTTAGTAAAGTGGCTTAAAATCATGTTTTACCCTAGAGCGTACAAATATGTTGAGTGAGGCAAACCATTAAATTAGATTATCTAATCGGTTAAAGTGAATTGGGCTTACTAATTACAATTATAAAATATTATAAATATCAATTAAATTAAAACAGCAAATAATAATTACTCCTATCACAATTATAGGGCTTAACGAAGAACAAAAAATTAATAATTTTTCAATTAGTTTCTAGGCGTCTTTAAATAAAAATGGAGTAAAATATATTTAAAAAATACATTAGATTTAATTATCTCTATTTTTGTACCTACAGTCGGTGCCTACATGTAGCCGTCATAAATTTGAGTAATACTTACAGCCTCTGTGAGGTTATTACGCAGATACCTCGCGCGGCTCATACGTTAGTCTAATTACCAAAACGTGCATATTCACAAGCACCTACTGTACTCACTCCTCTGTACATTAATCTAGTCTTTGATATGTTACACTGAAATGATTCTTTTTTTTAAATTTGTTAATTGGGAAAGTTAAAGCTATTGTGGTCATACCGCCTTGTATAAAGCGGTAGATATTTTATTTCAAGAGAGTTTTCTATGGAGATTTTTCGCAAACAAAAAAACCACGTTATTCCGTTTTTGTTTATTTTGCCGTCACATATACACATGAACAAGACATTAATGATTAATAATCCACATTTGATTCCCATCAATAATTAAAGAATTTCAGAAATTAAAGAAACATTTCAATAGTTTTGCAATAAATATACAGACAAAGACGCCATTTTTTCAGCAAAAGTTGAATAAACATCCACAGTACTGAGATTCGAAAAGTAATTTAGTCGTTTATGTAGATTTTACTTTAATATACGCTTAAAGTTTCTTTTACAATGAGTCCAACATTTTTTTGCATATAGTGCCTATCATATTGACTAAAGAATTGTTTAAGTGGTAATTTTTTTTTTTAATATTATTGAAAGAACGTGCAAAGTGTATCTACGTCAGAACCATTTCTTGACAGTTTGTCTAGATATTGGTACTCGTGTGACACAATCTATATTTCTGATGAAACTTAGTATGCAAATGTTACGAATTTATAGTCGTTGAATTTAATTGAAGCCGGGTAAAAGTTAGTGCCTAATTTTACGAAACCTCAATTGTATTGGACCACCTTTACTTTTACGATGATTTTAAGAACAATTATTTCAAAATGTACGAACGAATTGATAACGTACGTATCATTCCATTGCATTCCATAAAATGAAGTATAAAGAAGTTTTAATCCTTAAACCTCTTTTGGTTAAAAAATTAAAAAAATCCTTTCGTAGTACACCCCTACACTCTATAACGGATAACGTACGTATCCTTCCAATTCGTTCCACTGCTGGGCATGGGTCTCCTCTATGAAGGGGTGTAGACCATAGTACATCACGCTGACCAAATTGTGGGTTGGAGATTTCACCTATCTTCTATAATAAATACATATACAATATAAATCTTCCAAATTTCATGTCTCTAGGTTTAGCGTTTTAAATATCAGTCACACAGTCAGGACTTACTTATTCTTTTATATATCTTACAAATATTGTAATCGCGAAAGTTTGTAAGATTATATGGATGTTTGGATGTATGGATGTACACTTGGCTACGAGTATCTTTCACGCAAGAACTGGTGAACCGATTTGGTTGAAATTTAGTACCGAGATAGCATAGACCCTGGATTAACACATTGGATAGTATTTATTCTGTTTTAACGCGGGCAACACCACAGGGCGTAGCTAGTATAGATATACATTTGAGTTAGCAACAGTCACGTAAGCGCGGCCAAGTAATTTCATTACATCATGGTTGTTCCCAGAAACTTTCAGTATTTCTCAGATCGACCAAGCTTCTGCACACTGATTGGACGGTCTTATATTTGATTCTCGTAATCAGTTGGATAAAGTTTTCTTTATTTTAGTTATGATAAACGTGGTAGCGTTTACTTTAATAAACCTTTTTGGGATGAATTTTTAACCATTCTGTGGGCAGAGACGTTGTTGTATTATGTAGATCTTTAATACGTGATATCTTTTAGGTGTCTTTTGACGCGGGTTTGATTCGTTTTAGTTCAACAAGTTTTAGTTAACAAAAGTGTCAACCAAATTTTGTTTGCTAAGGGTCTTTAAAAATGTTTAATTATTTTGTTTTAAAAATCTAACTACTGCACTGATTTTGATAAAAAATATATGTGATCATTGTGATCTATAACTACTGCCCTTTCAAACAAAAGATAATGTTTAAATCGTTTCTGGTACGTCTGATGAATTGGTAAACATACATAAATAAAGAGTTGAAATAAGTAAAAGAAAACTTCTTACTTGTCTAAATTCAGTTGAAAATACTTTAGTAAATATTATATACTACACCCTTTCATAGGGAAGATCCGTGCCCAGCTGTGGGATGCTGAGTTAATACGTGTACTATGCCAACTGTCTGTCTGTCAACTGTCAACTGTCCGTGGAGCCGGATGAACTTCCCAAACTCAGTGTTTCTGACACAAAGTCTGTTAAAAATCAATTGTTACTCTCCACAGTTGAATCATTTCATTCAAAACACGTACAAGTTTCATTTACGCGGGTACAAACAAACTTCGATAACAATGTTCCGAAGTATCCGTTTACTTCACTCGGGGAGTATTTTTACCAAATTGGCCACCAAGTTTTTTGTTGGGAGATTTTCACTTCTTTATACTCTTTTTTTTGTTGTAAAAATGTTAGAAATGTGTAATGAACTGTTAGAATTCAGTGAATTGACGCGTATTTTGTTGGTTTTGTTTTTTTAATATATTAATATATAGTCAATATATCCCTTCGACTTTAAAACCGATTGGTTTAATGCGTGACGGCGGTAAAAGGCACGTAGGAATAATGACACTCATTCCTTGGAAGTTGGGACGGCCTCTAGTTTGGGATGCAACTTGCGTAGATACCCATCTCATCGTCGCATCTCTCCGAAACATCTGTACAGGCTGGTCTGCTGCCGCCATAAAAGCAGAATTTATAAATCGGCGCAAATATGAAAACCTTGACAGAGGTTTCATATTTGTGGCTTTTGCAGTAGAAACTTAGAGGACATGGGGACCGAGCGCTTTAAAATTATATTTAGTAATATCAAAACGTCTAGTGGAAGCGACATGTGACCAAAATGCTGACTCTTATTAAGAGAAAGCAAAAATGCTGGCTGCATTCTTGGAACTATCCCGCCTACTGTGGGTTTTATTAGACTAAATTTTATAACTGTGAATGTTTTTTTTTCCTTTGCTCTTGTGTTTTAATGAAATATATAGTAAAAACTACAACTATTATATAACTATTGTCTAGTACAGACAAGTAAAAGAAGGTTTTTTGTAGTTTTTATAAATATAATTATTGATTCAGTAAAAAGACTCCATTTTCGATTAGGTGACAGAAAGAAGTATAAGAATGAATGAAACTATTAAATGAATGAATGGATGAATGACGGCCCGAACAACTATTTACTCTTATTTATGCGTTTGCTAACTGGGTTACCGTTGCTTTAATACGTCGGAACTTTTTATTTAGTTAGATTTGACAGGCCCAAAATTATTAACATGTTAAGCTAAACTTTGGAACTAAATCACCAATAACGGTGTAAAAGCCTCCCAAATCATAATAAACAAAGCCTCTATACTACGCGAGTACATAAATTCAACGTAACATCCAAATGTGTATGATGTATTATGGCTATTTATTAATTAGGTAGGGCCGTGTTATGCCCGAAATGGTGCAATTTACCCCTAGTCACCCATAGCGAAGGCTTTCGGCGTGAAAATTATTAGTTTTGGGTACGTAAATGGGTAGGAAATTAAAGTAGATGAAACATAAACATGGTGGGAAATGAAACAGTTAAGTTTTTTAGGCATTTGTAACATACTAATAGCGAAAACGTATAAGGAAACAACTTTAAAAATCGGCCAAGTGCGATTCGAACTTTAAAACATTAGTTGTAAAGGTTTCTACCGGTTATCGTTGTTAATAACTTGCAAAACTGAAATCTCTGATCTCGATTGTTATATAGGAGCCCTCCTTAAATTATTATTTTATTTTATTATTTTAATTATTTTTATGAAATAAGTTTCAATATATATTTTTAAATAAATATTAGTTTTTTACTGTCATTACAAAATAATTATCTTTTATTTAAGTGCGCGAAAGGTGTGGCAAGGTCAGTGTGATCTAGATGGGTGACATTTGCACAGGACTGGATAAGATGGCGCGCGCAAGAGGAGACCTATACTCAGCAATGGGTAGGTATAGTTTGATGATGTTGATGATTTAAAAATAAGCGACTAAGTATTCTGTGAATATTTTAATCGAGGAATACACATTTGTTTTTTTTCTGTGTTTGTTATTATAGCGGCAACACCAATATATTATCTATGTTTTCCAGACTAGGCACGCTCTATCTAGGGCTATAGTATCGCTGACTTCCATGGTCGTGCGAACTTGTGGTCAAATGCCTAGCTATGCAGGATATAAAAACTGTATAAATTTTAATTGTCTAGTTATTCATTCATGAGATTACAGCCTGGTGACAAATAGACGGATGGACGAACATTGAATTCTTAGTAATAGGTTTTTTTTACTCTTGGGGTAAATTGTTACAATTATTTTGAAAAATAATAATGAGAATCTACTAATAAAAGTACCTAATACATCTATAACCTAAACAAATTTTTAAATCAGTCTGGTCGTTTTTGCGTAAAAAAATCTAGCAAATTGCCTTCCCTTTTTAATTCTGTGTAGCTATTCATGTTATCCTTAAAACTCTAAAATACACCTAGTTCTAAAATCGTGTAAAAAGATGTGTCACATCAAAATAATAACCTTTTCCATGCGGACCTAATACGGCTGATCTAAAGACATAATGTGATTCAAATATTGCTTTGATAAAAGTCGCTCAAATGTACCAATTTTGTTCAAAGTGGCTTTTGTACCTTTTATAAACTTGATAAAAGGTACAAAAGACCCTGAAACCGTATCCAGTTGGACGGTACTAAATTAGCCCTGTCGCACATGAATACTAGAGGTTGACTGCAGTTAGGGAGCGCGTATACTGAAACGCGTCAACATTTTTTTTATAAAATATAAGACTCGATGCATAGAATGACGTTACAACAATATTAACGATTAGGTTATAATAGATTAGTCTACAGAAATGCGACACAAAGTTATAGGAATACTTATCAATTTTTGTCAGAAAAAAAGGCCAAAAACAATCAATTCCGATATTATTTAAGTTTAAGTTCTTTATTTCTCAAACAAAATACATTATTCCTTTTA
The DNA here is from genome assembly GCA_947049295.1 of Ligdia adustata. Classification (NCBI taxonomy): domain Eukaryota; kingdom Metazoa; phylum Arthropoda; class Insecta; order Lepidoptera; family Geometridae; genus Ligdia; species Ligdia adustata. The sequence continues at coordinate 8,824,741 of OX346236.1, read as the reverse complement.
AAGAGAAAAACAAAAATAAACTAAGTATAGTTGTACATTAAGCAATACGGGACGGACAAAAGCATTTTATATAAATTTACATTTAGTTACACATAGAATACCACATACTAACACACAATTTAAACACTTAATTTTACAATATTATTTATCAATTTCATTATTCTTTTAAACAAAAAACCCAATTAAATAAACTCTTTTTAGCAACTGTATATTTTTTGAAGTGTTAACACAGTAAATGTTAATATAGCTTTGCCGAAGACTCGACATCAAAAAATTCCCAGATTTGCACTAAATGTTTCAGATTTTTACCGAGCAAGATAAGAGACTGAAGCAAAATCTAGTAATTTTTTTACCACTGTCTATATATATATATATATATATATATATATACATAAAAATCTGAAACTGCGTAAAACTTACCTAACAAGGGTCATCTAATTTAATATTAATCTTAAAGAAACTTGTTAGGTAAGTTTTACGCAGTTTCAGATTTTTATGTGGCCTTATTACCCTCTTATAAAAGAGTGGTTTGGTACAGTAACATTCAGTAACTGATTTCAATCCGTATTAGTATATTCATGTGCTTATTATGTCGACTATTAGCTTAATCTTATTATGCCAACCAGTCATCAGTGGCTACTTTAAGTGGCGTCGTTATTAAATTCAGTCTAGTTATTTACCCACTATTGGCATCGTCAAATGTTTGCCATTATTATTCCTCTATAAATAAAAAAATAAATAAATAAATAAATAAAATAATATCTCTGTATACGTTCACCCTTATATTCATCAAAATCTGAAATTGGTATTTAATTCATTCCCTATTTTTCGTATCGTTGACATCAAAGGACAAATATTTTGTACATAAACTTATGCTGTTCATACGAGTGCTACCGTCAAAATCCGTCGGTTGTCGAGTGATCAAAAAGAAACCCTTCTTTTGTTTTCTATTTGACCCTAAACCCTTTTTCCGGTGGATCGAAAAATGGTTGGAAAGTAACGCTTTGGGGTCTATTTGACCTCGATTTGGTTGATCGGGAATGTTTTGAAGATACATAAAAATATGCCTCTTCTATTTTTTGTTTATTTTTTTAATCGGATATCTGTTTTGCTTTCTCTCGACGAGTTATTTCTCGCGGTTTTATTCGCTTGGTGCAATAAATTTCACGACAATTTTAATATAATGCAGACTGAGGCAAAATGAACTGCTATTTTTCCAATTATTGATATTACAAAATAAAAATTAGAGAAAAAATAAATAGGCGGCCTTATCGATATAAAAAGCGATGTCGTCCAGACAATAGGTGGTTGTATTGTCTTAGTGTCAATATGTTTATAATCGTAACTCATATAAAAGACTACAGATGCCAAGTCACTTGATTTTTTGATGTATTGAAAAGTAAAAGATGAACCTTTACTTATAACAAAAAAATTAATTAAATATATAGTTTAACGTTGTATACAAAACCCAAATTATTTAAACACGAAATGGTGTCATAAACATCTCTCTCGACGCTTACGACAATTCAAAAACGAGTTTGAACAAAGCGCGTGTTTCAAAACATTGAACAATGTCACAAACTTGCTCCCGGGGTCGGAAAGGCCCCATTGTCTGGGGTCATTCTGACCCTGGGCTCGATTTGACCCGGCACAAAGCGTTCGGCGACGAAGGGTTAATGAAATATGCTAATGCCGGTAATAGAATCCGTGACTTATCGAAAAAATTGCGAACGGAATCCTGAAGGTCGTGATTCATAATTTTTCAATTATGACACATAATATTTGCTCGAAGGAAAAGTGTCTGTTGTAATATTTTGGTATATCTTTAATTTTTGGTTAATCTTTTTTTCAGACAAATTTGAATGGATTTATTACGTGAATTTTATAATTTTCACTGCCTTTTAATGTATTTGCTAAATATAATTTCAATCGAATGGGAAATGACGCTGAACGAGATGTTCCCCACATTTAAGGAATAAAAACTAACTGAATAAAATAAAATAATCATATCTTCCATGTAGTTATTATGAAAATCAGTTGTTAAATTAAAATAACTGATAAAACTTTAATTCAAGGTATTATTACATCTTCTTCTGCAAGGGGAGTGCACACGGGTCTCCTTTAAGTACTCTCTGTTAGTGACAGAGTCTTGCGTATTTGTAATGCACTCAAAAACAAGCGAATACTCTGCAAGCACTACGTTGCACATGGTTTAAGTTTTTACCCGACTGCGAAAGAAGGTGGGTTATGTTGTTCGAGTGTATGTATGTATATATATTTCCTTGGCACGCCTTAGAGCCTAAACGGCTTGTCGCATTTTTTGTGTTCAAATGGCACTGGGTTCAAAATTTAAAGAAAAAAATGATTTTTGGCGCAAAAACTAATGTAAAAATATATATATAAATAACTTACATGTTTTATTGGAGTTTGGAATAGGATATGCTAAGTTTAAGATACACAGATTTAACAGTATGGTTTTTTTGAGGTCGCTTCTAACCACTGGGTTAAGTTGTATTTTTCTTACTTAAAGCTATGTATACCATACAGGTATACTGTATTTCGAAAAAGGGTAACTAAACTCTTCATTACGAACAACTTTTTCTATGGAACACACCTAATCAAGAAAAAAAAACAACTGTTCCATACAAAAAAATTATCAGTCGTCGACAATATGTTTGAAACAGCTGATTTTTTTCTCTCGAATTGAAAGTTGGTCCTAAAAAAGTAGTTCCTTAAGATGAGTACAGTGACCCCTTTCGGCTTAGTACACACCTAATCGATATAGTAACAAACGGTGTGTTCCGGCAGCTTTCCTTGAGAGCCATTTACTCCAGACTAGGCATGCTCCATCTATGGCCACAATATTGGCACTAATAATATTATTGGCCTCTATAATTATATATAATATAATTATAGAGGCCAATAATATTTTGCGTTTTCTCACTCTGACATTAAAACGAGATGAGAAAACATTAGATATGTCTTAAACAACATCTTAACAGGTAAAAAACAAAAGAAAAAACGAGTCGAATTCAGTACCTACGTCCCCTTTTTTATGTAGTCGCTCAAAAATATATTAATACCAAAATATAATTTCTGATTGACAAATATTGAAACAATGATCAAACATCCGCAAAACAACGTCTCTATCCTAATATATTACACTAGGAACAAGCTTTGCAAATAGGAAGAACTTTTAATTGAATAAATAAAGCTATTGTTTCAGAAATAGAAATGTGATACTGAGTAAATAAATTTTTAACCGACTGCAAAAAAGTGGTAATGGTTTTTGAAAATATGTTACTATTTAAGTATGTATGTATTATAAAACGTGTGACAAAAAGGTGTGATAATACTAAATCAGAGTGAACTCATCGTAGAGCAAAATTTAGCTATAGTAAAAAGAAAATTTGCGCTCACCATACAACTCGACCGATCACTAATCACCACACGAAAACAGACCATCGTGACCAATTTTTAGGAGAACTTAATTTTATTACAGTTTAACTGCTTGACCGAATTTGAGCGATGTGCAGTGCCAAATTCACTCTCCAAATCAGGGATCTCAAATTCGGTCAAGATTAACTTTATTTGCAGATTAATTTTCTCCCCGGTAGGTAATTGATAATTCCATGGGAACACTTCAATTTTCCGAGATAAAATGTAGCCTATGTAAATTCAAGGTATAAGCTATCTTCGTGCTAAATTTCATTCAAATTCGTTAAGCCGTTTGAGCGTGAACAAGGAACAAACAAACACACGCACACACATACAAACGTTATAGTATTAGTATAATGGTTATAAGCTATACTAATCATATACCACAATAGAACGGTGTAAAGTCTTTGCAGTTGGGTTTTTTAAAGTCGTTTATAACCACTTGTAACGATGTTATACAAGTTCCTTTGATACATTTTCAGTTTTGCAGAAAAGAAAGTCTGTTAAATCAATGAATTCTGTAAATCTTGAATATTTTATGGGTGATCTTCCTGCTATATTTTTTTTGTATTTTTCATTAGTCATTTTGTTTGCGCATGATTTTGTTTAGGAAAACTAGTTTTCCTGAATGTGCTTACTCACCTACGTCAAAAATAGATGAGGTTTTGTTTTGTATTTATCCAATATTTTTAATTTTTGCCAATTAAAAAAAAAAAACTAATTTGATGAAATCTTTTTCTTTCTAATTCCTGTGCTTACTCGATAGAAACCGTTTCTGTAGTTTAATTTAAAACAAAGCAACTGGATGTATCGTATTCTCGTACTAATGCCGCTATATATTCGGATGTTTATTTTTGTAAATATTTATTTTGAGAAGATATTTTATTAGAATATATATTAACAAATTTTAAAATGGTCCCACAAAATTCACAAAATATACAGACCCTACTTCTTAAGAGTGTGTGAAATGCGAAATCATTGTTCTGTATACAAGAGGGGAAGGTAGGTAGGGCTGAGGACGATCTGAAAGATCCGCAAATGTTTGCTACTTGGGAATAACTAACCTACATCGGTATACTACTCGTATTAGAGCAAGTAATTACCTATATATATATAACACAATATAATTTAATGTATAAATAAAAGACTAAAAGATAAAACGGGAGGCAGCCACTACGGGATGTTTCTGGAACAAAGATTGGCCGTCGATAATATTCAGCGTGTTAATGCGGCCAGTACTATGGGTCATATTGCGCCGGGATCAGTCAGGGCCGGTTTACTCGACTAGGCTAGTTATATATTCCTTATTTAATGTATAAAAAAAATATCCTGCAATAATTAAATATTATAATTAACGAATTAACAAATGTATTTATTATTATTTTTACTAAATTTATTAAATTTGGTGTCATAAAGCTTTGATTTCTCAGTTGGAACTTGTAAAATACATCCTAATTCCAAAGTTTATGAGCATTATTATTATTATTTTGCAAACAATATTATATAGTTAAAATTGTAGAACTACATTTATTAATTGTTAAATATACATACATTCGTTAATAATAATTTATCCTCAAAAACAGTAACATTAGGTCGACTCACAGTGCATATGGGACAAAAAAATAAGAAAGAAATTTGTTAGAAGCGAGTTCGAAAAACTGACTGCTAAATCGTTAAACCTGTGTAGCATACTTAATTTTTTTTTTTATTTTGATGCTGTCAGTGTCACTCTCACGAGTCTATTGACACCACTTATATAAAAATACGACAAGCCGTTTGAACTCTAGGGCGTGTCAAAAAAATACACATATATACACACGAAAAACATAACCCTCCTTCTTTCGCAATCGGGTAAAGAACCGTCACTGTTTTAAAATTTGTCCCACAATTACCATAACACATGCAGTCTCTACCGCTTATGTGCTTAAGTGAGACGGGTCGCAAACGGGTAAGCTCGGGTGAAAGCGGGCCGCTGTACCTAACACATACAAACACTTGTGTTTAATTGAAACGTCATACGCACTAATACCAGAGTAAGTGGCGATGTGGTAGCTTAAATTTAAATCTTCATAATTTAATAGTTCTAATAAGAAGTATTATTATCAAATATATTTTATACGTTTTGTTAAACACACAGTTAATTTTCATTGGAATTGATAAAGAATAAAAGTTGTTGGATTATATTTTAATATCTGATCGGAAAAACCCATTAGCTTTTTTTAAAAATCAGTCACGTGAAAGTCGGACTCGCACACTAAGGTAAGGTTGTATATCTGCACATTAGTTCAAACCAGTAAAAAAAATGTTCAATGGAAATGTTCCTTAAATATTTATTTTATTCTGTTTTTAGTATTGGCTATTATAGCGGCAACATAAATACATTATTTGTGAAAAATTCAACTGTCTAGCTATCACGGTTCTTGAGATACGGCCTGGAGACAGACAGACTTTACTTTGGACTTGTTTTAAGTTCAAAAGATCTGTTATTATAACATACAAAATAAATAGCTCAAAATTATGTTAATAGTTAAAAATTTAAAAACTGATCATTTTTAAGAAATACGTCGTCTTTAACGTAAATGCCTATTTCAAAGCGTTTAAAATTGAAAAGAAGCGTAGAAAAATGATATTTCTCCACGCTCGCGGAATGAAAGGCAAACATTTTCCCAAGAAAATAGATGCAAAATTAAGTTCCGTCGACATCTTTGCCTTTATTAGCATATTTTCCATTACGTGTCACTTTTTTCAGTGCAAAACAAGAATTTTTATAAACTATTTATGAGTGTTAATAGAGTTTTGTGATGGGACAAAGTTATTTATTATTTGTAATGCAGGGTTGGTCCCACAGTGAATATTGTTCTTGATGATGAGTATAGTGAATCCCTATCGGCTTTGTTCTCCCCTATCCGATAACCATCACTTATAAGCTTTTATTTTTAATATAAATGCATTTATCTGACGTAAGTGTTAGAATACGTCTCGGTGATCCTTCTCATTCCAATGTGGCTTCAGTGAATCTATCTAATAATTTAAGCTACTTCTTTGTATTACGGCCGGGAGTTTGTCACACCGAAGTGTAACAGTTGTAGAATAATTGTTAGTGTTAAAATAATAATGTTTAATTAATTAATCATTTAATATTTAATTAATTAATCAAGTAAATTAAAAAAAAAACAATCTTTTTTTTCAATTATATAAACATACTTACCGACTTATTAATAGTAATTTTGATGTATAATACCGCATAGATAAGTACCTGACTTCTTACATTTATCATTAACTAGCTATGCCCGCGTTATGTTCCTCCAAAGGTTGTCTGGAAGAGATTGCTTTTAGCAATCAGGCCACCACTTGTAGCACTACATGTAAAATTATATTTCTGTTTGTTTTTATGTTTTGTGAGTCTACAATAAAGCGTTCATCTATTTTTGTATGTATTTTTGTTTGTCCGGGAAAAAAAATTGCCTGTTGCACCCTTCGGACCTCGAACCATCTTCGTGAAAAAAACCAAGTCGATCCATCACTTAGTTGCTGATGAGAAGACGGACAAACATACAGCTAGCAGGCTGGGCACGCTGCCCTATGGTGGTGGGTTGGAGCATTTGGATTATCTGTAGATCATTATTTATGAGTCTATGGTATATATAATCTTTCTGCTATATTTTTTTGTTCTTGTAGTTAGTCTTTTGTTTATGTTAACGAAGGAAATGTGTGGGGTTCAGTGCTCTAAGCTACAGTGTGATAGAGACCCACTTAGAGTATACAACCGCCAATCCAATCTCCATTAAAGCCTGAATTATTAATTGTGCGCGCTGATCCGGCTCTGGCTGCTTCGAGAATCTGTTTTTTACACTTTACAATCTGACGCAGGAAAGATTTATGTTGATAGATTGGTCTCTAAGAAGCTACTATTTAAATGTAAATGCCTAGTAGACATAGGATAAAGCTTTTCTTATTAGTAATGTCACTTTTATGTTTGAAACTAACTTTGTTTCTACAGGCTAATAAAGACGGGGCGTAATAAGTGCATGTGTGTATGTGGCATCGTAGTTCTCATCCAAATTAACCGATTGTGTTACTTTTTTTTTTCGATTATTTTATTATTTAATTCGATAGATTGCCGCCAATGATAGATACTATATTGGAGATTTTGGAATGCGCTGCGGATTTTTCTATTTCTCGATAGCTTTAATCTTATCATTTTCTAATCGCGATTGATTCGGTTTCTTGCTAACTAGCGTGCTACATCCGCATCGTCGCTTAACATCAGGTGAGTTGTTCAAGCGCAAGCATATGTATAAAATAACATTACTTTATTTACATACATTAGCATTTATGTCAACCTGAAATAAATAAATTGTATTTTATTTATTTTACTTCAATGTTTATCCAATAACATAGCTGTATTGCCTATAAGTTATCACCTAGAAAACTTTCATCATAAAATCGATTGACCTACTTCCGAACTCAAAAAAACAAATCACTTGTCGTTGACTTAAATTAATTTTCTCTCATTAAGCGTAAACTTTGAACTTTAAAACTTTGCCTTTTATTAACCCCATCGGTCAAAGATAAGAGAGGTAGGACAGACAGGCAAACTGTCTAACTTACTTACTAGCAGAAGCCTCGAACAATTCAGTGGGATATTGTTTTAAGTTAGCAGACATCAATCAAGGGAGTCAACTTAAGTGTCAAGTTAACTTAAGTTTGTGTTAAGTAAGTAACTTGGTTGATTGTCTGTTGTTTCGAAGGAATTGCGGGCTCCGTGATAGTATGGGATTGCAGTTTGGGGTGTTTTTGTTTTTAGAGGAAATTATCTCTAATTGGGTTTATAGGCATTTATTTATGCATACTTTATTCACAAAATTATTACTAAAATATCTTTTATAATTTTTAAAAAGTAATTTTTATAAGGTCTGTTGTAGTATTGAATTGCATTTTTTATTTAGAAAGGTAAATATCTCAAAAATCACGTCCTTTCAAAATCACTACAGTACTCAATATGGAAATTCAATATTATAAAAAAAGACATGTACTCATAGTTTATTCACAACCAAAAAAAAACAACTAATCTGATTCCAAACTTTTTAAGTTAGGTACTTAAACAGTCCCAACGCAGTCAAGCTTATAAAGGCCCACCTTGTTATATATAGTTTTTTTTAAGTGTGTAAAATAATCATGTACGTCAAAGCTAAGTAATCTATTTTGATTTCAGGTAAGCAACGACAAAAAACAACGATAGAAAATAATGTGTTGGTGAGTGTAAAAATCTAGTGCCCATTATCATATTAACAGCTCCCCACTAGGATAGCTCTTATGTCTTATGTATGGGGATGTTGGTTCACAATATATAGAAACGCATAAGTACAATACAAAATAAATATGTAAAAAAAAATAGAAGCCGCCCAATGTACTAAACCATTGTCCATGTTATATAAATTGTTCTCACTGTATCTATTGATTGGTATTCAATAAAAGTTATAATTATTCATTAATTTAATAATATGTATATGTTATATATTTCAACCTATAAAGTTCCACTGATGAGATGGGGTTTCTCTTAAGAAGGGGGCGTAGATTATGTCCACGAATAAATGGGGAAAATTGGGGACTTAATATAATTTTGTCTAATTTTCAAAACTTTCTCCAACAAGCAGATATCCTCACAATATATTATTTTGCTCTTTCTTTTTAAACGTGCATACGGTGGAGATTGAATCCTAGATCTCGTTTTTTTATCTTATACAGCTAGGCATTTGGAAACAAGTTCGCACGACCACGGAAGTCAGCGACACTGGAGCCCTAGATGGAGCATGCCTTGTCTGGAATACACTGGTCCTCAAGGTCTTACCTCTATGCTTTGGTTTTCTCGCGATGTTTTTCTTCACCGGTAGCTCAGGCTCTTTTTGCATGTTTTGGGATCGAACCACTCGTACCACTTGCACGGCAATCGACCCCACCCGCTACTCGACCATCATCGCTATACATAATCATAAAGCAAGCGCATAAACGCTATCTTATCGAAAGCCTCTTTTAGTACAACATCCCCTTTTTCCAATAACTACCTGCTAGTGGCTTACTGATAAGTGCATTTGCTATAAGAGCCGGCGGATGCTGGTTCGATTCTTCACTGAAATTAATATTCTATTAGTTTGAGATGTTTTATAAAGAAAATGATATTTTTAATTAGACTGAATGTATTTTTCGTGTATTATTAAAATATTATGAAATATTAATATTATTTTGAATTATACGATAATTTTGTGGCCCTGGATCGTAAAGTAAGGAAGGATATAGAGGAGAACTTTGCCCAACAGTGGAACAGTATAAGTTGAACAAATAAATATATTATGTTACTAGAATACCTCTCCCTCTGTTTTTGTTAGGAAAGTAATACTTTAGAGGTTACTCACATCAATTATATCAAGATCGGTTTAGTTTTGGAGTTTAATCGACGAAATTGTACAAAATTGTGACGATATTACACTTTTTACGAATTATCGTATATTTCATGTTACAATTTTAAACTCTTTCTCTTCATGTAGTCATTTTCTTTTAACCTTTGGAGAGAGACCCTTGACTATTTAAACTTGTAACTTAAATTGCTCAACTTATATGTGTTGAGTAAAAGTTTCTACTTTTAATTGTTACTTAAGTGGTAACTTAATTGGTCTTGTAACTTTAGAAAAGGTAGCTAGAGTATTTCGCATACCTAAAGCTAAAAGTTAATAGCAAGCTTTTCTTTAATCTAAAGAAAAGCTTGCTATTAACTTTTAGCATTGTAAGTAATTTAGTTAGAATAATAATTAAACAGCATTTTTTTCATTGTTTATTGGGAAGATAAACAATTTTGTTTACAAACTATCGCGTGTTTGATTCAAGTAATTGAACAATACGGGTTTAAAAGGTATACTTTCAACTCGTATTGATAAACAAAATGAGATAAAATATAATTCACAAACTAGTTTTTTTTAGATATTGCAAAACCGAAGCGCTAAAATTCACGATAATAAATAAAAATAAATAAATAACGTTTTGCACTCATACCTCCCCACTGGGATTTATCCTGTGTTGGAGATGCCATGTACATTCACAAAGACACAATGACTTGAAGACAGATATATTAAATTAATTAATTATGATATCTGACGTTTTATAATAATCTATAAAAAACTCGGTCTCTATCGCAAAGAACATACTATAATCCGTTAAAGCGTTTCAATTCAAATAAACCTAAATTAATATTATTATGAACATTTCTAAATTGTCAAATTAAATTTATCTTACTCACCAAACTATATATTAAAAAAAAAACAGCTTATTTCTTTATACATAAAAACAGATAAGCTACTCGTAAGTGTTTTCTACACTTGACTTATCTGATTTTATGTATAGGGGCTTTTTATCAAAATATTTATGTACAGTAAATTACAAGATAGTATTAGGTATGTATCTTAATTTTAATATATTTATTAAAAAAAGTATTTTTGAAAGCAATCCCTTTAAAATAACTTAGCTAATATATGGCAATGCAGCTTGTGAAATCATCGTTCATGTTTATTACAAAATATGTGTATTACAAAAAAAAAACATTAAAATATGTTACTAATAACCAATCAAAGCATTTACAATGTAATTATATACCTAATATAACTGTTTACATAAGATTTTAATCTTTTATTTTTTAAAGTATTTATTAATTTAAATTAACAGGACTATAAAGTTCTTTATATAAAGTAAAAAAGATGTAGCATGGCATGTTTTTATTTATACCTGTATTTAAACTGTTTGTAACAAACTAAAACATACTTAGCTACTCGTACATCCACACATCAAAAGTTTCAGCTTATTTATTTTTCGTAGTTTCATAAATAAGTCGAATTTTTCCTTTCGTTTAACGTTGCGTAGATGTTTCTCGTAGCGGTGTCTACGGCTTAGTGCTACGTGTCTACGAGCTGTCGTAGCAAGTGCTACGCCGTTATGAGTGGCTATTTTCTATTTTTATTTTTGCTAGGGTCAATGTTTGAAGTAAGGTTTTACAGGAATGTAACCTTTATGCTTCTAAGTGAGAGTATAGTTTTGTCTGTATTCGACTACCATAAGGCTTTTGTGATGTAAGTAGAAGTTGAAAATCCTAGAAAATAACCCAAAAAGTTACTCCGTCACGCTTTTTCGTTATAAAGTCGGTATTTAGGTTTTATGTTTGGCGACGCGAACCGTAATCTTGACATATACTAAAAAAATAAGGGCTCGAATGTTGTAGGTATTTTAATTTTAGTTGTCAAATCAAATCAAATATTACTTTATTGCGTTCTGACGCAATTCCTGGCAAGGGAAGAAATCGCTTTTTGGATTCGAAATAGAACGGTTGTCGATAACTCAATAGTTAACAATTGAAAACTTATATGTAGTGTATTTTTAATTTATTCTAGTCTATTTTGGCTGATGCTATGGTAACTTTTTCATTCGTCATGTAGATTGAAGTTTGGAGATTGCATCATGTTACTTGTGATTTGGGAAAATAAACAACCGCTTTGAATGTGTCATTTTTTGATCGACTTGTAATTTAATCAATATATAAAACATTTTTTTTTCTTATTACATAATAAGGAATTGTAATTTTTTTCAATGTTTAAATAAAGAAAACGTTCCCAAATCGGCGGTTTTTGAATGTTTTTTGATTTCTCAAAGACGCCTGAGTAGAATTTTTTTTGTTACAAATTTTCGTCACATATTTTGTTTCTCAAAATCGTTTAATTTAATGTATACAATAAAACTAACTCACAAGTCGGTTAACTTTTTTCTAAAGTATAAGTTCACACAGAAATATGGCAAGGACAGAAATCTTAAACCAAAAACAACCATAGGTTGTTTATAAAATATATCACCCAATAATTTTCACATCCCTTATGCCATCCGCTGTCAAGACAGGACACATGAAAAATGTATAAGTACCACCCTTATTCCGTCCCCTTACATAATTTATTACTATGTCAAATGTACTGTTTATTTTCTTTAACGATTAAAGGCTTCAACTTGTCCCAAAGTTACGTAAAAGGAGCTTTATAAGACGAAAAAAATACTACTTTAACTTGGGAAAAACATACAAGAACGAAAATTCGACTTTGAATTAGAGTATACAAAAACACATCGGAGTATCGAAACCTTTTAAATATAGCTTTCCTGAGAAATACGATGTCGAAATTTGTTCTAACGTTTTTGCGATTGTTATATATTGAAATTGGAGTTGTTTTACTAGATTATACGAGTTTTCCTTATGTTTATGTTATGCCTGTTTTGCCGAATATTTCAGTGTCCGCAGTGACAAGATGGTTAGGTTTGGCCATCTTCTGATACTTGACAACGTAGTTAAATTGGTAACTCCGCTTTTGAGTATCCAATCAACTTTAGCTAATTTAAATGACATATTTTACTATTAAAAGTAGTTTAATGTTAACGCATTCATCACGTGTAACCCGAGCAAAGAAAAATTCTTGGAGAGCAATGGCTAACTATTAGTAAGATATTGTGCTTTATTTTTTGGCTTAATTTCATAAACCTACATTGGTTATTGACTGGCCGGTTGGCGCAGTTGGTAGCAACCCTGCCTTGCGCGCCGCTTGTCCCGGGTTCGATCTCCGGACTGGTCAAACATTTGTGTGCATGAATAAACATGTCTGTTTGGCCTGTGCATGGGTGTTTATTATATATATAAGTATGTATATCAGTGATCAGGTTACTATATCACGGGCTTGGCCTAGTTTAGGACCTGAAAACCTTTGTGTTGATGCTGTCCCATATTATTATTATTATATTGGTAATTTTTAATCAGTCTGTCGTATCAACCCATACCGTCCTATTGGTAGGCACGGTTCTACCCTATGAATGATACCCTATAATGAAGTAAAACTGCCGAATGTAGCGTGCATGACGTCACCACCCGGTTCCAACGGAAGATCAACGCTGGTTGTTTCAACCATCATTATGTTGAGTTGGTACCGGTTTGTGACAGAAAACAGCAATTTGTTACTTTAGGTATTTAAAAAATTGTTTAACTAAGTTTTCTGTTTTAAATAAATATTTTTAATTCTATTTCTATTATTTTATGAATGGGGTTTGAGCCAAAGTTTACCGTTCTCGATATATTATAGGTTGAGAGCTTCACTCGTCTTTAAAAACTATTAACCTTCATCGACAGGCCGTTTTTACACCTTTAAAGTAAATGGTTATTAATTCTAATGAGATCTCCTCTGAGATTTCCCTCGTGTTCATAAATTTCAGATGTGCATGCCTGAATCAGAGAACGAACCCGCGTTTTAATGCTTATGAGGCAGGTAGTTCACCAGTTGGCTAATACTTAGGTATTTCATTTATTATAACTCAATTGTACAACTGTTACATTATTTGTGTATCCGTCCAAACCCGACTTTAGGATGAAATAATTTCTCCAAGGGCAAATCCGTATAGCCTTTATATTTTTTACTCTTTCGCCATCAAAGTCAACAGTGTAGGCTTAAGTTATTTTTTTAAGACAAATCTGTGACTCATTCCCCGTCAAGTGTTACGCCTAGGAAAAAATAATTCATCCTAAAATCGGATTTGGACGGTAACATAATTAAATACACATATAAAAACCTTATCAAAAAAACCGTTGCAAAGGTGGTAAAATGCTGCAGCATTGCCTCTTTGGATGTCAATAAAGATCTTTTGTCCCAGGAAATATCCAGAATTTTCTGTCAGAATTAACTGTCCCGCCCTCAACGATATGAAAAATTGTTTCATTACCTTTCATTTTAAAGCCGTCTGTAATTAATAAAATTCGCAGAAAACTCCACTTATTAAGACTTGGCACAGCACAACACTTCTTACTATGCATCCCAACTTAGTCCCTCGTTTCGGCGAACCGCCTGTAATCTAGCGAATGGCAAATTAACGAGTGTGTACCCCCAACGGCTGCCAAATGAACTTGTAGCGTGGAACAAATAATAATGCACCGCGTTATTACTGCTTCCTTGTACGTACTTACTGTCTTCATTGTTGCAAATGTTCACTTTGACCTTCTTCTTTGTACTGTCGTCAATTTTCTTACACAGGTTGTCTGGAAGAGATTGCTTTTTAGGCACGAAATTGCTATTATTGCGGCGTTTTATTTTTTTTACTCATTATTAACTTAGGCCTAATTTTAGTCCAATGAAAAAAAAATTAAACCTTTATTAGGAGCACAATGATAGCGTTTTGAATTCTCGTTATGTTATGTCTCAAATTGTTGAATACACGTAGTACTTTAAAAAAAAAGCGAGAGATTGACTTTAATATTACAGTTATATTGATTTATAAACGAAAATTTTCTAAATCTTTATATCTTTTAAGATTTGATAGGTTCTTAACATTTTGGGCTCGATTTTTGTCTTGCTCTAAATTTTTTTCGTATTATGTCATCAATGACGCATCTATCCTTGAAATTCAAGCAGTTCTTGAAAGCGAAAAGCAGTTTTCCTTTTCGCTTTCAAGAATAGCTCGTACTCGCCCTGCTGACGTCGCTAAAAACATTACAAAGAATTAAAAAGGCTGTTTTTAAAATCACTTTAAAAAATCCAAACACTGCATTGCGTTTTGTGCAGTAAGTTAACTACGTAGTTAGTCGGTCCCAGCACATTGGCAGAGGCCCAACCTCGCGGGCCACAGGTGGTCGCTCCATGGACAAATACATTCAAATGTTATGCACATAATTGTTATATATTAGAAACTGCCGTCAATTCTCACCGAATTGAGGTGAGAAAAATAGGACTCATTTTTCGTTTCAAAATTGCTTCTTTATTACCTTTTTGGATGAGGAAATCGTTCGTGTTATTAGGAGTTTATTTTTGGGTAATTTATCTAATAAAATAATAATTAAACAAATAAAATAGCCTTCATTTCTGCTGCCGTAACAAACATCAAATTTTCCTCATATATATAATAATTTACTTAACCTAATATTTATACTACATTCTATGTTGTAAATGTTGTAAATGTTATATGTCGACGATTATATTGTCTGTCTGACTCCTGAGGGATTTCTACTGAAATAATAAGTCCACATTCACTTCATAGATTTCACTCATGTGTACATACAGTGCGGCGGGCGGAGGATGACTGAGGAGGCAAGGAAGCGCGCGGGGAACAACTGCATCGAATGACCGTAAACGCTAATTCAGCATTCCATGCCCCCACATACATCCCCCACTTACAAAAATTTTTTTTGAAAAATAAATAAAATATAATTCTGCATTACCTAAAATTATCCTTTAAACTAATAACTCTGTACGCACATTCATACTCGTAGTATGCTGATAAGTCACAGTTCGTTATACTCGTACCTTCTGCGACTGCAATCATCAGATTGCAGTCGCAGAAGTACTCGTACTTGCTACAATAACAATTTGAAATAATAACAACCTTCGCTCAATCTGTATATTATACACTTTATAATCATTTATGACTTTAGTTGTTACAGAATTGCATCGAATGACCGTAAACGCTAATTCAGCATTCCTTGCCCCCACATTCTATGTACATGTAATTTATATTGCTATATTGTTTATTATTATTTTAATCGGCAGAAGTTGCTTCTGGATATTTTATGTATGATTGATTAAACAGTTGTTTTGGTAACTTTATTACTTACATAGACTTATACCTTGTCTTACCAAAAAGATGTGCATAGAGCGTTACATGTGTATAGAGCGGATGTTTCAGTTTATTTCTGCCGACAAATTCCGTGGCTTGTTTGTTCTGAGAAATACCCCGTTTCAGTTTATGAAACCACAAAACCTCGTTAAACTAGTGTCTGACAGTGAGTATTTATTTCATTCTAATATATTTTAATGGATTTACTAATTTATGTTAGTAATCTAAATTTGACGACCGCCGTGGTCTAGTAGCTAGCATGCTTGCACCGAGATCCAATGATCCCGGGTTCAATTCCCGGTTCATTGGATCTCGATGATTCCCGGTTTATAGGTGTTCGAATGATGAGGTATTTGTCTTCGAGTTTAGTGTGTGTTTCTGAATATTGCGTCGCATCCTCGACACAGAAGCAATCCTAGTGGGGAGCTCTGATTGTGAAACTTTTATTTATTTAAACTACGTTTAAAATACATTTATGGGCCGACCGTTTTATGGGTGTTTTGATATTTGCTGCCTAAGTAAGTCACGAAAATTTAAAAAGGTAAGAGTTCTCTCAGTTTAATACAACCTCCAATGTGAGGTATAGAAAAAAACATTTAACTCTAAGTTTCTGACTTGCAGAGCTTCAACAGTCAACTAAAACCTCTGTTGTGAATCTCATATAGAATTCTTTAGGTTTAGCAATAGTAACGTATATCGTATCAACCCAGCATTCCACAAGCCAGCTTGCTGAACTCAGCCCTACACTCCCTTCATACGGAAGATCCCTGATCAGCTGTAGGAACTGTGTGACGTATACGACTATCTGACACGTAACATGACAGCGACCGCAAATAAAAGCAAAAAGAGACCCAAAAAAATAAGGTGGCTTCATACCTGAACATTATGCTTTATCTAACAGCCGTTATTTATAAAGGCTTGACAGTTTGCCATTATTTATGCCTAAATTTTCTCATACAGAATAGTGTTATGCCAAAGATGCCATGTACATATATATAGGTATTACGTACATGGCAACATTGTTTAACTTACCTACTTACTTGATTGTAACTATATTATTACAATACAGTACACGAATTCTTTATTGTCACCACAAAGATACAACATCAAAAAAACTGCCACACAAGCGGTCATATCGCTAAAGAGTGATTTCTACCAGAATTTTTTTATATTAATGTAAAATTAAATTAAAATTAGCGTAGACGGTGGTGCAAAAAAATTAACAATGCTATACTAGTCTGATTGTAGAATGGTGATGCGAAAATTAAATCCCGTCAATAACATTAAATGTACAAAAAAGCACAAGTCTCGCAGCACAGTTTCTCTGCCGTAAAAAGTTGTGAAATCGAATGTTAAACAAGTCGGTTAATTTATTATCTGTCTATGCATATTCTTATTTAAGGGTGAATATATGTCTGGTTGAATCTCTGCCGAATATTATTGATATCGGTTGTAAAATGTATCCACTGCAAGTTTTCCCCATTGTCAGCGCAAATACTCCTCCATTCAAAAATCCCCGATAACAAAAAAATACTGAATACTCGTAATTATTAGTAAGTACCAACATACACATGTACTGACAGATAAAATATAGAAAGTTTTTTTTTTACAAAATAGAGTAAATTAAGTAAACAATAAATAAATAATTAGATGGAAGCACTTAAGACAAAAAACACTCATAGAATTTAGTAGTTTTTTTTTTATGAACGCTTCGCTCGCTCGTTCCACAAACACCCAGAAACGAACACGGAACCTTCAAACATAAAATCCCTCTAGAGCAGCCATCAAAAGTTATATCGCATACTTATAAGCACGATACACATTATACACTTCAGAAACAGGGTTGTACAATAAACCAGCCGTACTTTCTCAGATCCATCTTTCGGCAAGGTCATAGTAGGGGTCTCGAATGCCACCCAAGGGGCGAATACGCGTTTGAGAACCTCTGGCCTGTGTGGAAATGCGCTCGGCTTTATACAAGTTGAATTAGGGCTGGCGCACACAACAGAGTCGATTGCGGTGCGTCATGTGTCTGGCGTACCGCAACTGGGGGCAACCCCGTGAGATGGGTCTGGTGTGGTGACGGACAGCCGCGGCGGGTCACGTACGAATGCGACAGCGTACCCGTGTCTCGCTAGTAAGCGGCCGGAAGTGACATCGTAGAGATTTAGTGGGTAAGAGTTCCAAATAACTGTTCTTTTCCCCCATGCAATATGCTTTGAGCTTTCTCCGTCGTTGCTGGCTCAAGCGGTTTTTTAATTGATGTTAGAAATTTCTTACTGCAAGTTCAAGTCTGACTAAAATCCAGAACTTAGCTTTTGTTAGCAATTATTTATCTGACGGAATGAAGATAACATTCAATATTATCATTGTCAAGATGATATGACCTTGAAAATGTTATTTTTCCGCGTCATTAAGTAAAAATTCGTAAGATACGCCTATACAAAGTTGTAACATCTAGTTAAGAAACTTTAGAAATGAATTAAACGATAAGTAGCCTTGCACAATAAAATAAAATTCGAAAAAATTACCGTCCGTTTCTCATCTGATATATGTATGTGCACCTTTATACGTCGGCATTTATTTAGGGCCATGTCGTTCATGAATAAAACTGCTATTTGTTTGTGTGATAGCAAGGAACGTTCCCAAACGCGGTTCTGTTTATGCCACTAGTTGGAACGTAAAGTTCTGAGATACGAATTGTGAGAGAATTTACTAAATATTTATATATACAATCAGACTGATAAGACAACGAAGGACGAAAATATGGAAAATAATAAAACTACAAGAAATAAAAATTGGAAAATACGAGCTGAATTCGAAATTACATCCTTCTATGTAATAAAACCTTGAATAATTTATCTTTCTTATATATAGGGCTATCGGCTAGGGGTGTACTTAGCCGAAAGAGGGTCACTATACTCATCCTTAGGAAAAATTTACACTATGGGACCAAATCTGAATTCGAGAAAAAAAACATTTGTTTCATACATTTTGTTGACGGCCGATACTTTTTGTATGAAATAGCTAAATTTTGCGTCGAATTCAGAGTTGCTCTCATAATTAACGTTGTTTGTAATGATGAGTATGACCCTTTTTCTGCATAGTACACCCCTAACTGATAACCTTGTACACAGACGGACTTTTAAGAGAGCGAAGGAAAAAAATACGAGCAGGATTCGAACCTGCATATATCCGTGTTTTATGCTTAGATGCTTGCTATCTATGGTATATTTAAGTAATTATATGTTAAATCAATTGTTTGAATATCTCACTAATGTAATGATATAATATAATGTAAACGCGAATATTTGTATGCATATATCTTATTCTTTTACGCAAAAACTGCTAAACGCATTTGGATGCAATTTACCACCAAGATAGTTTTTGAATTAACACATGATACTTTTCATCTCTGATTGTTTTTTTGTATTTATTCCATGCAAGTTTCTCAACGCTATAAAATTATTTACACTACAAACTATTCAATTGAATCTTTTTATTACATGATAATAAATATCAGTCCATGCGTCTTTTGAGAAATAGAGCGCTTATATAAAAATATATTTAAAAAAAGCAAATATAAAAACATTAGAATTAGAAAGAAAGAAGAGGTCTCAACAGTCCTCTTCTTTTTTTAAGGTAGTTATAATTATTATTCATATATATTAGAAATGCTATCACACAATTGAAATATAGGTAATAATAAAATAAAAGTAATTAAAAGTAAGTTATTTTCTTTCTTAAATCTAAGTAACAATAAAAGATAAATTATAAAAAAAAAGTCCAACATATCTTGTACGTGTTATTATTAACATTATTAATAAGTATATATTATGTGGTAAAAATAAAACTCGTTTCCCAAATCCGTTTTTCAAATACTTCGTCCTATTGCAGACAGCAACCACGTAAACGTTTTACCTTTTCTAAAATAAAAACGCATACATTCTACCAAACGAGACTTATGTAAATTTAACGTGGGGTAAGCTAAAGTCTAGATTTTAGCTTGAATGCGAGTCTACGAAATGTAGGTAAAAAGGTAGTTTTGTAGACTAACTATTTATTTGAGACTGGCTTTAACTTGTGGCTTGGTCTGTGTTGTGTTCGTTTTTTAGTGGGAAATGTAGCCAATGATAAACGACCGCGAATTATTTATCTATTTGCAAAAAAATTAGATCGATATGTTACTCAGTTGCTGAAGAGAAGTAAAACAAACACACTTGCAAACATAATTTCGCTTTTTTTTATATTTGTAAGGATATATACAAAGCAGATAATATATAGAAGCGTAGCACATAGACGCATAAAAAGTTATCAAAAAAGTGAAGTGCTTTAAAGCTTTGGTTAAGATAATCATAGTTTTTTCTGGTGTATTTTCGTTCAAAAATATATTCTATTTCTTAAATAATAATTTTAATGGATATCAAACAAAAAATATTTAACTATATTTATATTAAGCATTTGGTAGTACATAAGGTTGCTTTTAAGGCAGCTTTTTGGATATTTGAAATAATAAGAGAAAAATAAAACCCGCGCGTTTACGAGTAAATAGAAATCTACTCGGAGTCAAGAAATAAAATGTAAATAAAAAATTAGATACAACAGTCGGGTATTTTTAAAGTCGCTTTTAATCACTTTGTTGTCATCATGCTGATTGCAATATATCGTATAACCTCCACACCGCGATATAAAATTTAATACAAAAAATAAAAAATAAATATTAAATATAAAAAAATCAAATTTTGTTTTTTTATATATGGGTTGAATTTCCTATTAACTTTCTTTTCTTCTTATTTTTTTTAACTTTTAATACACCCCTGCCACCCCTGTTTCAGCGGATTAGGCTCTATATTAATTTCTAACAAATTTTCATATCAGTCAGTCAGTTCTTACGCTTTTATATATATATAGATACATAATATTAGAGTACTAGCTTTTGCTCGCGGCTCCACCCGCGTTATATTAGTTTTCCAAAAACCTCGAACTATCTCTATATAAAAAATCTACTCGATCCGTCGCTTTGTTGCCGTGGAGAAGATGGACAAACAAACACACTTTCGCGTTTCTTATAAATATGTGGAGATGTGGCGATTTAACGTAACGTAACCATCTTTATTTCATAAAAGATAGCACTCTGTCGAAAACAAATTTTCTTTTTTCGCGTTCCCGTCAGCCTGTCTTTGGCTTGAGAACTTCCAATTTGAATCTTGAGTAAGTGTATATAAATTTTTCTATTGTATGTAGTATTTAATGTAGTTAACGTCGTTTTGGAATTGAAATAAGCATCCCAGGTATTTCAAAGTTCATGAAATGATATCTCGACATCTACACTTATATTATAAAAATGAAACATTTGTGTTCTTGTATATAACGAATTAACTTTTAAACTTATAGCCATATTCAATTCAAAAATGTTTTTTTTTTTATTAAATTAAATTAAATTAGTAATCTGCATTATTAATTAGTAAAATAGACTAATTTTTTAAAAAAAAGAGTTCATTAAAAATCCCTATTAAAACCAACCCGAGTTGTAAAAAACCCAACTATAAAATGTATTTCATCACCTGCGCCGCGGAAAGTATTGATCATGGAACAATAATATGATCCTATACAAAGCTGGAATAGGCCGCTTGTGAACTATACAGGGCTATCAGTAATCGGCTACTAAGCCAAAAGGGGGTCATTATTGTCATCCTAATGAACAACTTTTTCTATGGGACCAACACTGAATTAAAAAAAAACAGCTGTATCTTACATTAGTAGGTAAAGCGGATTTCTGTTACCGCATTACAAATTAGTCTCATAGTCAAAGATTTTCGTAAAGATGAGTAAAGTATTTGATAACACACATACGAGTAGAACAAAACTGCTTTCGTTTATATACGAATAAATACTTTTATTCAGAAAACTAACGCGTGTTTATTAATTTTGTTTAAGTAGACAGATGGGTGTTCACGCGTACCTGATTGTTGGAAGGGTCCAACGATAGCACGTCGCAGCATTGTTGAAGACACGAACGACTCATTTCCAGCTGATGAAGTTCACCGAATGTGAACGACACTATAGCTGGACCTTTCCAACAATCATGTACGCGTGAAACCGGTTTTAAACAAAATTAATAAAAACTTGGATAGTTAAATGTTTGCATATTACTAGGTACTCACTTGTTTTATGGAAATTCTACTATTACTAAGTAAAGTACTAAGATTTGAAACAATAATCACAACAAAAGACTATGTTACTATTAAAGTTCCTGTCTATATTTATTTCATTTATTAACTCTGCGCAGAAATGCTAGTAAATAAGTGGTTTAAAGCGAGTTCGAAGAAACCCGACTGCTGAATCATAAAACTAGTGTAACATTCTTATTTTTTTTATTTTGATGTACCCAGCTTGTGTCACTCTTACGACTAAGACGAATTTATTGACACCACTCACTTAAAATACGAACAGCCTTTTAGCGTCTAGGGCATGCCAAAGAAATATATATACATGCATACATTCGAAAAACCATAACCTTTTTCTTTCACTCGGGCAAATACACTTCAATTTGCAATTTCATTTACATCACCCTTTATTATTCCAACAGTATCTCTCGAAAAGAACATTGATATCTTGCAAATGATCAGTCCCTATCTTCTAAATGGGTCAAAGATGTGGCCCCAAAAACTCCGTATCGGCGCCATAGCGGCAGTAATTTGTCGCCGTGTTCGAGCCCCGTCACGTCTTCGCCATTTGCCACCACTGTACTGTAATATGGGGGCAGGGGCAGTCGCAGGACGGGGGCGGGGGCAAATAGTCTTCAAGTTTACGACGGGCGCGGGGGTGATTGGTCTTAGGCCGAAGGAAAATTTACATGACAGCTAGGATTAAGTGGTTGTTCGCCCTGAAATAGATCTTGCTACGTGATGATCATGCTTATAAAAGATCGAACGAAATTTTTTACAGAAGGCAGGATTCGAACCATTCGCATTTTCTAGGTAATACGCCCAAATGCCATGACTACTCGTGTTACTATCAAGTTACAGTACTGAAGCGTCCGGTGGTGCCATCTGTGATGAAAGAATCACACTAACAATCACTCATATTGTGACGATAATCATGACGAAAGATGGGCCTTTGCTATTTTTTTATTACTCTTCATGGTGATGATTCTGGCTGTCACTTTAGTAAACATCGGATAAGTAAACACGCAAGTAACGCTGGTTGTTCTAAGTTAACTCTGTTGTGTTCTTGATTTACGATTTAAATAAAAAAACATTTCTTCCTCTCTGTCTCTTCCTTTCTAATTGTAAGTAAAATGGATAAAAAATATATCATAGTCACGTTATATTTTGTGGTATTTTCATTGGTTACACTCTCAGAAGTCTTTATACCATAAAGAGAAAAGAATATTAATCATGCTTATTACTTATGTAGAGGATAATTAATATTTTGTTATATTAAAGGCACATGTAACTTTAAGAGAGAGAGAGAGAGAGTACTCCCTCTCATTATTTCAGTTCATTCAATTCCATGAAACGCTTTTAATACTCCCTTTTTCTATATGTTATTAAATTTGTCTCGTCTCTGCCCCTTTAGCTCTGAGTCCGTCCTCTCCCCGCGTACAGTAATAGCGTCGCTTGCGGTGTACAAATGAGCCCCTATATGCCCTATTGCGCTCTAAAGGGCTTATTACACTATGCGGTATTCAGACAGTCTTACTAAGATTTAGCTTAATGTAATAAGAGCTAGCAAGTTAGCCTGTCTATTTAGACTGACCGAATGGGTTCGGCCGTGCTTACTCGCTTGCTTGCTGAATATCGCGTAGTGTAATAAGACTTGCACGCTTAGACCGTTCAGTCAGCGCGCGGCAGCCGCGGAGCAAAGACGGTCGTTTACGTTTGTTTGCTGTGGCCGCGTGCACCATGGCGTGTTCGAAAGAAAAAGAAGTACTTTTCAATGTTCTTGATTTGTACCGAGACATGCCATATTTATGGCTGAAAAGTCATAAAGATTATTCCAATCAACCACTTCGTACTGAAGGATTCCGGGTGTTGTTGGAAATTTATAAAACCTTCGATGAAAAGGCTACAGTCAAAACAATAAAAAAGAAGTTGATGAACATGCGCACCAATTACAATAAAGAATTGGCTAAGGTATGTACCTACTTAATTCCTTTGTTATGTGTTTTATTCGTCCCAATAAAAACAGGTACCTACCTACACATACGATAAAACGCCCCTGTATAACGAACGCTTTGGGAACCTTAGCTAAGCTATAAATCGGGCATTTTGAATTGATCTGAGCCTAAATCGTTTCAAGCTTCAAAATGCATAATTGTGTTTTTTTACAGGTAAATGCTTCCAAACAAACTGGCGCAGGGACAGATAAAATGTATGTACCAACTTTATGGTATTACGACGCGTTAAACTTTCTTGGGTCAAGGAGTGAACCATGTCGCATAACACCAGAGAGCATCGGAGATGAGGAGGTAAATTGTATTCAATTCTTTATACCAACTTCGAAATCGCGAATAAAAACAGCTGTTTCGTAGAAATAGTCAAAATTCAAGACCAATATCCCGATATGTATGGAACAGATGTTTTTTTTTTCGCGTATTTCGAAGTTGGATAGTTAAAGTTGTTAGTAGGTACAGTACATTGACCCTTTTCAATTTTTAGGGTATTATGAAACAGCCTGTATTTTGTATACTATACACGTGTAAGCGAAGCCGGGGCAGAAGTCCACGGCTTCGCTCACCTATACAGGGTGATTCCAAATTCATGTAATTCATTGATACTATGTAATCAGCTGCTGATATACAACAACTTTTACTATGGGAGTAACAACGACATCATGCAACAATATTTCGATGCTCCATACAAAAATCGTCTAGGTAGACGATTACTTTGTATGGGGATGTGAAAAATTTTCTAGCGATTTCGAAGTTGCTCCCATAGTAAAAATTGTTGTATACTACCAGCTGATTATATAGTTTTAAGGAATTACATGATTTCGGAATCACGCTGTAGACTTTATAGACAGCTGCGCCTAATGGGTTCGAGGGACAGTACAATGTCTGTCGGGTCCGCTAGTAAAAAGTATATTTCTTTTATTAAGCATTATTTAATCAGGTGAAATGGTAGATATAACAAATATTATGGTGGTACAACATCAATCATTCGGTCTTGGAAACTAACATGTCCAACAGAATTGAAATAGTCCATGAATTTATTGCGAACAGTATTGCCATCTTCATTACGCTGCCTATTTGAAGAACGCTGTAATGAAACTAAGGGTGCAGAGGTTTGTCTCCAATCTCCTTCGCGAAACGTACCCTGTCTTATATTTTCTGAATCAATATTAGAATGACATATGTAAGTTGGTACTCGTTTCCTCAGAAAGTTATGCAGAGCGCAACATGCCAACACTACAGCATCCACATTCTCCAGATCTAGATCAAGTGGTCTACGCAGTACTCTAAAACGGGAACTCAAAATGCCAAAGGCATTTTCAACCACTCTTCTGGCTCGCGATAATCTATAATTAAAAATCCTTTGCATCCGATTAATATTTTTAAAAGGAAATGGTTTCATGAAATTTTTATTCAATGCGAATGCACTATCCCCCAGAAACACGTATGGTACAATTTCATTTGTGCCTGGTAGTGGAGATGGCGATGGCAAATTTAAAGAATTGTTAATCATTTTCTTATGAAATTTTGTACATTTTAAAATTGCTCCATCTGCAACGGATCCATTGGTGCCTGTGTGTACATACATGAATTCGTAGTTAGCATTTACAACAGCAAACAGTACAATACTGAAGAATCCCTTATAATTGTAAAACAATGAGCCACTTTCGGGGGGTTTTTCTATAGCGATATGCTTCCCATCACATGATCCAACACAGTGACTGAAATTCCATTTTGTTTCGAATTCCTCAGCAATTTCTTTCCACTCTGTTTCATTTTCAGGTATCTGGAACAAAAAAAAATAATTTAACTGTATTTTTAGGGCTCCAATTCATCTGACGAAGACATTCCAAGCCAGCAAATCGGATCGATTGCTTCAACTTCTAGAGGACATAGCGTAAAGAAAAAAAAAGAAACACTTCTACAAAGACAAGAAAAAATGATGAAATCTGCTGAAGTAATGTTATCAAATAAAGAAGAAGAACACTGGGAAATATTAGGAAAGTCTGTAGGCTTGCAATTAAAGGATATAAGTGGAACACAACTGATATTTACTCAAAAAATTATATCCGATGTAATTTATAATGCTAAACTTGAACGACTCTCTGAAGATTCTTGTCTACTCGTTACACCATCGGAAATAAGACATACATTGAACAGATACAACTATCAGATACCCTTCATCCAATCACCAGTATCAAGTTATTCTTCCCCGTCCCCATACAACCGACAATCTCCTAACTTGCCACACAAACGTCCATCATCTCGCAATTATCCATCACCCACACCGAGTCCTTCATCATTATCTACAACACAGTATCATCCATCGCCTCACTATTCACAATCACCTCGTTACCAAAGCCAACTAGACCAATCGTCACAACACGCAATTCAGTTTTCACAACAAGAAGTCCAGTCTCCACAACAGACAATCCAATCTCCACAACACACAATTCAGTTTCCACAACAATCATTCCAGTTGCCACAACAGTCAATCCAATCGCCACAACACATAATTCAATCACCACAACAAGAAGTTCAGTCGCCACAACAGACAATCCAATCTCCACAACACACAATTCAGTTTCCACAACAATCATTCCAGTTGCCACAACAGTCAATCCAATCGCCACAACATATAATTCAATCACCACAACAAGAAGATCAGTCGCCACAACAGACAATCCAATCGCCACAACACACAATTCAGTTTCCACAACAAGCATTCCAGTCGTCACAACAAGCAATCCAATCGCCACAACAGACAATCCAATCGCCACAACACATAATTCAATCACCACAACAAGCAATCCAGTCAGCACAACATTCATTTCACAACAACCCTGAAGCTTTTCTAGAATACATTAAAAATGATCCAGGGTCTACTATTTCACCGTCTATAGTAGAAGGGAGTGCCAATTTAATGAAAGATTTTTTGATATTCAAGCCGACAAAAAAATAATTTTCTATTTAATTTACTCATTGCTTTTATATTAATGTCCTTGATTAGAAAAATAAATGTTAAATTGAAAAATAATATACAGTGTTTTACTCACCTTGATCAAATGTTTTAAGCATTTGTAGATAGCTCGGCACGTTTCTGGTATAATTGACGATAAAAGAGGTTGAGATATCAAAGAGCTAAACCTTAGGTCTTGATAGGAGTTGCCCGTTGCCAGGAATCTTAAAGTAACTACCAATCTTTGTTTAGCACTGACACTTTGTCTAAGAACCGTATCTTCTTTTTGAATGTATGGAGTAACTAATTTCAATAGACATTCAAACTCGGCAACTCCTACTCTAAGGTAGTTTCTTAAGTCACATGGTTCCAAAACACTCAGTATTTGCATATTTGATAATTTTTCTCGCAAAAGTAAATACTCTTTCACCCATATTTTTCTTTTCTTTTTTGTATTTAAATTAATAGACGTGGCAAGAGCTATGGCGATTTTCTGGTGCTTTGAAAGTTTTCCCATCGCGCGACAACCGTCACCGACTACGTACGCTTTGCAAATGAGTTGCATGCGGTATTCAGCCCAGTGTAATAGCGAGCTTGCCTAGTTAGATTTTAAGACAGTCGTACTAAGACTGTCTGAATACCGCATAGTGTAATAAGCCCTTAACTGACTCAGAGAAATTCAGTTTTTATTGGCCCATAAATGACCCATAAATCACGGGAGTTAAAATACACCCCTGACTGTTGTAATTTGGATGATCATGCCTCTGAAGATTGTTACTGGGACAATAAAGGTGAAGATTGTATGTACTGGGACAGATGCTATGAATAACAGTTATTTTATTACTATTTAAGGACACATACAGTAAGCATTTACTTTAAATATGATTATTAAAAAAAATTATTGGAAAATGATAACTTGGCCCTATATCGTCTCCATATTGTTAATTTAATTGTCTTTTTGTCTGTAATGCTTAATTATAAGAATAAGTAGTATGTATTGGCCTTTGAATTACGTTCGTTGCATTATTAAATAAAATATATGATTTTAATTTTAAAAACGAAACTACTCGTCCGATTTATATAAAATTTATTTGAGACTTATTGTAAAGTTCCAGTCAGAGGAAAAAAAACATTTTCAAATCGGTGTTTCTGAAAAGTCTGAAAAATTAGCATACAAAAAACCCTGACGATCTTTTGAATTTCTTCTCTAAATGAATTAAGTTAGAAAATTAAATAAATAAAAGATTCCCGATATGGAAAACAAAATAAGACACGTTGAAGAACTCTTCACTTACCATCTGGTGAGATCGTGGTCAAACATTGCGTTAGTTGTAAAAAAAAACAACTTTATCAAACTTCAAAATGATCAAACTGTACTTCAAAACACCAATATACTATCACATGAAACGAAAGTATCAAAAATGCAGACAGCCCGCTACAGTTGGTGTTCTCTTCAAATATTTCTAAAATAAAACAGTACGTTTTACTGCAAACAACGCTCGTCTTGTGGTTTCATAAAAATTCAATTTAGAAATTGCATCTGTCATATATCTGAAGTCAGAAATTGGAAGCACTCGGTATGTTTGAAAGTTACATCGGTACGGTACATACTGGGTTACTGGTAATCGATCAAGCGAGCGAAGCGTCCCCGCAGTGTAAGTACGGTTTTATTATAGGTATATTTATTACGATTGGATAAAACAGAATAAATTAAAACTGGTATTTCTAGTAAGTAATGTGAAAGAAAAACCACTGAAATCAGACAACATTAAAAAGAACTATATCTCATTGTATGGACAAGTTGGCGGTCTATAACTGTCTTAAGCCCTCGATAATAATCGAAATTAATTCAATCGTTAATTTTGAAATTTGAACCGGTTCAAACGTGAGCGTTTATAGTGGGTCAAATTTCATAGTTAACTATTTACAGAGAACCATACATTGAGACTGGCATGTTCTTTATTTTGTTGCTAGTGCTGTGGGTAATTTATGAACAACGTAATTAAATTCAACGGTAAGATATATACATATTTATTATTTTTGAAAAGATTCTCAAGCAACATGGATTCACTATAAATTTAATACAAAAACGAAAAATAACGATGTTTTTATGACTGACGTTTCTTAAAAACGTTGGTTTTAGTGTACCAAGTTATTTTTAAGAGATTGTTTGCTAGTAACCCTGTATTTAGTTATACGTACATATTAAATTAAATTAAATACAGGTAGTCAGACATATATTCAATTATAACGAATTGTATAGAAAGTACAGCCCTCAATTTTGGGTTATTATTGGATAATAACTTTTGTAACGAAAGAGTTCAAATATTTGCACACAGCCATGATTGCTTACATAAAGATGCAATCGGGAATGTAAATACTTGATCTCTTACCTGTCAAGTATTACAACAAGTCATTGAGCAAACCTATCTGGGCATGGTCATAAACGATCGATTTAAATGGGGTAAGCACATAGACAAAATTTGCGTTAAGCTTCGAGCAATAATGGCTAAATTCAACGTCATTAAAAGTCGTGTACCATTTACAAGGCACTGGTGGAAAGTATTATCTCTTATGGACTTAGTAGTTACGGCCGTACCTTTAAAACCTTTTTATAACAAATTTATAATATACAATACAGATTGTTAAAATTAATTAATTGTACCACGTTATGTAAAGGATAAATTCAAGGAGGATCCGAGAGGGTTATTTAGATACTGTGAGGTGTGTAAGACGCTTTCCCCAAAATAACATACCGCATATAGATCCTATTTCACCTGGTCTAGTGAAATAAAAGATTTAAGTTTACAATCCAAACGTCGGACAGGAGACCTGGGGCACAGGTGTCCTACACTTGCGGATGTGTGTTTGAAACCTACTGTTATTTTATTCAGCTTATTGGCCTGGGTCGGTGCGGCATTACTCTAAGTGGAATTTGGTTGTAAGTTTTGAGTGTAGGAACTAAAATAGCTATTTGGATTTCCTGATTTAATGTAAATGACTCCAGCTCTAAATCGTTACATATAACATAACTTGTTCCGATTATAATATTTAAATATAAACACACTGGAAGTATATGCCTTATGAAGCAAAAAATAATTATCTCTCAGAAATCAGGTAGCCCACGTAAAAAAACAATCGAAAACCTTTTCTACTTTTTAAAAGGCGACAGAAAACATAATTTAATAAGTTTTTGATACGATTTTTTATTGATTTATTATTATTTATATTTATTAAATTGGATATTGGAATAGGTATTTGTAATAACTTGGTTTTTAAGCATCACAAATTTAATTGTGAAAGAACTGTACTTTACCCTCTTTGGTATATAAATAATTTGAATTGAATTCTAAGAAATATATTTTTTTCTAATTCAAGCTTTATTTTTGCATTTAAAGCTTTTACAGAGCGGATCAAAATATGATATTTATTGACCCATTTTAAATCAAATACGTGTGTGTTTTCGTGTCGTTTTTCTTTATAGTTAGATAAATTTATAAAAAAGTTTTTGATAAATAAAAAAGTTTCTACATTTTATTTTAACTGTTACTTAATACAATTTTATTTTCTGTTATATGAAATATTAAGGTTAATTTGTAAAACATATAAGTTTCCAAAATCTCTATTTCCCGATAGAAAAAAATTGTGTTTCTTTATGTCGCGGATGAATATGTTTCTTCTAAGCAAGCGTACTACGTATTAGACTACAACGCATTTCAGGCAAATTTTAATTTTTAATTTTGTATAACTGACATTGTTGCAATATGCCTTTAGTTGCTTAGAGTAAGAAGTGGTTAGATGCGAGTTCAAAAAACCCGACTGCTAAATCGTTAAATCTGTGTATCAACCTTAATTTCTTTTGTGTTTTTTTTTTTGACGTACCCTTAGTCACTCTCATGACTAAGGCGAATCTATTGACAACACTCACATAAAAATACGACAGGTCGTTTAGGCTCTAGAGCGAGCCAAAAAATTACACACATACATATATGTATACATACATACACTCGTAAAACATAATACTCCTTCTTTCGCAGTCGGGTAAAAATAGAATAATTACACAATTCCATACAAAAAAGTCTAATTTTGTCAAAATTTATATTACTCTGTCCTTATAATTTCTTTATCTACACTTTTCGCCTCGCCTTCACCAATCCATTATAATGTCTGTCTAGCAACTATTGCCAGTGACTGGATCCAGCTGCTGGCGCCAGCCACTCGCTCCAGTAGTTATCTCACCCGCGAGAACGGTGCTATCTAGTACGTCGGTTACGTATGATGTATGGGGTTGGAACTACCCCTAGAGAGAAATTTCAATTTTATTTCTTCTAAGTGAATCGTTTGAGGAAGGTTTTTCCTTTTGTGACAAGAATGGATGTTAAAGAGTTTTAGGAAAATATTGTTTTCTTTATCATTCTTTATTTTGTATTAAAGTTTGTGTTAATTATTATTATTATTAATTATGGTTGTTCTTGCACCACCCCGTCAACGTTAATTTTAATTTAATTTTCCAATACTATAAAGATTGTCTTGAAGACATCGCTCTTTAGCGATAAAACCGCCTTCTGTTCCAGTTCTAGTTTGTATATTTATTCTTAAAATATGTGTGCGCTGTAAAGCTATTGCATACGCATACGTGTATTCTCACGCACACAAACACCGTGCCGAAGTCTGACGAACTGAAACGAAGTTAGACGAAGCACGGCTTTCAACGCTGCACGCGCTGTAACGGTCGGAGTGCGGGGTGTTAGGTTTATTTTCGTTACGGAATTTTTTGATTCGGTCGCCGTGGTCAAAAATTGAAATAAAAGCTATGCAATAGCTTAAAAACCGTACGTAAATAAAATTGGCGTCAGATTTTGCAGTTTAATATAATAAGTAGGTACCTTCATTACCAAAACAAAATGACTAACTACACCAGCAAAAAATATAGCAGCCAACCCCCTACCAAAGGGCAGCGTGCCTAGTATGCTAGCCGCATTACCATGCTGGGCCAGATAAAAACCGGCATTCTGGTCACGCGTTGAATCGATCAAACGTAAGTAACTAAGTACGTAATAATCGATCCTATCACTTTCTACCGACCTATAATTTGGGAATTTTTAAGTTGAGCACATCGGTTTCCTTTAGTCAAGCGTTCCACATCTTAGGCTATATCGTTACTTTACATAGCAAGACGCAAACAAACGCAAGCCGTACCACACACCTGTACCTACCATAAAAAATAAAAAAAACTTTTAACCGCTCTACATTGTGTTAGACAGTTAAAGTTTTGTTTATTACAAACTAACCTGAACCTATCAAATGCAATTGAAATCTACACAATTACTCCATAGTAAAATTCTCGATAAAACATTAATAAATCGTCTTTGTAAACTTAAACTAAAGAAAATTAGTTAAACCTTTTGTTACTTTAGCTTGGCAAGCAAATTTAACTAAGAATTGTGATTGTGCGAGACGTGTTGTGTTTTCTAAATACTAATCAGCAATAACTATAAGTAAGTAAACTAAACTAACTAAACATTTACTAAACTTATATCAAGCAAGTATAATTAAACGCTTGTTATAATTAACAATCCTCTCCCGTGTGCGAGAATATGAACAATGTTTTAACAAAGAGGGAAGCAAAGCCGCGGACATAGCTATAGCTACACCGTGGCGCTGACGTCTGGTGAACTTTAACGAATAAAGTTCCGGCCCTGTCAAGGAATTAGTTTCTTCCGTTGGCGGGTTCAGCCCAATAGATAAGCTTTAGCGTTAATAAAATTATAAAATTGTAGATAAAAATTGTGTCTTGTTGAGAAAAAAAAAATATTATATAAATATTAATGTCAGAAACTCGGTAATTCTTGAACAAAATCTTATAGTAGTTTCGAGAATATATCGTACTCGTCCTGGCCTCGTACAAAGCTCGTATAAAAACAAACACATAATACATATAATTGATGACAACATTACAAGTTTTGTACGAGAATAACATTTTTCGAACTTTACTTAGATTTTCAAAAATCTCTAATAACATAATTATTAAATTCTGAGTAAAATAAAAAATAGGGATACGTTATTTTTCATTTATCTTTCCATTATCGTAATAAAAATGGGGGTCAAAAATTTGAAATGTTGTCAAATGCAAAAACACTCAGCGATACAAATCATGAAAACTTAAAGCCTTGGCTTAATACCTACCTTAATAAAATACGCAATCTTGCTGCACTTAGTCACTTTTCTTGTTGTGATTAAATAGCTATGTACAAAAAAAGGTATTAGTAACTCATCAACCACAAAAG
This sequence comes from Ligdia adustata, assembly GCA_947049295.1. NCBI lineage: Eukaryota > Metazoa > Arthropoda > Insecta > Lepidoptera > Geometridae > Ligdia > Ligdia adustata. The sequence goes on along the minus strand of OX346236.1, from coordinate 8,791,212 downwards.
AACAATACAGCTGATAATCCTAATTCTCTAAATCAATGCCAAATTAGCGCGATTGGGCTCAAAGCGTTTTTGAGAAATCGAGCAATTCTACGTAAAAAAGTATCCGCCGAAACGAGATTCTTTATTTTTAAATTAATTCATAAAAGTCACTTAATTTAGAATGAACAATACTGAAATAGAAATTTTACAAATTATTGCTGAGAATCACCCATCTGACAATAACTTTCAAGAAAAAAATTCACAAAATTAGATTCATTCGCATCGTAGCAACGACGCCACATAAAAACACACAGTAACACAGGCAGATATCACACTTAACCCTTTCTTACAGACTTCCTAAAAAAGCAAGACAAACTCGAGTCAACGGATCATGTTTGTTACCTGATATCTCGGAGACGGACAAACAATTAAGAAAAAAAAAATATTTTTGTTGGAAAAGATTTACTTCTCGAGTACTCCAAACTAAATTTTAACAAAATCTGTCATAAGTTTGATTTTTAAATCGGTATAAATGAAAAAGTTATATCGGCACCTGATGTAATGGAAGACGATAATTACGTTTTTATTAAAAATAAAAAATTGTTTCTCATCGCAAATTAATTGAACTAAACACCCGCGTATTTCTCACGCCTTACACCACAACCAACCGCTGCCCGCATCTCGAGACAAGTTATGAGAGAACCTGTCTCCTGGACTTGTTGTTTACATGCCTACATTGTTAAACATATTATTATTTCCACTTATATTATACTGCGCAATGTACAGTGTACAACGTCTGCGAGTCGCCGTAGGGAAACTTTTACTAAGTGGTGCGAGGTTGAGACGTTTTTTAATTGCGTTTGCGATTTCTTTTTTGAGAAGATTAACCTAATGTTATTATATAATTTTTTTTTCTGTTTATGTAATGTTTGTGATTATATAATATTATGTGTAATTATTTAGTTTCGTTTGTTTTCATATATTAAGTGTAAGTATCCGTGTGGTTTTATAAATGCAACAAAATCGGTAATTTATCATTTTATGTGGACACCGACAAGTACATTAAGAAATAATTAAAAAAAACGTTTTGTACTCCATTATTCAAAAAGTTCTGCTATGAGTTCCAAAAAACTTGCAAATTTAACACAATCGAAATATATTTTTCATAAAGAAAAAGTCAGTTTAGTTATTTTGATTTACAAACTAAACTAAGTAATACTTGCCTTTTTTGATACAAAATAGACACCAACTGTAAAATATACACTTTCAAATAAAAAAGTAGCTTCCCAAGTTATTATCAGGCTTTTCAGAGTAATCAGACAAGATTAAAAAAAGGATTCTGACAAATAGTGAATCTACTTTTATTTTGAAGTCGGTTCAAATACCTAATTCCCAAATCAATTTATCTCTCCACTTCAACTCCGAAGTAACATTGAAACAAAGAACGTAACATAACGTAAAATATTCACGTTTAGGTTCGCGAATACGTTGTAACGCCGTTACGGCGTTAAAAGCAAATGCTCGTTACGTCGTATTAACGGTATTCTGGCGACAAGAAAGTGGGAGTCGCTTTGTTTACGGTTTGAGCTTCCGTACGTGGAATTTAATGTGAAAATGAACGAATGAGTGAATGATTATAATTTTGTCGCTAATCAAACAAAAAGGTAATTCTTTTAGTTAAGACAATATATTTTGATTCGGCAGACACCTATTCAAAGTTTTTTGAATAAAATACTTACAACTGTTCACGTTTAATAGTTATTTGTTATACAAGAGTGTAAAGTTGCTTTTAAACCGCGTGCTCACTTTTGATGACCGAGCAAGCGAAGGACTCTAAAATTGAATCACGAGCGCAGCGAGTTGTTAAAAAATTAGAATCCTGAGCGTTAGCGAGGGAATTAAAAGAGCACAAGGTGAAAAATTTTTGCACTCGAGTGCAACACGTAACTTTTCATTTCATCTCAGCCAGGTAATGGCTGAGATGAAATGAAAATAAAAAAAATAATCACTCATTTTAGTTTTTTCACTTATTTTTAACATAAGGTTTTACCAATATAACGTGAAAAGATAATGGCGCGCGCAAAACAAATTAAAAAAAGTGAAGCAAAAAGGTTCCGAGTCTGAGTATTTAACAAAATAAAAAAGGTTATATGATGAATTTGACACCATAGAGGTAGAAGTAAATAAGTTGAATGAGGTTTTAAATTCACAAACTCAGTGCACAAGTTCACTTTATCCTCTAGCCGGCAAAAACGGCTTTTGCACTCAGATATCGTATAGCAAAAATACTCTTTCCGAGATGGTGGGATGAATAAAAATTATTTCCTTAATAAATCAACGTCGCCCTCTATAATTTAAAAATAATAGAAAGCCTTAAAAAATACAAATATATGTTATTTGATAATAATGAAATGACTCTTGTTTTTTTGCCGTTTTTCCTAATACTGTTAATCTCGGTCTCTTCAAGTCACGAGCGAATCGTTATTTATCGTCGATTTACATCAGATCAGTTGCGGTCAACCTTTTATCCATAAATATTTCTAAATCTAGCTTCTACTTCACGTTTCTTTTGTAAGTGCGTAAGAGACCCACGTTTATCTATTGTCGTGCTCTTAAGGAGCACTAAAAATATTTTCAATTTTCTACGCATCTCAGAAAGTATTATCATAAATTGTTGTTCCCCGCACTCTAAATAACACTCTTAACGTGAGCAAACGATTATAAGTTGAAAATGTGTGTTCGATTAGCCAAAATGAGCATAAGTATACGACGTGTAACAGAAAAGTGTGATAATATTTAACGGTGTTAATCTAATTATCAAAGTGAACCCGCTGTATAAAAAAAAATGCCCACGTTGTATGGAGAACGCAGTAATTTTTTCTCGAATTACACAAAATTTTGTTATACAATGGGTTCTCCTTATGGGTAGACTAACACCGTTAAGTATTGCCACATCTTCCTGTTACACCTTGTACATGTAATTCTGTAATTAAGACTATCGCAAATTTGGGAAAGCCTTGAATGGTACTAATATTAACAATTTATTACGTCTACAAGTGAAATTAAAATGTAAAAAAAAACCGACAGAACAAAATAAAAAATAATGTCAGTCGCCATTTTGTGGCAGCTACCATCTAGTACCGATTTTAATTAAATATAGCTAAGAACGCTACCGACTAGTTCACCATTCAAAAAAACTGTTTAATGCATGTTACGAGTAGTTATATCCCGCGGTATAACTCTTGATGATACAATGTTCTAAAGTTTTTGCTGTCGGGACTTTTCGAAGTCGGCTTTAACCACTTGTATTTAGTTATAGTCGTATATTGAACAATCCGCTTGGTTGAATAAATACAACTATTTTGAAGTATGTCAACAAACATAAGACACTCAGCGAATATATGTCAATGCAGCTTGTAGAGTCATTGTTCCTGTGTAACGAACAACCATAGTAAAATATGTCTTATAACTGAACAAAGCAATCTTAATGTAAAATAATGTAAATATTTGTCATGAGAACTATTAAACTAAGAACTAATATTAAGTAATCGTATATAAATGATATTTGTAAGTTATTTTTTTTAAGTAATTATTAATACAAATGTAATAAGACTTGCCTGTAACGAACGTTATTTTAAGGTCAATAAATATTACTTTACTTTACAGCAAAATACACAGTTCCGCTGAGCTAAGCGACAAAAACGAGCACAAACTTTTGCTAAAACTTCTTGATTATAATCCGTGTGCGAGTTTCGCAGAACATTATACAGGGTGGATCTCGTTTGGGCTAAAGTTGCCTACTTTCCCCGCACCCTGTATAAATATAAGGCTTAGGACAACGCATAATTTGTAAGTTTAATTTAACATTTCTAGTCGGGGAGCAGCTGGTCATTTAAGTTTTTGAAAAATTCATACATTTGTATAAATTAATACAATTTAGGTTCTATTTTTAGTAAATTATTGTTTTTGTTTCTAAATAGTTTAGTTTAGTTAGAAGTACTTTTATTTCTTGTAAGTATCTTGACATAACTATTGTATAACAATTTTGAGTATTACTTTAGTACTTCTACCCGACTTCGAAAGAAAGAGGGTATGTATTTATGTAAGTATTTATTTATGTATGTATATTTCTTTGGCTTGCCCTAGAGCCTTAATGGCTTGTCGTATTTTTATGTGAATGGTGTCAATGAATACGTCTTAGTAGTGAAAGAGACACTACGAGTCAAAAAAAAAAGTAGGGATGATACACAGGCTTAAAGATTTTTTTGAACTAATTACTTGTTTAGTTAAAAAATTCCTTGGTAAGTTAGGCACACATCTTGGTTGTTAGCCATGACGAAACAACTGGGTAAGAGAGGCCTAAATTCTAATTATGACTCTATAAATGTTTTATAACACATTATAAGGTTGCTATATTATATTACCCACGTAATCAAACTAACCAGTGACTCCGGCACTAAATTGGTCATTTCAGCACAGTTTCCAATGGCCTTTCAAAGTATTTCAGCCAGATTTACAACGCGATTTCATTTTCATAGTTTCTTTTAGCTTTCATAAGACATTTTATGATCGAAAATTTTTATATTCCACACTCAGGTTACTCTTAAATAAGATTTTAGTACTACTAGAATTTTTACTTTTATTTATTAGTTTCGTATTGACTGTGAGAAAAATAAATAGATCTAATCTAAAACGAGTTACAAATGCATTGGACCAAAATGATGCAAGTTTTTTATCGATGATTTTATTTCTTTAGACTGAATTCTGAGTCCAATGAATCAAAATCATCAAAAAAATGGAAAACTGTTAGATCCCAGATAAACATTTTTTCCGACTTTCCATTCTTCAAAAAAAGAGAAGGTCTCAATTCGATGGTTTTTTTTTTAAATGTTTGTTACTTTATTTCTCAAATACGGCTGGATCGATTCAAAAATTTCTGTTTTCGTATGAAAGGATACTTCTCAAGTGGTACCATTTGAATTTTATCAAAGTCTGTCTTGAGAGAGGCTTGGAATTGAAATGAGTGAATAAGTTGTATCATTGCCAGCCATCATGGATTGGAAGTTACTAATCACTTTTTTCTAGAAAGAACTTGTCGATATCAAGAAGTAGTTAATACAACTGAGCAATTATCCATTATTAATCATTAATGTCTTGTCAATAGTGGGCAAGCGATGTAAAGGTGGAATAACGTGGCTTTTATGTTCGCGGGACATCTCCATAGAACCCCAAAAGTCTCCAGCGCTTTACTAGGGTACGGGTACATGATGTGACTTCAATTTGATCACGACAACTTATTATTACTTGATATTTGACTAAATAATTTGAAAAATTCATTAACTTGACGCTAGCAAATATACAAACAAAAAAGTGTGGTACCATAATATCAAAAGAAAACAAGTGTCTAGATGCGAGTTCAAAAAATATCGACTGCTAAATCGTTAAACTTGTGTATCATTATATTTTTTGTTTTAGATTGATTTATCCAGTAACATTCTCACGACTAAGACAAATTTATTGACACCACTCACATAAAAATACGATAAGCCATTTAGGTTCTAGGGCGTGCCAAAGAAACATACATACTCGTACACTCGAAATAAAAAACCCCTCCTTCTTTCGCAGTTAGGTAAAAAGCTTTAACCTTCATATCTCATTCGTTTATCAGCAAGTAACCGATGTTACGGAGTAAGTAGTGACTGTAAGACGTCACTTCGACGCTTCAGATACGAAGTTGCCCTGCCAAGTGCCAACTCATCTGCATTGCTAAGTTACCCACACCCGACTTCTAAGGTGGGAACTTGGAATGTCTTAAACTATCGACTATTGATAACTCCTATAGCTATTACTTTACTACTATCTGGTAAAAGTTCTTCTTGTGGTTTCAAAGCGATTGTTTTTTTTTTATCGACAAAAAAGGAGTAAGTACTTAATTTGACGGGTACGTTACTTTAAAAAATAAATTATAATAATGAATGAAATATAAATAAAATAATTATAGCATATATTGACTATCCTAGTGACTATAAAAGATCAATAAATTAAAAAAATAATATTGTAATTAATAAATTAATTAATACTTCGCTATTTGCCAAAAAAAAGTACTGTATACCTACAAAATAAGAGATGCGACTTAATGAGCACCAAAATGCTAAGCTCTGTTATTACTAATCATGTTCTCTATTTAAAAAATATGACGAATATAAACTCTACCTATTTCAAAACATCTTTTTCTGTAAAAGGGCATATATATATATATATTATATAAATGAATCCCCATACCCCTTGGTCACGCCATCACGCGTGAACGGCTGGACCGTTTTTTTGTTATGTTTGTTATTGTCAGGAGAAAGTTCTTATAACAGAAAAAAATCAAAAATATATCAATTAAACATTAATCCGTTTGTTTCACTAAAACTCGAGAACGGCTGGGTCGATATAGCTGATTTTAATCTTGAAATGATTGTCGTACTCCAGGGAAGGTTTAAAAGGGGAGAAACATACATAATTGTTAGGCGGTACGAAGTTCGGCGGGTCAGTTAGTATTATAAAAAAGAACTCGTCCGTGAGGGTTTGAGTTTAAGAGCCACTCGATAGTCTATGTATGACAGATACATAACAATCTGAACTTAGATCAGTTATAATGTTTGGTAAATCTGTCGAACCAGGGCTGCAGCCCAAAAGTGGTCCAAATTTGTAACGTTTTTTATCACTAATATATGGTAGCCCATAGTATATTTTGGTGGGGGGCGCCATAAAACCCCATAAAAAAACTCACCATATCGAAAAATGTTGTAGATTAGGTTAGGTTAGGTTATATTTATCGTAAAGACTTACCTGCTTCTCGGATATAAACATTGTAACAATGTAAACATCGCCTCGTACCTTCTTGCAATATTCCACTGTATTTCGGTTTGTTTGGGTTGTGTGTGTGTGTGTGTGTGTCTATTTTCGATTCATAGCAGTCTCAGTTATGATTTTCAGTTTTCCAACTTTCATGGTATTTGCCATCATTTTATGCCTGGTGCTCGAGGGTGTCCCCCACCATAATTTTGCATTTGACACCTTCGTTGAGTGATAAAAACGTTAGAAAAAAATTCAGTGCATTTTAAGCTGCAGCCCTGGTTCGACAGATTTACCTAATATTTTAACAAGTTATATTACTTAACTAATTTTCAGTAACTTCATACATACATATAATCTCTACATATATTCAAAGTGAGTCCTGGCTGATTCGCAAGGAATCAACGCAGAGCATTAACCACTAATGCGGGTAGCATACTCCGCACGCTGCCCTCTGGTGATGGGTTGGAACATTTGGATTATCTGTAGATCTTAAATATGTTCTATAGGTAATGTTTTTGCTATATATATTTATATATGTCGGCGCAAGCTCGATCTAAATTACTTTTAATAGTTTTAAAAGTTATTAGAATGATTATCATAATCGTAAAGGTTTAATATTACTTTGATTTAATACTGTTGTCAGTTTTCTAACTTGAAAGTATGGAATTTGAGTAGAGTGTTGTAGTCGTTCTTGGCGACAAAGCAACAACTCTTATGTTCATCAACTTTAGTTTTAAGTCCAATCATCTATTGCTAAAATCATGTCTTGATTAATAAACTAGTTGAATTTCATTTAAAATCGTTTTTGGTTAGGTTTTAAATTGTAAAAAGAAGATTTGTTGGACTAATAACTATAGAATCAAAAAGCGAGTAGCGCTCTGTATTATTTCAATGTTTTAATCGAGATAAATCGTTTCAATGCTTAAACCGTGTCCTAATAATAGTTTAAGGAATTATCTAACTATACTCTGTTGTATTAATTGGTGTAACTTAAAATGTGTAACATGAAGTGACTGTGATTTGACTTTGCAACGGCGACGCCATCTTAGCTGGTTATAAAAGCAGAAGCGTGCCGTTGCGAGGGACATTCGTTTGGTGAATTTGCGTGAAATATCTTGTAAGTACAATTTAAATTATAACTTTAGATTTTAAGATTGTTTTAGACAAGTAATAAAACGTGTTTAGATAAAAGTGTTTCTTATTTGCGATGAGCGAGTCTGTTGGTGGGGATGGTGACGTCAGCCTAGCTGACGTCACGGTTCCTAAAAATCCTCCAGGTCCGGGTAATCCGTTATATATATATATATATATACAAAATTTTGGAGTCAGTCATTTGGTTTTTAGTAATAAACCACTGAATATTGAAGGGTGTATTCATTATAGAGTATAATAATATGAAATATTTTTTTGGAATTTCAACCTCTAAGGGGATCTAACAGGGGTTCAAAATTTAAAACTTCCTTATACTCCATTCTAATTCGCAGGTGATAGCGACTAGTATTACATTGTATATAAATTGGAATGTATTCCTATTACAATCTCTACAAACAATTTCCCTTAAGTACTTACTTGGTGGCCTCTCAGAAAAAATATATAGTTATCATGTACAGCAAGTACCTTTTGAAATTCAAGCCAAAAAGATTAATTGCTTGAATTAACAAAATCCTGCTGATTCACTTTCTTATTTGACGGCTTCGGTACACAAGCAAGCTAGCTGTGAATTTGAAGAACCTCGAGAGAACATCTATTTTATACCGACTGCCAAAAAATATGAGGTACTCCATTCAGCTGTTCTTTTTTAATTATTTTTTTACTTTATTTCTCGTAGGCGGGTGGACAGATATGATATATATTTTTTTGTTTCAAAGTGTCCAAAGTTATACCTTCTTTGTGATCCCATACAAGTTCGTAAGCCGTAATAAAAGTTAGTAGGCACTTTCTTTAAAAGAATTGTCAAGAATAAGTTTTGCCTCGAAATTTCACAATAATCAAACAAAATCTTCAAGCAAAATTTTCTTTTTCATAATTCGTAATAATTTATGCATTCAAGATTCTTCATTCTTTGTTAGAAACTAGCTAATCCGAGTCTGCGCTCTGCCGGCGACGCACTAAGCCTGTCATTTTAGTGATGGGCTTGAAAGCAAGACTGCTAGAAAACAAGACAGCATTTTAATTAAAAATGAAGGCTATGAGATTCTTGGTAAGCTTGAGATTTTAGTGAAAACGTTCAGCTGAACGATATACCTACATTGATTTGATTTTTCTGTTCTCCTTTAAAATGGAAAAATTAATGGCCACAAACATATCAGGACTGCAGATATATTATGGAATGTCTTCTGTAGGAATTTCATAAATAGATTTGAAAGTTTCAGTACCTAAAATGAATTTATTTATCATTAATATTTTTAAGTTACAACCTTCTTAATCCTAATGCGGAGCTTTGGCTCCCTATTTGAATTATTCCAATATTTGGCGTGTCATGCAACGTTCACAAACACATAAACAACACAAAGACTTACGTTGTGTATAGAAACTCATTCAAATTAAAATTTAATTAGAGTAAATTGAATTAAGTACCCAAATAAATTAATTGTTTTAGTACCATATATTCAAATCACGTTTTGACACACATGTACTAATCTTTTTAGAGGCTTCCAAAAAGAGAAACCAATTAAAGCACATTCAAGAATCTGGAAATTCCGGAATCGATGCGAAACTGTCTTTCAAAAAAACTATTATAACTTCAAAGCCACGCAGGTTGTTTAAAAAACACTTAGGTATTAACCACGACCACATATTTTGTCACATTGGTAATTAGGAAAATTGTTTAATTACACTAAGATTATAAAGGCGAACCTCTGTATATGTGTGTTTGTTTGTAACTCCTTGACACTCACTCAAACGGCTGAAAAGATTTAGATAAAATTTTACAATAGGATAGCTTATGTCCATCATAACATACGCTATCTTTTAACTTGGATCACGGATCCGTCGGTAACAGGGCATCGCGCAGCTAGCTAAAAATAAATCTCAAGACTGCAAGACTACAAGTCCGTAGTCTATTCAGCAATCAGCACATCACTGTCACCTCTAAGCCTGAGGATACATCAATTTTAATAACCCCGCGCGCCGTTCCAGAGACCAGCTTTATAAATATGTATACAGAGCTGACAAACTCTGGTGTGCACCCGGCCTTACTACCTACTTTCATTATTATTAGTACAGAGATTATTAGTTTTACGTTTTATTCATTTTTTAATGGGACAGAAAATATAGAAAATACGTATTACATATGTATTTTTTAATTTATTGAACGTTCTTAACATATATTGTATGTTATCTAAGTATTTGGCACTTTAAATTATAAGTGTTTAGTTATTAATTATTTATAATAATAGCCGAATAGAAATAATCATATTTAGTTAGTGTTTGTAATTTTGAATATTTGCCGTAAGTTGAAAAGAAGAATGTTCACTTACAAGTTATATTAATAAAATGAAAATCTAACTTAAATTTCAGATTTTTTTAAGTTCATTATCATCATCATCTTCTTTATACCATTGTTGGGTATAAGTCTCTCTCATTTTGTATCATCTGCCTCGGTCCTGTGCTACTGCCCAGATGCAAGTCTAACGGAGAAACGAAAGTTGCAAAAATTTTGGGACGAAATCACCTCCAAAACGCTGCAGTCGAATTTGCTTTCAGTAAGCTCGGGGGTGGAATTAGCTCGCTTGAACGTCGTCTCTAAGTCGGAGTCAGGCGCCTGGCTGCGTGCCTTACCTTCTCTTCACATGGGCACGTTGCAGGACAACGACTCACTCAGAGTGGCGTCGAGACTTCGCCTCGGGTGCGCAGTATGCGAACCCCACGTTTATGTTTGCGGAGCGTGGGTCGAGGTAACAGGTCACCATGGTTTGAGTTGTGTTCGGTGCGCTGGCCGTAGACCTCGGCATTAATGAAATTTTAAGACGTGCTTTTATGTCCGCGGATGTGCCTTATGTTTTGGAGCCCCCTGGATTATCTCGCTCAGACGGCAAACGGCCAGACGGCCTTACGCTGATTCCATGGCATAGAGGGCGTAAGGTCCCAAATAAGTCATTATTTGGGACGCTACATGCATCAGCACATTTGCAGTCAGCCATCTTTCCGCTACCCTGCAGTGTGCTGGTGCAGGAGCTGAGGCAGCCGCTAGAGCCAAGCGTTTCAAGTATGCCTGCTTGGAGTCTGCGTACGATTTCGTTCAGTTTGCGGTCGAAACTGCGGGATCGTGGGGCTCCGAAGCCTTGAAATTTATCAAAAAAACTAGTTCGGCGTCTGCGCGAAGTAGGTCACGATTCGAGGTGTGGGGAGTGTTTGACGCTATAGATCTCCCTGGCAATCCAGCGTGGTAACGCTGCGAGCATAATGGGCACATTGGGCAGGATTCTCGTGGTGGACTTTTGATATCGTAATTAGTTTGTAAGTTTTGACTTTATAAACAGCACATATGATATCTTTAACATGTCCTCGTACAAGTTACTGAAAATATAAATACTCGTTAAAACAGAAACCATATTATTCAAATTTGGTCGAAGTGTGACTGAGAGATTAGGATAACGAATTGACAACATCTCTTTGTGAAGTCGGCTTAAAAAGGAAAACACAATATCAAAACAAACCATAGTATTTCTACCTGCATTGTGAGTGTCTTAAGAGACAACAGACGTCCCGCTCGGAATTTTGATTACGGAAGAGTGTTTCCACTTAAGTGTAATATGGGTTTTGGAATTGGGACAAGGGTCTGTCTGAATCCAGTGATATATTGTGTTAACTCCTGCTAGTAAAGAGGGGAGTTCTTTCTTGGTAAACCGCAAAGGTGTTACGGGCATCCTTTATTTGTCGTGAGAGTGACACAGCACAAATTAATTCACAACAGAACTGCAATTTTTTATAGTTAATGATTAACTTTTGAAAACTAAGTCATCGAAGAATATAGCTTTTTTGCAATTGCGAGATATTTATTGGGTCCTTAAATAATGTTCGTTACAGGCAAGTCTTGTTACATTTTAAATATTAATTTTAAAAAAAAATTAAACATAATAACCTTATTTACATACGGTTTATTAGTTTAGGCTGTAGAGGATCACAAACAGTTAGATATACATACTCGATATGGGCAGTCGGATAAAACATACTTTAAAATTTAAAAAAGCTCCGACATCATCGTTTTATCGTCTAGGCCGTATTGGAATCGAAATTTATCATAGTGCATAGTATTCTACTGGTCAAACTCTTTCAACCCATATGGGGATAGTTATAAAAAAATATGTAATCCATCATTTTTTAGCGTCGACAATCTTGGTCTGATTTTCAAACATAGCTAAAAACACTCACTGCACCTTTAAAATAAAATCAAAATCAGTTCATCTTTTCGGTAGTTAAGAAGCCTCAGACAGACACAAACAGACACGTCAAATTTATAATTCCCGTCGTTTTTGCAGAGCTGAAAAATAATTTCAATAATTTTATATCCTTTGTTTAAGTTATTCCTCGAAATAAGGAGACCATAACTTTAGTTGTTCATTTAATGTGACAGAATAGAATTTTCCAATTCGAATCCAATTTAATTTAATTAAGCAAGGACAGGTAACAGGTTGGTTTAAATTAAATACGTCATCGTGATTTGTGGTATTTTCCGCCATTTATTTCTTTATTAGTTTGTATTCTGTAAAATTATTATGAAATTTAAAAGAAAATAAATTCTTGTAAATTACATGAAATCTTTAGAACGTGTTATAGAGCATAAAAAAAATTACATAGATTTAATAATTCATCAGGACGTAATTAACCTTCTTCGAAAACTGAAGAGGTTTTAATTCGTCGGTATCTTTTTATGTAACACTACAATTATATTCCGTAATTACTCGGCGTCTCATGTTTTTTTTGTTTAGAATGTTATTTCACAAAAAATATTAAGTTTAAGGTAAGGAACAAAATACAAATTAAAAAAAAATTCAATACCATATACAAAACCTTAGGATTTGATGGTGGTATAAGATTACGCATCTATCTATTAGGTGCGTAATCTTATACGACCCAATCACCAAGACAATCTAGGTAACGTCCTAAGTCTACGCCCTTCAGAGACCTAGCGCACCTAGATGGAGCTATTAGACTGCTTCGTGTCGACTCGAACAGGTAAATCCATCTGAGACTAATCTGAGACCCATTGAGGACATAGAGATTAGTATAAGTGGGTGTAGTGAGTGTCAAATCGCATAGATTGAGAGGAAGGTAGGCTTCCATTACTACAGTATTTGAATACCTACATATTATCTTTCACTATAGAGTATTTTATTACATGGGTATCTACTGAATTTAGACCTTTGAATTTAGCTAATTAAGGAATGAGGTGTGTAATGCATATCAATATCTTAAAATTACTCAAAGATTTATTTTTTTCAGTACGTCTCTCTAAAAGTGTTATTATGATAGACTTTTAAAGATAATTAAGTTTTTGTAATATTTTGCACGACAGCCTGTGCAAATATTTAATTAGTAATTCATAGGCCTAGAAAGGTCAGCTGCAAGAGATTGCTGTTTAGCGTTATGACCACCTTCTGTCCCATTTTTTTTTTAATCTGTGTGTAAATTGTTTGTTGACCCAAGCGATTATGCCACACTAGGTATTAAACAGAAAATTATATCTTATACTCGTATTGTATGGTTACGTATTGTAGACTTTTGATGTGAAACATCTATAGCCGCCAGTAAAACAGATTTCTGGCGAGGCGACGCATGCCGTGGCGACGCGTCACCACGCTATATGATGGTATTATTCAATAATACCATCATATATCATGGTTAAATAGTCATCGTTATCTGGTAAAAAAATCGTAATATTTTATTTTATCATTATGACATATTTAGTTCCCATCACAATATGGTTTTTTCTGCATATTACTTTTACAAAATAATGTCGATGTTTCACATCTGCCAGGCGTCCCGTGACAGCTCACATTTTTTTTGGAGAAAATGCAAATGGAACTCGCGAAATGTTAAGCAACGTCGCAGCTTAAGCACAACTTATTTTGATTAACAATACGGGTTTTCACGCGTACCTAATTGTTGGAAAAGTCCAACCATAGTTTCGTTCATAATCAGTGAACTTCATCAGGGATGAAAAGAGTCTTAAGCTTTAAGCACGATTGAAGCTCTGTTTTTTCACTAAGTTTTAATCTATTCCTACTTTACGCCGACGATAACATGTATACAAATTCAATTATCTAGTATTCTTTATGTACGCTTGAGAAAATAAGAAATAAAAAAAATACGCTGCAAACAACCAAGGATTAAATTGGCTAAATAATCAAAAGAATCCAGCTCAAAAATTAAGTCTAGAATATTCCGTTGAGTGAAAATATCTGTAGTGAAAACCAACGCTGCACTCTGCAGATACCTAGAGTACCTAGCGGACCTACGGAGGTGCTAGCGCCGGTGTCTGAGTGTGCAAATACTTGAGACAGGGAAGCGAGTAAGGTAGTGAAGAGAAGCGGGTAATAAAGTGAAGCAAAGCGGGTAAAGAAGTGAAACAAGCGGTTAGTACAGTAAATTGGGTCGAGTTGTAGAACGGAACGTATTGTAGTTATCTTTTTTTATCTTACACAGCTAGGCATTTGACCACAAGACCGCACGACCACGGAAATCAGAGATACTGTAGCCCTAGATGGAGCATGCCTAGTCTGGAATACACTGGCTCTCAAGGAAGGCTGCCGGAACACACCGTTAGGTGCTTGGATTAGATTTTTAGATTCTTGGATTGGATTAGATTTTTACAACTTGAGGGTGGTAGCTAATCAGGCGAGCGATAGGAAACCGTACCACCATGCTATGGTTTCCTCATGATCTTTTCTTTCACCGGTAGCTCAGGCTCTTTTTGCATGTTCCGTGGGATCGAACCTCGTACCTCTTGCACGACAATCGACTCCACTAACCACTCAACCATCATCGCTACAAAACAAAACTACTATCTAACAAAATAGAACTTCTGATTTGCAATAATGGTAAGTTATAAAATTATTACTCGTATTGTGTCTTCCTTACTAAGACACCATATTTTCTTTTTTAATTTTCTTCTTTAAGGTAATTTTGAGAAGTACCTTTTGAAATACCTTTTGCAAATATATATTAGAAACCAATATCTAACAAAACGGTTGCCGTTCACAAAAAGCAACCCTCACTAAAAAAACACAATCCCGCAGATGACAGAGCAAATCCCCAATTTTATATGTACAATTGAGCAACAGCGGTCCACAATGAGCGCCACCCTGGCGTATCGACAAACATTGAATAAAAAGTTTCAAACAATTTTGCGCGGATGGACCATGGTGAAATCCGATATTTCTCACAATCTCTATGTTTTGAGGTAAAACGCCACTGGAACGTAAACAACCAAACAAAAAACATATCTTAGTTGATTCAGACGTAGATGTATCGGGAACTTTGGGAATTGAGTCTTCACTTTTCTGAAAGTCAAAATAAGCCTTTATTGCTCTGATGTTCAATTTAAAACTATAATTATGTGATTGTATTAAACTATTTTTTTTAAACTAACTTGAGGTGACATCTACAACATGAGTAAAATGGAAAGTTTTGGGAGAGGAAAGTTTCTATTTTAGGCATTTGTCTTTGTCGTTAGACAATGGCCTATAAAAACTTTGGTAAAAAATGTTGTAAAAACCCGGTTTCTAATGTATGTGACAGACTTGTTCTACATAAATATTAAATAAGTATAATGTGTATTAAAATAAAAAATCAGTCACGTGGATATTTTTTTCTATGATATGCAACTTCAATGAAGAGGATTTAAATGTTGTCAATTTTGAAATTTTTTTTTCTTGTAAATATTATAAGAACTTCAATTTGGTGGTTAAAATTAAAATAACTGAAAATTTGTGATGTGATTTCCTGCTAAATTGCAGGCGCAATTTACTTCTCACTCACTTCACTTTTTGGAAATATTACTTCTTAATATCAATTACCCCCAATATGTAACACCAAAACAATTCCAGTCAGGCATTTTACAAAATCCTGCTGAATTTATACCCTTCATCGGATTTTTTGCGAAAGTTCGTCGAACATTGAAAAATGGCCGGGGGCTGATTCCCGAGTGCAAGTTGTGTTGTTTTCAACCCGTATGGGAGTTGAGTTATTGAGTCAAGTCAGAACTGTGGAGACAGATCGTTGCCGATTTCTATTGATGTGATGTAACGATTTGTAACGGTCATATTTTGACAGTATTTCCAAAACGTTGTCTGTTATTTTTATAGGTGTAGCTTTTTGACAGATTGTATTGCTGGCTTTTCAATACTTTACTTAATAGAAAAGTGGCTGATACCTCATAGGTACGAACCTATTTCTGTATATGTATTATCATCATCCTCCTGTCAATCCTGCGTCAATCGACTGCTGGGTATAGGCCTCCTGTACCTTGTATAATTGTTTTGTCTAACTTTGCGATGGATCTAATATCGTTGAACTATCAAGCTAAATATTAAGAATATAATATTTTTATCACTAGTTATTTTATATTTTTAAGTTTAAATATATAAGTCTGTTGTTTCTTCGTCGTTGTTGAAAATTAGTGGTACGGACAAATCGGTAGCTCATTGCTGACTAATGACTTTATTAATTTTACAACGATATCTTATTTTCGAGTTGTAAGGATTCGAGTTATTGAGTCAAGTCCGAGATGTAGACACGAATTTTAACTATTTTCTTTCGGTTGATGAGTTATGTTACAATTTATAACCCTTACATTTCCAAAACCTTATTTGCAGTCACCTTTGTCAGATTAATTTGCTAAATTGTCAGTAATTTATACTATCATGTTCTATAAGTATCAGCTTTAACGGAATTCTTTCGTTTTTTTTTAATATAAAAACGTACGAACTCGTAGTTATCATTTTAGAAAGTCATTTAAAAAATATCAATGCTGCGGAGAAATTTGTTGTCATATTATTTGTAGTGGGTCGTAGCTCATATAACTAAGCTAATGAAGTTTATGGAAGCATTTTACATTAAAGCAATACAGAAATTTCGAAAGATCGCTCATCGCTCCCGCTTGCCACTAAGCATCGAGCGAGAGAGCACAAAGAGCGAACCGAGCAAAAAAGCTGTTTGCTAAATATGAATACCCATTAGCACAGTTAGTGCGCAGTAATGGCTTAGATATTATTAAAAGCGGCGTTGTTTAAATAGTTAAATGTAGGATATTCATATTTCTCTTGAGTTTTGCGTTTATTTCGCATTTATGTGGAATTTTCTTGACTTGATATTTTTACTAATCCGCGTATGTCTTTGAATGAATTAGAAAAAATATTTAGAAAATTAATGCGTGCTTGATTCATTTTATTAATTAAAACTATATATACATACGGGTTTACGCGCATATCTGACTGTTGGTAAGGACTAACTATATTTTTGTTTACATTCGGTGAACCTAAAAAAAAAAATTAATGTGTCCTCAATTCATCTTGCACTTATTGTACCTGGGTGGTATCACGCAGGAGATCTGTGGCGACAAATCCGAGTATAATTGCCTTGAGACGAGATCCAGAGTTCTATCCCCGGTTGAAGTATTCAATAGTCAATTTGACTGTTTCGTTTTTGAATGCTAGTTTGCATATGTATTGCATATGTTTCGGCATTACAGATACACAAAATAAACAAAAAAATAAAAAGAAATCCTAGTAAAGATCTTCACCTTATCATAATACTAAAAGACATAAAAACAGTGATAAACAGCAATATCATTCTGATCCTAATTTAGCCCGCTCGACCATAACGTTTTTTATTTTCATAAGAGATTTTTCTTTGTTTCACAGAAAAGCGAAATTATATTAAAAAACACTGTGAGAATATAATTAGCATTACGAAACACGAGGACATTTAACACGTTTCCAAGAGCGTACAGATTGTCATTAAAATATAATTACATTATTTTTTCGTCGCTCTTCTAAATTAACGCCGTCGGTTAACATTCGTTACACAACCATTTACAAGGAAAATTATCTTGTAAATAGGCATAATAATTACTTTCTTTATTATTATTGAATGTCTTTTGCGTCTCATTGTTTTTACAAATACTGTTTTCTCTAAGACATTAAAATGAAATGGAAATATTTGTCAGTTTTATATATTATGTATAAAAAGTTACGACCGATTTCAATAAGAGGGGAGGATCTCTAATTTGTTTTTACTGATTTCCAAATTAGGTACTGTGCTCGTATGTATGTATTTTTTTTGTATGTATATGTTCATCATCGATATTTTCGTCAGTTATAAACTGAGCCCAATAAAAATATTTCTCAATTCAAAAAGATATGCTCCTGAGGAGTGATTTTGATATGGGACCACCCATATACATTTTACCAAAATCAGTCCAGTATTTTTGTTACATTCAATATGACTTTTATTTTAAGAAGACATTATTATTGACGTAATTTCTGCGCGCCGAATGGAAGCCGGTATTCATATATTTAAGCATGACTTGTAGTTTTTTTATTTATTTGCCTCGATTTACCTGACATACGCAATTTGTTTTGGAGCTGTCAAATATCGACATTGCTTGCTCTTGTTTTCATTTCATGGCTAACTTTAACCGATTAATACCGAGCCCTTGATCTTTCTTTTCAAAAACTTACAATTCATAAAAGCCAATAAACACAATGATCCGGCAGACGTTCTTCAAGCTCGTCTCGTTATTAGAGTTCGTTATAACTGGACTTAACTCGGTTGGGATATTCCCAACTCCCGTTTTAAGAGTCGCATAATGACTCATTCTAGTTCGGGTGCCGAGGGGGCGATTTAATCACTAGGCGAAATGACATCCGCGGGCCAGTTGGGACTCGTTTAGTAAATTAGAGTAATCGTGTTACAACTCCGGTTTATTTCTTCTCTGCTTCCGGTTGTTACTTTGTTGACGAAATAATTGTATGTGTAAATTAACGAAGAGATTATGTTTCTAGTTTTTTTTTACTTGACAATAGGTACTGGTATGTATATTTTTACTTGACAATAGGTACTGGTATGTATATTTTTACTTGACAATAGGTACTGGTATGTATATTTTTACTTGACAATAGGTACTGGTATGTATATTTTTACTTGACAATAGGTACTGGTATGTATATTTTTACTTGACAATAGGTACTGGTATGTATATTTTTACTTGACAATAGGTACTGGTATGTATATTTTTACTTGACAATAGGTACTGGTATGTATATTTTCTTCTTGTAATAGTATTATTATGAATACTTTCTAGGTTCCATAAATATTATGTCAAAATTGGTCCAGTCGTTTGGTATGAAATTAACCCAAAAATGTTTATAGCCGCCTGTCAAATGATTGATGTATGTCAATGTGATTTTGAAAACCAGGTATAGCAAGTTTCTACGAACTGATCATCTTCTTGTCCTTACCCCCTATACGTGGAGTCAGCGCAGAATGTCTTCCACTTCCATGCTACTCTGTCAGACATTACTTTTTCATCCACATCCCTTGCACACATATCCCTATGCACACACCACTTCCAAGTTTTCTTAGGTCGCCGGCGCTTCCATCTGAAATCAATTTCATGGTCCCCTTCGTCACATGGCAATCTTCTCTACGCATGACATGTCTATACCATCCTAGCCTACCATTTCTTAACTTCGCAGTCTCTTTAGCTACTATTAAACCTACCTATTGTACGCATTACCCACATGCGCTCTATTTATTTGTATTTTTAATCCCTGATGCAAAAAACGACGGGGTGCTATAAGTTTGACGTGTCTGTGTATCTATGGCATCGTAGATCTGACACGTATGAACCGATTTTATATTTGATGAAAATCGGCCCAAGATGTCTGCCGTCACAAAATGGCGATGTGACATTTTTTTCACAACTTCCTCAATATGGGTATCAAATAAAAGGGGTTGACTAGTGAAATACATCATGATAATTTCAAATACAAGATGGCTGCCGCTGTATTAGCAAATTTTCAATTTTACTTGTTTAAGAAATAAGTCCATTATAGAAATAAGTATAATTTTGTCCAGCGTAATATTTCCATGTTTTTTTTTAAACTAAATCATACATTCGCTTACCACTCTGGGCTTTCCTTTCCAAAAAATCAGCCTGCTATAACAATTTCATCATAATAAGAACCCAGGCATAATGTATATTTATCTTACGCATCATTGTCACATTTCATCAAGGAACGTTGTAAAAATTGACTGTAAAAAAAGGGTTTGCCATTTATTTTTATAACTTGTAACATCCCGGATAGCATTCGTAAAATTCTTGGCTAAAGTTAACCCATAGCATAGAATTTTCATACATGTTTAACAAAAAAAATTCAAAGGACTTGTTTTATTTTCGGCCAGGACGGTGTACGTCTACCAAAAAATGCCTAAAGATGTGGTCAATACTGACTATTGAAAAATGCATCAGTCACCTCCTAAGAAGAATTCTGGCATCTTTGGAAGGTCTATGTATCGTACTTTGTACCTAGATTGACTCCAATAGTGACATTGGTCTATAAATTGTACCGACCGTCACAAATGTCAAAATTGACACAATAAAAACCCGTATATCACCTTTTTTGGGAAATAACATTTAAATATTTTATTTTAAATTAATTTTGTACACTGCTATAAATTACGTTATTTTGAATTTGGATGATATATCAAAGATAAATATTCCCTAACGTATTTATGGTATCATGTACACTGTCCTGGCCGGAGCTCTATACATTTTTGAAACAACTCTTTTAAATCATTTATTCACTTCAATAAGGAGATAACGACTTCAATAAGGAGATTAGGTGCAATTACAATATTACAGAACTCCTTATTTTAACCGCAAAAAAGTAGCATCAGATAATAAATACAGCATAAATAAGGCACAAAAGGTGTATTATTGCTAAAAAGCGATCTCTGTTGATTTTTATAACATCCTCACACATATTGAATACTAAAGTTGGTTTGTTGATTTATTGGTTTGTCCTACTTATTCTCAGTAACCAAGTGACGGATAGACATCATTTTCTGCACAGAGATAGTTCGAGTTCAGGCGAGAACCATTGGCTATTATTTCCCAAGAAAACAACATAATGCGAGCGAAGCTGCTGGCAAAAGTTATATAGCAAGAAATAATTTAATTTTTATTGTATAAAAAGACTCTTGAAGAGTTCTCTTGTCAGTGCAAGACGAACGATTCATTTCATCCCAGATGAAGTTTTCCGAATGTGAACGAAACTATAGTTGGACCTTTCTAACAATCAGGTACGCGTGAAAACCCGCCTTCTTAAACCATATGAATCAAACACGCGTTAGTTTTCTAGTATGAAAACCAGTATATAATTAAAAAAATGTTTGCATGTATGGAAACTAAGTACTATCGTAGATTTCCTAAGCTCTTACTTCACTTAAGTTTATTATAGAGAGGTTAATTATTGTGTTTTACTTGAGTTTTAACTTTTTGTGACTATCATTTCTTGACCCTTTTTAGTGGGTACTAAGGAAATTATGGGTCAGTACAGTAACGGCAAAACCCCACAAGGTTTTTTCGAAATGGGTTATGTGGACTAGTTACTAGCTTTGAATTGACCCTGTGAGAATAGACTTTGAATTGATCCTGTCTCTCTTGGTGAAATTTAATATTAAGCAAAAATTAAAATAAATTAAATAAATTAGCATTAACATTTTAATAATTTAATTAGCATGCCATTCAACGTGGCAACGCAGCCAGCATTCTAGGAACTTGCCCTTCTACTGAGGGTTGATTATTAGATTAGTTTTTCTTTTGTTTCTGTGTTTTATAATATAACGTAATAGATTATTTATTATTAAGTAATTTATTTATTGTTCTTATTTCTTCGGAATCTATTTTTATGTAAATTTTTTAGCTTTCCGAAATTTTTAGGTTTCTTTGACTAATTTCGAGGTTTTTGTTGCAATGAGTATATTTATTTCCCAAGGTCTATATAAATTTATCAAAATTGGTCTGGTTTTTAAACCAAATTAACTAATATGTTTATATTATGTATAGAAACGGCTGCCAAATTGAAGTCTCTTTTTTTAAATCTCACCACCTCACGGGAGCGTAAACCAAGTCTAGGATCAAGTTTAAAATATGCTTAAAGAAAGCCTTAACATTTGTAACCTTACAGTTCGTTATCTCCCTTACTCTTGCTTTGAGTAAATTAGCACAAATCGTATTTATTTTAATTAGGAAGCGCGGAGGAGTTTTTGTTTTTTGGTGAACGTAATTATGTATTCTGTTGGGCAAGGTGTCGTAATTTTGCTTTTTTACCGCATTTTCTACGTTTTTTTGGACGAGTTTTCCGGGTGTTTTGCTTTTGGAATATAATTTGTGGTAACATTTGAATGATAAAGTCCGCTTCCGGTTTTAAAATTCAAATGTTTTTAGAATAGGTCTTGTGCAGAAGCACAAAGAAAAAGAATAAGAATAAAGAAGATTATATTTGAATGTAACATCCAAAAATTCACGTTTGAGCGTAGTTTTTAGGTGTAATTACGAGTATATTGTCAAGTAACTAACGCGATGACCTTAAATAGATGTTGAATTCCTAAGCTTTAAATAAAAGAAATGCTGAAATCGTACGTCTGGTACTTACATAAAGTTAATACATTTTTTTTATACTGAACAGCTAGACATTTGACCACAAGTTCGCACGACCACAGAAGTCAGCGACACTGTAGCCCTAGATGGAGCATGCCTAGTCTGGAATACAGTGGCTCTCAAGGAAGGCTTCCGGAACACACCGTCAGTTGCTTGGCGACAGATTTTTACAACTTGAGGGTGGTAGCTAGCCAGGCGAGCGATAGGAAACGCCCACATATACATAATTAAACATATAACAACGTACATAATACATACATACTTAAATATAATTATGGAGCTCAAGCCATATTATATTACTACGAGTAACGTAGTAATATAATATAATATTTTATCGGAGCGTTTGATCGGTTCGACGCGTGACAAGAATGCCGGTTTTTATCTGGCCCTACGTATAAGCATTGCCATTCAGCGTGCTAATGCGGTTTATCATGCTAGGCACACTGCTCTCTGGTGGTGGATTGGAGCATTTGGATTATCTGTAGATCTTAAATAATCTATGGGTAATTTTTCTGCTTTCATTTTTTTGTGTATAGTCATTTTGTTAGTAATATAATATGGATAATACGAACTTTTACTATTCGACCTTCACTTCTGAAACAAACAACTGTTCCATCAAAAAAATATAAATCAACAACAAAATGCAAGAAACAGCTTATTTTCTTGGTTCAGATATGACACTATTATCAATTTTGTTAGTAAATAATAAATACCTATACATACAACATGTATATAATAAAGTAAATACAATAAAGTGTGGCAATTCTTAAGGGTGTTAGTCTACCCATTAAATGTGAACTCATAGCAGATCAAAATTTTACAAACGAGTAAACGTTATTGCGTCCTCCATACAACTTGACTGATCGAGTGACCAATTTTTGTATGGAAAATCTATATATTTTACGAATTTCGCAAAATTTTCTTTTTCAATCGTGTCACTTTGTTAGGTGGACTAACACCCTTAAGTATGTCACACCTTTCTGTTACACGTTGTATAGTGATCCTTTAGACACCCCTAACTACAACTCTAGTTGGTATCGCTTATACAACTTTAAGCGACCCATACACGTATATAGATCAATATTCCAGTCGTTCCGAGACAGTATTATCCTGTCTAAACAAAACAATACGTACAATAACTTCCTAATATAATAAATAACATACTTAATCTTATAACATCAGACCTTTAAATTGCGATTGTCAAGAAATCAAGACAAGAGTGAACATATCATGAGATATTTCCACGAAAAGAATACAGAAATCAAATTGGATGGCCGTGTGGAATGCTTGGAGTATTCCTGTATGGACACCAGTTTTAGGGCACCATTGATTTGAGGACCCACCTTCATTTACTCTGAGCACCTTATTTTTGCAATTAGTTTTAGGTATATATTATGTGTTGACAATTATAGAAGTAAGCAGAACTACATATTATCGGATTGCTTAATTTAACATTTGATATTTGAAACTGAATCAATCATATATTTATGTACTAGGCAATATTTTTTTCATCGCTTTAAGAATTTTTATAGTAGAGATAGATGCCCATTTGTATCACATAATCACGGGCAGGATGGACATTACATATACCTTACAGACAGACTTTATATATATTGGTTAACCAATATAGATAGTTATAATTTGGATGTAAAAATATTTTGATACCTATTTAGTATCATACTTTTTTGACAACAAAATGGTTGTCCAATTACCTACATATATGTTACGTTTATTATATATGCTAAATACTTTTTTATTTTTTAAAAGGTAACGGAGTGAAAAGTCACATTCTTGGCTATAAAACTGCAAAAATAGTTCGGCTGTAAGTCAATATTGCTCTTCAGGGCGGCATTCTCTAAAGTTAGAATTTCCCTGATTCTGTCCAACTTTTAATATTAAAAAAATAATAAGAACTAACATAGAAAAGAATATGTTTTATTTTAACCGGCACTTTTGATTTGGTGCGTAAATCGCGGGTGCTCAGCATATCGTTATCCAAAGTGGAATACACCGAATGCTCGACGGATAATATTTTGTACGTCGATACCAGATATTAGATCGGTGGGTAAAGACGTGTGACTTAATATGACGACTAGCGCTTGTACACGGACTTGCTTCACTTATTCTTTTTTTTACGGCGATATTAAATGGAACACGCTGCCGGCTTATCTGTTTCTCTAGACGTAGGTTTTTTTTTCTTTTGATATATGACAGCATACGATTTGATTATTTGCCGTCAAGTTTATACATTTTGCAATTTTTAATCAATCAAGTAAAGTCAAATATCAAATCATAAGTCACGATGATCAAGTTAAAGTCGTATCATGTACCCTCGTAAAACAATGGGGACTTTATCAGGGTTTCTATGGAAATTTCCTGCGAACACGGAAACCACGATATTCCTTCTTTATATTGCTTGCCCACACTTGTGCACATAAACAAGACATAAATGGTTAATAATCTACCAGTATAACACAATAAAATTTGCAAAATCGTTATTTTTCAATAAATACACAGACAGAGACGTAATTTTTTCAGCGAACGCGGGTAAACTTCTTGACGTTGGTTCCTTTATGGCAATAATTTTTAGCTTTACAAGTTATAAGTTATTTTATTACTATTTTAAATATTGCTTTACAATTAAGTGGCTGTATAACAAAATTGCACGTTCTTTCCCTTTTAGACGACAGTAAAATAAAACTTCATGACGTATGTTGTCAATTTTAAAGAATTAATGGTTTAGTTTTATTTATTTAGGCCATAGGGATCGGCAGCTCATCTTATTTTACAAAACTTATCGAAGTGTGATCAGAATAACGGTTTTTATCTGGCTCAACGGATACGTGTAAGCATTGACATTCAGCGTGGTTATGCCGCTAGCAAGCTTAGTATGCTGCCCTCTGGTGGTGGGTTTGAATTATATGTAATAGATCTTAAGTGGTCTATAGGTAATTTATCTGCTATTTTCTGTAGTAGTCAGTCAAATTATTTATGACGTGACAACGTCTTATAATTCGATGGAGCCGGCTGAAGGCACGAAAAAACATGACTCATGCGGCGGTACCTCGCTCTGAGTCCTTCCATTTAAGGCTTGAAGTGCAAGCGAGAGCGCGGTACGAGGGACAACGAGGCACAATAGGCCTCCGCGTTCGGCAGCGTTCGACATCTCTCTCCTACTCGAGTGAGCAATGCGTCCGCGTGGACAGCTGCTATACAAAACATTTATAGTTTATAGTATTATATTTATAGAAGTGCAGTGAAAAGTGAATGTGGTGTCGATTGTTTATAGCAACGATGATTGCGGCGTTAAAGGTACATAATGATTCTTTCGATACAAAATGTCTATAAAACAAATATTTTTTATTATTTTTTTTAAAAACAAAAGGTCGTGACAACTACATAAGAAAATACTGATGGAATGTCCATCAGTATTTTCTTATGACGTTGTCACGTTCAACTATCGTCAGTAAAAGGGCTTTAAAGGAAACCGATTTTTTTTCTTAATAAATGAATGCCCAATATTTTATTTCATTCAAAATTATTAGTCATTCATTCCGCAACTAGTACTACTATGGGATAGTAGCATCACTACTTTGCCTCCACTATGAATGAAGTGTGAGCTATATGGTACACTACGCTGGTCAAAATACATAATTTTTTACTTTGATAATTGTAAGGAAAAACAAATCTGATTTTCTTTTTCGGTTTTAGGCATCAGCTATCGCTACATAGATATACAGGCCTTCGCTATTCCTAAGTAACAATAAGACTTAGCGTATCTCGATGACCTTTCCGATAGCTTTGTAGCAAGATTGTGCTATATGTCCAACATAACTGATCTAGAGAGATGCCTATCCCGCGCATTCTGTATGGAACCTAATGTCGCATTAGAAGACGGCGTCTAATCACGCACACGTGCGGAGTTTTAGTTAGAAAATCATATTTTAAGCGCAATGTGAATAGGTTTTACTAGGTAAACATTGCATCTTCACTTACAACCAGGTGAGATCGTTGTCAAACGGTGCCTAGTTAGTGCGATGTGTTTTACTTTTGGGCATATTTTGGCGACACCCGCTTCACTTTTCACCATATCTCCTTTATCTTTCTGATATCTGTGGCACTCTTAGGTACCGGAGATACCTATCGCATACCAAAAGAACAACAAATCTCATAAATTCAGACGAGTCGGTAGTTTCCAGACAACAAGAACAGAAACTATTCCATTATTGTGTTTATCTCAGCTACTTTATTGTGTATGGCGTTCGTAATTTCACTTAGTTTTAGTTTCACATCTAGATACGTAGGTTGGTTGTTCACTTATACACTTTTTGAAAGATTTGTCAAATAATTTATTGACTGTTTTACCAGACTGCGAAAGAAGGAGGGTTGTGTTTTTCGAGTGTTTGTATGTACAATTCTTTGGCACGCCCTAGAGCCTTAACGGCTTGTCGTATTTATATGTGAGTGGTGTCAATAGATTCGTCTTAGACGTGAGAGTTACACAAGGTATATTAAATTTTAAAAAATGGATGATACACAGGTTTTAAGATTTAGCAGTCTGGTTTCTTGAAGTCGCTTCTAACCACTTGTTAGTTTCAAAGTTTTTTTATCAACATATTTTTTCATTTAATTAGTAGGTACGACGCTCAATGTGTCAATAATGTTGGTCTACTGATTGTTTCAGGTAATTCTTCGAGAGCTACAAGCACTGCCGTAAAATCAGTTGTAAGTGCTGAGTAAAAACAAGTGAAATGTTATGGTAACGATAATTTTTAAGTTTCCGATAATATTCCGGCTACCACTATATTTAACACGGGGACTTCCCCGAGTCTATATTTTCTACATTATACTTATAAATACCATATTTCAATACTTGTACTCGACAAGACACTGTGTCTCTTTTGTGTGTACTACGAACTTTTAGTTTTTTTTTTTCAGTAATAATTACTAATAATATTTTGTATTGTTTGTACGGATGCTAGCACTCGCGTAAAAATCGCTACGTTGAAATATCTATACAATATATTTTACTAACATACTAAAGTGTAATAATAAAAATAATTGTAACCTTGGAAAGCGTTGTCATGTTTTATCTTTGAAGCAAATACAGCTAGCTTCCTTAGGTCTGTCAAAAAATATCTATTATCGAAATAAACCTTACTAAATACGAATATTCTTTTTCTCCTTTTCGTCAAAAATATCAAATCACGTATTGAAATTTCGATCAGTGTTGCCAGTAACGATATTTCAGAGCAAACAGTAGGAATCATTTTCCATTTTGTATCCTCCTCCTATCTCCCAGTTAGCAAAGGAAATCCATTTAGGGAACCCAAAAAAAACTTGGCCGTGTTTTGATACGAAATAGCTTGTTCAGGGGTCGACGAGGAACAGGGTATATTTTTTAACATTCCTACTTCAAAAAGGACTACAGGGTTATCAATTATTACAAAGCCTATATGACTTAATTTCACTTATAAAAATACAAATTTCACTATATGACTTACTCTGAATTCGAGAAAATAAAATTGGTCGTTCCTTACAAAAAGTTTAGTGGCCGTCGACAAAATTTATGGGAGAGCTGATTTTATTAGAATAGTAAAGAGTATAGTGACCCCCTTTTGGATATACACCCCTAGGCAATAATCCTGTATAATTATGTGCCCTGATTACTCAGAGACGTATGAATAAATTCGTATAAAAATTTTAAAATCTTTTTGAAAATATATACTTGCCAGAAAGTATAAAAAAAATATAATTGGAAAAATAGTTTTATTATACATAAAAACCAATTTATAGACGTGTTATAAATAGAGACATTTTTTTTAATCCACCTTCGAGGTACATCTAAAATCCAAACATATGCCCAATGTTGTTTTTTCGGACCTGAAACTGATCCCACCATAGTTAGCTTATAAACCAAAGAGTACGTTTTACTAAATCTGGAATAAAGAAGCTCATGTTTTCCAGCTTTGAAGTTATAACTTCATCTGTCTACCTCTAAATACACTTTCATTGCATATAGCTAATTACAGCTTCCCAGGTAGGTAGGTAGATTTATGTCCATCTATATGTATTTTGTGTGTATTGTCACATCTTTCTGTCACACGTTGTATTATATAATAAACAATTTTCGCTACATTCATCACAGTCTCTACGCTGAGCTCTAACAGCAATTCTATGTTTCAATTAATTACAGCGCTGGGGCTTTAGAAAATGCAAAAATGCAAAAAACTGATGCATTCCCACTGTAGACTACACATTCTGTCCGTGTTTATTTAATTTGATTCTCTCGTGGCCATTTTGCCATATATTTGCCAACTTTTTGGTCACATTTTTTGGCTTTTTTGCCATTTCCAGTGACACGTGCGGCATGCGTCACACGTTTTGCATAATTGTGTTCTACGGGACCGACTGGCTCGTTGTTTGGTCAGATATTTTGAGGTTTTATTTATTTTCTAGCGCTGACACTAGAATTTATTGTGTTTTTGAATTTTTAAAAAGGCTTTTAAAGTTTTCGTGTGTGCTTTAACGTGATTTATGTTCGAGCATAGGCATTTGATTCATAAATTAATTATGGAAATATTATTAAGAAATGTTCAATTAATTGTAATATAATATCTATTTCATTATTTTAATTCATGTCTTAATTATTATTATTAGCATTTTTAAACATTTTATGTAGCATAATAGTCATCTATGGTGCGATCAAAGATGTTAGCACGTCAATCTAGTAGAAATCAGTTCACGCTAGTTTTGAAAGTTTATTCTTGTTGGTCACCTATGACTGAAAAAGGAACAAACAGGATTATTTTTCCCTGTTTATCCCCATGCGATAAGCTAGGGGACTGTTGAAACAAAATAACAACTAGCACAAGTTAGAAAAAATACACTTCATAAAATTTATTATTTTATTAAAAGCAGTCTATAGCAATACATCGTATTACTCAATATCACAAAATACCAATAAAACATCGAACAATTTGCAGTTTCGATTGCACATTACAAGTCCGGTCGTTTTAAATTTTAAACAACCTTTTTTTTACGAACACAACCTCGGAGTTTCTGAACGAAATACGAATCGACGGAGGTTTTATTGCGAACGAAACATTGTAACAGTATGGATGCAATACTAAAAAGTAACACGCTAGCACATTTACTTTGTAAGCAAAGAAAAATAGCTTTGAGGATAATTTAACTCATTGTACATTCAATATACTTAGTAGCTCTGCCTCGCTCTCATGGTTGTTTATCTACAGAGGAAAAGGGAAAGACATAAAAGTAATTAAAAATAAGGAACGACTCGTATAAATTTAAAATTGTCTCTAACTATCAAGGGCGACAATAGAAAACTGAGTATCTGAATGAATTGACGGTTCGCCCTGTGTCTTCATACTGCTCTTGTGATTAAATTTTATCCAGGTTGTTGCAGTGTTTTAATCCATCAGCGTACCGTACAGTGTATCCGTAATGCATTCGGACCGCAACACCGCACAGACATTTTAAATTGTTGCGCTTTATCTCAAAACAATTATAAATTTCACGTCCAATGAAGATGTTTCGTTTTTACGAATACTCCCATAAATACTGTCAATATAGGAAAATGGGGAAATTCCACACATGGAAATAAATAATATAAAGGTTCGTTACGGCATAATTGTAAGATTATTTTATTTATTTATATCAGCTAGAATATCAAACTTTACTCAAAATACTTTTCTTTATTTTTTGCTTTCTGAAATAAATAGCATTATTACAAAAGTATTGTATATTGTTTCACTGCAAATTTTTCCAGAAGTCAGGTTGCATGGAGCAATAAATTATGTGACAGAAAATATAAATATTAAAAAACATAGCTTTTTTAGCATTTAATCAGAAATAATCTATGTTTAATTAAACCCCAGTATACTCGTAGATTAACATTTTTAAATTTAATCAAACTATCGCGATAGCTCAGTTCATTATGTTATTGTGGTTTTTTAATGAGACAAAAACAAAGTCAATTAAATCATCTTATTTTACTTTATTACACTATATTCCCTAATTAGAATCAGTACTCTCACAGTTTTCTTCACGGACTTTTAACTGTATCAAACAATTCATATCACATATAATCAAGTTATTATTCCTGTCGAAAGCCATCCCGAAAACATTTCTCTCATCGACTATTTTCTTAAATCCTTCATCTTTGGTCTCCACTAAAATTCCGACATTGGTACATACATGCAAAACTCCATTATTATCTTCAGCAAATTGTCTGACAGTCAATAATTCATTTAAAACAACAACTCTCATTGTTTTTGTATCAAATTTAAACAAACCCGATTGATTAGCAAAAAATATTTCATTCGAAACTGTTATATGAAAATGATCTATTTGGAAATCTGCAAACTCTTTGACCGCAGCAAATTTACCATCTATCTCGATGTGAAGCTTTTGTTCGGGATAGTTTATGTAAAAAAGTTTTTTCTATGAAATAACAACCAGATATTTTGACCTTTTTCCTTGAAGAAATCAGCTAGTTTTGTTAGCATATTAAATTTGTAAATTCCGTCACTACCTCCGAGGTATATTTCTTCAGTAAAATTATCTATAGCTGCAGTACATCCTCCTTCTATTCCTGGTATAACTTGATACTCTTTTGTGTCAATATTGTAATATGCTAGTTGAAAATCAATATCTGCATACGTTTCTGGAGTAGAATAGCTGAAGAATATCGTGTTTGTCTTTTTGTGAACAATGATATTGTAAGGTCTGCATATATTGGTCAGCAGTATTTCTCTTTGGTAAAATTTGTCTCCGATTTGCAATCGGTCGCATTTAGTTTTTGGTATGCCTTTTATTGACGATATTATTAACAGTATTATGAAGAAAGCTCCCATTGTAAATCTGTAACAAGTTATACTTTTAAATAATGATGCTAGCCTACCTAGCCAAAAATTTCAATGTAACGTTTTTTAATGTTTGGGGGTTTTGACGTTCGATAATTTCACGTAGATGTTACATAACAAATATCAAGCTACTAACAATATTAAAAAAAACATCCGAATTCAATTTTATTTTTTGATGAATACTCACTTTAATATTTAAGAAACTAAATCACTAGACCGCTTTTGATAAAATGTATACAGGACCACGTGGAAAACATTATTTTACCAACAAATAATTTTCTAATTGGTCTAGACGTCTCTGAGAAATCAGGTTTCCCTCCCTCTCCCCATCCCATCTCCCTCTGGTTTTGGAAAATTAGTTAATAACTCACGATGATTTGACAAATTTTAGAAATTCAGCAAAATTATTATCTTCTCAATTTGTAAACAAAGCAAGAGATAAAGTGTTGACAAATGTATACAAAGTGAATTTAATATTATCGAGATACAAGATGTTATCAAGTCAAAATTTAAGATAATTTTTGCTACAAATGTGACTTAGAAATGACATGAAATCATTTTATATTCAATTTTCTTTTTTTAGAGTTTAACTACGCGTGGCTAATTTTTGTTATCAATGTGTTATGCATAACAATAATAATTATTTACTGTCACCACAAAAATACGACACTAAATAATAAATATCAAATAAAAGGGCACAAAAGCGTTCTTATCGCTCAAAAGCAACCTAATGCAGACATCTTTTAAAGGAATTGAATATATTTTTGCTGTCCGAAACGTCAAGCATTAGATTGTGTAAATTAAATTCAAAACATCCGTTAAAACCTATTCAATTTTATATACCATAACCAATTTTTAGGTAACCTAGAAATAAAAACAGGAATATTAAATAATATAATTATTTTGTTTTATAACGGGTTTTCACATCTACCTGATTGTAGAAAGATCACTGATGAAGTTCGCCGAATGTGAACGAAACTATACTTGGACCTTTCCAACAATCAAGGTACGCGTGGAAACCCGTCTTACTAAACAAAATTAATCAAACACGCGTTAGTTTTCTAAATAAAATATAATTATTGTAAAAAGGCTACTCACAAAATATTCAGCGGAAGAAATAAATATCGTTATAAAAACCCAGCACGTTCGTCTGTATTGTTATCTTTAGCAAGAATCGCGTAGAATAATGAACCGAGGCTCTCATCTGATGAACAATGTTTATAAATTATGTAGTAAATTAGATCATCTATTGTTATGTCACTGGCTTTATATAAAGGCTTGTTTGTGATACTCGTAGAATAAAGGGAAGCAGGCTCACTGTAGTGGTAAAATATTGTGTTGTTGCAGTCGGTCAAGTATTGATAAGTGTTAAATTATGTTTGTTATAATAATAAATTGACAAGTACTTAATTAAAATTATAAATTATTTGATTAGTGAAAAAGTGTTTATTTGCGTAAAAAAAAATCAAAATTATTTTAGTATGCTCTGATCTAAATCATCCATGTCAAAAGCTTTTGAGCGTCCTGGAAACTGACACTCTTTCACGAAACATCTCTAAACTTCGTATCTGCTTGAAACTTATATATGACTTAAATATGAATAAAAAATAATAATTTTATGCTGAATTACTCACCAAATTATTTTAAGCGTTGAAATTTAACATAGTTTTGTATATAGTGCCTTTATTTTTATAGGTTTCTTCTTTATATTTCTAACCATAATATATAAAATTCTTACAGATCAAGGCTTTAAAAACATTGTTTATTTACAAGTAGGTATGTAGGATATATACCACATTTACAGAATGACTATTTTTCAAAGATGTCACTTGGAATCAAGCGCTCGTAATTTTCCGTGGATTTGAAGTTCAAAGCATCATAACATGGACCACTATGATTACTCGGCAGTAACCGATATATACTAGTTTTATCCGAATAAATAGCATGATCATTTCCGTCAAACGTCAATCCAAAAGCATCATCAATTATGGCCACTCTTTTTATTCTAAGATACGGTTTGTCCTCAAGATATATTCCATCATTTGATACAAAAAATACATCTCCATAAGCATCTTCTGCTATCTGTCTCACAGAAATTTCATCGTTCAAATGTAAAACTTCTTTCTCAGTTTTTTCTATCTTGTACAAAGCTGTTTTGTTGGAAAAGTATATGTCGTTATGTTTCGATATGAAGAAATTATCAACTTCTATGTTTTCGGCTTCTGCCACTTTAACAAACATATCGTTCTGGTATACGTAAAGCTTTTGAGAGGGATATTCTATGTAGTAAAAGTGATTTTTTACAAAAAGTCCCCATATAGACTTTCCTTGTTCGGCAAAGTACCCGGCAGATCTGGTCATGAAGTTATACTTGTATATGCCATCGTGTCCGCCGAAGTAGATGTCATCGTTTCCCAAATCGTATGCAATAGCGTAGCCACCGGACACGCCATTGATATCTGCGCATTTTCTTCTTTCAACGTGACATGACGTGATACTGAAATCCACGTGCGATCCATTCTGTATCGTGTGACTGAAGAATAAGACGCCGGAGTACTTGTGCAAGACGAGGTTGTAAGGCCGTCCAAGGTTAGAGAATAGAATTTCCTTGTCGTAGTAAACGTCGTTGAGAATAACCCCGTCGCAAGCAATGCGGATCTCCTCGGAGAAGGCGCTCGAGATAAGGGCGAATAAAAACAGCATTTTATTACCAATCATTTGCAGTAGCTCTGTAAAAAAGGAGGTTTATTGAGTGAGGTGCGGATATCCTCACTTTGTGCTGGAGTCTGGATGCAGCGGATTTTTCTTATTCTGTATTTTTGTCGATGTAAAAAGTTTGAGTACTTTTTGATGGGAGGAAAAAACTGTGAATGATAGCGAGCGCGCGACTGTGTTTGCTGTTTTGGATTGTACATTCTGACTTGATTGGGCTCTAGATAAATTTACTGCTTGTATATTTTTCATTTAAATACTACAGCAATATTAATACAGACAATTTTCTTTACAGAACAACTTTTATTATTTATTTTTATATTTATGAGAACTTAAAAATAATTTTACATTTGGAAACAAAAACAACAAATTAAATGCAAAGTTTTTGATTAAATTACGCAGTTCTTGGAATCACTAAAACAATGATGTATTTAATGCTGAGTAATATTTTACTTTTTAAAAGTTAAAGTACCAAAGCATATGTCGTACATGACGTCATCAAATAAATGCCTTACGAGTAATTACCTTTCACCACCAGCACTCGTATGTAAATTATAAATATTTTCTTAATTGTTTCAAACAAAGAATTTGAGCACAAACACAAACAAACAGACACAAAACGATAGACTATCGCTCTCGTATTATCGCATCAAAGTGTATTATTATATTTAAAATATTTTAATGAAACGATGGATCCATGAAATATTTCCTCTAATACTTACCTTAAAAACAGCGTTTTCGTTGATACCATTTTAAATATAGCGTTATAAATATGGCGTTAATGTTAACTGCCGAATGTTCTTTATTTCTTTTTTTATTTACCTTTCTTTTTATATTATGCTGTAATTAAATCATTATTTTTTTCAATTCATTTTTATGAATAAGTGCGATGTTAGTGAATTATTGAACAGAATTGAGATAATGTATTTCGAGATGTATACAATTGAACACACGCTATAAATGAGTATTATTATTATTGTAACACAATACCATTTTGGTCTTGTTATTCGGTGGTTATTAAAATATTTGTTATTTACACTTAGATATAATGGCAACAAATATTTTAATCTCCTTTAGGGTTCCGTCGTACTGCGAAAAACTTGTACATATATTTTTTTCTCCGTTTAACTGTTTGTTTCTCCTTCTGTATTTCAAAATTATAAGGTTACGATTATAATTAGGTTTACCGTTTTAATTGAGTTGACAAACATGAATAAATCTTTTAAAATAATAGTAATTATATATATATATATATATATATTAAAATAATCTTTCCCGTTCATATGAAGGGATGATCTTATTTTTTTTTTATCAAATGATTTGTATACTTGTAGGTGTTACTCAAATATGTATTTTGAAAGCAAGGTGTACCATTTTTTTAAATTATTAATTTTACATATTCATGATATTTACAACTTATTAGGGTAAAAACCCCTTGCGTTCTTCAACTATAAAACATAGAAACTTCAGACTTTTCAAGCTAACACATAAATACTCTTACGGGGTTTTTTGCAAACTACTTTTCTATGGCGAAATAACTTTTCAAGTAATCTACACCTGATATACCTATTTTTATTTTTTTTATCCTACACAGCTCGGCTTATTTAACCACAAGTTCGCAAGAGCACGGAAGTCAGCGATTCTGTAGCTCTAGATGGAGCATGCAATTAGTAAGTAAATTGTTGTATGTCAATTTAGTGTTATTTAATCCCACGGAACCAAGCAGTATTCATGTGTCAATCCGCACTCGACGAATTTTTATTGAAAGCTACACAGGATTATTTCCAAATATTGTTTGTAGATTGCAACTGAAGGTAATATTTTAGTTGGATGAACACGGCGCCAACAAGTCGGATTAAATTAAAATTGTTTGCTTTCAAAATATACAACATGTTTGTTTTGGAAATTAAATGCAATAACGGTACGTTTGCTGTAATAAGCTAAGCTTTTAGCTAGTTGTGATACTAGAATTCTCGACTGTCAAGAACAAGATTGTAAATTCAGTTCCCAGCTGTGACCGATATATTAACGATTGGCTTTTTAGCGATAAGGCCGCCACTCATATCATTATATTTTGTTAGAATTGTTCCTCTTGTATTTAATTTTTTTTCTTTGTGTCTGCAATAAAGAACTGATCTATATTTATCTGTCTATATTTAAAGCTATTCGAATATGTAAAGATATTAGAAGTGCTCCTTCGTTAAACATTTTTAAGCATCGAGTCATAAGTCTTCTAATAGTTAGTAGAGAATTTGTTTATATATTTTCATTTTCAAATTATATAATGTATTATTATAGGTATTGTATATAATTATTGCTTGTATTTAGTTGTCAAGTTGATAATGTAATATTTGAAGGCTTCTTTAATATTATGAAATTATCTTGTGAGTGCATAATTGCATAGGAAGAGATTGCTTTAAGCGATAAATGCGCCATTTAAAAACCGGTAGGTACTTGTTTATAGATTTTTCTATGTTATAGTTTATTTATTGTTGAGCTGGTTTTTGAATAACGAGTTGTATATCTATCTACATATTACTATTAATGGTCACATGCTTTAACGGTAATGAAAAACCATCATGAGGAAACCTGCTTGCTGGAGAAGGGAACAAGTGACTAAGGAGTTTTCTAGAGAGTTTCTAACTTACAATGTAGCCAACGTGGTAGACTCTTTCACATCCCATTATAGAGGAGGCCCAGTATGTTCTTTGTCATGATCGAACCGCTTCTTTACCGACTTAAAAGGCGGAGGAAGTTTCTCAATACAATTTTCATATTTTTCAGCAAGACATTTTATGTAAATTAGTTCAATATTATATAAAATACAACAACTGGAATAATATCCTGCAAAATTAAAGTTGGCAATTTTTTTTAAATTATTCTTTGTATTTAGATAATCGACTAACTACTAAGAATCGATTGGACTTGACGGACAGATCGGACGCCACGAGTTACAGAGGAAAAATATGCAAGATGGTTGCACGGAAATAAAAGAATTAAATATTGACCTTCTGTTATGAGGACTCCTTTTGAAATTGCATATTATTAAAAGAATACATTATCACAAATTGTTCTATTTAAGTAATTCCTATTATTTATTTGTTAACCAACTAGTTTCATAACCGCTCCGCCTATGCACACACACACCCGTACACAAAAGTAGTCTTAGTAAAATAATTTTCTCGTATGAAAATTTGCTATTGTACAACATTGTGCTAGGTGGGACTTTATCCCGTATGGTAATGGACATAAATGTGTGTTTTACGTGAACGGATTGTCAAATGTGCATAGAGCTCTATTATTCTAGTTTTATGTATTTTAATTTTTCGCTTGACTTTTTTAAGTACTTACTATGTTTGTAGTTAAATCTAACAATGTAAAAATAGTAAAAAAAATACTAATTAAAAACGGTTATTTACTCGTATTAGGATTTTTTCTTATGGATTATTTATTAGGTGATATTCGATAAAATGTGGATACTGGATAGCTAGTGTACATCAAGTGTATATAAATGCATATATTTAATCGATTGCTGTACCTAGAATAAATGGAATTATCGCACTGGATCCATAATAACACAAAGGCGTGGTATAACCAGTAATGGTATATTCCTTACCTGGGTGAACAAAGTGAAAATTAGTGTTCTCAATCGACTTATTGCACGTGGGTGAAGTCAACCAGGTGATTTATGGCGACAAAAAGTGAGGAAATTGTTCACCTTGGGATTAAATAACCCTGATAAGATTCTAGAGCTTAAACGACTCTATACTTCTTGCACAGAAATCCGTGACGACAAGCCAAATTAAAAACGTCGGATTAATTTTGATTT
The DNA here is from genome assembly GCA_947049295.1 of Ligdia adustata. NCBI lineage: Eukaryota > Metazoa > Arthropoda > Insecta > Lepidoptera > Geometridae > Ligdia > Ligdia adustata. The sequence continues at coordinate 8,753,288 of OX346236.1, read as the reverse complement.
TTATACACTTGTACAATTACTGATAGATGATAATGTATTTTTTCCTACTTTTATAGTTCCTTACCCAAAGGGTAAAAACCGGACCATACAACTAGGACTTTGCTGTTCGTCTGTTCGCTTATCTGTCTGTCACCAGGCTGTATCTCTGCCGTGCACTAGCAAATAGGACGGCGAAAAATATCAAAGAACAACATGAAGATAGCAAATAAACAAACAGGGTGAAGCCAAATCCTCGTAAGAAGGCAGAAGAAAAAAAGTAACATTTGGCCACTAATGAACCGTGATAGATAGAGACAGTTGAAATCTTTAAGGAGAGTGCATTTCTGTTGCCTTTATTAGAACAGCTACTAAAAACAAAATAAAATAGACATTTGAGGCTCCCATACAATAAAAGTGATTTTTTAACTTTTTTTGTTGACTTTTATAACAACAAAACGCACAGAATCCCTTAGTTCGCGAGTCCGACTCGTATTCAGACGATTTTTAATTTCATTTTCTTGTTGGCATTTAAAAAAAAACATCTTTTTACCCGACTGCGAAATAAGGAGGGTTGTGTTTTTCGTGTGTATGTATGTATATTTCTTTGGCATGCCCTAAACGGCTTGTCGTATTTTTATGTGAGTGGCATCAATAGATTCGACTTAGCCGTGAGAATGACACTGGGTTGAAAGACACAATCAAAGTTATAAAAAAAATTAAGGGTAAACAATTTAGCCGTCGGGTTTTTTCGAACTCGCTTTTAACCACTTGTTAGCCTCTATTATATCAGTAAAAAAAATATTTAATACTAAGATGGTATATACAAGATATTTAGTGTTTATCCGCCTCGTCTTGATGTCAGCGTGAGAAATCGAAAAATATTGAAAAAATTGACTCTTCAAGCGAGCGCTTGAAGAGTCAACATCTCCTGATGCCTTGTACTAAGGCGAAACACGGGTCGAGGAAGTCGGATACTGAGAGAAAGAGAAATAATATGGTGAGGTGTGGCGGTGGTGAGGCGGAACCACACCATAAAAACAAAAATATTTTGCTATTTCTCACGCTGACATCAAGACGAGGCGGAAAAACACTAAATATCTTGTATATACCATCTTATTATAAATAGATTTCCGCAAAGTAACGCCTGACTCCATCAATTAATTTAATACTATTTTTATCGTAGCGTTTCATTAGCAAAATAAATGCATTCTGTTCTCTCTGAAAAGTTATCACAACATTTTGTACAGAGACCTCTGGCTGCGGTTAATTCTCTTATCTTCAAAGGCAGGTATGTGTTGGTACTTTTATTATGTTTATCTAAAAGGTGGAAGAGAATAATGACATGTGTCGAACCAGCGAACCACGACGTTTTCATAACAAATCTCCTATTATATATGTACGAAGAAAAACAACCATTTTCGCGCGCCAGCCATAGATCAAGGATATCGAAAAGATCTACATAGACTGCTTAATAGTTATTTGTTATACATGAGTGCAAAGTTGCTTTTTAACCGCGTGCTCACTTTTGATGACCGAGCAAGCGAAGGATTCTAAAATTTAGAATCCTGAGCGTTAGCACAAGGTGAAAAATCTTAGCACTCGAGTGCAACACCTAACTTTCATCCCACCTCAGCGAGGAAATGAATACATACGAAAAATAAAAAAAATGTAGTCTGAGTTTTTAACAAAAATTAATCATATTGTTCAAAGCAAAAAACATCGACTTGAAATTTACAGCAAGTAAGAATCGCAGACTCTATATTGATACAGTAAGTTAAATAAATACTTATTGTCATGAAGAACTTCAATCGTATCTGGATGCAGAATTTAATTGCATGCAAAATTTTCCGCGAATATCGTTACTTTAATGACAGTTTTGTACTCGTATGTTTCGGTACCACCAACCAGTTACTAAATTTTAACATCTTGGGCAATAGCCCAAATTTTTATATGTGGCACATCTCAACACATGCACTTTCTATCTACTTTGTTTATTTAGTAGATCTATGATGTAATCTAATAAAATATGGAAAATGCGTAATTTATTTTACAATATTTTTCCTCTCATTTACGAGAATGACGTGGGAAGAGTGTAAAAAATTTACAACTTTGTATATAAAGTATGTCGGTGGATGTCTCACATTAAAGCCAAGTACTTTCCTTAAAAATGTCGTGTCACTGAATTACCAGTAAATGTACCTTCTACTAGAAAGCTTTCTCGTGGTTTTTATTGGTACTTTGCAAGATAAATTACGCCCGGGTACAAACAAGCAGATGCTTTTAGCAAAGGACTATGTATGCTTAACATGTATGTAATACTAAAAATAAGCGAATACCGATTTTCGCCAATTCGGCTCGCAAAACTTACGTTACATTTATGTAGTCAACGAAATTTATCAAAATATGTTGAAATAACTATTGGAACCATTTTGATAAAATGTATATGACCAACTTATCTGAGGTCCGGCCCATATCTGAAAAATCTCGAAACATTCAGAAAAATCCGATTAATTCAAAACCTCCACCTTTTTGAAATTGGATGAATAACCAGTAAAATAAAATAAAGACTAGTTTTTTTACAAATATATGAAAAATGTAAATAGATAAGCATTAAAGTTATACAAATGTAGTAGCACCGCAACTTGCAGTTTTATTACAAAATGTGAGTTCTTCCAGATAACCTCGAAAAGATCTACGAGTACTTTAGCTCTATCCCGCAATGAGATAAAGAAGGTAGCGGATAATAACGCAGGTCTTTTTATTTAAAAGTTAATTATTTTATACTAAAAACGGGGAAAGTGCCTTTTTCTCCAATTAGTGCCTAATTACAACAAAAAAAAACAAAAAGCAGTAAGATTACCTATAGACCATGTAAGAACTACAGATAAACCAAATCCTCCAACCCACCACCAGAGAGCAGCGTTAGGAAAATAATATTTTATACTTGTGTTTTTAAGATTTACCTTATTCATGGTGATGCTGATAATAACGCGTTATTTTCTAAATGTGTAATTTTCCCGTCTCTATATAAGCCTGATAAGCTCAAGTTCAAAAACCTGTCACCAAACATCTAACGCCATGCTGCATCTAGGGCCACAATACATTAAATAAAATGCCTACTCAGCTGTCTTCGATAAAAAGCCTTAAGAATCTCAAGTCTGTATACCTAAGGATAGAGCTTTTTAAACCCAAATCTAGTATTAAAAATGGGAACAGCTATAATTATCTAGTCTCACAGATCAATTATTTTCCTCCTCCTTGAGTCGTATTCCTCATTGTCTGAGAATCGTGACCTGCGCCTCCCATGAGCCTGTCTCTTATATCTTCCGCTGTCTTGACCGAATATAGGCAGAATAACCTTAATCCCGTCTTCGAATGGATGAGATTTCAACAACTTTAACAACCAATTACCCCCTCTAAAAGTTTTTCCGGACGGACATGGGAGTTCACCGAGATAAAATTCTCAATAAATCCCTCTCCTACCATGAATACACAGACCAATAAATCAAATTAACTTCATTTAAAAAAAAATAGGAGTCACCCGGTATCAGTTTTGAGATTACCCAAGTAGACCAGGGTAGAAAGAAGCCTTTAAAATAATAAAAAGTGAAAAAAAAATTAGTAGGATGTGTTTCACATTGGAAATGGAGGAAAATATTATAAAAATGAAAGGAAAAATAATTTACGGGCGATCTGAGGTCGGGAGGGGTAAAAACGGTTTATCTCGATTTCCGGCAAAACTAAAAGTCCTATGGAAAAAAGTTACATTGCAAAGTTGAAGGTAATAAAAAGATATAAAACTTTTGTATAGACACTTTTTTCACATACCCTCAAAATTTGGTGAAAACATACCTTTTTTATATAACAAATACGCTGTAATTTGTTTGATTTGAAATATTTATTTTTTCTCCTTATTTTGAATTATATCGAAAAAAAAATACTCTAATTTTCAATCGAAAATTCACACATCAAAATATTAGCTTTTTTTAAAAAGTTAAAATCTGTGACTTGTGATGTGGAATAACTTTCTTTCTCCTTAAGTCTGTTTATTTTGCTAAGATTGTGTTTATGAGATACACAACCTTAGCAAAATAAACAAACTCATGATTTATACAACCACTTATTATTTCAATAGCTTAAACAAAACAAGATCTAACAGTCACTTAACCATAGCTAACATGTTGTCAAAACTTCTCCCTTCATTATGGGAGAATAAACAATACATTCTATAGGCATCTGTTGTGGCATTTATTGTGGATGGAATAAGGGCTGTTATTGGAAAGCAGGGGGTAAGTTTGGAAGACAATGGTCCAAAGTTTATCAAGTGGGCCACGACGGAAGTTGGGTTGTTAGGGTGGTAGTGTTTTGGGAGGAAATTTGGGATATTAATTTCTAGCTATATTTACTAAATACATAGGTATATATATTATATTGAGAATCGAAAATTCTTTAATAGTAAAGACGAAATTTAGGGTCCAATTAATACTTAAGAAAGTGACCTCAATTCGCAATTTATTCAGCTATTAAAATTTGCGAAATAAACTGAATATTTAACTGATTTTAATAAAATTTGATCATTTTCCTAATTCGAAAATAATTTTCCGAATCCATCCAGAAATTGTTGAAAATACTTCTCAGAAGGTCTCATTTTATTATTATCAGTAAATTTGTTTGAATATACGAGTAATGACCGCAAAGATTGCCGACAGCATTAAAGTTGACCATCATAAGTGACGGTTAAAAAGTACTCCATGCTGTGGTTTTGAAACAACCCACCCGGTCCTATTGTAATAAGGCGTGGTGCAGACCGGAAGCAGATCAACGCAGCCCAGCACAGCACGGCTTATGACGTTTTTTTATCTTACACAGCTAGGCATTTGATCACAAGTTCGCACGACCACAGAAGTCAGCAATACTGTAGCCGCAATACTGTAGCCCTAGATGGAACATGCCTAGTCTGAAATACACTGGCTCTCAAGAAAGGCTACTGGAACGCACAGTTAGGTGCTTGGCGACATACTACCACCCTCAAGATGTAAAATCACATCTTGAGAGTTGTATTTAGCTAGTCGAGCGATAAGAAACACTCCACCATGCTATTGTATTCTCACGATGTTTTCTTTCACCGGTAGCTCAGGCTCTTTATGCATGTTTCGTGGGATCGACCATCATCGCTACAACGTTGATGTTGTAATGTATGTTATGAAGCCCTGCGCAACTACGCGCGATACCCCGAGTCGAGTCGTATGTATACGTCTACGCGTGTAGACGTATGTATGACACTTTCAAAAGGAAATAGCAAGAACGTTGTATGAGTATCTTTGTACAATACGACATAATTATAAAAGTGGTCGGTCTGACATTTTAAGCAACGCGCATCGGCATAACACGTGGTCTGCTTTACGCTTAAGCTTGATCAATAGTTTAGTATTGTAACTATGAGTATTTTCGCCTGAAATAAATGATTTTTTTATCAGGTCTTTAATTTATTGTTCAGCGCCATCACTTATAGTACGCTGGCGTTGATCTGAACATCCCATATATTTTTCTTTTCCATCGAGTCTCCGAAAAATCTCGCTTCTCTGTATATATCCGAGCGGAAATTTCGCTTGTTTGCATGCGACATTCATCGCAGTCTCGTCCCGTATATCCTTCATTTGATGAATACCGGTAATTTACCGTGTCTACGGTAATATAACCGGTAATAAATGGCGGCACTTTAATGAACGCGCGCTTTGAAGAGCGCGACTCTGAAAGAAATGTAAGACTTTAGAGTAGAAGTATTGTAAAATTTCCAAAATATATAATAATTAATTATTATTTTTAACCTTACCTGTCTATCCCACTCCTGGGCAAAGGTCTCCCCCAAAGCCTTCCACATTTCTCTATTTTCTGCCACTTCCCGCCAATATTTTTTAAATTGGTCAACATCGCGACTTCAGCGTGTCCTAGGCCTATCTCGGCTGCGTAGCTTCCACAGTGTTACGATTTGGCCCACTTATCGGGATGCATCCGCATGAGATGTCCCGCTCACTCCAATTTTAGTCGTGCAGCTTTTTGGGCAACATCAACAACACCAGTGATAGAACGCAGCGTTTCGTACTCCATCTGTCCTTTTAATTCCAAGAATGCTGCGTTCCATTGCTCTTTGGCATTACATTATGATTTATCTTTACGCTGCTAGCTATAGGTAGAAATTTGATATAAAACAAATTTTATCTGTGTCACTTCACTTTTAATATATCAACAACTTTCAAAAAATCTTTTTTTATATTTAAAAATCAATTTCTGTTCGTTTGTACAAAAACTCGAGGACTATTTATATATTGATTTGACGGCTGGGCCGATTTAGCTGATTTTAGTTTTGAATTGATTGATTGATAACTAAAATAGTTCAGGGAAAGTTTGAACATATATAACTGTTAGGTGGTACGAAGTTGGCTGGGTCAGCTAGTAATTCATATAATATTAATAATACTTTTTAATCTTTGTACATTTGTATGTAACGCTGGATTTTAATTAAGAGTTACCTCTATGCTATGAATAAATAAATTTTATTGTACTCAATCCTTACCTTAATTTGTCTTGATTTGGCGAGTGACGTAGTTTCTTCTATCATCTAGACGAACGTGGAGCACGTTCGTCTAGATGATAGAAGAAACGTCTTAGGCCGCAAAGTCGCTTCACATCATCTAACACAAGGCGATACTTTATAAAGAAAATTGAGAAAGCTATGAAAATATTAATAATTAGTAAAATTTAAAATTGAGATGAGCACATTGAATTTGTGATTGGTATACCTATTGATTAATAAGTAAATAAAAACAATAACAGAACAAATCTAACAAACATCTTATCCTCGTTTCTCCTTTACCCCGATCTGTACTTTACATAACAATCTGAAAATAACTAAATAAACTGGAAAATACCGGAAGAAACCGGAAAAATCCGGTTTTAACCGCATCAGTATTCGTCGCAAATCTCCGAGCGCTAGCAGACGCAAGGACTAAGCCAAACAACATTAAATATATTGCGAATACACAAATTACATTTTCGAGACTGTCCGTCTGTCCTTCGACTTATAATCTTAATAAAATTAAATATTTGTAAGTAAAATGATAGTTTCAAAATGTGACAATATCAAGTAGGTACGTACCTATGTTATAAGAATATATTGTGATACAATTCGGCAGCCGCCATATGTAAAACGTTATGGTGATGTTAAATACATCAGACTACTGGATAAATTTAAATAAAAATCATTTAAGACCATTTACCTTTTAGGTGTGTATTTCCTTGAGAGCCAGTGTATTTCAGACTAGGCATGCGCCATCTAGAGCAATAGCAACGCTGACTTCCGTTGTCGTGCGAACTTGTAGTTAAATGCCTAGTTGAGTAAGATAAAAAAAATTGCTGCTTTAGCTGATTCTGGTTTTTAAATGATTGTGAAAGTTCAGGGAAAGTTTGAACATATATAATATATATATATATAACTGATAGGCGGTACGAAGTTCTCTGGGTCAACTAGTAATTAATATAATATTAACTAATAATACTAATTAATTTATTAAAAAAAAAATTAAAGATATAACATGTAAATTTGCAAACAAAAACAAACAAATAAGTCCATTCTTTCCCAATTAGGGTTGGAGCATTCGGATTGTCTGTAGATCTTAAATGGTCTGTAGTTAATATTTCTGCTGTATTTACTTTTTTTTGTTGTAGTTAGGAGTAATCATTTCGTTTTTTTTTTAAATAATCGGCAACATGCATTAAATATAAGTGATCCGCGTTACCTCGCGCTACACAATGGTAAAGACTAAAATTACTTGATAGACAACTGAATTAACAGTCTCCGTTAAAAAGTATCTTAACTCCTTCAGATCTGAATTATATGTTCCTAGTATCATTATTATTATTTTTTGCTGACAAAGAGAGAGAATATGATAGGTATATAGAAAAAATAATCAATAAATAGGTATGTCCTCATTTGATCCCATAGCATCTGAAGGGTTAGCGTGTAAAACCTCGAGATACATCTAGTGAAGTTTATAATGTCCAATGATAGCGCAAATCAAAATCAATAGTAGTTTAGGCAGTAGAGGGTCGCAAAGAGTTAGACATACAGACTTACACAATTATTTAAATTAACATTAACAAAATGACGAACTACGACAACAAAAAAATGATAGCAGAAAGATTATCTGAAGACCATTTAAGATCTACAGATAATCTTAATGCTCCAACCGACGACCAGAGGGCAGCGTGCCCAGGAATCCTTACCCTATTTTGACCAGTCGGATAAAAATTAATGCCAAGTTATATTTCATTTATTCATTTTATATTTCGGGTTCACTGTTTTTACCCGACTGCGAAAGAGAGAAGTTATGTTATTTCGAGTGTATGTATGTATGAAATTTCTTTGGCACGCCCTAGAGCCTAAACGGCTTGTCGTATTTTATATGAGTATCAATAGATTTGTTTTCACCTGCAGATGGTCCTAGGCTAAGCTAGCTGCATCTAGATTTCACGTTGTTAAGATACGTGGGTCTAAAGTTCTTGCAGTCGGGTTTTTCGAAGTCACTTTTAACCACTTGTATACTTCAGAATTTGAATAAAATACTTAATATCGTATTCATACTTCTGGATTTTCTGGCCGTTAAAAACACAATTTTTCAACATTTTCGTGTAATTGTGAGAAAGAAGGAATAACGTTATGATTTTTTAAATCTAACCAAAGACAGTTCCCGACCGAAGTCACGCGACACGGCTAGGACGAGTAACTGTTTAGTTATCATTCAGTTGGCACGCTGATTCGTGTGGTGACGTCGTCGTTCGGGAATAACCTCTATAGTCGAAGCAAGTTAGTGTAAACAAACGATCAAGTGTACGTGGGACTATACTTATTTGTCTAAACAAGTTATTTTCTATGCTTTTGTGTTAAAGAGACGAGTTTTTGATTAAAATAGTAATAGTTTTAATAAGAAATCGACTTTTTATATTAAGTTATAATGATTTTGATGACTAGACCGATTTTGAAAAAGGGCCAGTTGAGAAGATTTCAAACGAAAAAGAATTTTTCAAATCGTTCGAGATGACTTTGAGAAAATTACATAAAATGAAAAGAAATGATAATTTTGGAATTTCTGCCGTTGATTGTTTCAGTTTCAAAGACTTTTTTTTGTTAATACGCCGTGACTATTATTTGAAGCTATTTGGCAAGCATGCTAAATCTTTGACATATAATCGCTCTACATCAGGCAAAACTATAACAAGTGGTTATAAGCAACTTAAAAAAACCTGACTGCTAAATCTCAAAAACAAAATAATAACAAACACATAAAACATACCTGTCGTAATTGGAACTCAGTAGAAAACACAATACAGAAGTCTCAAAAAGAAATCATTCCCATTACCAATTTCTATTTAAGAAAATCAATAGATACTTGCTCATTTTAAATAAAGTATCATAGAAAGAATTACAGAACTCAATCGCTTTGAAATTTCATCCCAAAAATCCTTTGACAATCAAAAGAATCAATTCAAAATGGCGAGAGATTCCAGATTCCCTGCGAGTATTTGGTTAAGCTTCAGACATTTTGTCAATAAAAAGGACATATTATTTGCGCAGATAATAATTTGTACTAATGGATATTTTCCCTAGAACCTTATCAAAATTGGTATATTCCATTTCCTGCGCTTGGATACTGTAATATTATTGTGCTTTTACTGACGCTTGTCTGAAAATTGAATCTACGTGAGTTTTTTTTTGGATACGATTACATTATCATGCATTATTTTTATTTAACGAGCGAGAGAAACGTCTCTTTGTGTTCTTTGTGTTTGGCAAAATGTTTTTGGCAAAGAAATTTCGTACTCGTGTATAGGTCGTAGTTTCCATCCAGTTCTACGAATCTTTCAGATCGGGTAAATTCGATTGAGGGTGTTTTTCTCCCAAAAGGGAAGTTTGCTACGGCGCCGCAGAAAATTAATTCATCATTCCATCCTCAGCTTATCCTACAGCTGGGTCTCTCTCATACGATGCCATCTTCCTGGGTCCTGTGCCAATCGTGTCCAGGCTGGACCCGCGACAGTTCTTATGTCGTTGACCCATCTTGCCGCTGGTCAACCAACGCTCCGCTTTCTCCACCACCACTCAGTCACAACCTTACTCAGCCTGTCATCACTTCGCCTTATTCGTCCTGCCCAGCTCTACTCCAGAGTCATTACTGTAATCCAACGTCCCTAACTTTAATTCTTCAATGAAAATTAATTAAGATTCCTGAATTGAAAAGTCAGTCATGTGGTTGTAGTTTATTTTTTAATAATTTCAATAATATCGTGGTCACGAAGTCGACATTTGTGGTACTACTAGTTTTTATTGTTTAATTTAGGGCTCGTTAATTAATGTTTCTTGATTATGCAATGATCCCTGTATAAGTTGTTTTAGCTTTTATACTAAACAAGATTAACGCGTGACGTTCTCCATCGGATAAAATAAGAGAAAAGACGTTTAAAGTTAAGACACGTTTATTAATAAGACCGTACAAGGTGTCTGTGGTATCGTTCATCTTCTGAACGGATGAACTGTTTTTTTTTGTTGAATGGTGAATATGTCGTAGATGTTTTAAGCTATGTTTGATGATAATCGGTCCAAAATGGTCGCCGCCACCAAATAGCGAATTACGTATTTTTTCCACTACTTCATCAGTATGGGACAATACGAGTATCAAATGAGATCTTTCTCATTTGATTTGAGTTTTATTTTACTAACTCTACCCCTTGGTAGAGTTAGTAAAATAAAACATTACTGCATTTTGAAAATATACTCCAGTGGCGGTCTTATTACTATCAAGTGGGATGGAGCTGGATAGAAGAACTCACCAACAGCGAACAGCAAAAAAAAAAGATGAAATAATAAAAAAAAAAAAAATTATAACAATGCGAGAAGCCGCCTCGTACGAAATTTCTTACAAGACGATACAACATTAAAAATAATATTAGTAAAAAGTAATATTATTCATACACTAGAGTTTATTCTGCCACATTGGTTTACATACGCGACAATATAAAAAGGGTTTCGGTACACTGAATAGATAGAAAAACTAACACTCGAACCGTAGGCATGGAAATTGGTTCTTAATATCCCATATTGACCTTTTTTGCTGGGTAAAATATCACTTATATCGGCCGAATGGGACGCAAATTCCCAGAACTGCTCCTGACTTGGATATAGGTTGTATTTATTTTGCATTTATGGTGCAAAATGGCAGAATATTCACGATTTTGCTGAAATTATCGTGAGTTTATTTAAATAAATTAATATTAGTTTTATTTTATAAATATCTTCAAACGGTTTTTTACAATCTATTATACAACTTAGGACTGAAAGGTGTGACAATAATTAAAGGCTTTAGTTAACCTAGAGCATTATTATTATGTGTATAGCTTAAGTTATTCATGTGCTATTTTTTGGTATAGTATTGTGTAAAATTATGAAACTAGATGAACGGCACATTAGAACAGATCTAGTCTTCTTCCATAAATTATTGCACAGTAATATTTATTTTCCAAACCTTCTATCAAAATTTAAATTCAGGATACCGATATCCTCGAAACCCTTCCACTCTAACTCCGCTTACTCCAATATTCCGTAGAACTATTCTAGGGACAAACTCACCTGTACCCAGAATCACTAATCTAATCAATATTATCAAAAATTAAACTTAAATAAACTCTAATCAAGACTAAATAAACTCTGTCTATATCTTCTTACTACATATTTTCTTTTTTTGTCAAATAATGTAATAGTTTTTAAGATTTAATTCTCGGTTTCTGTTCGTTTTGCATGTTGTGCTTATCTTAATAGATAACGTACTTAGTTATTAGTTGTTAATGAATTTGGTGATTGTAATAATGCAATTTTCAATGATAAGCCTAAATAAATAAAAAAAAAAAAAAAAAAATCACTTCCAGTATAAATTACAAATTGCCCGGTGGTTAAATTTTTTTATTAATGTAAGTAATATATAATTTTTTGTTCACCATATTTTATCCACAACCACAATTTACTTAAGTTGTTCAACAAATTTTTAACCGTCATTTTTTCTCTTTAAAAAATATGACAACTAAATTCAGTTCGTCATGCGCATATTCTTAACAGATATTTCCTAAACTAAAATTGATAAAATATGTATGGGACCTACTGGGAAGTATACCTTATCAAAATTTCTAAATCGTTCCAGAGATTTTTTAGAAAACGGGGAACAAACAAGGAAAAGAAAGGTTTCGATGAATTGAGAACTTCCACTTTTTTTAATTCTGTTAAGATAGAACTTTTGAAGAATATATATTTTTTACATATATAAACACCTACAATTCCTCCAGAAAAAAAGTCTGGTAAAGATATATAAAGTACTTCAAAATCTCTTTGCGACATAAAGAGTTTTTCTTCAGTTAAAATGTACCCGCCTTTCCTCATAAGTCTTTGTATAAACTCGTAATGGGGTGTTTACACGCGCTGAGTTATTCCACGCGGTAGACTATTCCACAGCAAAACAGCGTTCATAGTGAAAGAGAACTCATAGGAAACGGTGTGATGTGGTGGTATTGTTAACATGAGGTACATACCAATCATAGTTTCAATTTAAAAAATATGCTTGTATTTTACTTTATAATCAAACTAATAATATTAATGAGCATCCTATAAACCAATATTTCCTGGGACCTGGGATTTTCAGTAATTCAAACGACCTTTTTTAAAGAATACATAACATTTTGACAGTCATTTTTCTTATGTAGAACTCTTATTGTGTTTATACCAAATATTCTTGAAATCGGAAATTATGGAAAAAACGCTCCCCCGATAAAAAATCCCCGAAAATTCTAAAATTCGTAAATTATACTATCGACATTCCGAAAGCATAAAAAATACTTATAATTTAATTTTCAATAAAAAAATTTGCTCAATTCAATCATTCTGTCATAAATTCCAAAGAATAGTAACATTTTATTTGCATAACACACAACTTAACAAATTAAACTGAACTTAATTACTGCTTTCTGTCACAAACCACCCAACTCAACATAATGCTGGTTCAAACAACCAGCGCTGATCTTGCGTTGGAACCGGGAGGTGACGTCAAAGGTTCTTTTATGCAAAGGTTTTTTTATCCCCAGTCCTGAACTCATGTAATCGCCCCATTACACATATACTGCGCACTCGAATGTATGTAGTACAGACATCTTTAGAATTAATAGGTCGCATTACGTTGCTCTCAGCTAATCTACGAGGCGACGAGAAAAAAGCGCGCGTCTGAGTATCTCTGTCGGGGCAGACGCGCATTTGTTGAATAAATTGTTATAGACGTGCTTAGGGATGAGCTGGATTTATCGATATCTCTATCTCTATCTCTGTCGATAATTTAAAATTACAAGATAAATCTGCTAATTTAAAATGATCGTAAGTTTGTTAACAGACTGCTAAAAACATGGGAATCTAAATATGTATGAACCTCTTTTACTCAACTGCATGACAAAAGAAGTGTTATGTTTGCTGAGAATATGTTTATACATATGTATGTTTGTCTCTTTGTTACCCTTTACAGCCGCAATGCTTACACCGCATCCCACGGTTTCACTCGTTAAGAATTTATCATATCTTTTTAACGGAACAAATAATTCAAAAAAATATTTAAGTGACATTCTATCTTCATTATTCTGTATCAAATTTAATCTAAAACGGTGGCTTGCTGAGCAAGCTTATTATAAAGTAGATGAATTCAATAAATTCCGATTGGAATGACACTATTGTTTAGTTACACAGCAGATTGTAATTATATTTTTTCCCTAATTAACTTATAATATACCTAATTTGGTAATTCTTGTTTTTTTTTATTCTTATTATATTTGACATTGCGACAATGTTATACTTCCGTTTGTATACTTCATTGTTATAACTATAAGATGTAGACATAACATTGGCGTGTAAAACAATTTTACCAATAAATGTTTATATTATATTCTATATTGAGATAGAACGGTCCAATGTTTTTTTGTCAGGTTTTTTTAAGTCGCTTCTTACGAGTATCACTTTATCTTAAAAGTACTACTTATGAAATAATAAACAAATTAGATCGATATAATGTAACCCATCTCTAGGGAATTCCTCGTAAAGAGGTTAGCGGTGTAAGGTGATGTATGGCTATAATTTTTAACTGTTTGCTTCAGAGCCTATACGCGCCTAAAACTGTATATATTTCTGTACGCATTTCTTAAAATATATTTGTGGAGGACGGCGGACCGAGACTGCTACGGCGAGTGGACTGTATGTGGCGTAGTGGATGGAAGAACAGTCTGACCCGAGTCGCTCCACGGATGCTGGGGTTGAAGGAAGTTCCAAGAAAAGATGGTGTAGGCTTCGGTAGTACTGACACGGTCTGAGTCTTGAGCAGAAGAGGGCGGAGAGCGAGGTTGTTTACTTCTTGTATGGTAACACTGTATCACTGCAGAGGCAAAGCTGAAGTTGACTGATCTACTGCTGAACTAATGCTGAACTGTTGCTGAACTGTACTGTTGATTTCGGTTGCTGCACTCTTGCTGAACTCTACTGTTGATTTCGGTTGCTGCACTGATGCTGAACTCTTGCAGAACTGATTTTATAACGCTACACCACGCGCTTTTTTTTTTTTTTTTTTTTTTTTTTATGTCTGGGTGAAATTCCACGAAAAGGGCTGTGTGCTGGGGCACTACGTGGAATTTCATGCACCTGCCCGTCTCACCGTGGTGTAGCGGTATAGGCATCCCTAATCCTAATCCCTTTGTCTCGCTTTCCGCCGCCCTATTGATGTAGACCGTGTCAGTATTGTTTATTTCTAACTAAATCATTATACTATCTTATGCTACCACCTAATCTATGTACAATGCGACTTATAAAATAAACTTATGCTAACACCTGCACTATTTACAATAATACTACTAAGCTTAGGCTATTGTGACGCCCGTCGTGAACATTCTCCCGCCGTGCAGCGCTGTCTATTGCGCTGCAATCTCTTTGGTGAACGGCGGGCGTAGTCGGCAGGATAACTATTCTCTTGACGGGTCGTCGTTGGATCCCTCCGGCTGTGCGCATGATGACTACCCAGACATTGTCATCTGGTTCCGGGTAGATAGCTATGACAACACCTCGTGGCCACGTGTTACGCGGCAGCATGCTGTCTGTGATGATCACTAAGTCGCCGATCTTGACAGCGGGCCCGCGACAGTGGGGCTCCCGCCGGTGTTGGAGTGCCTTACCGCGAATTTAAATTCTCTAAAGTGTTGTACGAGCCATCCTTGTAAGCCGCAAGCTGTTTTGTCCTCACTATTTCGTGACGAAATAGCTGAGGACCTACGCCCGCAGTCAAGCGCTGCGGAGGAGACCACCCGCGCCACCAGAGTGCCGGAGCAGAGGGACATGTGCGCCTGACGCTCCGAGGCTGCAACACGCGGGTGATTCATCAACATCACCATCAAGAAGATGCCCGACGACCCGACCCCGGGCCCGTCCAAAGGCCCTTCTCAGGGCCACCCAGCGCCGCCGCCACAGCTCCCGCCGTCATTTATGCTGTCAGACAGCGAAGATGAAGATCGGGAAGTAATGAAGACGCCGCCACGATCCGCGCAGGCGCCACCGCCGCCCATCGCATCACTCTCGCCGAAGGGGCAACACGAGCGTGATATTCTCACGCTCGCTCGGCTCATGAATGCCGAGTTGCTATCGGAGGGGATGCTGCGCTGGATGGCGCTTTTCCTGCGCCTCACCGAAGCCGAGATGGAGGGCACGGAGCTCTCCATCGATGACCAGACGGCGTTGGAGTTCGCCCAGAGGGCGATCATCACCCTGCCGCCGCCTGCCGTCACCGATTTTCGACGCCGAGCTCCGCTTCCTGGCCCGCCGAAACCGACCGCTGCTACCAAGAAGCGCACGAGATCGCTTTCGCCCAGCCCAATCAAGCGCGACAAGCGAACAAAACCACAGTCGCCACCACAGCGCCCGCCCGCCCTACAGCGCCCGCCCGCCCTACAGCGCCCAGTCACGCCCGTACCTGGCCCCAGCAACGCCGCGCCCAGGCCACTGCCGCAACGCGAAAGGAAAACATCCTTCGCGCAAGCCGCCCAACAACGAGCGCCGCCCGCCCAAGCGACCAAGCCGCCCGCCCAATCACGAACACCGCCCGCCCAAGGGAGCATGCCGCCCGCCCAAGGGAGAGTGCCGCCCGCCCAAGGGAGAGCGCCGCCCGCCCAACGACCACCACCATCACAGGCGTCGACGTCGCGAGCCACGCCCCAAGCCCCGCCCCAAGCCCCGCCTTCGACTGACCGCAGGGCGGATACGAACGCGGCCCCGCAGAGACGAGAAGGCCCTCGCTACCCGCCGCTAGTAGTGGAGCGCCTTGACAACTGGCCCCACCACTTCAAGGCGCTCGCCACGAAGCTAGGCCGACCACCCAATGGACGCCCGTACGGCCAGGGCATCCGCTTCTCCCCGAGCGACGAAAATGAATACCGGGTGATTCAATCGTATCTGTCGGACCTCGAGAAGAAAGAAAATCTCAGCTGGTTTTCCTACTCGCTGCCAGCTGAGAGGAGCCTCAAGGTGGCCATACGAGGCCTCCCTGCAGACACAGAAGTCGAGGAAATATATGCCGCCCTCACAGAAAAAGGCTTCACGCCGGAATACGTGAAAAATATTAAGGGGAGACAGGGCCGCCCCGGCAGTATTTTTCACGTCCAACTGCAGAAGACGCCGGACCTCGCCCCGGCGATTTATAAACTCAATGAGCTTCTCATGATGCCGGGGATCATAGTGGAAGCCTGGAGGGGCAAGAAGGGCCCCACACAGTGCCACCGCTGCCAGAAATTCCGCCACAGCTCTCATAATTGCCATAGGCAACAGGCCTGTGTGCGCTGTGGGGAAGCACACCGAGCCCTGGAATGCCCCAGACCTAGAGAGGAGCCGCCCACCTGTGCAAACTGTGGCGGACCGCATCCCGCCAACTTCCACCTATGTCCGGCATTCAAGAGGGAAACCAGAAACCGGCGTGGGGGCACGATCGCCGAGACGGTCGCCGCACCAGCTCGAGGCCGGCGAGGCACAGCCCCTGTTGAGCAGCCAGCAGTCCAGGAGACGGCAGCTACCACCCTGATGGCGCCAGCAAACCCACCAGGAGGCGGTGCCTCCAGGAAGAAAAAGAAGAGGAAGAAGGGGAGCCAACCCGCCACCGACAACGTGGAGGCAGGAAGGAGGAACTCCTTGGGACAGACAATTGACGTCCTTAAGAATATCCTAGAAGCGGTCCAGTCGGGCACGGACGCGGAAACCGCCACCCTCATGGGACTAATGAGAATCCTCAATAGCAATGGGGGGAGATCTTAGAATATGCTACTGGAACGCCCAGACGCTCACGGGGAAGAGGAAACAGCTGGAACTCTTTCTCCGTGAGCAGCAGATCGATCTTATGCTAATATGTGAAACCCACCTGCAGCAGAAAGCTAAGTTCAAGATGCCTAATTATCTGGTATACTGGAAAGATGAGATCTCCCCCTTCGGCATAGCATACCGAGGGTTGGCGGTGCTGGTACACCGCAGACTGGTTCACCAAGCGCTGCCGGACGTCAATTTTACCTCCATTCAAGCCCTAGGAGTCCTCCTGCAGACAGGAGGCCGAAACCTGCGAATCTACGCTATCTACAAGCCGCCAAGGGAACGATTGCTCACAAGTGAGATCCGGTCCCTACTACACGCAGAGGACGCGACAATTCTGGCCGGAGACCTGAACGCACAGCACCCCGCTTGGAATTCCGCCAGAATCAACACCATCGGTCGCGCCCTCCACAACGACTCCACCCAACACAATTATGAAGTCTGGGGACCGGATACCTGGACCCATTATGAGCCTAGTGGAAAGAGCGGCTCCATAATCGATTTGGCGGTGACTAGAGGACTAAAATCGGCCCCTGAGCTCCATGTCTACACTGACCTACCTTCCGACCACCGGCCTGTTCTGCTGTTGATTAAAGATACTCCCAGCAGAATAACATGCCAGCCACCTAGACGCAAAATCTGCTGGGAGACCTTCGAGAGAGTGATCCAGCAGAACACCACCACAGCGCCGATCAACACAGCCGAAGACATCGAAAGGGAAACCGAGAATCTCACCACAGCAATCCAGACCTCCCTCACAGCAGCTTCGCACACCTCCGCGCCTAAGGGGAGACTACCCCCCCTGCCAGCGCGGATAAGGGACCTTATCCGCGAGAAAAGGGAGACGAGGAAGCTGTGGCAGGAGACGAGATGCCCCAGGCTTAAAACCAAGTTGAACGCCCTCGTCGAGAAGGTTAGGATGGCCCTGGACGAGAATGCAACCGAGAACTGGGAGGAACACATCGATAGTATCCGGATGAGCGAGCACGTCTCCTCAGTTCATCGGCTCTGCAAGCTGATGTCCTCTGATCTGAAGCCCACTCAACCACTCCTGGATAAGGACGGGCTGCTCAAGTTTGTTGCTAAGGACAGAGCCGAGATCCTGGCGGAGCACCTTGAGCAGCAATTCCAGCCAAACCCAGTACGAGATATAGAGCATACCCAGATGGTAGACCGACACCTAAGGGAGTACTTCTCTGTACAGCCGACACCGGAAGAGGAGGAAACCGAAGGAGAAAAGAAACTCTATGTAAACCCCGTTCATGTCAGAAGACTGATACAGAAGCTGCCCAGAAGGAAGGCGCCTGGCATGGACGGGATAACAAACGAAGCCCTTAAACACCTGCCGATGAAAACAATAGCAGCCCTGACGCGCATATACAACGGCATACTCCGCTGTGGCCATTTCCCAGACCGCTGGAAACTTGGAAAGGTGGTGATGCTCCCTAAACCCGGTAAAGACGCCAGGAAACCCGGAAGCTATAGGCCAATCACGTTGCTGAGCACAGCATCGAAAGTCTTCGAAAGAATCGTTTTATTCCATCTGATGCCGCACGTGATTCCGAGGGAGGAGCAATTCGGGTTTAGGGCCGAACACTCCACCACCTTACAAATCACGAAGATGGTGAACGAGATGGCCACCAGCCACAACAAGAAAGAGTATGTCGTTGCAGTCCTACTCGACATGGAAAAAGCGTTCGACCGAGTATGGCACGAGGGGCTGCTATACAAGCTATCGAAGACGGAGACTCCAAGGCAAATCACAGAAGTGATAGCGAGCTACCTTAGAAACCGAAGAATCGCGGTGGCACTGGAAGATGTCCTGTCCACTGAGAGAACTGTGAGGGCCGGGGTACCCCAAGGCAGCTGCATCTCTCCCATATGCTACGCCTGGTACACCAACGATATCCCAGTCGTTGGGCAGGCGAAGCTAGCGCTGTATGCAGACGATGCAGCCTATTACACCTCATCTATCAGACCAGCCCTCGCAGTCAAGAAGCTGCAGCCCACTTTAGACGCCCTGCCGGAATGGCTGAATAAGTGGAGGCTCTCGGTGAACGTGGCGAAGACCCAGGCCATAATCACCGGGGGCTCAAATCTGCCAGACGAGCTAAAACTGATGGACCAGGACATCCCATGGCAGCGTGACGTAAAGTATCTCGGCGTGACGATCGACCGCAGGCTGACGTTCAGAAAGCACGTAGAGCAAGTTGTAGGCATGGCGAGGGGAGCCAGCGCCAAACTACTCGCCGTCCTACACTCGAAGCTTCCTATCAGGACCAAGATGATGTTTTACAAGACATACTTGAGGACTAGACTGACGTACGCGGCGCCAGCCTGGTACCCGTACGTCAGCCCGACACATAGGAAGCTGCTCCAAGCCCAAGAAAACGTCGCGCTGCGGAGAATCGTAAACGCGCCACGATACGTGAGAAACGCCACAATACACAGAGACCTGCGCCACGACAATATTGAAGCCTTTGTGAAGAAGTTAGCCACTACAATGTTCGCAAGAGCGGATAACTCCCGCCACGACCACTTGAAGGGCATAGCCCCCCAACATGCCAGACCGCCCGACCAGCCCGGAAAGAGAAAGACAAAAGGGTTCTCCAGGGAACTCATTGTCAGCAAGAAGTGAGTAGATAGCTCAAGAAGAAGCCTCCCCCGACTTCCACGGTACCGGCTGCCGATCGGTTCGCTGGGCCTTCCCCCATGGGATCTCACCTGGCAGGGCCTGATCGCGCCGTACCACATGTGGAGTCGGAGGGACCACAATCCTCACTGAAACATGGAGAACCAAACAGACTCATCCATCGTAATGCGTGAAGAAGTGCCAGGGCCAAGAGGGCTATGCCCTGAAACCCTTTCCCCACCCCAGAAAGGGGTGAGAAGACGACAATACTACGCCGGTGTTGTAGCTCGGGCAGATATTTCTGGAGCCACCTGTGCCAGAAAAGATAGGCGAGTCGATTGAAGGCGTGCCAGTAAATGCACCTGTTGGAATCCTTGGCGTAGAATGAGCCCGGCGATAGTACATGAGTTGGGTCGCCTAGCAGGAAGTTGTTCGGTGTTAGCGTGTTGGAGTCTTCACAGCTCACAAAGACGTAAAAATTTTCGTCAGTCGGTTGTCGCGGCTCTTTGGTGGTAGCTATGGCAGTTTGCTTGGCGCTAACTGAGATAAGGCGGTTCAGTGCGGCCTCACGGTTTTCTGATAGCTTTCCACTATCCTTCTTCCGCAGAAGGGCAGTCTCATGGCGTTCGTCGCGAAGCTGACGCGTTGGTCTCTTTCGGATCTCTAGAGCTAGTTGGTCAGGATCGCTTCGTGGGTTCTTCGGCGACACGGCGAGTGACTCGAGGGCTAAGTTGAGGCGGAGGGCGTTGTCCGTGTGCTCCTCTGCGGTTGAGTCAGCTATGTGGGCCATGAAGTTCACCTGATGACAAAGCGGCGATAGCAATGCGATTGGCAGGTCGTGGTGTCCCACGCGCATCTCCGTAGAGGTGAGAGGTAGCCTGTCGATTATGTGTTCCCGATGTTGTTGTTCCTCTGTGTTACGTCTCTGCAGCGTGATGGTGCCTCGACGAGACCGTGCGGCGTCAATTTTTAATGTCTGTAATTCCAGGGCTGTTGATTTGATTCGCGCTTTCGTTTCCAAGCAAGGAGACCGTTGGCCCATCGTCACGTAGGGCCCATGTGGCGGCGGCTCCCGCCGGTGTAGAGGCAATTTCTGGCGCTATATTCAGACGATCCGCAGTAATGTCCGTGCTCAACGTTGGCGTGACTTGGTCTCTTGTCGTCGTGTCAGCTTTCAGGTTGTAGTGCTTCACTTTGTCGTATAACACAGTCTCGGATGTCACGAAGTCTTTTTGCGAGCCGTCAAACAGTGGTAGATTTTCGTAATTGCGGGGATCGGACTTGCCCTCCTGAGACACGGATAGGTCTGGCTGCACAGGAACTGGGGCAAGAGCGATCGTAGCGGCTACCAGCGGTGCGAAGGCGGGCTCACGATGAGGCTTCGCAGGCGTTACGACAGTTTTTGACGGTGCATCGGCGTTTTGAGGCTGGTGCACGTGGAGCACTGATGGCAGTGGCGGCAGCTCCGAAGACTCTGGCAGGCTCTCTATTTCCGTGGCAACAATCTCCTGAGACTGGAAACAGGTTTCAACATGTTGCGGTACAGTGATGTCTTCTTCGGAAAACTCTTTACGTGAGGCATCTTCTTCATACAGCAGCGCAAGGCGTGCGCGTGCTGCTTGGATTTCGGCAAGGGCGATTACCTCTTCAAGGCGTAGTCTCTCGCGCTCTCGATTGGAGAGACGGCGTCGGCGTGCAGGCGTTGTAGATGTCGGTTTCTTGGAGTGTAGATCCGACCTTAATGCTCCGTAGGCTGGCGCGGCAACATCCGTTGCTAGTGATACGCTGAATGACACCGAAGGCGGCATGTGCGGATGCTGCTGTAGCGGCGTGGCGGCGAACAAGGCGGGATGCATCGTCTGCACTCTTTTGAAGAACGTTGATGTATATGTGGCGTGGAAAGCAGGCCCGGCGTGAGCTGGAGTCGGCATTCCTGGATGATTTGCGGTGACCAAGTGGGAGTAGGGCTCGACGTCACTGGAGCTCTGCGATGCTCTCACCTCAGGCGTGGCGATGATGACAGTGGTGTCCCTTGACACCTTACTCGGGGAATCTCCTGTAGACTGGCTGACTCTGTGGCGCGGCGCAGAGTGCGCCTTCTTCAAGGACCGTGTCAGCACCATCCTCTTTCTTATAACTTCTTAATATCCGGCTCGAAGGACCAATGTGAAGAACGGCGGGCCGAGACTGCTACGACGAGTGGACTGTATGTGGCGTAGTAGATGGAAGAGCAGTCTGACCCGAGTCGCTCCACGGATGCTGGGGTTGAAGGAAGTTCCAAGAAAAGATGGTGTAGGCTTCGGTAGTACTGACACGGTCAGAGTCTTGAACAGAAGAGGGCGGAGAGCGAGGTTGTTTACTTCTTGTATGGTAACACTGTATCACTGCAGAGGCAAAGCTGAAGTGTTGACTGAACTACTTGTTTGCTGAACTCAAATGCTGAACTGTTGCTGAACTGTTGAATTCTGGTGCTGAACTGTAGCTGAACTGATTTTATAACGCTACACCACGCGCTTTTATATATACGGCGTTCTAAGCGTGTGAGTGAGACGGGTAGTGATCGTTCAACCCTGTCTGGGTGAAATTCCACGAAAAGGGCTGTGTGCTGGGGCACTACGTGGAATTTCATGCACCTGCCCGTCTCACCGTGGTGTAGCGTTATCTGCATCCCTAATTATATAATCGCTTTATCTCGCTTTCCGCCGCCCTATTGATGTAGACCGTGTCAGTATTGTTTATTTCTAACTAAATCATTATACTATCTTACGCTACCACCTAATCTATGTACAATGCGACTTATGAAATAAACTTATGCTAACACCTGCACTATTTACAATTATTCTACTAAGCTAGGTTAATGGTCTTTAATTATAAATTTCTCATTTACGTTTTGTGAGTCCTACAATCTCATATGTTATTGCTACGAGTACATGTCATTTGGCGTTCATCTTGTATACAAAAATCAATTGCTGTTCGTTAGTCTCGCAAAAACTCGAGAACGGCTTGGTTTAGCTGATTTTGGTTTTGAAATTATTGTGAAAGTTTGGAGAACCGGCCCGCGGTTTTGTCCGTGTTATACAGGCATATAGGTACTCGAAAATATCCACTAGGTTAAAAGGTGAGGCGAAGCATTTCTTCTTCGAAGCTGGCAAAATGTTATTGACGGGGTGTTTTAAGTTGACACGTCAAGGTCTGCGTGGCTCCCGATCTGATGCATATAAGAACATTCAGATTCAGAACGGCTGGGCCGATATAGTCTGATTTTAGTCTTGAAATGATTGTCGTACTCCATAGAAGGTTTAAAAGGTGAGAAACATACATAACTGTTAGGCGGTACGAAGTTCGGCGGGTCAGCTAGTAGATAGATAAAAATACATAATAACTTGATGAACGTAGTAATTTCGCAGCCATGTCTCGTACTGAATCGTACTAACCTTCATCATGTCTACCCAATACATTCCATTAGCCAGAAGTTAGTTCAGATAATCATATTTCAATAGAATCCTCGCAGTTCTATTTTCACTAACTATTATTATCTATATGTACGTGATATCTATATCCACGTCCTTGCCACGATTGCTATTAATTTGTTAATAGGATGACACTCCAGTAAACGAAAGCGATAGCAATGCGATACCATCGCTATGCTCTAGACTATAAATTACTAACTAGTAGCGGTCACCCGCGGCGTTGCACCTTCCAAATTTCATGTCTCTAGGTTCAGCGGTTTGCGATCTATGTTGATTCCTAACAAATATCAGTGAATCATTCAGTCAGCCTGGATTACTCTTTTATACAACGTGTAACAGAAAGGTGTGCCAATACTAAAGGGTGTTAGTCTATCCATCAAAGTGTACCTATTGTTGAACATAATATTGCTAAATACGAGAAATAATATTGCGTCCTCCATTCTACTTGACCAATACCGTGACTAATTTTTGTATGGAGAAGCAAATTTTTTTTTCCTATACAACGAATACTTCGATCTGTTTGATGCAATGCGTCCGATACTAACGATGCAAAAATGTGCACACACATACCTTAAACTAAAATAATGTACTGATTCTGAAAAAAGACTCCACGAGAAGAAGAAAATATGTGAACCGTCTTAAATATACAGAAAAGTTTGTAGTCACTAGGTAGGTCAACTGTTTGTAGAACTAGTATTTATACTAAGTTATAGCTTATCTGTCAGTGGTAACTTGTGCTTAACTCTCCAGACAATTCACTCAACTAACTTGATTATGTCATACAAGTACTTAACTTGTTCAATTTCATCGGATATTAAGTTACAGCCTAGTTCGATACTTAACTCTATGTACCCTACTTAACTGTAACTTAGTTGTGTAGTATTCGATATTATGGAATATCGTCAAATATGTCATATCGCTATCATGTGCGTCGTATCCAAAGATTTTACTATATTAAAAATGACACCATTAAATTATCTCAATACAAAGAGATACTCAGGTATCAATACTTAAAAAGGAATGAAACGGGACAAAGAAAAAATATTAAAGACATGACTGAAAGAGATGAAAAGAATGGAAAATATTCATCCAAGTACAGGCAAAAAATACAACTTTAAAAATATAATATTGAAAATTTTGTGTCAGAATACTCTTTCAACTACTGACGATGAAGCACAACCAATAGTTGGTGAACTAATACGGTCCATTGTGAATGAAGAGCAAATGAAGCTATAAGGAGAAGTCAAATACAGAGAAAGATAAGAAATAAAAAATAAAATAGATTAAAGCAATGGTTTCAAAACTAAACCGAACAATCTGCGTCAAAAATATAGATGAGTCAAAAAGCAGTTGAAAAAAGTTGTAAAATATTTTTTTTTAATTGTTACTTCAGTGTATTAAGATTCAAAGTGAGACTCAAAATATGTGCCTCTATTAGTTTCTAAGAGATTTGTTCCAAATCTTATTAAATTTCTGACATATCTAATGAAGTTGTGCGTTTTATCAGTACTTTGCCACCCTCGTCAGTCTCCTCGAAGTCAAATTTATGAAAAATCAAAATATCTCCGCATCTACTTAAAAAAGTGACTGGCCCCTATCATAATATGCAATATATTCATTAGGTTAGCTATCTTATAACGCGAATTTGTAGGAGTTAGATTAAAAAACGATCATAAACAAAATATCCCGAAAAATTACCCAACTTTTGTATATTCGCCCTTATAGCAAAATTAAATTTTGAATTAAAGATTGGAATATTGACGAGATAGATTAACCATACTCCGTAACTCTTCTTATTTTATTTTTAAATTATTATAAATGCTTGTTATGTACCTACTAATATTATAATTTTTAAGATTTCCTGTAGTTAAATTTGGTGTTGTAAATATATCCAGAAAGCACTCTTTAATAATATTTTTATTGATGGAACGCAGTTCAAAATTTATGCACATCGGATGATTAAAAACTCTTTGCTCGAGCCATCGACCACAAAATTATTAGTAATTCTTGAAAAAAAATGAATAATGAGTTCCATTACGGCAGGCGCCAATAGAACTCTAATAAAATATAAATGAGTATACACGGGAAGTATACCCTATCAAACAAAAAGGATTTTTTCAAATCTGTTCATACGTCTCTGAGAAATCAGGTAACGTAGTTCAATTTCCCCCTCCCTATTTGGGAGTCTGCATAAATATCCAATTCAAACTGAAATTAAAACAAACCACATAAAAGCGTATAACAACCGATTCAACTCACAAGATAATAATATTTTACAGCACTCATAAAGCGCCATTTCGTCCCTCTAAAAGCGCAAACCAAAGCGTTTCCTACCCCGACTCATAGATAAAAGATGATAGGAGATAAGGCACCCATAGACAAAAGACGAAAGCTATAAATGTCTATAAAATGCAGACAATAAAGCCAAAGGAGTAGAAAATGCTGACAGAGAGAAAACTCAGAGCATATATAGACGAACAATTTATTATAGTCACAAAGAAAACGTTACATACAGTTCGTGTACTTCTACAACTGGCGTCCTTATCGCTAAAAGAATATCTTCTTCTATTAGATGGAAATTATTGGTAAGAAATGTGTGTAGGATGTCTCGTATACCTAGTATGTTGTATATGAGAAAAAAACTTAAATTTATAATTTTTATGCTTTCGGTTTGAGCCTACATTTTATTGTGCTTGCTGCCGTGTTGTTGACACGCTGATGACGTCATTGTTTTTTTTTTATTACTTACTGTAAATTAAGACTTTTTAAGGTGCTTAAACTTAGTTCTTTTTTAAGCAATCGTGATTTTATTTAGTTCAGGCAAGTTAAGGTCAAACGCAAGATTGATATAAATAAAATATGTATTACAATGTTAATTTTTTGTTGTTCTATTTTTATTTGTTTTTATCAATTTTCTGAAAACGGAAGAGATACTTAACCGAATCGCCTATTATTGTATAATTATTATCTGATTTCTCATAGACGGCAGAACCGATGTGAAAAAATCTTTTACATTTATTTGAAAGGAATTTCTTTCTGGAGAAAGAAGGAGAAGGACCTCTGAAGTGATCATATTAAAATTTTATCAAAATCAGACTATTAGTTCGGTTATTAAATCGAAATAGCTTACTAATTTTTTACTAACTTTTTTTTTTATAAGAACAGGTTTTATACCTCTGTTACATATTCTACTGTGCTATAAAAAGCAGTAAAGTATTTAATAATTAATGCTGTGACAGTACAAGTTTTATATACCGCCATAAAATGTATGAAACAAGGAGAATATGACGTGTAAAGAATATTGTTATTAATGGCTTTACAACACCAGAATGAGAATTGATGATCTAGCTCAAAAAGTTACTTAAATAATAATTGTTGTGTATTTAGGTGATTCAATAAACTCTTTTTTATGTATGAAAATAAAAAAAAAGAATTAGGTACTTAATTAATGAATGATTTTTATTTGTAACAGCTTAGGTGCTAGGACCTAAAAAATAGGTCAAATGCGAGTCAAAATCGCGCACTAAGGGTTTTGTACAACATTAGTTCAAGTTTCTGCCTGTATTTATTAATATAGATCAAAAAACGGCAAATATAACCTGGAATCTCCCTAAATTATTTTATTTCCAGTGATAGTTTTATATAGTGATACATTAGCTCTGAAAATTTGAGCTTCCTAGTTATAACGTTTTTATGAGATACTGCCTGGTGACAGACGGTGGACGGACAGCAAAGTCTTAGTAAAGGGTCCCGTTTTTACCTTTCTGGTACGGAACCCTAAAAATTAACACACTTCTTCTCCATACATATTACAAAAGCAAAAGTGTGTTTGTTAGTTTGTTTGTTCGTCTTCTGTTCAGCAACTGAATGATGGATTGACTTGATTTTTTGCACAGACATAGTTCAAAGTCTTAAGAGTCATAAGCTTGAAAACAATAATAACGCGGTAAGAGTCGCGGACAAAAGCTAGTAACATAAAAACAAGTACAACCTTTAATGGTTACAACTGACTCTAACTACAACCATTTTGTTTTCATTTAAAAACAATACATTTATTATCTTGCTCTTATTTAAACAAAAAACAAATAGTTATTCTAATTTATATATTTTCCTATATCGGTCCGAGAAACTCTGATAAATCGGGAAAGTACGTGAAAAAAACGTGTGAGGTGGAGACGAAAGGCTAGGATTAGGCCGAGTTAAGTGCCATGGGAGAGGCTTACGTCCAGCTGTGGACGAGAGTAAGCTGATGTTGATGATGACATAAAAATCTGGCAAATTTAGGACTCTTGTTTTTGCGTCCCAGTACTGGGCAGGAGTATCATGAAGGAGTTATAGGTCACAGTCAACCACGCTGGCCAAATTGCGGGTAGTCGACTTCACTTATCTTTGAAAGTTATTACCTCTCCGACAAGCAGGTTTTCTCACGATTATACGAGTACTTTTAGTGTTTAAGCATTTGGTATTTGAGTGAAAACTCAGTTATAGTTTTCTTAACCTGGGATAGAACCCGCGCCTTTTCGCTTATGAAGCAAAGTGTTGACTAGAATGTAAATACGAGTATATGTCATGAGAACTCCTCAAAACTAATATTACCTACTCTTATATAAATATGATTTATAAATTTAATTTTTTAGGTAATTTTTAGTTCAAGTGTAATAAGACTTTTAAAACCAACGATATTTAAAGGTCAATAAATATTACTTTACTTTACTACCACTTAACTAAAGCCAGTTAAAAAACATACAAGCGTGAAAATGTTATCAAACTTAATGACAACCCGCTCCAAGGACCTTTTCCACAGTAAATACAAACCCTGCTTCAAAAACAAGCAAGTTGAAAGTGTCCCGCGGGCTAATGCACAAATAATAAATATACATCTGCCCATTGGGCCACTAACGACTGTTTAATCCGAAAATTGCTTTTTGGTGGCTTCCGGAATTAGATTAGCTGGAAGCGGCCGACCGGATCTAAAGGTCAAGTAGCTATAAGAAACGCTTTGGGACTTTTCCACGGGTTGCGTATTTTTGACTGTAGAGGCGCTGCGGTTTCTTGTTCGTGTTTTTAATTGTTCAGCTTGGTAAAGTGGTTTTTGTGCAACATCTTCTTTATATAAATATTTATAATTGTAACTGACTGAATATAAATTTGTTTATTGGCACGTAAAATACATTGGACTTGTAACTAAACATACGCTAGTACTTAAAATATACTAAAAAATTACGCAAAGTGTGCAAATAGGAAGCTCCGACTAACTGAAATTCACTAGGAATTAGCGGAAAGCTTAAACTGCTAAACGTATAGACATGAAATTTGGAGGGTGTGCTCATTATAGGGTAATAAAAAATATTTTTGAAGACTGAGCTTCTTGGGTGTCATAATTGACCACACCATACAGGTGGTTCAGTTTTCAAAATATTTTTTCGACATGGGTTCAAAGTATGTAGTCATTTATATTCAATTTTTCTCCATTAAAAAAACTAGTCATGTTTTGTAATTATGTATTTTTAGAAACACATCAGAAATTTCTTTTTCGTCTAGGATGAATTGAATGATACATGCTATGAATGTACTATAAAAATCAGTTGAATAGTTATTTTCCATGACTTCCGTCCGTACTATCAAGAAAAGACAGAGTTCAGAATTCAAGTTATTTTAACAAATGATTATTTGCTATCTCTACCGGCAATAATTAGGTCCCACCAATAGTGTATCCCGCGTGGAACTTTTGTGTAACACAAGGCGTGGAGCCTGTCACAATATTTTTACAATTTTTTCTTATACGTCTTTGTATTTCACTACTTTCTAAACTAATTTCGCATACATTTGACATTCTCACTTTTTTTATTTCGTAACAGATATATCTGATAAAATATCTTGTAATTAGCGCCTTAGAAAACGTTCACCTTTTTTAGGGAAATAATAGTTACTGACAGACAAAATCCAACTTACCCAGATTTTAAACATCCAAGCTTCATCCCACTGGTCAAGAGTATTGTTATTTATTTACATGCTATTGGTTAAACATTACACTCTTCTTAGAACTACCCTTACATGCTCCAATACAGCTAACAGCCTACCTCTCAAAGACAAGCATTCTTAAATTATGACCTTACAAACAAAATTGACAGAAATACAATTACCAGTAATACATATTGTTTATTCTATTTTTATGTATACAATTAAAGATAAAAAAGTCAAGTTGGTTTAATGCAAAGAACTTTATTTATTTTTTTAAATAATTAGTATTGCTTTAAATAAAAAACTAAATAAAGAACCTAAAGAATTTGTTCACTCTTTGCCAGCGTCGTGAACTATGCAGTAAATTCTTTCCATAAAGAGATTCTTGCTTTCCATTTTAAGTATATTACAATTGAGTAATATCACACTAAATTATATTATTTGTATACAAATAAACTTTTAATGATATTGTACAATTGTAGCGTTCCTTGACACTCAAAAGAATTATATTACCCACTAAAATGACATTCAAAACAGAACACGCCAAACATTTTCGCCGTGAAAATATTTTAAAACTCTTACAGACATTTCCCGCTGGCGTCCGGAAATAAAATTCAAGCATCATCAAATAATAAAAGCTTTGCGAAAAAAATAAATGCAAAAAAATATTATTTTCCTCGCGCGTCGCGGATATTGAAAAACTTAATATTGAAACTACGCGATTTCCATACAAATGAGGATTTGTTCGACCGTGTGACATTTTAATCTGTTTAAATGTGCAAAGCTTTCAAAGCGGTGTCACATCTAGTTATGTTAATATTTATGGACAATGGACGGCGCCGCGTTTTATCAAATTACTTGTATCGTAATTGAATTTAGGTAATCTGGTCTTTATCTTGTGTGGGTTAAGGTTTAATTTGGGATTATCTGTGCCGTGGTTTAGATTGATCTGTACGAAGCATAGGTATATATTTTTAAACATATTCGTGAATTTTAGATTTTAATGGTGGTACAAGTTGTGTTATTGATGGGAAAGTCTACTCGATTGTTCTTGCGCTAACTTCTTTCTAAGACGCCATTTTGTTGTGCTAAGACACTAAAATCTTTAATCTTTGTCTGTAAGAGACAAGCATACTTGTAATTTTGAGTTAGTAAATTAAAGTACGAGTAACTTACAGAATACTTGTTTTGAATTTGGTTATATACAATTCCCTGTACTTTTAATAAGAATTAAATTTATTATATATGTCGGCGCGAGAACGAATCTTTTAAATTTCAATATCTATTAAATTATTCAACTATTAAAAATATTTTTAATAGTAAAACTCGAACGAGGGTAGGCACAACTTGTTTTTGGTATAAATACTACCGTTAGTCGACGCATTACTCATTTCCCCCTGCCCTGATCCACCTCCTAGTTATCATTTTTAATGCTACCATGAGCAACGGCATGTTCCCATCCGCTTGGAAAACTGCTGATGTCATCGGCATTCACAAGCCGGGCAAGAAGGCCTCAGAGTTTCTAGCTACCGCCCCATCAGCCTTCTCAGTTCCCAGGGGAAAATTAATGAGTGACTTCTTCTGAATCGCACGTGGGCCCACAATCTCCTTCCCAACGAGCAGTTCGGCTTCAGAGCCTGACACTCTTGCGTCCAACAAGTACACCGCCTCACGGAGTCCTTACCCCCAGGTGACCGTAGCGGTTTTCCTGGACGTAGCCAAAGCCTTCTACAAAGTCTGCCACAACGGGTTGATATACAAGTTGTATCAATTCGGTCTGCCGGACAGTCTTGTTCACATCATCCAAGTCTTTCTCCGCGAGATAAACTTCCGCTTCAAACTCGAGGGTGAACGTTCATCTCCAAATCCCATAAGAGCGACGGTCTCCCAGGGCTCAGCCCTGTCCCCGCTACTCTTTTCTCTCTACACGAGCGATATCCCCCGCTTCTCAGGAAGTAGAGCTCTCTCTTTTCGCTGATGACACCGCCCTCTAATGTCCCTTAGAAATAAGGTGACACTTTACAAGATCGTGAGCCACCTCGTCATGACTTACGCCTCTCTTGTCTTTGCACACGTGCCCTCCTATCAATAGGACAAGCTCCAAATCATTCAAAAGCGCTTCATCCGTCGAGCGGTAGACGCGCAATGGTACATGCGCAACGCGGACCTCCACTGCGACCTCGAGCCCCTCCATCCGTCAATTCATGAAGGATGCCTCTTGTAAGTACTTCGACTCTGCTCCCCACCACCCGAACCCGCTACTCGAATGACCCGAATGGTTCGCTCCCCCCTGCATCGGTGCCCTAGACACTTCTTGGATGATCCGGACGACCCCATTACAGCCATAGTATCGGCCACCCTTGGGTCAGCCGGCACACCTGACTCGCCTCTTAACACACGCTCCATTTTTGGTACTGGTCCGGGCTACCAGGTTCGACATCCATTCCGACGAAACAGAATGCGTCCTCACTGGCGAGGACGTGGTCTCTTACGACCCTTAGGGTCACCCAGTTGATTGATAGGGCCCTAAGTATTTCTCCGTCTGGGTTGCCAGGCCAGTTCGTTAGTCCTTCTCTGGGCGATGGCTCAAGCCGAGGTCCGTGCCGTCTAAGGCGCTCTTGTGCTGGTCGCCCCAAAACCAAAATCGCGGCCCAGCGCACTTGCGCTCGCCAAACGTCCAGTCAAGCTGTCCGTGGTCGTCTTAGACCAACAGCTCAGTCCCTCCTAAAATTTCTCCTCCTCCGCATTACTCAGTCGAGTCTGAGCCGCCGGAGCGGTCAGAGCTCTGTACAATTAATGTGAGAAATAATAAAGGCAGCTACAAGTATCAGTTCGTGTTTCTATTTACCAGGCATGAGCAACCTCCATCATGATGATGGTGGTGACGTCAGCAATGGAGACGTCAGGCTTTTTAGAAACAACCAGGGAACCGGTACTCCGTCATATATTTTATCAGATAAAATCTTCTTAAAAAGTCTCGTAGCATCTACCTCCACAGAGTTATTGTAAGAGGTGTACGCCAAATGTGGGTCTCTATGTATCGCTGATCACAAGGAACAGCTTTCACTATGGGACCAATTAAAACTTTTTTAATATAGAGCTCTTAGGAGTATTCTTCTCAAGATTTTTCTCCTCAAATTTAATGAAGACCCATAGTGAAAATTGTTGGTAATTATGAGTGTGGTGGACCCTATTTAGGCGTCCCACCTAATAACCCTGTATACTCTTTTGTAAAACTTCTGTATAAAAACCAATGTCCAGCTTAGTAAAATGGTAGCGTATAACCCTGTAAAACTTTTTTTAATTCACTACACTAACCAACCAAGCAGCGGCCGCTTTAATATTAAAGGCTTAAAACACCCAAAAACATGGCGGCACTTCACAAAAAAACAAACCAAAACATTTTTAATTCAGAAGTCGACTAAAAGTTGCTGCTGTTATTATAAATGCAGAAATAACGATTTTAATATAAGGGACTTTTTGAGCTGCATACCTCGTGAGTCTGTCTTTTATATAATTTATTTATTTACTCATAAATATTACATTAACAACACAGTTTGATACCAGAACGTAATTTAATGCATGTGTGTAGACTATTATTATTATATAAAATACTTACAACTAAAAAATATGCTAGCTATATGCCGAACAGCACAAGCGGCAAAATATGCTAGCCTCAGTAGCGGTTATATTTTTGAGCCATTTGGAGTCGAGACTTTAAGGTCGTGGGGACCGAGAGCTCATCTTATTTTCTTCAAGAAACTCATTCTCATTGAACTCAGAAACTCATTGTGAATCTGGGTGAAATTTTACATTCTGGGCACGCTGCCCTCTGGTGATGGGTTTGAGCATTTGGATTATCTGTAGATCTTAAATGGTCTATATGTAATCTTTCGGCTATATTTTTTTGTTGTCGCAGTAAGTCATTTTGTTAATGTTAATAAAATCAGTTGCCATATCAGATTTATAAAAATAAAAACTTACCGATTTTGCTTTTGAAATGATTGTGAAGGTTCAGAGAAGGTTTAAACATATATAACTATTAGGCGGTACGAAATCCGGTACGGGTCAGCTAGTCTGAAATACAAGAGTAAAAATAATAATTTATTTTATGTAATCAACCTCCATGTTTATTTTTCTGCCTGCCATTTTAGAAATTATACACTAAAACTAATTCGACAGAAAATTTTAATACAAAGTTATCTTATAGTGTACTAAGAGGGTCGCTTTATTCATAATTACAAACAACTTTCATTATGGGACCATCCCTGAATTTCCGCTTGTGCTGATGTGTGCCTGTACGTCCAGTGTGAGTACATGGAACTAATGTTAGTGATGGGATGATGTCAATTTTAGTTCCCAGTACACAGGCGCTTCAATCAACATAAAAACCGCTGTCATTTTCGAGTGAATATTTAGTCCATACAATGCATGTCAGTAGTGTAGACCAAAAATATAGATATTTCCTAAAACCACCAACGCTGTATAGAACAGAATCAACAACTCATTAAATCGACAGAACCCAAAGAAAACACGCCATAGTAATCCGAAATCATCAATCATGTCGTAATCCCCTTCACAACCCCCACCAAAGTATATAATCTTCATAGAATTAATCGGCTCAGTGAAATTAAAACCGGAAACACGTCATATTAAATGTAAACAAGATGGCGGAAATCCTGCACGCGGGAACCGGATGTGAAGTAATCGTGCGTCGCCGCGACAAAGGTTTATACTTACTACCTTATTTTATAATTAAAAGGTTAAGTAATAGCAATTTTCAGAATTATAGAGCGAACGAATAAGCAAATTGTAAGTATTATAAAAGCTTAGGTAGCAATTTTCAATATCAGTGTTTTTAAAACGGCGATTTTTTAAAATTTAATATTTTACTTGTCATATCACTTTGCTTAGCTTAATCTTTAACTTTTGGCCTGTTAGAAAAATGGCATCGTTGTCTGTGTATTTATTGCAATATGAGTGATTCTGCATGTTTTAATGTGTAATATTGGTGGAATATTAATCATTAATGTCTTCTTTATGTGCACAAGTGCGGGCAAGCGATATAAAGTCGGAATAACGTGGTTTTTGTGTTTGCGGTCAATCTCCATAGAAACCCTGGTAAAATATCCACAGCTATATTTTGATACATAATGTGACTTTAACTTGACCAAGATGGCTTATTACTTGATATTTGTCTTAACTTGATTGATTAATAACTTGAAAATTTACAAACTTGACGCTGGCAAATATATAAATCGTATGTTGCCATTTACAAAAAAAACCTGTTGACCTGTTAGATATGCATAAAGTTGCTTAGCGGGTAATGGAGAGATTAAGTGTCTCTGAGCGAAAGAATCCGTAATGAGGATATTCGCCGAAGAACCGGAGTTACCGACATAGCTAATAATTAATACCTAATCGCACGAAAACGCTTTGCGTCTACTTTTATTGCCAGCTTAATTATTTCCTGAGAACTATAATCTTGGTCTTTTTCAGTCGCGAGTGAATTTGCTATCTTCTAGGCAAGCGTGCCCCATCTTAGGCCGTCGCGTCGCTTCACATCATGTGAGTTGCGGCCAAACGCTAGCCTTTCTCCTATAATATATATATATATATATATATATATATATATATATATATATATATAAAGTATATTAATAATAAATCAGCAGTCTAAATAGATACAGCTTTTCAATCGGACATCAAATACTAAGTTAAAGTTTAATTAAATTACAAGTTCAAAAAGTTGGCTCGATCAAGTCTGGTAGCAGTTGGTAACGCTCGAACGACTGAATTGAAGTCTACTATTTACTTGACAATCTTGAAGTTTTCTTACTTAGCAATTGTTTAAAGCTAATAACATTAAACTAGAGGTAGTTAAAAAACGAATTTTAAAAAATAATAATAATAAAAGCGTGTCTGCATTAGTTTGTCCAAGTTCGGTTAAAATTATTAAACTCAGAAGTCCCTGCGATCATAATACGGGGTAATTCTAGATTGACTGCGCATATTTTTACGACGCAGTCAGCATTGTTAAATTTGTTACCAAATTTAACAATGCTGACGTCGTAAATAACACATTTTTTTGGGAAATATGTTCACCTAAGCGCGATTACACAAATGTGGGCCATGCAAACGCGCTTGACGTCGCCGTGACCTAGTTTCGCACCGGGGTGGCGCCGCGGCTTAGGGTAACCATGAGTTTTGCGTTCACATTGCACAACTTCAATTGAAGTATTCTCAATATTTTTGTACTAAAGTGGGTTAAACAAAAAACACGGGTATTTATTTTTTCAATATACTTTCAATACAATAAATATACGCAGTCAATTTAGAATCACACGTATGTTTTTCTTAAAAACAATAACTGTTGAAACAGTCACAAAAATTATGATGTAATAGTAATATAAAGCTATTATAACACTTTTTTGTGTTTTTGTTATTTTTGTAATGCGAGTTTATAATGACCCCACTTAATTTAATTTATGTCACAAGGAGCCAAAAATAACACATCATTACCGCTATGAAGTTGAAAGAATTAAATTTCTTGTTAAACCAACTTTAAATAAATAGTTTATCTCAGTTCATTAGAATCTAATTTTTGTTATTGTTCTCAGGTTATTCTCAAAGACGCTTGGAACGATTCGAAATAAATAATATTTTTTACCCACTCACACGTCCGTGGATAGCATAGTATCAAAAAAAAAGGGGTGGTCTTACGTCCGTGGATACTTTAGTTTCCACGTGCTGTGGTTTTAATTTTTGCCAAATAGCGGCATCTAGCGATTTAGATTTGAAATAAATCTTCTTTTAGGTCGTTACCAAAAGAACAGGTTCACTAAAAAACCGCAAGATGTCAGTGTCACATGTTTAGCAACCGAAGAAAAAAAATGAGAACTTCAGTCGGCTCATCAACCGTTTGTGTTTGGGTGAAATGATTTGATTTATTTTAATATTTCCAGCTAATAAATTATAAACATCGTAGTACCGTGAGAAGGATAAATTAACATAGTTTCCATTTAAAAAATCATTTTATGTTGAATCTTAATGATTGTTTAATGTCTATAATTATCTGGAACACAGGGGATTTTTTTCTACAATCGCAAGTATTACTCAGTTTTTAGTATGGAAGATTCAGTTGACGGATCAATTTGAATATGCAGTTTTAATCTCTGTTCTTTAAAGAGTTTGTACATATTTTTTTCTTCGTTGTAGCTGCTTTAATTCCGCCACAAACTAGATCTTTGTTAACAAGGCAATAAATGCTCGGCGTCTAAAAAGTCCCGGACGTAAGATGGCGTATAGCGACGTTGTCCCAGGACGCGTGAGTGGCCTATTTAGTTATGTATATATATCTATTAGTTTGCTTTTAAAATGAAAATATCAACGTTCAATCCCTTGTCCTCTTTGACCCCTTAGTTTTGTAAAAATATATTAAGTATCAACAAAAAGCAATACATCCATTCAAAAGCTCTTCTAACTCAACCAATTTCACTAACCAAATGAAAAATTCCCAGACATTTGAAGACTTAATCCAAAGTTGGATTGTTAAAACTTAAAGATGTAAAATCAGATCTCGTCCCAGTTAAGATCTGGCTCGGTTCCAGCCAGATTCATCTTAGTTAGCATGTCTCGCAGCTAAGTAAAGATAAATGATGAAGTAAGAACTTATATTGAGACAAGCTAACGACTCGTGATCTAAGGACTTAGAATATGCCATGGTATCTTTAACGTGCTTTAAATAAAATTGTTAGTCTCATCTTTCGTATTATTTTTTCTTAACTAATCCTATTTTTTTTTCAACAAGCAGGACGTTTGCAATTCATCAGAATATTTTTTTATGTATGTTACCCATTTTCGCATTGACGACTGGAGACCTTTTAGAACAGTTTTTTTGTCATGTATTCTGATACAATTCTGCCAAAATTGGCTCTGTAGATAAATCCATAAAATAAAAAGAACCAAAAAATGTATACCGCACCTGCCGACTGAAATGTGTTGCCACTTTATTTTCAGAATATTTCTTTTAGTTTTATTTCCAAAAGTTGGTGATTTAAATTAATACTAATGTTTTCAAGAGGTACCAATAACCCTGCATAAATATAACAAGAAGTTTTACTTTATAGCACCTCAAGGGACACTTTTAATGTCTTTAAATTTATCTAGGGAGATTTTAATAGCACGTTTTCCCAATCACAGCGGGAAATTAAGTGCCGCCATTTGGAGGGCTAATTAAATGTTTGGAGGTTTTTTTAATTAGGAATTACTGAGACGGAGGTCTCGTTAACATTTTTAATTACTGTGAATTAGATTTCTTTGTTTACTTAATTTGCGGCGTCACTTGCGCTAAAGAACTTTATTGACCACTCGAACGAAACTTATCTGCAGCTAAGCAAAGTAACAAAAAAAGACGCGAAACAATCTGAAGGCCCACCAGACAAAATTTTATTTCATCTGTATGTCTTTAGTTTGTTTGTATGTATCTTGGACATTTCGTATAGGTCGTAATTTCAAACGGTAGTGTCAGATCCGTGAACTATCTCGTAATTAAGATGGCTTAAAATGTAAAATAAAATCACAGTTATAAAAACTAATCTAATAATAAACCCGTAGTAGAATGTAAGGTTGGAAAGTAATGCTTACTGCATTGCCACGTTGACTGGCAATGCTGTCAGCATCGAAGCGACGTGTGACCAGAATGCTGGCTCTTATATTGGTCAAAGATATAAAAGCGTGTTTGTATCATTGTAACGGTATGTTTTTGTGGAACGTGTAATATAAATATATTTGGCTGTAGTTATCGATGTAGTAATTCACAGCACAGTGATGGTTTATTCGCGTTATCCCATTTAAGCTCATGGTTGTTTAAATTACTTTAGTTATAATACTTACTTAAGTCCAAAATGAGAGATTTTGAACACTAATTATTAATAGGTCTACAAATAGCAGACTTATCACTAAAAGCAACCTTTGAATGAACATATTTAAACGAAAATATGGCTTACATTGGTTGATGTTCGTTTGAACACCAACCAATGGAACCCTGCCCTTTGGGTCAGAAACCCATCCGGAAACTAACTGAGCAATCACACCTTTGACTCCCTTCACGCCCCTTAAAATGTTCCACCATCTTACTAAGAGCCTATAAATATCCGAAATCGTCGTACAGATGATCCGTAATTTTCCATTCCTGCCATCACATCCCTATTTTCATTATTCGTTCAAAGACAAAAACTCGTTTTCGGAACGGAAAGCGTCGAGAAATAGATACTCTCAGGAGACACGAACGCGTCCCATTCTCGACTTTAATCCTTAAAGTTTACAGTTTACATTCCTCTGTCTCGATATCTGTGATTACATTTGCAAAGTTTTGTGAAGTATTCGAAAGGTAGGTTCTTGGGAGCTGCTGTTTAAGTGAATTTGTGGTTGAGTGCAGCATTAGACGGTTATGGTACGTACGAAAACTGGCTTTCCTTTCGGATGACATGGGCGTAACTATCAATGTCAACATTGTCAACATTAATAGTACTTAGTAATGCGATTTGTATAATCCTAATTTTGGAGTTTTCCCGCGTTCGCTGAAAAAATGGCGTCTCTGTCTGTGTATTAACTGCAAAACTAGTGATTCTGTAAGCTTTAATGTGTAATATTGGTGGATTATTAACCATTAATATCGTGTTTATGTGCAAAAGTGTGGTAAAGCGATGTAAAGACGGAATAACGTGCTTTTCGTGTTCGCGGGAATTCTCCATAGAATCCCTGGTAACGTCTCCACCGCTTTACGAGGGTACAAATTGTGACTGACTTGACCACGATGACTTATTACTTGATATTTTACTTGACTTGATTGATTGATAACTTGAATATTGATATAGTTGAAGCTGACAAATACCTAAATCATGTGGTGCCATATATCAGAAGAAAAAAAACCTAATTTCTATACAATATTTTACATATTATTTATCTGTGTACCATTATATATATGTAAATATGTGTTTTTTTGTTACTCTTTCACGCTCAAACGGCTTTACAGATTTGAACAAAATTTAGCACAAATATAGTTTATAGGTACCCTTATAGGATTAAAACAGAGACTACTTTTAATCCCGGAAATATTTTCAAATATCCATCACTGGTAAAATCGCGGAGCGCATTTAGTCTTAATAAAAAAGTGATTACTTACAAAATAACAATAATTAAAATATTTTTTATTAATTTTGGTTTGACGATCATTGTTCCGATAGTCGTTTCGGCAAACGGCCTGATAGCGAGAAACCTCAACCAACATCTTAAGAGACTCTCGCTAGATGGTTGGATCAAGGGTCGGATACAGAGGGCGTTGATCCTAGATACGGCACGTATTGTCAGGAGGTTCTCCTCTCTGTAATCCCTACCACCGGTAGCTTGGGTCCTGCCTCGCTGCTGGCGGCACTCTAGGTTTAAGTTTATTATTTTGAGTTTGTATTGTAAAAAACTAATACTTAAGAAATTAAATGAATACGAACATCAAAATATCTCATGTTAGTTTACATAAAGTGATCTCTATTCTACGGCTTTTCTATCTTGATCTCTCATATATAATACAATATAAACAAGGAAAACCGACCGACGTAATGCACTTAGTATGTCCGCTGTAGCGAAGGAATTGGGGAAACCTTTTTATCCTAATACATTTGCGGATATATATCCTTTAAGCTTATTTCATAATAATAATACGTCTAATGCTTAGATAGTAGAAGCGGTGACGTGAAATATTGGTCATACCGCAAAAACTATTTCTTATGCAATCATAATTTAAACTATACCTACCACTATAAATTTGGACATCCCTATTAAGCATATGTTTTGTTTATTGTTTGTTTAGAGATAAACACCCCGTTTAAGATAATGCAACCTTAACTTAACAGTGTTCGACAACAAATTTTGACATTCAATCGAGAATATTCTGTCCTAGATGTTTTTTTTTTACCGAGTTCCAGCGCTCTTTAGTTTTTAACAGCTACGATTTAATACCATAGATAAAACATGGCAACCTAAGATGTAGTATAAAGGGTTGCCATGTTACATCAATGATGGCAGCTCTTACTATAACGTACTACCCCATCTTTATTGGATACTTACTGTGAATGTATGAATGAATGAACGCGTCCTAATTTACAGCATATTTTGTCTTGTTCTTTTCAATGGAGAAAGTCAAATGACGACTAAAGTTAAGACGCGTTTATTAATAAGGCTGGATAATGTAAAAGAAAACTGTATTCAAATAAGCCAAAACGTCATTACTAACTAGCACAAGCTAATACGTCACCTTTGAAACGGCGAGATTAGCCAATCAAGACAAAAGACTTCCCAAATAGCAGATTACTGAAATGAATGGCCGTCTCGAGCCCTTAGGGAGCGCAGTAGGCCTTCAGATGAGTCTACAAAGCGCTATTTAATTAAAAAA
This sequence comes from Ligdia adustata, assembly GCA_947049295.1. Taxonomy (NCBI): domain Eukaryota; kingdom Metazoa; phylum Arthropoda; class Insecta; order Lepidoptera; family Geometridae; genus Ligdia; species Ligdia adustata. The sequence goes on along the minus strand of OX346236.1, from coordinate 8,712,333 downwards.
TCGAGCTGATGAGTTTAAAAAATAGGTTTTATTGGCTGAGTATTTTGTAAATTTGCGTTGGTTCTCTATAAATACTTTTATAGTGTTACAATTGAATACTATGAGGTAAAAAAACTTTTTCATCCCACCATCTCGGAAAGAGCATTTTACCTATTCGATATCTGAGTGCAAAAGCCTTTTTTATCCGCTAGAGGATAAAGTAAATTTGAATTTAGAATATCGTGTGCACTAAGTTTGTGAATTAAAAACCCCATTCAACTTCTACTTCTACCTCTATGGTGCCGAATTCATCATACAACCTTTTTTATTTTGTTAAAAACTCAGACTCGCAACCTTTTTGCTGTACTTTTTTTTAATTTGTTTTGCGCGCGCCATTATCTTTTCACGCCATATTGTTAAAAATAAGTAACCTTATGTTTAAAATAAATGAAATAACTAAAATGAGTGATTTTTTTTTTTTTTTTCGTATGAGATGGGATGAAAACTAACGTGTTACACTCGAGTGCAAAGATTTTTCACCTTGTGCTCTTTTAATTTCCTTGCTAACGCTCAGGATTCTAATTTTAGAATCCTTCGTTTGCTCGGTCATCAAAAGTGAGCACGCGGTTAAAAAGCAACTTTGCCCTCTTGTATAACAGATAACTATTCCTAAAAACCGTAACTATAAAAAAGATTACAGACATTTACTAGAAATAGCTGTCAGCCGAGGCGTTAAATTAAAAATATAATATATAAATATTATCGTAAATAAAGAAATTTCAAACTTTGTGTAAGTGAACTAGTCGTACATTACTTAAAATATCTTTATTTATAATAACTTTATGAGATAACATGAGCATGCACAAAATGGCGACCGACAAGACGTCTAATCATCGACAGTGACAGATGCAGTGCCCGTGTGTTCGGATACACAATCCATCTAGAGATACGTTCGAAAACATTTTGAAAACCCTCCCTTTGACACCCTTTTGAGGGGTTTGAATTTCCTAAAAAAAATTCTTTGTACATCCCTAGACCCTATAATAAATACAATATCCATATTTCATGTCTCTAGGTTCAACGGTGCAATCTCTCAGTCAGTCAAGACTCGTTACTCTTTTATTAGTACAGGGTTATCGATTAGGGGTTCACTAAGCCAAAAAGGGGTCACTATACTCATCCTAAGGAACAACTTTCAGTATGGGACCAACTCTGAGTTCGAGAAAAAAACAATAAACGGTTCGAAACAGTTGATCGGTCTTCGACAAAAGTATGAAACAACTGTTTTTTTTCTATAGATATTTTTTCAATATGCAGTTTTTGGAGAAGGCAAATGATCATTTTCACCTTTCAAATCGTCGTAGATATTAAATAATGTACAGAGCCTTTATTTCATAAGGCGAGCATTATCTGGCCAGTATTAGACCCATTGTAGACTGACAATAGACTGAGATTAAATTCTTTGAAAGAACGACTCTAAAATAAGAATTAGGTGGATCAAGTGATAGGATTTAAGTTTAATTTAACTTTTTTCGTATTATATAAGGTCTTGGTATAACCAAGTCTTCAAAACTAGCCTAGATTTTTGCAAAGTTTCTATTACATTTCTACAACCTGCATATCTTATAATATGTATTCTACCAGGCTAGCTGAGGTTTAAAACTTCGATATTACATAATTTTCTACGGACTTTCAAAAAGATGTGCCTTATGTTTCTAATATATAGTATCCTTGGTCAGAGTATGACTAGACTAGGAGACAAAACATCTCAGTTTCGAGTCTGGCTAATTATAATTTTGTCTGTCAGTCTTAAATATTCGTACTCGCGTGCAGATCGCAGTTTCTAACCAATCTGTACGAAACTATACTTTAACAAAAGTCTACTTTTCGGTATTCACACTTATCAGCGTATATTTTAATCTGTAATCTGCGATCTCGCGATTACATTTAAATGGCATTATATAAATTTAAAATATAAATTTACATTTTCAGAACGTATTTCACTTATATTTTTATATCCCATCAAAACAATTACAATTAAAACTAGCACTAAGCACGGTCTTAACGATAATACGTGAACGCTTCCAAAATTTAAAATTTACTAGATGTAGGTAGGTATTCTTTAATCTCTAGTTACATCAGCTTCTGGAGTATTTAGCTCCCAAGTATCTAAGTCCCTACAAAATCACACACTAAGCCTTTGTCTTACACCACACGGGGTGCATTTCGCTGAAAGGGAAATTTCCAAGCAGTGAGTATGTCTACGTAGAGGGGCGACTGTGGAGCACTGAGCCAGGTGAATTATGTATGGACAGTTTGTGATTACTATTCTTGAATGATTTTGCCACCTTGCACAGACTTGAAGAGACGCATAATGAAGCACTTTTTTTTATATTTACGACCTACTCATCAATTTATACAAGTCCCATTGCACGTCTATTTTTAGCAGAAACTTCAAATACTACAATGAAATAAGCGAATGAAAATTAAGTTATTGTACTTTTATATTTGATCTCATTTTATTTTATCAAAATAGTTTCAACGGTTTGGTTTTTAAATCAATAAACTAGTGCCGACACCTGCACAATAAATATTTCCTCGGTAATAAATAACATTTTCTAAAAAAATATTTGATTTCAATACTTAGAATTTTCAATTTGTAGGGTCTATCACCTCTGCCTTACGCTATGAAATGGCTTTTTTGAATCAGCAATCAGCATAACACCAGCCTTCACCTTTTCATTCACGATAAAAGGAAGCCAAAGCCAATTGCTTCCCGCTTCCTTCAGAGTACAAAAGCCGTACCTCGTAACACCCTCAATCAATTAACAAAATAGGCGAAATGAAAAGGATATGTTAATCAGTAGGAAACGGTTCTCATTATTCACCTCGACCTCATTTCCGGGGTTTTATTGAGAGAGTAAGCTATTAAAATGGAGGATTATGGTTTTGCTCTCTGTTTCTTTACCTGAATTTAAAAAGGAGGATATTATCTAAGATTCCGTCGAGTTGTCGCTGATTTTCTTATGCAAGTGAGCTCCATCTTATGCAGAATTTTTGTCCTCTGAAGATCTGATAGGCTCAAACTCTTCATTTTTAAACAATTATTTTTTTGCTTCAAAATCATCCGCGGAAACGTAGTGGTTCGCAATTCGTTGAAATCTTTTTGTGAATTGAATTTTTCGAAAACATCGTTCATTTGATAATGGTTTGTAAATTAAGATAACCGAAAAGGAATTGTACGCACCTGTCAAAGTTGTTATTTAAAAATAATTAAGAGATGTTATATTATTATTAAGTAAAGATTAACAAAGTTGTTCGTCAACTAGCGTGAGTGGAACTCGCGTGCGCGTGTTGGTACTTTACCCTGCTCATTAAAGTCAACCGACAAGCGTGTAAAAGAAGGATTCTTTCCACGCTTTTGTTAGCTTGGTACTTTTACTATTTACTATATATATTTATACATTATCACGGAGTAACAATAGAATAAAACAAAATCTTTTCTCTTTACAATATTATGGTGTAGATTATTTGAATTTATAAAGTATTATTATTGTGTTTGAGTCTGGTGTGTTTTGTCCCCAGGTGTCAGATGACATTGGTTACGTAATCTACTCAGCGCTGGGCAGCTTCTACATCCCGTCGTGCATCATGGTGTTTGTGTACATCAGGATATACTTCGCAGCCAAGGCGCGCGCCAGGAGAGGCATCAGGAAGAACCCTCGCCCTAGACCTGTGAGTAAAGGATTATATATAACGTGTAACAGAAAGGTGTGACAGTACTTAAGGGTATTAAAAGATCACGCGGGACCAATTTTTGTAAGGAAAAACTAGTATTTTTAAGTTTTAAGTATTATGACACTTTTCTATTACCTACACGTTGTATATCTGTCTACTCGTATATATCTTTAGAGCAAATCCTGACTGGGTGACTGATATTTGCAAGGAATCAACGCAATCTTAACCGCTGAAACTAGAGACATGAAATTTGGAAGATGTATTAATAGGATGTCACTCACCCTGAACAAGATATCACCCAGGTGCAATAAGTCTTAGATAGATAGATCAACGCTTTATTGTAGACACACAAAATATAATAATACAAAAATATTAATTTACATGTAGTGCCACAAGTGGCGGGCTTATCGCTAAAAGCGATCTCTTCCAGGCAACCTTAGGTGAATTAAAGACACATTAATTTCCACTTCGTTCACCCAGGTGAACAGAGTGGAATATTCCGTTCAATAATGTGTTGCCCATAAAAGTTTGTAAAAATGTATGTGTGTATGTTTGTTTGAAAGTAAAGTAAAGTAATATTTATTGACCTTTAAATAACGTTCGTTACAGGCAAGTCTTATTACATTTGAATGAATAATTACTTAAAAAATTTTACTTACAAATCTCATTTATATACGATTACTTAATATTAGTTCTTAGTTTAATAGTTCTCATGACAAATATTTACATTAAAATTGCTTTGTTTAGTTATTATTAATATTTTATAATGGTTGTTTGTTACACAAGAACGATGATTCTACAAGCTGCATTGACATATATTCGCTGAGTTTATAAAAAGGATTGCTTTCAAAAAAATACTTCAATTTTTGTTTGAATGTAATAAAATTGAGATCCATTACACTATTAGGTAATTTATTATACATCAGTATTTTAGTATAAAGCCCCTGCTTCTTACATTTAGCTAATCTATTTATTGGTAGGATTCGCCCTTTTTTATTATTGCGTGAAATTCTTTTTTCCGGTATTTCCCTATCCTCGTGTACTTCTAATAAACAACTATAAATATAAAGTGATATAACAGTCATTATTTTATCTTTTTTAAAAGTGTTTTCTCGCAGGACTACGTTTTTTCAAACCGTTAATTGTTCTTATAGACTGTTTTTGACATTTTAAGACTTTTATGATATCTTTAGCATTTCCCCAAACAGTAATAGCGTATCTTATAATAGAATGCACGTAGGCATAATAGACAGAGATGAGCGACTTTTTATCTAGTAATGGCTTAAGTTTAAATAAAGCATAATTACCACTTGCCATTTTCTTGCAAATTTTATCGATGTGCGCATTATGGCTAATTGTATTATCTATTGTATAACCTAGAAATACATTTGTTTTACTAATGGAATTCCCGAAAATACCTAACTTTGACTGATACTGCATAGAGATGGTTTTATCAGAGTTAAGAACAATTCCATTTGCGTCAAACCATTCCTTTAACAATTCCATAACGATACTAATTTTATTTTCTAAATTATGTATACATTTGTCTCTGACACCTACATGTGTGTCATCTGCAAATAAATTTATGTGAGCCCAACTTGGCAATGCATTGGTAATATCATTAATATATATCAAAAATAAGACTGGGCCTAAAATAGAGCCCTGTGGTACTCCAATTGACATCCTACCTTCTGTAGAAATTTGTTCATTAATCGAGACAATTTGACTACGGTTCTGTAAGTAAGTTATCATCATATTTAATTCATGACCTTGAAATCCGTAATATTGCATTTTTAAAATCAATATATCGTGCCTCAAACAATCAAAAGCTTTTGAAAGATCACAAAAGATACTTGCACATTTATTTGACGTATCTAAGGATTCTAGAATGTAATATACTACTTTTCTTATAGCCATTTCTGTTGAGCGGCCTTTTCTGAATCCAAACTGTGACATTGTAAATAAATTATTTTCTTCAAAGTATTTAACAATTCTCGATTTAATAATAGCTTCTAAAATTTTTGATAAAGTTGGCAAAATGCAAACGGGTCTATAATTACTAATATCCTCTATATCCCCTTTTTTAAAAAGTGGGATTATCCTACCCGGTTTCAATACGTCGGGAAATATTCCGTCAGTTAAACATGAGTTTAAGACAATTAATATTAATTCAAATAAATTATCGTTATTTATTATTAGGTTCCGTAAAGTCTTAGTACTCATATCATAAATATCTAACGTAGGTTTTTGCTTCATGTTAACTACTACCTTTTTGAGCTCAGTATAATCTACTGGTCCGAATGAAATAGATGTCAACGGTTTACTACAGTAATTTAAATACTTTTTGCAATCATCCGCGTCAATTTCTAGATTACAAGTTAACGTATGAGCTATGTTGCGAAAAAAATTATTAAATAGAGTAGCAATTTTTTTAGATTCTGTAATACTTGCTCCGCTTTCGGTTTTTACTGATTTTATTCTATTACTTGTATTGCGTCGCGTATTTTGACCTGACTGTTCGTTTATAATTTTCCAAGATTCTTTAATTTTATTTTTTGATTTTTTTATTCTATCTCTATACTGTATTTTTTTTGCTACGACCATTGTTTTACGTAATATTTTTCTATACTTTTTAATGTTTAATTTTCTTGTTCCGCTAGGGTCAACCTCTTGAAGGATTTCCATTTTGGCTAAATTTTTCTTACTAGTTTCTATACCTAAAGTCGACCATTTTTTCTGAACATTTATTACTTGTTTTTTCATTTTTGGAAAAGCTATGTTATAGTAGTATATCAAATCATCGTGTAAAATCCTCGTTCTTGCGTTCGCGTCACTAGTCATTAGTATTTCTGTTTTTATTGACATATAATTTTTGTTAAACAAATAGTTAAAATAATTAAGGTTATTTTTTGAAAACTTTCGAGCCATATAGGCTGTATTTTTACTATTAACATTTTTGGTATTGAACAATTCCAATTTAATTACATTATGGTCTGATAGTTTACATCCTAAAACTGATCCTCTACAACCACTAAAATTTACAATAAAGTTATCAATGCATGTGGAACTGGTTTGGTTCCTTTTATTTGTCTCGGTTCTAGTAGGTTCATTTAACAACCATTTACAATCAAATTTCTTTAGTATGCCGTCAAGTTTCTTAATATTTTTATCTACTTTTAATACATTTAAATTGAAATCACTTTAAATTGAAATTTAGCACCAAGACAGCTTATGTCCTGGATTAATAGAATTAGAATACTTTTCATCCCGAAACATGCAGTGTTCCCGTGGGATAATCAAATTTCCGCGGGTAGCACTGCGGGGTGCAGTTAGTAAATAATAAATTTGTGCAAATACTAGTAACAAAACTTAAATTTTGTAAGTACCACTGTAAGTCACCCTTCACATTACTTTTTTATAATTTCAGAACGACCAGCAGACTAGTTTCAGCAACCCCCCGAAGGGGACGCGGCCGATGCCCACCACTCACCCCATGCCTTCAGGACACCTCACTAGTAATAATAATGGGTAAGAATAACCCTCAAATAATATTAGAAACAGATGTTTAGAAGCGATTTCAAAAAAAACCCAACATTACCCTGCATTAGCTTCATACCATTGTATATCGACTGAAACGGCGGAATGTAAACAGTACAACCGATCGATCAATCATTCATTTATTTCAAATATAAAAAACCCATTACGTTGCTTGCACAATTTTAGATATAAGCTCAAAATATTCATATTTTCACACCAAAACAACTAGTGCAGGACACCAGTGCTATTTAAAAATATAAATTTAAATTATTATTGATATCGTATATCAATAATAATTGTACATGTGTTTCAATTATCGCGGTTTTTTTGTTGATAATATTTCTATGTATTCGAGTATGTAAAACTATTGTGATGTTTGTCTAACATCCATTTATGTAGAAATCATAATTATTATGACTTCAATTGCCCTTTTTATATATTATTAATTATTATATACTATTATTGATTTTAGATTTATTTTGTTTGTTGATTTCCGTATTTTAAGATATTTTTTGTGTAATGTGTACTGTTTTTTTTTGTAACAAGTTTTTGGTTAGTGGCTCGTTGCCTAAGTCACACGTGCGTAATGTCACTGCCCGGTCCCAGCGGAAGACCAGCGCTGGCTGCTGCACCAGCTGCAGCTAGCATGTATGCTGAGTTGGGGTCGGGTTCCGACAAACACATTATAACTTTATCTGTTAAACTGTAGTGTATATGTTTTTATGTTGTTTTGTGTATTTGACGAAATAAACTTTTTAACTTACAAAAACAAACACATAACATTCAGTCAACATAATCATTCCTTATAATTAACATTATTAAGCAGTGACGCCATGGAAGGACATGTGTCTTAAATAAAGTCTTAATATGATGATGACATAAAAAGGTCCAACATTTCTTTCTGCAATTACGTTTAGGTAAGTGTTAGCACTGCCGTGGATCCGCCCCATTAGTGAGGCCACTCTTTTAAGTTTTATTGCCTGAAAACCATCTATACGTGCCTCGGCAAACATTCCTGAGGCGTTGCAGAAGCGCGGCAGCCCCAACAGCATCCTAAGCGAATTGTTGTATTGGACGCTAAGAATATTCGCAGCTTTTTGAGTAAAATTGATCCATAGGCTGCAAGTGTAGAATATGTCTTAAATAGGGTAAGTTTAACTTCTCATTATAGCATAATGCTCATTTGCAGATATAGACAAGTCTAACGATAACTCGTAAATCTAAATCGGTCTACAGGTTTAGGGTGAAGAGGGTCACAAACATAGATAATACATACTTACTTACAAAAAAATATACAAACATACACTCGAAAAACACACAGATAGTGTCAATGTGAACAGTCATTTAAAAACAAAGTAATCCCCGACAACAGTGACCTCGTAGGAAATTAACTGATGTCTAACAAATCTACTCGTTGACTTCAGCCTTCTAACTAAAAAAAAAACAAAGAGTTTATTTTTTTAATAGCTACGATGCCACAGAGATATGTATAAATTTCAAAGCAAAAAACACCTATATATTTGCAGTCCGACGCTAAATCTCACCTCACTTTAGAAAATTACTAAAAAAGTTGCCATCATCCCGAAATTTCCCATTCTACTGAGTGTATTTTTATAGTATTTATAAGTTTAGTGCAGCAGTAACAGTTTTGTTATTATGGCAGGTAGTTTGTTGTAAAAGTTGTACGACGTCGCGTGGCTATAAATGTTTACAGTTCATAAAGTTGCCGCCATTTTCGGAGTGCAACGTCTATGGGTATTGTATTGAAAGTACAGTTGACGAGGGAAAATTGGAGGCTGGATATCTGTCAAAACATTAGTTTATAATCACTGATTTTGTTTTATAGGGTTATTGATTAGGGGCGTACTAAGCCGAAAAGGGGTTACTACACTCATCTTAAGGAACAACTGTCACTATAGATCCAACTCTGAATACGAGAAAAAAATTAAAAATCCGCCGTTTAATACATTTTGGCGACGAACGATCAACTTTTCTATGGAAATTTTTTTTATATAACTTCGAGTTGGTTAGATAGTGAAAGTTATTCTTTAAGATGAGTGTAGTGTCCCCCTTTTGTTTTATACACCCCTTACCGATAACCCTGTATAATTCAATATATTTGATCATATTCGAAAGAAATACAAAGTGTTCTTCATTAAGGCAGGACAATTAGTTAACTACAGTATTTACCTATGTCAACCAACCACCGAGCGATAATGTAGTGAAGATATGAATGTATGAAAATTTTTGTTTTATTCATGGACGAAAAAAATGTTTTTGGCCAGGTTTATTAATCTTTAGTTACCTTTATTTTGCGCCAAACAATTAATACAATATAACGAATCATAATATGAATTACATAAAAAAATATGAATATAAATTGTACAGTATACATACACTAAATAACATCGAATTATATTTATTTGTATTTTTACAATTTAACATCCTGCAGGTTATTGCTTTGTTTTATTGCTACTTCTCAACAGTAAGCTAAGTAAAATTTCTACTAAACCCCTATAGATATCACTTGTAGAGATACGTAAATAAAGCGGCTCAGATGCCTCGACCCTTATTCCCCATCCATTCATATTTCACCAATGACATTTAGTATCAATCAGTAAATGACTTCCATTTCGAGCGCTGGCCCGGAGAGCTTCTGAAATTTTAAGCTTCCTACATCAGTAGAGCTATTTAGCTTCAGTTGGGTTTAGGTAAGACTATCTGACTGTATCCGATTGCATTCCGTGAAAATACGGATTAAGAAAACTTGGAAACGGTGTTGGTAACGAGTAACCTGACACAGTTTCGTACAGTTGAAAACTAGTTTAAAAGAGTTTCTCCGCTTTTGATTGGTCGCCAATGATCTCGTTTTCATACCATCCCGTAGACCCTGTATAAATGAAACGAAAATAAAAACGTCAAATACGGGAAGCGATACGTAAATGTCTGAGAAGTAATTCTGTCATTTCTGTAAGGTCATTTACCTTATTTTGTGGAAACAGAAATATTTTTAATCTAAAAACCATATGCAATACTTTTACGGGGACAAACAGGAATTAATTTTCCTATCTGTCCTTTGCTATATTCTCAAGCAGACATGCCAGGAATACATTCATCAAAAGACCCTGCATTTCCAGCTCATTGCACTTTTCATTAATTCCACTTCAATAGCTGCTAGAATCAGTGGTATTCCGTTTTAATATCGGTCGTAGTGCGTATACTATAGTTTCTTGTCCAGTGGCGCGGGCTAAACGTTGTTGCCTCTAAGTTGCAGGGTCAGTGGGCACAATAATGTCAACATGTAACCACAAACTCGCTCCGCAGATTTGGGTTTACCTTGGCTTTGAAGCCAGTTCTCATTATGGGGCTAGGTTTGGGAATAAATGATGAGAGAAAACATTAGGTATGTTGTGGACTAGACTAAACCAACACTTTGATTTATAAAAGTGTTGCAGCCTAATAATAAAATCGGAGTATATTAAACAGCTGTGTCGGATCCAACCCATCATGATTGGCACAGGACGGAGGGAGATGGTATGAAATGAAAGAGGCCTATACCTAACAATGGATAAGGAAGGCTGCGGATGATGATGACCATGAAATGTAAAATGTTCATTCTAAAGAGTTTTCTTTGACGTCGGTGCTCTCGAGCAATCATTCAATTATGGAACGTGCTTCAATTTAATTTGGTAGCAGAAAATGCTGTGATAATTTAGCGAGAAAACCCTTTCGGGGCCAGTGCTTTGAAGTCAATTGTTGCAATTATTCAATATCAACTTTTTGTTGAATTTACACATTTTAAATTCTCGTTGTGTTAAGTAAAGTGTAAATAATTTGTTGACTCAATTGACTATGTTGAACTCGTAAATCTTAAAATTTAACGCTCAATCATCATGTCGTATGTCATAATGTTGATTCTGATCATTGATCTAGAAAACTCAGCTTTAGTTCAAATAAAGCAATACTTTGCTCTTGGGTATATTTATAATATTATTTAGTTCAAACAGTCAGATCTGGCAGTGTAATGTAATTGAACGTCAATCATTCAAATGTCAATTCAGTATTTATTTTATGTTAGTCAGAAAAACTTGAAACTGCAATTTCGCCGCTTAAATGGATCCTGAACGAAGAAAACTGTATGAAGAAAGCATTGCATTGGAAGGACATAATCTAATCTCAAGTGTAAATACGAGCCAGCTAAGCTTTTCAAACTACTGCAAATATGATTTTTAATTTCATTACTTACTCTTTAAAAAGTGCAAAAGAGATCTCACAGCCTTTAAAACGTCTAAGCGCAAAACAACGAGTCAACTCTGTAAACTTGAAGCATGCCTAAATATAAATCGCTCCGGTTATCAAACGTTCGAAATTATTGAACCGGCATTTTTCACGGAACACAAAATTACGTCGGCATTCAGGTATTTGCTTTTGATCCGTCCAGTCAGTGCCTTTGGCATTTTGTGACCGTAACGGACAGCCAAAAGATGGAATGTTGCAAAAATTGTGCGTAATATTTTTTCGGTAACAACTCACACCTTTGTCTTTTTGTCAGGGTTTTTGTGATCAGTGATGTGTAAGCTTGCAAGGGGAAAGTTATTGGGATCGAATTAATAGAAAGCCGTTCAGTTTTACATGAGTAACGTTCAGGAGCTGATATGATTTCGTGTCAGTACATGAATAGTTTGAGTACAATATAAATGATGGTCCGTTTTGGCTCATGAGACATAGTTTTACGGCTACTTTGGGATTTTAAAATGTTTAATAATTTTTAGACAAAATTTAACTGTTATTCCAATTCCACCTTTGAAACACGACCAGACTATGTAGGTTAAACACTAATATTCGTTTTTCGTCTACCAATCGAAGTCTTTCGATCGAAGAATGGAACTTTTATCAACCGCAACAGGTTGGTAATTGTTATAAGACGACATCATGTAAATGTAGCTTACTCACTAGTAATCAAAACATTTGCTTTATATACACAGATCTAGAAATATAATCTTATTCAAAAAGTAGTTCAAAAGTGAAGCACAAGCATTAGATGCTCTAGTTCATCGATACCAAAAAAGTGTTGGACAATTAAAATTAATAACCTTTCGATGACATCATATTGATGTATATCAGTCGCATCAATTTTCTGTGACATATCATCGTTCTCTGTTTATAATAACCAATACTCACCCTTATCACAAAACTTTTTTATTTCCAGCGAGAGCCAAATATCGACGATAGAGACCGCCCAAGTGCAGATCCCAACTGTAACTTGCGAGCTAGCGTCCGACATATCTACCAGCGAGGCTGGTGACTGTCCACCGCTGGAGGAACGCAAGGACACGCTTAAAGTCAGCCAGGTAAGGAAATTTTCGACCCACCAATAAGTCCTAGAAACATTAATTACTAGCGCAGTATCAAATTAGCAACGCAAGGATAGTGAAGGTTAGTCATTTGGGAAAACCTTGAATCTAGCACTACGAAGAGCTTTGGAGTCTGAGCTATTAGGCAAATATCGATGCATCGAGAAGTAGTCGGGTTCGGTAACTGAAATGGAGTCAATCATGTAGATTGACTACATACTCTGACTACATATATGTATAATGTTAAAAACATAAAAATAGTTTGATGACGTGGCACTATATGCATGGTAAAATATTTTGTGTATCTTATCAAGAGATTACTTTTCTAACACTGCATATTTGATTTGTTCTAGTCTTGTGTCAGTTTAACTGTCACATGAGATACGCGATGTCAATCTCATGGCTCACATTCAAATTATAAACGAAAGACAAACTTTAATATATCGGATCTAGCAAGCTATTGTGATCCCTTTCCATTATACTCCAACTTTGTATTTCATGGTGTATTCGCATTGCTAATTAAGGAAATCAAAACATTGCATTAAAAAGTTTCTATGTCCTTTTCCAGGTGGTAACTTCAGCACAGGTTCAGAAGAATCCTCTAGCGTCGTGTCCATTAAGAAGTTCAACCCTTTCTGTAAATGGAGAGTTGGCACTTCAACAACAGCAGTGCAGAGGCAGACAACCAAGCGTCGCTATAGACGCTGACATGGTGTCCGAAATGGAACCATCTTCGTCAGACAGTGGCGTCGTCAGCCGCTGCGGCGGTGTCAAGCCCCTAAAACTTAGAATATTCAAAAAGACCGACAGAAGACAAGAAAAATCTCAACCTAGCAAATCTGAATTAGAACCAGCGCTTCCCAAACCTCACAAACCAAGGGATCCTGAACGAGAAAAGAAACGTTTAGCTCGAAAGAAAGAAAAACGTGCTACGTTAATTCTCGGTCTGATCATGGGTAGCTTTATAGCTTGCTGGCTTCCATTCTTCTTTTTATATATCTTGAAAGCGGCGTGTCATGCGTGTGATATACCGGGCAGCGCTTTTGCGATAGCGTTTTGGTTGGGATATATGAATTCTGTCTTGAATCCCGTCATCTACACGATATTCAACAAGGATTTCAGGAGGGCGTTTAGGAGGATACTGTTCAAGTGATGTTTGGCATACCTGTGCTGCTACCGCTGTGTGGCCAACAGGATTATGTTGGCCCAACGGCGGGCAGCGCCGGGTCTTTACAATGTGCGTTGATCATTCACTCATCATTGGACTTCTTGTGGGGTTTATGGACTTCTGTGAGTGTTTGTGGACTGTTGGTGATTTAGGTGATTGGTGATAACATTATTTATTCATGACAAAGTGAAGTTATTTATTCATAGTAACCACTGAAAAGCTGATTGCAACTTTGCAAAATTAAACAAATTATGAGCAGGAAGGTTCAGATTTATCCCGCGAAATCGAAAGGGTTGTCAATTACGATCACACTCGTATCTTTATATCATATTTTTTGACTTTTTTTTAAATATTTAATTATGTGATCAAAGATGTGTCAAAAATCAAATTATTATCAATTTAAAAAGAAATAGTCATAAAATTGTAAGCAAATCAGGTTTAATCTTAAGATACGCAATATAGTTTGCCATTATTTAATTTTATATTTCAGAAAGGCATTTTCAGACGTAACTATTCGAGATGATAATATGAAAAAGCTTAGATAAATTGCGAGTGAGATCGTAGTTATTTTAACAAAGGCCTGAATAGTACTATTAAATATTTTGTTGCCTCAGTTGGAATACAGCCTTCAGATTAAATTACTATCACTCAGTCTTAGACGAGACGTCATAATGGATTAAGATGCTTCCATCGCGTGAGACAAAACGTCTGGATCTTCATTGTGATAAATACTTATTTTTACCTACTTTTTTAATTTATATTATGTGAAGGAGCGTCATGTTTATTACTAAACTTTATAGTGACTCTGTATTGTTGCCTATCTAACGAGATTTTTTACAGTTATTTGTAAGACCTAAAGGCACAGAATTTGATGCATGCGTCCCAAAGCTTGCACTTTCCTATTTTTGCTAAAACAACACTTAGCGAATAGCAAAAAAAAATCTATAACAGATATATACAAAAAATAAGAAAAATACTATCATTTATAATATACCACGCCAATATTTTTTTCGGACAAGTTTTCATTTACATTAAAATATTTACAGCAATATTTCTATATATTGTTGATATAAATTAATAAACAAAATCGAAACACATCGTTTACTTTATTTTTTGTAAAAATAAGCTGTTTTTTCGAGAGATTAGATCCTAAACAAAAGGCAATTGCATCAAATTGTAAACCTTAAAATAAATGTGTTCTTTCTTTCTTTCTAAAAATATTACTAGAGGTATATACAAGGTTATCGGCTAGGGGTGAACTAAGCCGAAAAGGGGTCACAGTACCCATCCTAAAGAACAACTGTTACTATGGGACCAACTCTGCTGTTCCATATAAAAATGAACTTTGATCAGTCGTCAAAACAGCAGATTATTTTTTATCAAATTCAGAGTTGGTCCCATAGTGAAAGTTGTTCCTTAGGATGGGTGCAGTGTTTCCTTTCGGCATAGTACACCCCTAGCCGAAAACCCTGTATATTATCGTTAATATTTTTGCAATAAACATTGATCTAAATACTAGGTATCACCAATCAACTACAGTTTCTCTATAAATGGTGATTTCGTAGAAACAATGGTAGATAAATAAGTAGAAAATGTTTATAATATAATAGTTCAATTTGAGATACTTATCTACCACAAAGTCATCCTATAACTAATTATAGTTAATTTATGTTCAGGTTTTTTATAGAAACAATGTATAAAGTTAACAGATATCTCTTCTGGATTTAAGAAACAATCTTCTGGGAACAAGAAGATATGAAATACCAAGCATTGAATTTGTTTATATTTTGAAACGTATTGTTATGAATGAACATTGGCTGTGAACATAAATACATCTTAAGTGATGTTTGATTTGTTTTTCTTTTCAAATTTCCTATCCATATCCGGCAGTAAATGTATTTCTGTGGAGTGATGTCGGCAATAATTTTGTTAATTTGGAATTGTAAAATATTTTCATAAGCCCTACTATTTGTTCGTAGAATTTTTGAATATAAGTAGCGAGACCATAGTTATAGTTTAAAATATATTAAAAAAAACTGCAAACACTAACGGATTTGAAATTAATATAATAATAAAAGAAAATATTCCTTTATGTACAATATAATGAGGAATTTACCATAGTATAAATGTGTAATTGATCTGTCATAGCTACATAGCTTCTTTTATACTTTTATTAGGCATAAAATAACTTATATCGTTATTTACTATAATTTTATTTAAGTAGTAATTATATTTTTTACTAAAAACCTAAATTTTTTACACTTTTAACGTTCCTTATAACTGAGTAGTTCTACGATTCACCAATAATATTAAACTAAGTATAAAAATAATTAAATACTGACTTGAGAAAGTAACTAATAAAAAATCTATTAATTTGTGATAAATGCAATGTTATAATAATTTGTATGGTCGTAGTATGCGTTTCTTAAAATTCTCCTTAATCATAGTATGTAAAACCTCACTAAATCATTAAATATGCACACTTTCATTAAACTTACCATTGTAAAGACGCGGAGATAAACAAAAACATGCTTCACAAGTTATAAATAGACTGTATTCCAAGGATGGTTGACGCAAATCAATTGTACGGACGTAATAATTGATACATCATGAGGGTCAGAAATAATCATAGGTGTAGTAATGGTGGACTTGCTGTGGTATAAGGACAGTTTTAATTTTATTTGACAAAACACGAACTTTCAGTATAATAATAGGATATTTAGTTTACCAGTAAAATATATTTTAAGAAAATCGTCGTAAAAATCAAATTACCAATCTTTTAGTCTCAGTTTTAAAAGATTTCAAGCGATATATTTTTTTTTCTCTGTCATAGCAATATTTATCACTTGTGAAGTATTCTTAAACTAAGAATAAATATTTTTAAACTAAATTAAAATGACTGTGCCTCTGTGCCTATCAATTGAGCACTACACAACAATAAAATGCACTTTTAAATTGTAAATACTGTATTATACTTTAATAAGCATAAGTTATTGCTTGCATGCTAGCTAAATTTACATGATATGTATTGAAGTTTTTATTTTAGGTAATCGTAGCGCTGGTCGCTTTTATTTTGTTTATTCGTCAATTTATGTACTATGTAAATATTGTACTTAATTAATAAATTTAGCTTAGTATTAATTCTAAATTAATACCAAAAAGAACACCAAATACTTCCTGTACATTTCTAATCTTATGAAAATTGTTATAATTCATAAAATTGATCGTGTAAATGTACGTGCTGGGTTTTTTAATTATAGTAAATAAATATTGTGTATATAAACATTATAATTGTACAAACAAAAATTGTTTGGTGTCATTTAGTTAACAACTTTGTTCGTATAATTGTGCTAGTTTATGCTAAACCAAACTTATGATTAGTAATTAATGTTAAACATGTTTTGTTTTAAATAATATATTTTAAATTATATCAACTATACCTATGACTGATAATAGTTTTTAAAAATCTTATTCATCCCGCGTAATGTAAATATGTATCTATTTTTAAAATTTAATGCAAATATTAATATTTACTTATTATTAATAAAAAAAACAACGACAACTTAATTCTAAATCGGTGTATATTTAGATTCTTGTGCTAGTGAAATTTTAAATAAACTATTTGATAAGGTGACAAGATTATTTTTAAGTAAATTATAAATACTAAAACACCACAGCCGTTAAAGTTAATAGTAGTGATTTAGAATAAATTATAAATGTAAACTTTATAGTTATTGAACTGAATCCAAGAGCAATAGAGAATGTTTGATTTCTATTAAGTTTTCTTCACCTGAGATTTTTCATATTATAGTCTTCCAATGTGTGTGTGTGATTAAAATAATGATAGTTGTCTTACTGTCTTCTTTTAGTAGCGGAGAAATTGTGTTCTGTGACAATGTTTTAGCTGTATTTACGTGGAAATTGTAATTCTAAATTTTATATAATATAACGCCTTTGAGAAACGCCTGAAACTGGTTAATTTTTGAAGTTCTTAAGTATACATTTCAAATAAGCACACATGTGGTGCTTTTTTTAAATCTTAAAAATATAATTGTAATTATTTGATGTTTAAATACGGAGTAACGATTAGATATTTCAATTATATATTAAATAGCACCTCACAAGTTAGCAGAGAGCCCTTGCTTCTTGTGCTGGTCCTATTTGAAAAAATGCTGCTAATACCAGCTTAATTGTTTTAGCGACATTTTTTCATAAAAAAAATGTCTCTTAAATGATATTTTATTTAAATATTCTGAAAAACAACAAAATTATGACTAAGAATTTTAATATTTTCAGTTTTCTTAACATGAATTATTCTTTACTTACTTTACCTGTCCATATCTTGGTTATACTTTATTAAAAAATATTTTTTTACAAAATACAGGTTTTTTGTACAGTCTTGTAAAATGTAAAATAACCTTGACATTATTTTCTTTAGCGAATATATCTTTAACTGTTTAGAAAGTTTTTAAAAAATTATAAAAATATAACGATAATACCTTATAGGTAGGTGGCTATTCTATACTATGACGTATTACCTACTAGAAACTTGTTCAATAAAAATTGTTCTAAATTTAAATTAATAAAAACTATTTATACTTATAGTAATATTAATAACCTATATAGAATTTGTTAATATATTTTAATTTTAACACTTGAAATACGTTACGTTTGTGTAAAAAAAATAATTAAATAATTATAATCGTCTAAGATTATACGATTAACTATTAATTCTTATCAACTCAAAATGTAAATGAAAAAAATATACGAAGTACCAAATATACAAATTTTAATCTTTGTTTGTTTGTTTTTAATCTCACCATAAGTTTAAGGAGTAAAGAGGCTCAGGATAAGGTTATATATAACATCCAGGTAACAATTAAATTGAAACTTTACCTGGTGGTTAGTGTACTCGCTTCAAATCCGGGGGTTTGATATTGATTCCTGGCCAGGATGGGAAGGTGTTCAAATGATGAGTTTTAACATCTTTATTTTGATCTGGTGTGTTGTGCATGTTTTTATGAATATTGTCTGTCATTCCCGACACAGAAGAAATCCTAGTGGGAAGCTATGAGTACAAAATTATTTTATATATCCCGTATTTATTTTCCCTAAATATAAGTTTTTACTCTATCAATATATAAGACTCATAAATTTTAGATTTAAACATTGGGTTGACGCGCCGCAGCAAGACATTGCCCAAGCTACCGCATGTAGGCGTTAGAGAGGGAAAATATAATAGAATATGGTTTATTTGTGACAAAAAACAACAAGCAATTATGAACAAAAATAAAAAATACAATAGTAGGCAAGCATGTTTTTCGTTACAAGCTAAAAAGAAGAAAGAAAAAGAAGCTATCTTTGAACTCGCAGACTTATCATTTTGTCTTATCAGTTTGACAACGTCACTTTAATTTCTAATTTATGTGAACACAATAGTTCCTTGGATTGAACGTCAAGTTTTGAGATAAAATCTACATATATAAAAATCAATTAGGTTCTGTTTGTCTCTGTAAAATTCGAGAACGGATGGGTCGATTTAGCTTATTTTGGTTTTGAAGTGTTTTTGAAAGTTCAGGAAAGGTTTAAACGGTGTGTGAAACATACATAACTGTTAGTCGGAACGAAGTTCGCCGGGTCAGCTAGGACTTAATAAAAATATCGCGTGGTCCATATGCTTAGTTCACCTAAAAATATTTAGAAAAAAATATATACTAATATTTGATTTTATCTAGTTATTATTTAGCTCATCCAGTTCTGATGACATGATGAACATATATCGCAGTAAGTTAAATTTGTGTGTTGAAGAAAAATACTCAGAGTAACATTGACAGAGATAGTTTGGTCAGTGTGATGTCATGAGTCAGCCAGGCCAGATTCCTGACCATTATATTAAATATTGTGATCAAGTTGCAAGACACTTTCTTTTAAATTAAGTATATCAGGGTAATACTAATTAAATCTGGTGGTGGGTTGTAGCATTTGGATTATCTGTATATAGGTAATCTTTCTGCTATATTTTTTTGTTGCTGTAGTTAGTCATTTTTTGGTAATAAAGGCACTTCAAAAAGTATATCAGTGAATTATTTTGCAAACATTTATTTCACTTGTGCTCCACTGTGTCGGATATATTGAAAACCCTTAAGTATTATGACACCTTTCAACTTCCCGATGTATTTAGGTAGTTTGAAAACCCTTAAGTATAACACACCTTTCAACTTCCCGTTGTATTTAGGTAATTTGAAAACCCTTAAGTATTATCACACCTTTCAACTTCCCGTTGTATTTAGGTAGTTTGAAAACCCTTAAGTATTATCACACCTTTCAACTTCCCGTTGTATTTAGATAGTTGTCAAACTCCTGAGTATAACCGTGCAGTTTAGGTGTCGACGTCTCAAACTATGGAAGCAAGTAAGTCGGGAAACATCCGCTACGTGAGAGACGGCGATCATACTCGCTAGCTCGCTGAGAACTTGAAATGTTTGTAACACACAGTTATATAGTTTGACGAACGAAAGGTTCGTGGAAAACATTGTAGCGTTGAATCTAGGTTTATTTTTAACCGCGTGTTAAATATTGAAAGGTTATTAATTCATCAGAATCTTTTTTTTACATGATTTTCTTTATAATATGCCTGTGTCTCGACTTTCAATTGTATTCTGTATGCAATTTATTAGAAGGATATGTTTCTTAAATATATTAAGTATCCTACATATATGTTTATCCTCCTAGATATATGTTTAATTACTAGATCGACTACCTACTTCGCTAATTAGTCAATGACGGTCAATTCTGGTATAATAAGTATTGCATTTTTTGTGTTTGTCGCAATAATCTATACCCGTGTGTCCCCAACTCCGCGGCATCAGCGCTAACGCCGCGAGGGAAATGTCACAGCAACTTACACGTAGCATAATTGAAAATACGATTTTAAACACAGATTTGTTAAGCTAGTTACATTCTGTCTGAGGTAGAGTGGCCGAGGGGCAAATGTAAGAGCGTTATCATCATCGCTTAGGCCAATCCTAAGACTGCCACTTCATGAGTTAGTATGATGCTGCGACATACGAGTGCTAATTTACCGCTATTTTTAACTGACTTTAAGAAATAAGACGTTTTCAATTCGTCTGAATCTTGTTTTATGTATGTTCTCCGATGTCTCGAGAATGGTGCCGTTGAAATGGATTTGAAAATGTCTTATTTTATTTGAAATCGTATCTTTATACGAGTATATGTAATTTTACTGTACGTGTGTATGTTACTGAACTCCTCTTAAACGGCTGCATCGATTTTTTTAAATGAACTTCTTGTATGAATTGTTTTTTTTTGTATTTTGGGTGGCACCGTATAAGGTTACGATTCACAAATCAGCTCGGCAGATGTCGCTGTAGTCGGTATCTAGGTTTTTGCAGGACAACGTGTGTCGGGGCCGCTTGTATATTATAATACATTTGAAATATAACAAATAGTACTTAGTACAATTAATAGTAATATCGGTGCAGAGGCTTGTTTTTAAAAACAAACACAACTGTAAAATTTGCATAGGTGCGTGGCGAATTGAAGTCGACATGAGTAAGCGGATCATATCTCCACTATTAGTCAATAAGTACGCGAAAAGGTAGGCAAGTATACTAAAATAGAATAAAGGTAAATATCGGGTGTGTTTTTTTTTGATTCATCAAATTTTATTTTAAGTTCTCATGTTCTTTTCTACCGTTATTTCCAAATTTATGAATTTAAATGTGAATTCATACCTGCGTCGCCCGCGCCGCGACAACTTCATGATTGGTCTGATTATTTGATGACTGTCAATGTATTTCGGTTCATATTATAAATATTTATAATTGATTGAATAGTTTACGCAAACTACTTAATATCCTGAAGCTAATTCTAGATGTTACAATTCGTAAATGGTAACGCTAGTACTGAGTTTTCATACAATAGTATCTCCAATTTTAGCCTCTGTTTTTTGAAATTTCAAGTACTATTTTTTAACTAAGGTACTAACGAGATATTGAACACCATCATGTCGGATTTTGTTCCTCAATTTAGAGTTATTTATTTTATATTTACCCGACAGCGAAAGAAGGAGGGTTACGTTTTCGAGTGTATGTATGTATGTACATATATTTCTTTGGCACGCCCTAGAGCTTAAACGGCTTGTCATATTTTTATGTGAGTGGTGTTAGTCGTGAGAGTGACAATGGGTACATTAAAATTAAAAAAAAAAGAAATTAAGTATGACAGGTTTAACGATTTAGCAGTCGGGTTTTTTCGTACTTGCTTGCAACCACTTGTTGTAATGTTTTTTTTTAACTTCTGTAAAACTTGACATATAAAAAAAATGGTACAACGTGGTAGTGAAACTTCTTGGTTATATATTGTTTTAATTTCTCAGCTAAATACCGGGGAGGAATTTTTTTTAGAAATACTTTTGTGTGGAAGCTACAGTGCAGTTTAGTTTAGATTTCTCTCTCTAAATAAAAATACGGTTAGGTACAATATTTTATAGCAAGATTACTTGTACAAGGTTATCGGTTAGGGGTGTACTAAGCCAAAAAGTTTAACTATACCCTCAGTACTAACAACTTTCACTATGGGAAGAAAAAAATTAACTGCCCCATACAAAATATTCGTCGGTCGTCGACAAAATGTACAAAACAGTTTACTTTTTTTCTTGAAAGCTAGTTGGTTCCATAGTGAACTTTCAAGAAAGACAATCCCGGAGTCATCGCCGACTTAAAAACTAATTATAATATCCTGGAACTATCAAACCTGGACCGAAAGCAATTTCTGAAGCTAACACTAAGATACTTTGTTCATAGTTCAACTAACGGCTGAAACTTAACTGTCGATCGATAGTTTGTTTGCTCTGTTATTGTAGAAAGAAGGTTAACTTACTATCAAAATCCCACTACAAAATGTAAAAAGGTCTCAAATTGTTGTACCTAATCTTTTTTTTTCAAATGTGTGTTCCCCGATTTTTTTCTTACGTGCTTGGATAGATTTTAAATTTAGTTTCCCGGCGAACTTCGTACCGCCTAACAGTTATGTATGTTTATCACCGTTCAAAGCTTTCTTGAACTTTCACAATCATTTCAAAACCAAAATCAGCTGAATCAGCCCAGCCATTAGCGAGACAAACGAACAGCAATTGATTTTTATATATAAGAGAAGATAGATAGGATAAGATTTGCTTTCTGGTTGTTCCATACCATACAATTTATCAAAACAACTCCAGCCGGATGTTTATAAATAAAAAATACAGCAAAATTTCGAAGGCTGTTTTTTCACATACAAGTAGTAAGTGAAAAAACAGCCTTTGAACAGACTGTTGACTCGCAGATTTGAGTCTAGTCTGAAGTTGAACTCCATATGAAACCTTTTTCTCGTACAAAAAAGTTATTAAATAAAAAATTAAATAGTTTCTAACGTTCCTTAGTCTTTGGTCAAGGAACTTTTTATCGATAGTACGATTGCTTATTACTAAAACATTTATATTAAGTATATAAATCGAGTTTAAAAACAATAATATGCATTTAATAAGAACATCATATAAAAAACACGCTAAAATGAGTACGAAACTGAAACCGTGCGAGTGACATAACGTATAATCTTATGAATAAGATGTCTAATGTGTTTTTGTATTTGTGTACCCAGAATCTGTTGTTTTCCTTCTCTGTTTAGTCCTTGTTTAGCTTGTCTGCCTCTTTGTGTCAAAGGTAATACGTGAATAAATAATAATTAAGTTTTTATATTATAAATAAAATAAGAAAAGGTGTAGTAATATAATAATAATAATATAGTACAACATCCTCACAAAGGTCCCAAATTAGGCAAAGCCTGTGCTATAGTAAGCCTAATTCTTATGTCTAGTTCGATAAAACGTGGACTCATTATTGCCAAAAGCGATCTCTTCCAACACAATTATAGATAAAGACAATAAAATATATAAATTTAAATTTAAGTACCCTTCGTACAC
This sequence comes from Ligdia adustata, assembly GCA_947049295.1. Lineage (NCBI taxonomy): Eukaryota > Metazoa > Arthropoda > Insecta > Lepidoptera > Geometridae > Ligdia > Ligdia adustata. The sequence continues at coordinate 8,688,575 of OX346236.1, read as the reverse complement.
CAGGCTACCGAAATCTCCGATACCTGACGATTTTTGTTGCTAAGTGACTACAGCAATACATAAAATTCGAGGTCTGTGAACTGTGGCTGAAATAATAACAAATGAATAGTCTTCATTTACAATTATAATCACAGATTAATATCCCTCCATGCATTCTTATCCTTTACAAATTCCTCAGTGGTATAATAAGCTTTTTGAACTACATTTTTTCAAATTATAATTGCGTCCCATGGAAGTAAAAAAGGTAGGTAGGGTTAAGGGTACAAAAAACCAATTTTGTAATATTACAGGAATGAAGTGCTGCGAGTGTCTTGTGGTAAATATTGAGGACGAAGATAATTTTACAAGTCTTACAAGAATCAAATGCGGTTCTAAACAAAAAGATTTGAGGTAATCAATATTACTTTTCCCAAATTCATTCTAGATTTGTTACCAAATCTGTAGGGTTATTGGCTAGGGGTGTACTAAGCCGAAAGGCGGTCACCATGTCCAGCTTAATTAACGAAGTTACCTCCTGGCGCTGTCTTTGGATTATCTGTAGCTCATTGGTCTATGATCGTCTATTTATTTTTAACCCCCGGGTTTTTTCACGGGGTGTTATTAATTTGAAGTGTCTGTGTGTGTCTATCTGTGTCATCGTAGCTCCCAAACGGATGGAGCGATTTTATTTTTTTTGTATGAAAGGCGTACTAGGTCCAAGATTTCCGCCGCAAAAAAATGGCGAAGTACACATTTTTTCTCAACTCCCTCAATATGGATAACAAATGAGAAGGCTTGACTAGAAGAATAAGTACTACTTATACACTATGATAACTTCAAACTCAGATGGCTGCCACAACAAATGTTACAGATTTTTCAAAATTTTCAATATTTATTGTTTGTTAAAGTTAATCATTTAATATTATTAAATATTAAATGATAAATGCACGATAAAATCCACAAAGAAAAATTAGTCCCAATAACAATTTGCAGAAATACATATTTGTAAAGAATTAATTAAATAAATAAGAAATATTATTATTTATTTAATTATGAATTATGAACTAATAGTTGACTTCGATAAAAGATCGTGAGTTAATTCATTGTTTTTTTTTCCAGGACCGGCACAGGTGTATGAATGTATGCCACAACTCAAACTCAAAAATATATACTTCTTGTACCTAATCCAAATTCATACAATCGTATTCCACGGACTTCAATTTTATTCGTGTTATATCGAACTATGATCCGACAGCAGTGTAAAATTGCAAATTGATATACAATTTTTTTTTATTGTTTGTTATTCAACAATTTTGCAGCCACCTATACTGTTTATGTCCAGTAGTGAATCCCAATTCATGAATCTGTATAATCCAAAATCTTTCCTATACCGAACAAATACAATCAAATAAATCATAAATTAATTACATCTAAAGAAAAAGACTTCTGACTTTGCATTTTTATATCAAACTAATATTATAAATGTCAAAGTTTCTATGTGTGTTTGTTCCTCCTTCACCCTCAAATGGCTGTACGGATTTGGATGAAACTTCGTGTCAAGATAGCTTATACCCTGGATTAAATTAAATAGTTCCCAAATATGTGCCGCGGGGCGCAGCTAGTATGTTACAGCAATTCCCAGCTCGTAATTAAGTAAGCGTGGTAACCTATTGTCGGCACTCATTATAGCGGAAGACCGGTGGTGGTTAACATTGGTTATACTAGAGGGTACTTAGTACTTACCACACGATAGAATAAGAGAGTATTCAGTAGGAGCTTTTGAGTAGGTACTACAGTAGGTATAGATCGAAGTTTTCAAATATTGAATACTAATTTTTATTTTTTTATGTACTGGCTTATCGGTGCTAAACTGATAGGATCAACCCTGAAATAGAAAAAAAATATCAACTGTTCCATAGAAACAGTTAATCGGTTGCTAGCAAAATGTGAGAAACAAATATTTTTTCCCATAAAGTTAGTCCCATAGTCATTCCTTAGGAAAGTCATTCCTTAGGATGAATATATTGACCTTATTTCGGCTAAGTACACCCCTAACCGATGTATCTATGTATGATGTAATATATATACCTACAGGATAGGCACACAGGCATTCAGGCTATTTGAAAATCTAAAGCGACCTCTACCATAATACGTTTGACAGCTTCTTACAGCAAATCCGTAAAGTCAAAAAAAAAAATGTCACAATTGCTTTTCCAACTTTTTATTTACGTATATCAAAATTAAAAAGATTTATTTACACATGTTGTTGCTTAAAATTCTAAGAAAAACATTTATCTGAACTCTAAATCTATCGAAGGCTTTAATTTTATGTGAGGTGTAATATAAATGTGTTGTTTTGTACCATTGTTAATGTGGTTAGTCTTCTGCCCACTGGTAGTGATATCTCCTTGCCTGTTCGTTATACCTACCCTGTGCCCTTTACTGGATTGTTGTCCCGATAAGAAGAAGAAGTTACCTTGGGATAATTAAACACTAATCACAATCTTAAGAAATAATTATCAAGTGGATGTGCAAACATCTAAAGTTTTAAAGCTCAAGAATTTAAAAAGGGACTAAGCTCAGTGTTTGTGAAATCAATGAAAGGGTTCTTCCGGTTGATTGGTTTGTAAGCTAAGCAAGCTTTAGAAAATTTAACTTGATATCCTGACAAAGCACAACGTTCGTAAGTTCTGGAAATATTGAAGAAATAGCAAATTTTAGCTATTTTTTTAGTTAATTCACGTTGGAACTGTTACTTACAGGCCATATTTGAAAGCTTATCTCAGATTGGATTTTCAAATTTTTGTGATAAAGACACTAAACTCGATTTTAACAAAGCAAATTAAGCTCTCTTAAGGCAAATGTAAAGTGACTCTCAAATCGTATAGTTCAAGATCAAGGCTTTTAATTTTTTGTGGCCAGAAAAATAACGCATAACAAAAGCTTTTAAAATACAAGAAGTACATATGCTAAAGATGAGAATATTCCTTGAAAATAAGAAGAAGTAACAAATATTGTTCCAAGACTACAATAATAGTAGAAAACTGCTGTAATTTGTTTTAGGAAAATAATTATATTTTTTCAGTTTTATTTATGTGAATACTAAAAAGTGTTAGTTTTGCTGTGATATGATATAACTCTAAAATGTGTCTAATGGTATATATTTTGCCATTACTTGTTAGTCCATTCGTGTCGTGTATACCTTGTTTCGATTGTTGTTTCAATTGCGTAGTTCCTGAGGAAAAAAACGGAGGTTAAAATATTAAGGCTCAAATAAAGCTCAGTCTGAATATTGAAAAACATATCTCTAGAACTAAGTACAGTTGATAAGTAGGTAATCTAAGCTTAAAATTTCGTCGAATTTAAAAATTAAACTCTCTTATATAAACGAACTGAAATTAAAGACATAAAACCTAGCTTGAGCTTAGTTGCTTTTACTAAATAAAAAAGACTTGAACTGCGTTGCATAATACAATTTGAAAAATAATTCGATTTAAAATACTGATAAAAGGTAAATATTAACTAACTAGTTAAAAAATACTTTTAAATAAAGTTATTTGGTGTATTTTCACATAATAGTCAAGTTATATTTTAGCACTATTGTTACTAATTTATCAACTATACAATTTTGTAGTCGAAAGAAAGCTCAAAACTGAGCTAAATATATTTTCCAAGTAAGCTCATTATTGTGCTCGGTTTAAAAAGGTTTAGGTTTTGTAATGTGTTGTTTTTTTCCATGCTGTGTTTGTTTCTATCCTATTTGTATATTGCCCTTTATAATTTGCTGTCCTGTATTTTGTGCGTGTCTTATTGAAAATTGTTCACCAGATGATGATTAAATCTTAGTGTATCGTAATCTTTATTTAAATACAAATTTTAATATGGCTATTTTCAAAGCGAGTAGTTATATTTTAGCGTCTTCTATAAAAACTAGAAAGATGGAATTTAGTCCAAATCTTTTTCATTGATGTTCCCTGATTACTTAAAAACGCCTTGAAACGATTTTCTGATATCCTTATTTTTAGCAAATTCCGAACAATCAACCCAATCGCTCGGGAACGGCTGAACCGATTTGGTTTCATTGAAATTTTACTAAAACCAGGTCAGTAGTATGGTTTTGAAACCGAAATGACTGAAAAAAAATAATTAGCGCCTCGCGGATTAGAAGTGAGTAAAAATTTAAAAAAAAAAACCACAGAACTAGTATCAAAATTGGTGCAGTTGTTAGGTTTTCAAAACAATATGGATGCTATCCGATATTGTAATGGGTCGTCGCTTTCTTAACGTTGTAATCAGTTGAAAGACAAGTCTATGTACCCACTTCTATGACAATAAGGTTTTCTCACGATCCTGTAATTTCTAACATTTTGGCTTCACAACTTTTTTCCCACACAACGTAGCGATAAAATTTTAAGCTTTGTTACAAAGTTCAGCTATTAAACGCGGTAAAGACCCGTTACGTACAAAGTGTTATGTGAACTGATAAGAACTTTAAGCTTCTTTGCTTGCTGGTCGTTTATAATGTTACTTACAAAAACGATAAATATTACTTTAATGCGGCAACAAGTAAAGTAAAAAAGTAATAAAACCAATTGAAAAGGTATATTCGAAAATGTTTTTCTAAATGCGGTATAGGTTCATAAATAATAATATCCCTACAGAAAATATCTGATTTTATATACACCTTAAATATTTTTTCATTGTTTCCAAGACGCTTGTTCCTTGATTGACAAAAAATCTTAAATATTAAATAATGCCATTCTTGTAATTTTAAATTGATTTAAAATTATCTAACTTTCCTTTTTTGTAATAAAAATGAGAAATGAATGAATGCGGAAATTGTCTCTGTTTATTAATTAAACAGAAAATCGCATAAAAGTTTGAGCTTAGTGCGAAACTAAGCTCAATATTTTACAACTCCAACTTTTGCACATAATCACTGTTTCAGTGCTGGAAGCCACACCGATGCATTTATCTGCTGCAGCGGTAGAAAACTGATGCAAACACAAATTAACTACTGAACAAAACTAATTTGCTGTTGCGAAATGTTGCATGCGGGCCGCTTTAGTTGCTTGCGGGTCGCGCTATCGAGAGGTTTGGTATTTTGCAATCCTTTGACGGAAGCGAGAACTTTCCAGACCTCATGTTGCATTCCTAAAATGTTGAATTAGAATGAAAAAGAAATGTAAATGCATTAAATACAAGATCTAAAAATTTAATCTAAATCTATCTTCGATATTAAAAGAGTAAGTCCTGGCTGATATTTTCTAAGAATCATCGTAGCAGCCTAAACCTCTGTATTTAGCGGCTTGAAATTTGGAGGATGTATTCATTATAGAGTATGGGTGTACAAAAAACTTTTTTTTGGAAATTCAACCCCTACGCGGTTTTAATGGGGGATGCTCAAAGTTTGAATCATTTTAATACTTATTCAAATTTGTATCGGGCGACGGCTACCTAGTAATAATTATACAAAAGAATAAGTCGTGACTGACTGACTAACTTACTGACTGACTTTTAGGTCACAATCAACGCAGAGCCTAAGCTGCCGAACCTAGAGACCTAGAAATTTGGAGCTTGTATTCATTATAGGGTTTAGATTAGTGCTACGAAAGGATTTTTGATATAGGTCAAGGTTTTTAAGTTTATTCAATACATACAAAAATACAAATATTTCCTCTTTATAATTATTGGTATAGATATAGATTTACGACGTGTATTGTATGAATGTAGGTACTAGGACCGTTAGAACAGTTAGGTACGAGTATGTAGTTTCCGAACGTACAATATAATTTATATCTTATACTAGGTACATTTTTGGTTTGTTAATATTAAATTACAAAACCAAAAATTTTATTTTGCTATTATGCGTGTTCCTCACAATTTGAATTTTTATATTGTGGAATTCATAAAATACTATGTATGATTATAGCCAAGTTTAGACTACAATTAAAAAAAAGATTTACCGACTTCATCTCGGTAGGTACTTATAAAAAACATCTAAGAAAACTAATTTACATATTATATACCTATACATAAAATGTCCAAATATACCAACAAACAAACTAGGAACACTCCAAATGTTTTGGAAATCACTTAAAAATATTTTACTCCTAAACCCTAACTAAAACTTAATATCTTCAAAGTACTTACAAACTAGATTATTTTCTAAGAAACGCACCAACTTTACTTTTACCTCGTTCTTCGAAAGTTGGAAGACGTACGTCCTTACGCGGCGATAAGCCCGCCGATACGTCACAGACAATTCAAGTAATCTGTCCCTTTCCTTTTTACCACTTTTATCCGGTTTTATCGGGTGCGTACTGGTTCGAACTAGAACGGCAGAATGTGCGTGATTTGTTTATCTGGGTTCTGTATAGTTAAGCTGTAGGTATTTTGTTTTTTATTATTTTTAAATGAATGAATAGAAAATCTTATACGAATAGTATTCATAATTATAGTCTTTATTTATATATTGTTAATTACACATTAAATTACATAAAAACATTATAAACTAGCTGTGCTCCGCGGTATTACCCGTGGAAGCTTAATTATCCCACGGGAACAAAAAAGTATCCTATGTCCGTCTCCTGGTTCTAAGCTACCTCCCCGCCAATTTTCAGCCAAATCAGTTCAGCTATTCGTTAGTTATAAATAGTGTAACTAACACGACTTTCTTTTATATATATAGAGATATTTAAAATTACTTTAAAAATAAACAAACTGTTAACAAATAATTTAGTAGACATGTAGACAACATCGAGAGGGCATTTCAGTGGTGAGCTGACATCACATAAGGTAACATGAGGTCATAGCTAAGTAGGCACCTCGCAGACTAGCTACTACTACTACCACTTACATACTTTACAAATGTTTAAACCACATTGAAGTTTTCATAAATCTACGCACCTACTTATACTCGTATTACATTCAACGAAAATATCACGGCTTACTATTACACTCTAAAGGTAGCGGGTTCGAATTCATGTAGTCGCTTATACAGTGTTATCGGCTAGGGTGTACTAAGCTGAAAGTGGGTCACTACACACATCAATACAAACAACTTTCACTATTAGATCTGCAATAAATTCGAGAAAAAATAGCAACTGTTCCATAGATAAACTTAATCGATCGTCGAGAAAATGTATGAAACAGCTGAATTTTTTGTCGAATTCAGAGTTGGTCCCGTAGTTAAAGTTTTTCCTTAGGATGAGTCTATACTCATGAGTTTTTCCTTAGGATGAGTATAGACTCATCCTAAGGAAAAACTTTAACTACGTTTTACTGGCCTTTTTAAAAAATGCTTAATAAATGACATACGTACTGCCAGAAGGAACACATCCTACTAAAAATCTTTTGGCTTTGTATTTTCCGTAACGCAGTAAAAATTATCTCCATCCTTTCCGCGCCACAATTCTTCGTCGCCATTTCCCATCTCTATTATTAGGATTACCTTATTATCCTGTATGCGTTCGCTTTAGGGTTCCGTACGTTTTCTTTTGAGGACATTATTAAGAGGAAAAAAAGAGAGAATTAGGGCTGTTAGAGAAGTGTCTGTTGATTAATGTCGAGGACGTAATTATTATTTGTTACCTTTACAGCTTCCGTGACAAAAACCTGAGGTAGAAGGTAATTCTGTTTTTGTTGAGTTTTATTGGTTATTTGTTAGACATCTTTGGAGAGATTTCCGTGTGTTATAATAAAAAAATGCTTGTTGTCAGAATCTTGGCAAAATTTGAATTCATCTAACAGTAGGTCACTAAGATCTTTGAATATTAACCAGAAATAAAAACGAGATGTACCTTTTTTGACGACTTTTTTGGTAAAACACCACATGCAAATGTGCAGGAAAGAAAAAAAACGAAAAACTGCAATTTAATTTTAGTTTTAGTTTTTAATTTATTGGTGTTAATATTTAAAAAAAAGCGTAGTATTTGATTGAATAGCAAGAACTGTAAAACAACCGATCGTTTTGAAGTTGTTTATTTGATATATTAGGTACGCCGGAATGAACGTTTTTATATGCAGAACTATGTTTCACAAAAAAGTAATTTGTGATTGCCGATTTCTATGACGGCTAGCGCTGATATAACTTATTCAGTTATTTTGATTCATCAATCAAAACTTTTGACTAACTTTGATAAAATCTCAATGGGACTACTCCAGAAGTAGCCCTTCCAAACAAAAAAAGATTTTTTCATATCGGTCGGCTGCACCGATTTTCGTGTACCTAGGTTACAAACATAAAAAGACATGCCGTCGAATTGAGTAGCTTAGGTTGCCTACCCCCTTTTTACGAAGTCGGTAAATACTATTTTATTCACGTAACCCTAAATATGATAAGTACAATTCCGAGTGCTCTCCCGCTCGTCGGTAAATACAAAGAAGTTTTTATCGAAACTTTTTCGAGTTTATCGAAACTTTTCGTTTTTTTTTTCTTTATCGGAGTTTTTCGTTTTAGTTGTCGCTATTAGCTCCAGTTTGGTGTTGGAGTTACGAAGTGCTCGGAAAAAGAATCTGATTGTACCGTTTATAAGTTGTCTAGCCTTTTAAACAACTTCAAAAAAGGAGGTTCTCAATTGGTTGGAAATTTGAATCCAAGCTCTCTAGGAGGCGTTGAATTTTCAAAGCCTCCTAGACAGCTTTGAATTTTGTTAATGATTATACTTTGTATATAGTTGATCTCACAATAGTATTATTAAATCGGTTTTAGTACAGTTTTATAAAGAAATAACAGAAAAAATGTATATATCACCTGCGGAATCATCTATGATGTGTATAGCACCTGCGGCGGAATCATCGTATGATTTATTTCTATAAGTCAGACAGTACATTCGGAACACAATTTTAGTCAAATAATCCGCCTCGATTCGACCCTGGCGCAGAGGTGCCCAACTTTCAGAATTGAAATCTGTGATATTTTTTTTAAATGTAACTTTTTTAATTGTCAGTAACTAAAGGTAACTAAAGTAGGCACAACTAATTATACAAAACTTGCCCCATTCTTAGAAAGGTTTATAGGACAATAAAGAGTGTTGCAATGTATTTCGAGCTTTACGAGTTTTTTAGTCGTCCATTTATTTAAGATTTGTCTGAAGAGATCGCCTAACCCAGGGGTGAGGTAATTTCTTCCAGGCAACCTCGCACTTAAAAAATGACCTTAAGTAAGTAATATATTACACTGGTGACCTTACGACAAATAATTTAACATATTAAAATTTAAATACCCGCGACATTGTATATAGCCCTCCTGCGCGCCCTCCCGCCCTCCGCGTGCAGTACAATAATGCATTTAGGGTGTTGATGGGGTTGCCCCGGTACTGCAGCGCGTCGGGGATGTTCGCCGTTTCGGGAGTTGATTGTTTCTACACCACAATACGGAAGCGGTGCACATCCCTATATCGCAGAGTTCGGGACAGTTCTAACATCATCCTAAGTGCATTTGCAACTAGATTTGACTGTCAGTATGTGAATCATTGCTGTATGGTTCACATACTGACAAACAAGCAATTAACTATGAATGTAAAATTTTAAATTTAACCCTTGATGTTTTATGCCTGACTATCTTATCTCTTTTTAACTACAATATGATTAAATATCGAAATAAATTACATTGAATTGAATTGAATTGCCATTTGTACCTACATCTTGGATTTGAAATTTATCTCAGTGTAAGTTTTAAATTATACTACTTTCAAACAAAAAACAAACAAAATCTAATTCGCGAGCAACGTTGCCACAGAAACGCCATAAATAAAATGGCATTACGTTATACTGTCAAACCTATTCACCAAGTTCATGAACTTGGCAATTTATACTAAATTCGTCAATTTGCAATGAAAAATTTATGTTTGAATCTTCATTTTAACGTTGCTAGTGGAGGTTTATGAAAAATTACCGGTGCATTTTATGAAGATATGATATTAAAGTGCAGTTTCGTCGTAATAGTGCAATTTGCAGTTAATTGTGAAGTAGGTACTGTGGCAGAAGTTTGTTATTTGAATTGTTTTAGAATTACAATTGCATTACGTCACAATGGTCATTTTGAAGTAAAATTGATCAGAACTCGTATTGAACTTAGACTACTAAATCTGTCAAAAAGACCATTTTGACGTAATGCAATTGGAATTCTAAAACTATCAAATATAAGAATAAGAATAATAAATATTTATTGGCCTTTAAATAACGTTCGTTACTGGCAACTCTACATTTGAAAATATTAATTACTTAAAAATATTAAACATAAAACTTATTTTAATTCTTTTATAGTTCTCATAACATATATTTATATTCACATTGTGATTTATTTCTTAAGTAATTAGTAATATTTTGTAATGGTTGTTCGTTATACAAGAACGATGTTTCGACAAGCTTCATTGACATATATTACCTGAGTTTATAAAAACGATTTCTTTCAAATAAACATTTACAGTTTAAAATTAATTATAGGAAAATAGATTGATTGATTTGACATTGACCTTGAGACATTGATTGGAAATTCCGACCTGTTAAACGGGACTTCGCCAGACAAACGTCAATGAATGAAACTTCTGTAAAAGTAGGTAACTTCTAAAATAAGGTTTTCGTTCCGAGATCATAGGATCTCGGAATAGTCAAACTGATAAATGAAAGAAAAATTAGTCATTGTCGAAGCTATGGTAATTCATTTACCGTTCTTACTACTAGTAATAAGATTTGTAGTAACACTGGTAATAAACGAAGCTAAGAAGCTTTATTTTTAACTCTTTTCCCAAATTTACTCATACAAACGAAGTTTCTAAAAGTTGAACAATAATGACGCAAAAACTCCCTGATTGAATTTTAAAAATTCAAATGTGCCGGTTTTCGTGGCTGATGGAGGAAGCTAATCCGACGGAGCTAAGCGGATCTCCTAATCAAGATCCTTCCCCAGCTTAACCGACGAGGTTTTATTTGGTTTTTTATATTATTTTTATTCTGAATCTGAAAGGAGTTCAGATTTAGCGGCGAACGCTTAGGAGGGAAATTGAATATTTTTAAATACAGAGTGCGAAATATCTGTGGTTATCAGCTTTACACACTTATATTTTAAAGTTTACACCCTGTACCTAATATTTATTCATCCACACTTTATTTGAATTACCTATTTGTTTTGCTTACTCTATTTAACTATTAAATATTTCTCGCAATATGAAAATACAACTCGTTAAACACACACGATGGTTTTACAATTGGTAATATGTACTTAAGTATTATGCTATTTCATTGTGGAACGAATAAGATATTACATTATCAAGTTATCTAGACACAGATAGCACCATGTGTACCTTATTGCTTCATGTATTCAGCTAAGTTACAACGTTTTCAAATAAGGCAACCAAACACGCTGGTTAATAAATAAACCCAAACTCTACCGAATTTCCCAGGTCGCTCTTACTTGACAATAAAAAATATCGCACCTGTGGGCTGGGTTGCCACTTGCGAAGATTTATTATATTAATTGTTTTGAGGGTTCCGTACACAATGGGTAAAAATTGTTGTTTCAAATTTAAAACCTGACATTTGTTATTTTTCTTGTAAATTTACTCATTAACAAGAAAAATTACACCTGCAAATTACACCTTTCTTGTAAATTTACTAATTTATAAGAAAAATTACATAAGGGAGGTTTTAAATTTGCAACAACGGAATGGGACTCTATTACCAAGATTTCACTGTCCGTCCGTTTGCTTGTCTGTCCTAGGCTATATCTCAAGAACCTTGATAGTTAGACAGTTGACATTTTCACAGATTCAGACGATGTTTTTTTTCTTGCCACTAAAACAACAAACATTAAAAATTGAATAAAATTAATATTTAAGAGGGGCTCCAATAAAAACATTCCTACGTCATTTTTTGCTGTTTTTTATATTAATAACGTAAACTGGTAGAAAGTTGAACTAATTTTGTGGAGATAAATAGTAGTACTGAACCCTTCGTGCGCGAGTCCGAATCTCACTTGTCCTAATTTATTCTTATAAATAGGTAAGCCAGGTAAAGTAATGTAACAAAATAATAGTATGAATTAATCTACATTATTTGCACGATTTTTAACAATGTTAGAAGGGTAAGTAATTAAAAGTATCTATTTGTTAAAAGTTTAAATACTTAGGAAACGGACACGGCAATCAACCTAACTTGGAAAAATACATTATATTTGTGCACTGATAAATACTTAGATAAAAAAACTGTTCCTAGCAATAATGCCGTATCGATTTAAGTATCTTCTTCCAGGAGATATAGGTTTAATGTCATAAGTTTACAACTGACTCCAAAAAAAAAGAGTTGCTTTTTAAATCGAAAGTGTTCTTTTAACGGGTTTGTCTGAAAGTTGTTTTGTGATTATATATCAGTGTAGCTTCCTAGATTGATTTGGATAACTAATTTTCGTTTCAGGGGGTATAAAAGCTTTTCGACATTTTTTTATTAGGTGTAATAGTGGTTTAGTATTTTTACTAATCTTAACTTTAATCAATAACATTATTATTAAACAACACATAAATAAGTTACAGTAAAATCACATTTCGTACATTCTGGCAACACCGTCCACGGCAGCACGCGCGCCATTTTCGCCTTTCCCGCCAAAATATAATATTATTTTGTTCCGCGCGCGGTACGTGCGTTATTTTAGCGAAACGTGACGCCGCCACCAGCGTCGCTAGTGTCGCTACCCGCCTCATTTATTTGAGCAATATTATGCCAGGATTTGAACATTGGTATAAATTCTTGCTATAGGAACGATGCGAATGTTCTGGTGAAAATGTTTCTCTCAAATAATGGCGAGCCAGCGAGCGTATTACACTAACCTGGTAAATGTTGCGTATTGTAAGGTAATGGAAAGGTTTATGAACATTGCGTAAGCTAAACACCTACCTAACTTTAGTAATTATTCGGCAGCTAAAAACATGTAATATTATTTTTAAATTTGGGGTTTTTTGTTAGAAGGGTTAATTATATAACCACTAAAATATACCTACAAAGCTATTTTAGAGTTCTGTAGTAACACGTTACTAAATAGAACCCTTATAGTTTTACTCTGTCCGTGGCTGAAAATTAAAAGGACCTATCTCTTTTAATTTTTACAGCTATGAACCAAAATGTCAATGTGTGAAATTTAACACAATTTCATTTTTGCAAAGTGATGGAAATTCGAAAACCATTTCGAGATAATGTTATTCTTAAAAAGTTTATCCTAAAATACCAGATTTTATTATCCACTTTCTTCAGAATTCTTTAAAAAAACGGATGAAAAAAAAATTAGATTTTTTGTTATTACCGTTAGATGCCACAACAATAAAATAAATACTATTGTATTTGTCATCTGTGAACCTTACCAGAACAAACAACAAAAATACAGATAATTAATGACATCATTTTCACGAGCTTTTGACAAGAATAACATTATGTACCAGTGCCTTTTAGTAGTTGCCTGTTAAAATGTTTTAACTGATTTCTGTACGCAGCGTAGGTTTAGTTTATAGTTTGAGTAAATAATACTCGTATCGTTTCATGGTTTATGACTTCAGTAAAATATTTGTCTTAAATCATCACGAGGTAAACAAATGCATTGCATTGAGATAAAATATTTATGTCACTATGACACTGACACCTCAAAAAAATTTTTTTTGACATTCTAATTTGTTATAATTTTTTTTGTTATGGCGCCGTACGATTATATTTTTATTTATTTCCGCTGTGAAAAATTGTTAAATGTTATTTTATGTTTTGTGTACATTGCACGAGATTGTGTGTGTGCGTGACGTAACCTGCCGGCACCAACGGAAGACCAGCTCTGGTTGTTTACAACCAGCATTATGCTGAGTTGGAGCCGGTTTGTGCCAAGAAACTTATATATTTTTTTGAACTCTCTGTTAGTTCTAGTAGTTTTTTGGTACAAATAAATTATTTCTTTCTTTCTTTCTATGTTGAACTTTACTGATATTTTCAAAAAAATATTAAAAACATTATTTTTACATTTCGAACTAAAACTAAACAATAGAAGTACGTTATTTTTCTATTATCGTAATAAAATTTGGAGTGTGAAAAATTTACAATGTTGCCAATTACGTTATACTCCAGATTACATTTAAAATTAATTTGAAAAACAACTTATAAGTTTATGTTGAAAGGGTTTGATTTTTGATAGCCAAACGGCTATGGTATAGTGATTATGGTATCAGCGTATGGGTCGTCTTTATGATCATCCCCTGGAATTTCTAGAGAAACTTGTTTATTTTTAGGCTGAAAGGATAAAAATATTTTTGACAATAACTTTTTAAGTAGGCAGTTATATAAAAAAACCTTAAACAGAAATATCTATGGAGTCTAATAAGCTTGTGCGGTGGAGCTATGGCCAGCAATCTCCTTCTTTAACGTAGACCCGTGCCCAGCAGTGGGACGCTATGGGTTGAAACTTGAAACGAAGCTTGAAGATTAAGATTCAAAGAACCCTACAAATTGAAGTCATATGTAGGTATGTTAAATATTTAAATGGAAATAACGGAAAACCGCTCTCAATACAATACTGACTGAGTAAACCAAGTTAAAGATAATAATTATAACGACAAAAGGCCTTTAGAAAGTGTTGTCTGAATGTGTTTCTAAGAAAATGTTTTATTGCTAGAAGTATATTTAACCTAAAAAGTATCGAGACACTTCGAAATGTATTCAATATCCATAAAATTTTAACTTCGACTTGTATTTACATATTTGAATTGTGCTTATTTGTCAAAAATAATGAAGAAACTTATTTCAGGACTAAATCTAGCCGTGCAGATAATCTGGTCCCGAAATATAAATGTAATATGCGCATCGTCCAAATTAATAATGCATAATCACTTACCACTTGAACTAAAATCGCTGAATGGTAATAAATTTAAACTATTCTAAAAGAACAAAACAGTTGAAACTTTATATTTTTCTTAAGATCATTGTACACAGTTTGACAATAATTACATTCTTATTCTAGTTCTCGGAGATTTAACAATTTTTTTGTAAAAATGACGTATTAAGTATTTATAGTACTAAGGTATTCTATAAAGTAAGGAGTTTCTTTTATAGAGTTTTATTGATTTGAGCAATGAGGTACGCTAATATCCGAGTTTTACTTGATTGTTAGAACCTAATAAAATTAAATCTTAGGCTTGACGCAGGCAAATATTTAAATCGTACGAAGTATACAGTACGCCGCCGGCGGTAGTAAATAAAAAACTGTCGGGATTGTTTCTGCTGTCACTGTCAATGTTGTCAAAGTCAAAATTGCACTGCTTTGTACTTTGCTTGCTCTCGGTGAATTTGCATTTCGGATCACTGAGTTCGAGATAAAACATTTTTATTTACCTGTCATGCCCACCCCGCTTGTTATACCAATGGATTCTACACGCGAAAAGGGTTTTCAAGACTACAGGAAGAAATTGATGGAGCATAAGGAAGTGGAGTCGAGGCTCAAAGACAGTAAGTTTTTCTTGTATACAATCGATTTTTGCCGAATCATCACTGGAGATTTTGCCTTATTTCACTTTTAATATTAAAATTATATAGCTCTAGAAAGGTAATAATTGCTTAATACACATTGTATAACATTTGTGTAAAGTATTGTATTAAAAAAATTAAAAATAGGTTATTCATAAGTATTGTCTCAGTACTAAAAAAATTAAAACAATTCAAGCAGCAAATAGTTCTCTAAATATCATCTGTATGCATTTTGCTAGTCATAATGACCATTTCTAAATCTCACAATACCACAGATATAACTCAATTGCTATGATCACATAAAATAAAACTTGCTATGCAGTTAAAACTGTAAAAACTGATGGATTTGGAGAACATTGTAAAGGGACTAAGATACTGGAGCATTACCCTGGTCAGCTCTGTAGGAAAGTGGTTATAACATACAATAATATCGAACTTTTAGGGGAACAATTATTTTAGCAACTTCTTATTACAACCCCCATCAAGAGTGTTTGTCCCTAAAGGAAAGGGACAAACAAAATAGAATATATCTTAATTGAAATATCACAACATTGATTGCTCATTGTTGCAATCAATATGATTTAAATTAGAAGAATTGTAATATAGTTTTCACAAATGGATTAAAAGTATTTTATCCACTGCCCATGCTATGGTGGCTGGTTTCATATTTGAAGGAATCCTACAGTTCATTTATTTATGTATGCAAATGGTACAACTAACACTTTTATATGCCATAGTGTAGACATGTTATTTGCGAAAGTCTTCACCTCAGATGTTTACTCTGCCTTTTATTACTCTGGGAATACAATAAGTATATATTTTAATTTAGTTGAAAGTCATGGAGTATGTTAAACATAGTGGGGGTAGTGAGGAGTCGAAAAAATAGTTTTTGGCCATTAAGATCTCCCTTCTTCCATAATAACAGTAATTATTTAAATATATGTAACCACTGCTAATTTCATATTTCGTAATTTTGGGTTCTGGTCATAAACAATTTGCTTAATAATTTTTTTATCTTGAAAGTTGAAATGTGTTTCAGTGCGAGAACAGCTCAAGGATTTGACCAAACAATATGACAAGAGTGAAAATGATCTGAAAGCATTGCAGAGTGTTGGACAAATTGTTGGAGAAGTGCTCAAACAGCTTACTGAAGAGAAATGTAAGTATTAATATTCCTACTAATTGAAAAACTTAAAATTTAATGATGTTTCTGCTATAATATTGCCAATATCATGGTAAGTGCTTTATAACACCACTGTGCTACAAATATCATAATAACATAGGACAACATCAACACATAGGTCTTCAGGTTCCAAACTAGTCAAAGTCTGTGCTGTGATAACTTGATGACTGATATACATACTTATATATATAAATACATACTTATACATATAATAAATACCCACACAGCTCGAACAGACATGTTCATGCACACAAATGTTCAGCCTGTCCGGGGATCGAACCCGGGACCAGCAGCGCTGAAGGCAAGGTTCCTACCAATTGCCCCAACCGGCCAGTCAGATATAGTTTGGTAGAACTAAAACAAGCAACAAAGTATTATTGTTCTATGGGCAAGTAGTATGTCCTGGTGTCAGAGTCATCTAGGCTGCTGAACTCTTCAGACATGACCTGTTAGGACATGACATGACATACAAAAACTAGTGGTTAAAAGTGACTTCAAAAAAACAAGATATAACTGGCAATATATACAATAGAATAGACAAGCCGTTTAGGCTCTAGGGTGTGCCAAAGAACATACATACACCTCTACATACACCTCTATTGATAAATACCCATCTGTATTGGAGCACAACTTAGCTATGGGAACTGGGAAGGGTGTCCTCCTATCACTTAAAACAATTAGTTAAAACACTTTAATCTGCATATCATAATGTTATATTTGGTTATTAATTTATATATTTATGTTTCCAGTCATAGTAAAGGCTACAAATGGCCCGCGCTACGTAGTCGGCTGCAGACGTCAGCTGGACAAGAACAAGTTGAAGGGAGGAACCCGGGTGGCGCTTGATATGACCACACTTACGATCATGCGACATCTGCCCAGAGAAGTATTTATAATACCTGTGCCTTAGAATATTATAGCCTAGCTCAACACAAAGTTACATCTATGCGCTTCTTAAACCCCAATGTCAATCGACAGGGTGTTTGTAGGAGTTTGAAGTGTCTATCTGTGATATCGAAGTTCTCGAATGGATGAATTTATTTCGTTGATTATGCGTTTTTTTGTTTGAAAGATGAATTCGGGAGTGTTCTTAACTTAGCGGTCCAGGATGCAGCGGCTGCTTCGAATTGGGGGATAACATATTTTTTCATAACTGTCTTTATGGGTATGAAATGTGAGGGTTTACAGCTAGTAGTATACTGTACACTGTCATTATTTCAAATCCAAAATGACCAACGGGACAAAATGTCGAAAATGTGTTTTAATTTTTTTTTTATTTTACTTTTATATTAATTTTACAATACACTCCCTAATTTACATCGCCAGTGTGTGTTTTTGTAAAGTAAATATGTATGGAGTAGTAACACTCGTTAACTGGTATTACCTATTAATAAAGTTGTTTGTGTATGTTGACAGGTGGACCCCCTGGTGTACAACATGAGTCACGAGGACCCCGGGGATGTGACATACTCTGCCATCGGAGGGCTCCAGGAGCAGATCAGGCAACTGCGAGAGGTATAAACGTTATGTTTCACACAAATAGCTCACAACTAGAATTGTTCCTGTGACAGGGATGCCATGTAACACTCACAAACACACCCAGACCCGAAGACAAATGTTCAGTCTCATCTGATGTTGATATTACACTTTACTTAAATTTCAATTTCGAAATTTTTGATTAATTATACATAATTTTTTTTCTCATAAAAAGATCTATTTCGAATAGCTACACGTGTTTCCGTAGACCAGTCTTTTTAGCAATTGTGTATTTCTTGTAGTGTCACCAAACCTAGTGAATTCTCCAAACTATGCATTGTCTTAAATGCTAATTTAGCTTTGACGTAGATGCACCCCTTAAATAAAAGTCGGTCAAGTGTCAGTCACATCCGTATAAGTATTGAGGATTCCGCACACATTGGAAAGCACCTTTATAATCTTGAGTTGTATCTATCAGGTGATAGAACTGCCTCTAATGAACCCGGAGTTGTTCGTCCGTGTGGGGATCACTCCACCTAAAGGCTGCCTGCTGTACGGACCCCCCGGGACGGGCAAGACTCTGCTGGCCAGGGCGGTGGCGTCGCAGCTCGATGCTAACTTCCTAAAGGTAATATCACTTTGTTTTTCTTTGTATTTTTGTATAATATATATACGAGTATAAGGCTCATGCTGGAATATAGCACATTAACCTTCTGGAAAGTAAAGACATGGACCTGCTGGAAAGTAAAGACATTGACTTGCTGGAAAGTAAAGACATTGACCTGATGGAAAGTAAAGACATTGACCTGCTGGAAAGTGTGCAGAGAAGAGCCACTAAGATTCCATATCTTCTTCGTTGTAAATCTGCTCTTCTCGTAAACGGTGACTCGATAGACAGACTTAGATAAGATTTTGAATGGATTCTACAACCTCCCAATTCATAATTGCTATGTAAAGAAACCTCTAACTAGAGAAGTCAGAGGACACAAAATGAAACTCGACCGCACTCATGCCGACACAAATACAGCTTACCACATCCTCAGCAACAGTCATTCTCAAATGGATAATAGCAGGAACTAAAATTAAATTTACTTTTGTACATGGTTGCAAGCGACATATTTTCCAGTCTTTGAAATTAATTATAAGCTTTAAAAAATAAAGGACAGTTGTAAAGAACTTGAGCCAAGGAAAATTGATTTTCCCTGGTCACTACTGGGGGCTACTTTAGTGTCATAAAAATATATTTTTTAACTGTTGCACTATCGGTAGTGTCACGGGAAGTATAATTTTCCGTGACACTACCGGTAGTGTCAAGCGGTAGTGCCTAAGGTAATAAATGAAACAAAATGTTTGTTCGTCACCAGGTAGTATCGAGCGCTATCGTGGACAAGTACATAGGAGAGAGCGCGCGGCTAATCCGCGAGATGTTCAATTACGCGCGTGACCACCAGCCCTGCATCATATTCATGGACGAGATAGACGCCATCGGTATATATATATATACTTCCATACCTAATACTTAACAATTCAAATAGGTAAATAAAGAAAGAAAAAGAAGAGTATCATTTAAATGGTCACCAAAAATATTTTTTGGTTCCCATAATTAACGGCTTAACGGTCACCAAATTATGGCACTCCGAATACTTTCGGCAACAAGATCCGCAGTAGGTTCAGGTTTTTTTATGACATTCTGAATACTTTCGGCAATAAGATTTTTGACCGAGCGAGCGCAGCGTCTTCGTTTCCAGCCTGAGAATAATGTTATTTTGCCTGTCAGCTAGTATGTATGGATGAAATTTCGTACTCGCATACACGTGGTAGTTTCCAACCAATTTTAACGAAACTCGGTGTATGGCTTCTAAGATTTTTTTGTTTTTTTTTTGGTCGGGGATTTTTGATCGGGCAGTGGTATTTCTCCCAAAAATAGGAGATGTCTCCGATTTTAATAATATTTACATTAATTAACATTCGTGAATCGTGGTGTCCATAAATTACGTGAGGCATTTTTGAGAATTTTTTGACGCCCCCACCCCCCTTGGTGAGATATCGTAATATTTCCTCGACTCCCTCCCCCTTGAGCTGTAAACGTGTTGGATTATCGAGAGTAATAAAAACAAATTATTTTCTTTTCAGTGTCCCCAAATCTTGAAATTTATGTACATAAAATTAAATTTAAACATAAATGTTATACTTAAATATTTTTTCACTCAATTTTACACTGTCTTCTGCGAGAAAAATAATTACGTGATATTTGCCTAGACCCCTCCCCGTAAGTAAGATTTAGTTGTTGTCCCCCCCCCCCCCCCCCAGAACACCTCACGTAATTAATGAACGCCCCCAATATAAAAAACCTTCAAGTGGTTGTCGTTTCTTTTTCGTATATGGACCTTTTTTGTCTCATGAGCCTTATTAAACAGCTATTAGCAATTAGAGGTGTTCGTTACATTACATAGCCGATAAAAAACTTACTATTAATAAATAACCAAACAACTAGTTATTTAAATATATTCAACCTGGGGAGCGCTATGTTATTTTTAAAACTTTCACGCTCGCGCACGGCTAACTGAAAAAACTGAACTGTGTAATCGTGTAAATATAACCACTAAATATGTTGTAAATATATATAAAAAAAAAAAAAACAATAACTATAAATCAATGGACTTTGAAGTACGACTGACTACTTTTCTATGCAGAGTAAATTATTATTATAATATAATGTGTCATATTAACTACTAATACTTAAAAAGTCAGAGTCCTAAGCCTGTTGAAATTACGAAGGAAACTTCAAAAAAATTAATATAAAGAAATTTTTTTATCACACAGTAGATGACTTTATTAGACTATATTAATATTGCTCACTTTCGCTAATCGCTCGAACAGCAGCTCGAAAATATTTGATGTTGTAACTTCATTACTATTATGATTATTAGGTTAAACTGCGCATGCTACACCCCGCGCATTCGTTTAGTTGCGGCGATAAACGTCGTACTGAATCGAACGAATATATTACAGCGTATAAAATAACTAGCGTTTTGAATGTAGCATAACGTTATAGCGCGTTGTTAATAAAATAAATGTGTTTAATTAGTTGTGTATAATATATGTTTGTGTGTGTTTATGTAGGTGGTCGACGTTTCTCCGAGGGTACGTCAGCTGACCGCGAGATACAGCGGACGTTGATGGAGCTCCTCAACCAGATGGACGGCTTCGACTCTCTAGGACAAGTATGAAACTACTTGCAATGCAATATTTAAAAAAAGTGATAAAAAAATGTTTTTCAATAACGACTGTGATTATAAATTTGGAAGTTGCGTTACAATATTTTTAATGATAAGTTATTATTTAAATCAAAAGTTTGATATATAATTGAAATGAAACCACTTTGGAGTTATACTTATAAATAATAATAAAAAAACACTAAAATCGGCTCACTATCTCCAATCTAATACTATTGGGTACCTACAAAAGTAATAATATGTGTAATGTTGTATAATTATCGCAATCAAACTATTCATTAATTCATTCATTCATATATAACACACGTTTGAGAAATAAAAATAATGCAGTTGAATTCTTCTATTTATTCCCGCCACTTAATTAATTTTATTTTTTAATTTGGTAAAAAAAAAAGAATTAAGGAAGTGGAATCCTTTTATTTTGTTCGTCCAGTAATGTATTGTTGTACTGGTGTGTGCAGGTGAAGATGATAATGGCTACGAACCGGCCGGACACGCTGGACCCGGCGCTGCTGCGGCCCGGACGTCTCGACAGGAAGATTGAGATACCACTACCCAACGAACAGGCCAGGTACATACATACATTCTGTTCACCATATATATATATGTATACAGGGTTATCGGCTAGGGGTGTACTAAGCCGAAAGGGGGTCACTATAACCATCCTAAAGAAAAACTTTCAATATGCGACCAACTCTGTATTCGAGAAAGAAAATCAGCTGTTCCATATAAAAAGTTGATCGGTGCTCGACAAATTATATGAAACAGCTGGTTTTTTGTGTTCTCCAATTTAGAGTTGGTCCCACATTGAATTGAAGTTGTTTATTAGAATGTGTATAGTGACCCCCTTTCGGCTCATTACACCCTTTATTCCACGCATAGGTGGAATGTGGATTGTTAACATTAAAACTGTACCTTATTACCTTATTAACTGTTTGTATTAATACTGTACCATATTAACTGAATGTATCCAGATTGGAGATCCTGAAGATCCACGCGGCCCCCATAGCCAAGCACGGTGAGATGGACTACGAGGCTGTGGTGAAGCTATCCGACACGTTCAACGGAGCCGATCTCAGGAACGTTTGCACTGAAGCGGGACTCTTCGCCATCAGAGCCGAGAGAGAGTATATCATACAGGTATGTACGTGGCACGGGTCTCGTATACGGCGGGGGCTTCTTTAAGTCACCGATACTGCAGCTCAAGATGGAGCATGCCTAGTCTGGAATACATTGGCTCTCAAGGAAGGCTGCCGGAACACACTGTACGGTGCTTGGCAACAGATTTAAAAATTAGAAGGTGGTAGCTAGCCAGGCGAGCGATAGGAAACGCCATTAACATTATTGTAATAAAAATGGGGAGGTCAAACATTTTTAACTTAAACGTTGAAAATTATGTTTTTTTTTTGTTGACAGGAGGATCTAATGAAGGCCGTTCGTAAAGTGGCTGACAACAAGAAGCTTGAGAGCAAGCTCGACTATAAACCAGTCTAAACAACGAGCGGTTCACTTCACTACAATCTGACAAGGATGCCTTGACGTGGGAATGACGATGATGCTTGATAATGGAGGCCGAAATAATATTATTGTACGACATATTGTGACGTCACATTTTATTATATGTCGAGCTTTGATAATTGCTAATAGTTTAAAAAAGTAACAACCGACTGCAATTTGTCAGGCGCCTATATTTTGTGTAATTTTTTTTTAAATATATATATATATATATACTTAAAAAAATTACACATTTTGAAAACCAAATAACTCGATTTTTGAAAATGGAGAAAACCTTTGATATTGATATATATATATTTATAAATATATATATATTTTCAAAAATCGAGTTATTTATAAATATATATATATATAAATATTAAAGGTATGCTTTCACCATTTTCAAAAATCGAGTTATTTGGTTTTCAAAATGTGTAAAATTGTGTAGGCGTCTGGACCATTAAAAATACGTGTCATATTTTGAAAAGTTGTAATAATTGCAAATAAGCCTGTATGAGGCACGCTTATTTTGGCTGATGCATTAAAAGTATCTATTTTTTATACTTCACCCACAAGTAAAAATAACCTTGTTCTAGTGTGGATTAGAGCTTGGGCTCTGTAAAGATTGCGTTCACACGCCAAAATATCCTTGTCCCAATGTATTTAACTAATATTAGCCTTATACAATATTCTACGTTATAAAATAAAATACCTTTTTTGTGTAAAAAAAAATGTTTCTTTTTTAATATTACAAAATAAAGATAATTGATGGAGTCAGGCGTTACTTTGCGGAAATCCATTATATACATATAATAAGATGGTATATAAAAAATATTACTAAATATCTTGTATATACCATCTTATTATAAATGGATTTCCGCAAAGTAACGCTGACTCCATCAATTATCTTCTAGAATCGTAAGTTAGGTCTTAAAAATACATATTTTTTTTCAAAAATCGCACTGGAGATATTTTAGAGGCATAACTTTTGTTTTACATTCCCGTGTCAGGCATTAACATTGCTTATCTTATTCAACATAATAAATAAATCAATTTGTCAGGCAACTAGGCACATACTATACAATACCTTAAAGACTAACATACATATTAACACATATATATAACGCACGTAAAGAAAAAAAATATATGTTAAAGTTGAGAATTTCGTTTCCGTGTTGCTTCCCAATAGCGGCGCATAACTATTGAATTTTCATTCAGCACAACGAAAATTCAACATTTTGGTTCGTTGCCACTAGTACCATTAACAGTTCCATGATGGAACTACTGATAATAATTTACTACACTAGTTCAATTAACAGTTCCATGATGGAACTACCGATAATAATAGACTACACTAGTACCATTAGCATTTCCATGATGGAACTACTGATAATAGTAGACTACACTAGTACCATTAACAGTTCCATGATGGAACTACTGATAATAGTAGACTACACTAGTACCATTAACAGTTCCATGATGGAACTACTGATAATAATAGACTACACTAGTACCATTAACAGTTCCATGATGGAACTACTGATAATAATAGACTACACTAGTACCATTAACAGTTCCATGATGGAACTACTGATAATAATAGACTAAACTAGTACCATTAGCATTTCCATGATGGAACTACTGATAATAATTGACTACACTAGTACCATTAACAGTTCCATGATGGAACTACTGATAATAATAGACTACACTAGTACCATTAGCATTTCCATGATGGAACTACTGATAATAATTGACTACACTAGTACCATTAACAGTTCCATGATGGAACTACTGATAATAATAGAGTACACTAGTACCATTAAAAGTTCCATGATGGAACTACTGATAATAATTTACTACACTAGGTCCATTAAAAATGTTTTTTTTTTATCTCAGCGTAATATTTTGTCTGTTCAACATTGTTCGTTTGACTCAACGCTAAGGGTGTAAAAGTTTGACAACATAGTTTTTCATCCCACCATCTCGCTAAGAGTATTTTTGCTACTTGATATCCGAGTGCAAAAGCCGTTTTTATCCGCTAGGGGATAAAGTAAATTTGAATTTAGAATATCGTTTGCACTAAGTTTTTGAATTAAAAACCTCATTCAACCTATTTACCTCTATGGTTCCGAATTACTCATACAACCTTTTTTATTTTGTTAAAAACTCAGACTTGGAACCTTTTTGCTGTATTTTTATTTTTCGTGTGTAGTCATTTCCTCGCTGAGGTGGGATGAAAAGTTACGTGTTGCACTCGTGTGCAAAGATTTTTCACCTTGTGCTCTTTTAATTCCCTCGCTAACGCTCCGGATTCTAATTTCACTCTCTCTCGCTCTCGCTGCGCTCGTGATTCAATTTTAGAATCCTTCGCTTGCTCGGTCATCAAAAGTGAGCACGCGGTTAAAAAGCAACATAGCACTCTTGTATAACAAATTTGTCACTCTGTACCTATATAGTAAATTATTCATTTATCTACTGAGCGGTCTCTGTGGCAATGTACAGTTGTCACTACGTTTTAGGGCTGTTCGTCATTTGTTCCTATGTTAATTAGGTGATATGACTATATAACTAAAGTACTTTCTCCCTGCGTTATAGGTAGGGGAGAGGGCCCCAAAACGGGCACTTAATAAAGTTCAAAATCTAATAGGCACTGCGGTTTTTACCGTGTAGGATAGGGTGGTCGACAGTGAACCAATGGTACACAATGAACCGCGCTAATAACTCAGAAATGCGACGTTGCCGCTTTGTGCTAATCGCTGTAAACAAGTTTCTGAAAGACGCGATCCTCCCTCCCCAGTTGCCGGCGAGCTAGCGCTGCGTACGCCCGCGCATGTTGGAGTTTTGTTTTTTTTTTCGAAAAAAAAAAACGGTAAAAAGCGCGTGAGTACCTTTTCGTTTTATTTTATTTGTGTGAGTGGTAGTAACATATCCAAAATAAAAGTTAAGATATTTACAATAATCTTCACGTGTTTGGTTATGCGGCTACGAGTAGGGTAGACTGGGTACGATTGTGCCAGGGTACAGTTGTGACAGTCGTCGTTTTGGCGAAACTATAAGGTGTACGGGGGCGGGTGCAAGGGAAGAGAGGAGCGGCGTGCCTGTCCGCACGTGTTTCACAGTATTGCGTCAGCCGGCGCGCGACGTAGCGGCTTGCAGAGTACCGCATTACAATTTTTTTGATTGATGTTTTATGTGTATAAGTATAGAGTGATACGTGTTTTTCTCGTAAAAACTTAAACATTAGTGGTTAAATAGCGGTGATTACTTTGAACGTAGGTTTTCCGGTATAGTCACGGCAATTGTTTTTTTGCAAATGAATGCAATGGGTACGGTTGTGCCATATTTTCTGGGTACAGTTGTGACATAAGTAAACTTCTTTTTTTGCATTTAGATGCCTAATATATTTTGGTCTTTCTCCAAAAGAGATACGAAAGTTAGCTTTTGAGCTTACGACTAAATACGACCTAAAGCGACCTGCT
Source organism: Ligdia adustata (assembly GCA_947049295.1). Classification (NCBI taxonomy): domain Eukaryota; kingdom Metazoa; phylum Arthropoda; class Insecta; order Lepidoptera; family Geometridae; genus Ligdia; species Ligdia adustata. The sequence goes on along the minus strand of OX346236.1, from coordinate 8,662,236 downwards.
AGCTGGATTGAGAACGAGATGGCTGGCGAGGAATGGTTTCGATCATTTATGAATAGAAATCCCACACTGTCTGTTCGTGTAGCTCAGGCTACTAGCCTCTCAAGAGCAACAAGTTTTAATCAGACAAACGTAGAAGCATTTTATGATAACTTACAAAAAGTTATGGACAGACACGCCTATGAGCCACAAGATGTATATAATGTTGACGAAACAGGGGTGACTACAGTCCAGAAGCCCGATAAAGTCGTAGCAAGACGTGGCATACGGCAAGTGGGAGCTCTTACATCTGCTGAACGTGGCATTCTAGTCACAGTCGCGTTTGCAGTTAATGCCTTGGGAAATACTATTCCTCCCTTGTTTGTATTTCCACGGGTTCGATATCACGAGCATTTTGTAAGGGACGGGCCAGTAGGATCGGTTGGGACTGCAAATCCATCAGGTTGGATGCAAGATGGGTCATTTCTAACGTTTCTCGAACATTTCAAGAAATTTTCTAACGCTTAAACGCTTTCTCCAACGCACAAAGTCTTACTTGTTATGGATAACCATTCATCTCATATCCACATTAATTCATTGGATTATTGTAAAGAAAATGGAATCACTCTGCTGTCATTTCCCCCACACTGCTCGCACAAGCTTCAGCCGTTGGATAGATCTGTTTTCGGACCCTTCAAAAAAGCTGTAAACGCTGCTTGTGATGGATGGATGCGGAGTCACCCTGGAAAAACTATGTCAATCTACGATATACCAGGGATCATCAAAACTGCTATGCCTTTGGCTTTCACACAATCGAACATCCTGGCTGGTTTTTGCAAAACAGGTGTTTATCCATTTAATCGTCATCTATTCCAAGAAATTGATTTTGCACCGTCTTTTGTAACGGACAGACCAAACCCTGAAACTGAAGAGGAAAATCCTGCATCATCGTCAATTGTAATGAATAGATCAAACCCTGACACTAGAGAGACAAATCCTGCAGAACAATCTGAAAGAATAACCTTTGACACTGGAATGAATTATCCAGCAGGACCATCTGACGAAACTCCTCTTGTAGTAACTAATCCTACTGATACATCGAACAGAACTACCATTGGAGTGACTAATCCTGAAGAATTATCTGTTCTTACGGACGGACTAAGCTTTGACACTGGAGAAAACTATCTTGGACCTAATGATGAAACACCGCCACTATCACCTTCCTTATTGGGCGTATCTTTAACCACAAATTCTTTTCAGCCAACTGCGTCAAACTCAGCAACGGCATCTGTTTTTTTGCCAGAAATCGTTCGGCCTTTTCCAAAAGCTGGACAAAGAAAAAAAGTATGTGTCAGAACTAAAAAGTCGGCCATTTATACAGATACGCCTGAAAAAGAGGCAATAAGGCAAGAATATGAAGAAAAAACAAAAAGATTGAAGGCTAAGCAAGTAAAGAAAAATTTTACTGAAATGAAAAGAAAAGAAAAAGGTAAAGGAAAAGGAAAGAACAAATCAAAGCAAAGGAAAACATCACAACCGACAACCGATGAAGAAGAGTATTATTGTCTGGTATGTTTAGGGGCTTATTCAGAAAGTAGAGCTGGTGAAAAATGGATCAAATGCCAAGGAAAATGTAAGCTCTGGTCCCACTTTGGGTGCACAGATGGTAGTCGCCATTACATTTGTCATAACTGTGAAGAGTCTGACTAAATCTCAGTAGGTTACTTTTTAGTAGTAAGAACTCTCTCTCTCTCCTTAGACTTTATAGATTTTTTTGTTTTTGTTGTTGCATGTTCAGTTACACAAATGTTTATTAGAGCCGTTATATAGCTAATTAGAATTTTAACTACTGGCTGAATTATATGAAGACTGTTAAATATTAAAGATGCTACGATGCCTCATTAGTTATAAGTAATACAAAAGTTTATTTGTTACCGACGTATTTCACCACAAAATGATTGTATGACATTTATTACGTGCAATAAAGTTGATTAAAGACCATTTAAGTGTATTTCTGAACCTGTCACTTTCGACCTCAGGCACTGTCACAACTGTCCTTGGGGTAGGGACGATTGTGACATTTTTTCTTTTTTTTCAAATGGAATCCTATTAGTTAACCCTTGCACTTACAGACAAAATTGTAGTATTTTTACGTAGCCAGATGTACATCTCAATATATAACACACGTTGATTCCAGCTAACTGGAAAACTTCAGAAATTATGGGCGATCAATCGAAAATTGGCACAACCGTACCCAGTCTACCCTACATAACCTCAAAGTTTGTAATGGTAGGATGGTAGGATGGTAAAGGAGTACACAATGAACCAGTGGTTCATTCAGTGCCACCCCTGGTTCATTGTGTACTACCTACTCATGTACAGAACGCTGAATTAATTAAACGAAATATTTTCTATATTTGGATTTTTGACTTTGTTAATATTATAGGATGGGGCGAAACAAATTAGAAAGATCTGCAAGAAAAAAAAGATCATCCTTACCGGAAGCTGTGAAGACTGCTGTTAATTTACATCTTAATAGCATGATCATGCGAAATGCTGCAAAAAAATGCAATGTAGCACATCCGACACTTCGAAGGTATGTCATTAAATATTTAAACGGCGATTCTATTTCGATGGAACCTAATTATAGCGTAAATAAAATATTCACTGACGCTCAAGAGACAAGCCTAAAAGAGTATATTTTAGACTGCGCGAATAAGTTTTATGGTTTTAAGGAATGCCGTAAACTTGCCTTGCAAATGGCAATAATTAGTAACCTCGAGTACCGTAAAATGGGGCGACTTTCAAATTACGAGGTGACTTTGATGATTACTTTTTTTATTTACATTTTCATTAATATATTTGAATTTACTGAACGCATCCTTTTGTTTTTTTTTTTGTATAGCAACTCTGATATTGTCGGCCATTTTTTCTCGCGGCGAGAGCGCAGAGGAGTGTGTGCATCAATTGTAAAAAAATAATTTGGGCAGGCATTAAAAACATGCCCAAAATCATATGGTGAAAACTTCTGTGGTGCAAACGTGAGTATTGTTATTACATTGTTACTGATTTGGTAGGCTAATTGTAAGATTCAGTGTGATTCCGAGCGTTTATAGAGTGTTTGTTGGGGGCCATGTTTTTTCACTTTTTAGACTATGAATATAATATGGGGCTTATTTGATGGACTGCATGAGGTGACTTTGATAGCTATCAAAGTTACCCTTGAGCCTAACTGATTATCGTTTTTTAACTAAATGTGCTGGTTATCAAAGTGACCCCTTTCTTTGATTTTTTAGGTTAAGAATGGTACGAGATTATAAGAAACCGGCGGGTAGTCGCAATTACAGGAACTATACGGAAGATTCCCTCGAAGAAGCATTAGAAAAGGTTACAAATGGTGACTTGAGCATTAATGCAGCTTCTTTAAGTTATAAAATACCATTTGGAACATTATATAATAAATATAAGGGCCTACATGGTTCGACTCCAGGAGGGCAACCCATTTTTGTGAGTACATTTAATGAGTAGGTACGTAAGTTAGTTTGATCTCTGTCATAATAAGTTGTTTCCTAATAAGTAAGTTAAAATTACATTTGTATAACATGTGTACTGTGTAGTATAAGGTTGATCTCGTAAATAATAATTTGTTGCCAAATAAGTAAGTTCAAATTACATTTGTATAACATGTGTAGTATAAGGTTGATCTCGTATATAATAAATAAGTCTGATTACCTTATAAAGAGAAAACTGTAATTGTTTTTTTAATAGTTAAGTTTTTATAAATATATATGGTTTAATTAAAATAAAAAGTGTTTTAAAACTGGTGATCAAATTAACCCCCTTGTTCAAAGTCGCCCCTAAAAATTTTAGAGACGCGTAATTTTTTTATTTATGGGTGGATTTTTGTTTTTGTTTTTTTGATCTATTCCTTTACGGGGCGGCTTCGCTTATACGTCGAAAAAACAGTGTCTATCAAAGCGACCCCGTTCCAAGTATAGAGTTGATAGGCTACAATTTATTTTTTTTCTCAGAAAGTAATGATCAAAAATTTATTTTTATTGCAGTTAACGAAAGTGTAAGCCAAGTCGTCGATGTTGTATTTTTTGTATATTTCTATGTCGTAAAATGAAGGAGTTATTTCAATTTAAATTTTAAAATTAATCAAAGTAACCCCATTTTACGGTACCCCGCAAGTTGGAAGGAAAATGGAATGGACGGCAAAGACTGGTTGCATGGGTTCAAAAAACAACATCTGTAAAAAAACCGGAAGCATGTAGTATTGCTCGAGCTACAGCTTGTAATCCCGCAAATGTAAAATAATTTTTTGATAATCTCCGAGATGTACGTCAGAGATTCCATCAATTTGGCGATGGAACTAGAATATATAATTTGGACGAAACGTGGCAGTTTCGTCCACTCTACCGTCCTTTCTTCTACCTTTCTACCGTCTAGCGGCTTGGTAGGGTGATAGCTCGAAAAAGACAAAGCATCTCCAAAGTTACGAGCGGCGAGCGGGGGATTTTGTTAACTACATGTTGCATTGTTAATGCAATGGGACACGCTCTTCCACCTGTAATGGTTTTTCCGGGGAAAAAAATTGTTGACGTTGATTTGTTGACAGGGATGCTTGGTTTGGCTACCAAGACGGGATGAAGCATTTCATACAATTTACAGCTTCATCGATGGAGAATCCATCATTATTAATCATGGACAACCACGAAAGTCACCTGTCAATCGAAAATTTCGACATCGCAAAAAAGTCTGGAGTCACAATTCTGACTCTCCATCCGCATACAACAAAAAAACTGCAGCTACTCGATGTTGGCTGGAACGGACCCTTCAAATCATTTTATAATACAGCTGTAGATTCGTGGTTGTTGCGTAATCCTGGAAGATCTTTCTCCATTTACGATATAGCACAATGTGTTGGACAAGCCTACGAGAAAGCAATGACACCGATAAATATCACAAAAGCATTTGATAAGTGTGGAATATTTCCGTTCAATAGCGACATTTTTACAGACCTTGACTTTTTGCCCAGCAGTGTTACAGATAGGCCAGAAGCAACAATAAATGAATCGAGGACAAAAAATAAGTCAGACGATGAGGAAGATGTAACAAGCATATCCGATGCATCAGAAATATTTACTGACGAACAAAAAACTTCTAAAGCAAAACAAGATTTGATTGACTCTCGGTCTTCTTCAGCTTCCCTTCTCTCTAATAACAGTGTCCCAAAAGAAACGACCCCAAAAACCTAGCTAATCTTTGCCTGGAAGTAGTGGCGGCTTTTTACTCTAAGGAAGATTTAAAGCTTACCAAGACTATTCCAAAGCCATCCTCAAACAAGCTAGCTATATCGTCTGAGGCTAAAACTACAGATATTCCAAAGACCTGCACGCCTACAAAAATACTAAATGAACTTCGAAATTGCGTAATTTCGCCAAAAGAGTTTCGAGCTAATCTAAATTCTACTAATCCTATCTACATCAACTGCTTCAGATTCGAGTTAGGAATTACTAACCACTTAATAGGTAACTAGATCTTTTATTCCGAATGCCGATTTGATTTCTTACAGGTTGAAAAACGAAGGCGGCGCCCAAAAACTGGGCCGGTTCACAACAACATTCACTAATTTGCAGGAAAACGATATTGTAGAACACTGCCGAACCTTGAATCATATGTTTTATGGTGTTTCCTTCAAAACGCTCCAAATTCTTATATTCAAATATGCTGAAGAAAACAAAATTCGACACAACTTTAATAAAGAGAAGGGAATGGCAGGGAAGGATTACACAATTTCTTTCATGAAGAGACACAAACTAAGTCTGCGAACTGCGGGGAAAACGTCCGTGGCCCGAACAATGGGTTTTAATCGCAATCAAGTGGAAGGTTTTTTTGTTAACCTAGAATCGGCTTATCAAAAATACAAGTTTGCTCCTGGTTCCATATACAACATGGACGAAACTGGTATTCAGACTGTTCCAGACAAACTTCCGAAAATTGTATCCGACCAGGACAGAAAGAAGTAGCTAAAAATGTAAGTGCCGAACAAGGCCAAACAGTCACAGTTATCTGCTGCCTCAACGCCAACGGTGGCTACATTCCGCCCTATTTTATATTCAAATAAAAGAGGGAAAACCCTCTTTAAATTAAAAATGGCCCGATCGGCTGTAAGATGGCGGTCACTGACAAGGGGTATGTTGACACACCTACATTTATTAAGTGGATAAAACACTTTGCAGAACATGCTAAACCCACTCCGGAAGCTCCTGTCCTTCTTATCCTGGATAATCATGCCTCGCATGTTTCAATCGAATCAATATCTCAGGCTGAAGCATTGAATATGGTTATGCTCAGCTTGCCACCCCATACGAGCCACAAAACTCAGCCACTCGACCGGGTGTTTTTTAAACCCCTTAAAACCTACTACAACCAGGTCACGGATTCGTGGCAATCGTCCCACCCCGGGCAGGTAATAACAGTTTATCATGTCGCTGAGCTCTTTAATCGGGCTTATGAAAGAACAGCTACCATTGAAAAAGCAACTGCCTCCTTCCGCGCAACGGGAATCTTTCCCCTGGGGTTTTTTCAGATGCTGATTTTCTTCCGAGCCAGGTGACGGATCAAAGTCTGGAAGAAGATGATTTCGTTGAAGAACCAATGGTAGATTTTGGCGACGATAACTGTGATACCGTTCTTTACTGCCCTGTTCCTAAGCCTTCAGTGCTGCCTCAGGCTCCTACGTCCGTACTTGACCGAAGCCCGGAAGAAGATTTCGTCCAAGAACCAATATTAGACTTTGGCAACGATAACTGCGATTCCGCTCTCGACTACCCTGTTCCTGGACCTTCAAGGCTGCCTGATCCTGTTCTTTCTACTATGTCTCCTGGACCTGTCTCCACGTCATCTTTTGTGTCTCCAGCAGATATACTACCTCTTCCCAAAACAACACGACGTAAGCAGAGCGGAAGAAGTTTAAAGTCGACACTTCTAACATCTTCTCCGCACAAGAAAGCCCTTCGGGACAAAAAATTACAAGCTGAAAGATTGGTCCAAGAAAAAGAAGATCGAAAAATTAAAAATGCAATGAAACGGAAAGACAAGCTCATGATGGCAGCAAAGCAGAAGAAGAAGCTACGAGGTGGACTTCGGTTTGATTCAGATGACTCATCTTAGTCTCAGTCTATTTCATCTGGAACTTCTGTCTACAACGAGTCAGAATCTGACAGTGATCAGAACATGGAAGAATCGTCTGAGTGGATAGTGCCTCCAACGAGGTGCATAGGCGAATTTTGTGCCGTTCGCTATGAAGAAAAACTGTTTCCAGGAGTTATTAAAACCGTTTCAAAAACCCATGTATCGTCAATGGTGAAAGCTGGAAAAAATTATGGAAATGGCCCGACCGGCCTGACATTCTCGATTATGAATGGGGATCAGTCGTTTCTAGTATAAAGGAGCCAAAAAAAACCAGCACAACTCGAAATGTTTATTCAGTCAGTGAACTGGAATGGTTTTACTCATAACTGTCAGTAAATAAACGGATTAAAGTTAATTTTTCAATTTATTTCGTCTCAATGGGACAAAGATCCGCAGATGCGGGGCAAATGTCCGCAGCTGCGGATCTTTGCCCCAAACAGTGGGGCATCACGAGAAAAATACAAAACGGTCAAAGTTTGTCCTGCAAAAGACGACGAATTGCAGAATATCCGGGCTTGGAGGAGTGCTTACTTAAATGGTTTGAGCAGTGCCGCAGCCGAAATATCAGTGTTAGTGGACCACTGTTACAAGAAAAAGCCCAAATATTCTCTAAATCATTGGGACTCGTTAATTTCAGAGCCAGTAATGGATGGTTAGAAAAATTCAAAAGAAGACAGGAACTTGTTTTTAAAAAAGTTTGTGGGGAAAGTGCAAGTGTCAACATTGAAACCTGTAACAAATGGAAAAGTGAATTGCAAGTTTTGTTGCATGGTTACGAACCTGACAATATCATCAATGCTGACGAAACAGGCCTGTTTTTTAAATGTCTTCCTGGTAAGACTCTAACTTTTTAAAATGATAAATGCCATGGCGGGAATCATAGCAAGGAACGTTTGACTATCCTGCTAGGAGCAAACATGTCGGGCACAGAAAAACTCTCACCATTAGTCATCGGCAAATCTAAAAAACCTCGTTGTTTTTCAAGATGTAAATCACTACCACTGCAATATGAAGCGAATACAAAAGCATGGATGACTTCAACAATTTTCAAAAACTGGCTCATAAGCATTGATAAGAAAATGGCCAAAGAAAAAAGAAAAATCTTGTTGTTCCTTGATAATTGTACAGCTCATAATGATATTCCACAAATGAAAGCTGTTAAAATACATTACCTGCCTGCCAATACCACATCAAAATTACAGTCTATGGACCAAGGTATCATTAAAAACTTCAAGTCATTGTATCGAAAAGAAGTTGTCAGGAACATGTTGGATAATATGGAAGAAAAAAAGAATTCTACTATAGATGTATTGCAAGCCATGAGAATGGCTGATAAAGCTTGGCGATATGTTACTGCGACTACAATAAAAAACTGTTATGTACACTGTGGTTTTTCATCGTCGTCAACAGTAGTAGCTGAAACCGAAGATATTTCTATTTCACCTCCTGCAGAATGGAACGCAGTGGTATCTGAATCAGGAATATCCTTTGAGGACTTTGTTTCGTGCGATGATGGAGTTATGACTGCTGGGACATTATCTGATGACGAAATTATCGATTCAGTAGCTCAGAAAACCGATACTAATGATTTAGATGACATAGAAGACGTGAATAGTACATGCGCTTCATTGGTTTCCATCAAAGAGGCGCGAACCGCATTGAATACTTTACGTAATTTCATAGAGCAAACCAGTAACTCTGAAGAAGAAGAATTTTCTGCTCTTTATAGATTAGACAATGCTATAGACAGAGAACAACCAAATTATCTGAAGCAAAAAAAATTACTGACTTTTTTTAACGCCATATTTTTTATTTTAAAATGATTTGAAATAATGTTGATTTATAATAAATAAAACATGGCAAATTGCGAGATGTTCAACTTCGTCAGTTTCAACTGTAGGAACGTGAAGAGGTCGGTCGGTGATGTAAGGCGGCTGTGTCGTACTGCTCACGTTATCGCACTGCAGGAGCACTGGCTACTGCCGCACGACATCGACTATCTGAGCTGTGTGGACGACGAGTTCGCGTACACGGGTACATCGGCGGTGGACACAGCGGCGGGTATATTGCGCGGCCGCCCCTATGGGGGTGTTGCGTTACTCTGGAGAAAAAGTATTTTTCAGAACGTCTTAGTTGTGCAGTGTGATAATAAAAGAATATGTGCTATAAAAGTTGATGTAGGTCAAAGGTCATTCTTAGTGATGAGTGTGTATATGCCTACAGATGCGTCACGAAATCTGACGGAGTTCACGGATTGCCTCGGTGCTCTTAGTGCGCTGGTTAGTAACGGAGATGTCGAATGTGTTTACATGCTCGGGGACTTTAACGCGCATCCCGGTGAGCCTTTTTACAATGAGTTGACTAACTTTTGTAGTGAGATGGAATGGACGTGTGCGGATATAGATAAACTCGGCCTGACTTCTGATACTTACAGTTACTTGAGTGATATTAACGGTTGTTTGAGCTGGCTGGATCATTGTGTGGTTACTAAATCAGCTTCCTTGACTGTGCATAATATTTATTTCGACTACGATCACGTGTGTTCTGATCACTGGCCTTTGGTATTATCATGTAAATTAGATGTAATTATTCCAAAATTATTATATACTGAAACAAATATTCAAAACTGTAAAATAAAATGGGGTGATCGCAATCTGGATCAAATTGAACTATATAGCAAACTGTGTCACGAAAAGTTGAGACTTATAGATTTTCCATCTCAATTAAGTTTATGCTGCGATAACTATTGTACTGAGATTAATCACCGTCACGTAATCGATAAATTATATGAAAACATTATTGAAGCTTTATCTAGCGCAGCTATAAAAAGTAGTATTGTGAAAGTAATTAATAAAAGAAAGAAGAGACCTGTTGTAGGGTGGAATAGGTATGTTCGCGAGGCTCACAGGCTGGCTCGGTCCAAGTTTCAAATGTGGTCACTCAGCGGGAAACCTAGGAAAGGTCGTGCTTGGGATGAGATGCGGGAAGCGCGAAAAAAGTTCAAGGCTCGTTTAAGGTGGTGCTTGAATAACGCTGAGCAGATAAAAATGGACATTCTTGCCTCACAACTTTCTAAGCGCGATTTCAATAATTTTTGGAAATCTTCTAATAAATTAAACCACAAGCCGGGCCAACCTGCGAGTGTCAGTGGACTGTGTGACTCGAAGCATATCGCCAACATGTTTAAGGACCATTTTACTGTGACTTCGCCTTTGGGTCCATCACAGTCCTTTAATATGAATGGGTGCTGTGGACGGGAGATTTGCACTAAGTTTAATGCGAGTGATATCAAGAAGGCCATTACATCTATGTCACGAGGCAAATCTCCTGGCCACGATAGCTTAAGCATTGAACATTTAAAGTATGCCGGTGTACACCTACCTCGAATTCTTGCAATGTTCTATACGTTATGTATAGGACATTCATACTTACCAGCGGAAATGATGAGGACTGTGGTGGTTCCAATTGTGAAAAGTAAGACCGGAGACATAAGTGACCATAATAATTATAGGCCGATATCATTAGCCACAGTTATGGCAAAAGTGCTTGACAGTTTGCTTAACAGTCAGCTTGATAAATATCTTACCATACACGATAACCAATTCGGTTTTAAATCAGGTCTTTCTACTGAAACAGCAATCCTGTGTCTGAAGCAAACTGTCAAGTACTACACAGACCGAAGTACTCCTGTTTATGCTGTGTTTCTTGACCTTTCGCGGGCATTTGACCTTGTTTGTTATGATATCCTGTGGCAGAAGTTAAGCGACATTTCTATGCCTGTAGAACTAGTACAAATACTTAAGTACTGGTATTTGAACCAGGTTAATGTCGTTAGATGGGCCGAGGCGTTTTCGGAGCCGTACAGGTTGGAATGCGGGGTACGGCAGGGGGGTTTAACCTCGCCGAAGCTCTTCAACCTGTACGTCAACGGCCTCATAGAGCAGCTCAGCAGCACTCGTGTCGGCTGTCATATTGACGACGTCTGCGTCAATAATATCAGTTACGCGGACGACATGGCGCTGTTGAGTGCTTCGGTTTGTGGATTGACGCGGATGTTGGCGATATGCGAAGAGTATGCACGTGCTCATGGTTTATTGTACAATACGAAAAAGACCGAATATATGGTCTTTCGAGCCGGGGGAGGCAGGTGCCCAGACGCCATACCAGACATTAAACTTAACGGGACTGCTATTTCTAGAGTCGAACAGTTTAAATATCTCGGACACATTGTAACCTCTGGCTTGAAAGACGATGTAGATATTGAGAGAGAGCGGAGGGCGTTGTCTGTGAGGGCTAATATGATCGCCCGCAGATTTGCTCGGTGCTCGAGGGACGTCAAAATAACTCTTTTCAAGGCATTTTGCACGTCCTTCTATACTTGCAGTCTGTGGGTGTCATATACGCAAAAACAGTACAGCGCCTTCCGTGTACAATATAATAATGCTTTTAGGGTGGTGTTGGGGCTGCCCTGGCGATGCAGCGCATCAGGGATGTTCGCAGGGTGGCGAGTCGATTGCTTTTACGCCACTATCCGCAAACGATGCACATCCCTGATGCGCAGGGTTCGGGCCAGCCCTAACGGCATCCTCAGAACATTATCAAATCGATTTGACTGTCAGTACATGAACCATTGTCACATGGTGCATGTACTGACTAATGAATCCTACTGATAATTTGTAATACGTTCGAAAATTTTGCATTAAGTATTTTATGTATTTTTATGTATTTATTATTGTAATTTACTTTATTAATCTTGATATATGTTCTTACTTCATATGACTTGAAAAATTAGTTGAAATAAATGATTTGAATTGAATTGAATTGAATTGAAAAATATGTTTGTCACCTCTGCAAGTTGAATTTTTATTTATTTTACCTCTCTAACTCAAAATTTATAAGAATAAACCTCAAACTCTTTATGTCGAATCAAAATCCGCCTAAGTCGAAATTCTCCATAAGTTGAAAACTCTATAACTCGAATTTTTTGGCGTCTCCCTTGATGTTCGACTTATAGAGGTTCTACTTTGAAATCAGACTGTCCCATGTTGTGATAGTTTCAAGTATGTTTGGGTTTTACTGTAGGTATTTCAAAATACTATTTTTATTTCAGATATTCACCTAAAGCACCGCCAACCGTAACAGTGCCGTGCCAACATTACACAAAATCTTACAGATGTACTTTTCTCTATCGAAAAATGATATAAAAAAGATTTCATAACGCTTTTTATAAAACTGCAAACAAAGTTTAACACGACAAATTTATACTGCAATAAACTAAAGTAGCTCCAATACAGCGTCGCCGTCTAGTAACTGGAACAGGGAACAAGAAAAATGTTAGTGTTGTCTACTATGCACGAAGAAGACACTGCAAAATACCCGTATGCAGATTTTTACCCGTATTTTAGGTTTGAAAAAAGCAAGAGTAACAGGTGTAGTTTTGCGCAATTTTAAAAGTGACGGGGCATCAGCGTCCGAAAATAGAGGAGGAAAACGCAAAAAGAAAACGAATGCAGGAAAAATAAAATCGATAAAGATTTCATTAAAAAGCTGGTGCCTCTTGAAATTCACTATTGCCGCAGCAAAATAAAGAGAAGGCAGTACCTTGCGTCAAATTTAAATATCAATAAACTGTACAAAATGTTATATCTCACAAGCTGAAGAACGGTTCAAATGCGTAAAAGCATCGTATTTCAACACTTAATTCAACATTAGTTTCGGGAGTCCAGCAACTGATTTTTTTCAACGTGCTTGTCATTGAAAGAAAAACTTAAATATGAAAAAGATGTCAGCAAGAAAAAAGAGCTTATAATCCAAAAAAGAGTGCACGGTTAAAGAGCTATGGCTTTTTACAATCTGTTGAAGGAACAAAAAAAAGAGCTATTGATTTTAAGCCGAAAGTCCCCGACCAAAGCGCTTACTATTCGCGCCAATTATACATTTATAATTTTACAATCGTGTTCGGTAGTTCAAAAAATCAGTTGACTCATGACAATGTGTTCATTCACACATGTACCGAAGATGAATTGCCAAAAGCATCAAATGAAATTGCCAGTGCTGTTTTTCACTGCCTGTGCTCAAATGTCGAAAAACACGAGAAGGTGACTACTATCCGGCTGGTAGCTGACGGGTGCAGCGGGCAAAACAAAAATTCAACGGTCTTAGGAATGCTTTGCAAGTATCTTATGGATAATGCACCAAATCGGATAAAGACTCAGGAATTGCTGATTCCAATGGTTGGTCACTCATTTTTACCAGCAGACCGCGTATTCGCCCAAATTGAAATAAAATTTAAAAAGACTGAAGTAATGCCAAACCCGCAAAGTTACCACGAGTACTTCCTGTCAAGTTTTATACATATTATATCCCTATTTGGTATGGTGCCTATACCTTTAACATATTTTTACAAATGACAACATTCTTCCCTTACTTTGTGTCATGGCAGCTGCAGCTTTTTACATTAATTTTGTTGTATTCAATTTATATCAAGTATTATACTTGTGAATGTTTATTTTGATAAATATACGATTCGTACAAGTTTGGAATTGTGTTTTACTGTGGCTATGCTCACCTCCGCTCACATCACAACTCTGCTGAATCTTATTACTTTCAAGAGCACGGAACTGTTTTAAAACTAGGAACAGATGCACAGGTACAGGATTGGAAAACAGCGAGTACTAACGTGCTGAAAACTACAAGTGGTATGCATTTTTTTTCATAAAACAATGCAAAAGATTTTTCATTAAACGGAACAAGCAGAAGAGCAATGTTGTGGTGCAGGCAGAAGAATCCTTTAGAAACCAATTAGGTGCCTATAAAAATATTTTTAAATCGCAGAAGACTGTCAGACAAATAAATCCAACTCTTCTGCCTATGAACGTGGCAGTTAAAACAGAAAAATTGGACGACGTCAAAAAATACTATTAGCCCATTTTATAGGGAAGAGTGGAAACTTTTGGGAGAACTAAATTATTTCAAAAATGTTTTTGATAGAACAGACTGCACTGTCTCCGCTACAACAAATGTATCACAATGTGAGTCGGAGGACGAGCTGCCTACGTTGATTATATAATTTGTTTATTTATTTGTTTGTGTAATTTCATAATGTGTAGGTAGATAGCACATATTAATATTAAAATAGTAAATTTATAAAATACACTTAATTTTACTACTTATACTTTTGTTTCCTTTTTAACCTAAGTACCTACATAGATATTGTCGGCACCTCCCAGAGTAAATTTTTGACGACCCCTGACCTTCGCATAAGCTGTTTTCATTTCAAGCCAAATAGACATCATTCATTTCATTTTACAGTTCAATTCAAAGGCAGTCAAATCCGCAAACCTCACTATCAAACTAAGACAATTCCACACTTTACTATCAAATTAGGTCAAATCCAAAGTTATACATTCGAATTTGAACTTTTTTTGTTCCTGTCTATAGGTTTATATTGGCTTAACAGGATCAGAAATCTAAATAATATAAGCTGGCCAAATTCATAGTTTTCTCCAGTGCCGCCATAGAGCAGAATGAAAAAAGGTACGTTGTGCCAATTTACCTAAAGTGGAATTGACCAGTTTTTATTCTATACGTCTAATTAAGGCCTCTAAATTACAACTTACTGTCATTGTCAAAATATCTACGGAGCGGCCAGCTGCTCCTGCGCGTCGAGTAAGTTATTTTATTATTTTTATGTTTTTTTGCCACTTTTTTGGATGAAATCGGTGTTAAGTAGCAAGAAAAAGAAATGTGAGTTGTCACGGGACGCCTGGCAGATGTGAAACATCGACATTATTTTGTAAATATTGTCGGGCACTGAAGTTTCCTTCGGCCCTCCGGACTTGCAAGGTGCCATAGCTTGGCCTTCGGTCTCACTATGACACCTTGTTCGTCAACGATTATCTCGGCCTGCAGCCTCGCTTTAGCTACTTGAGTAAGTATGCGTGGCGACGCGTCGCCACGGCATGCGTCGCCACGCCAGAAATCTGTTTTACGTGCGGCTCTATAGCTATGATATTACTTATTTTTGATGTGAAACATCTATATGTTTCACATCAAAAATAAGTAATTCATTCATTCATTCAGTAGTTATTTTGTACCAAAACTCTTTGGAATGAAAATAGTGTGTAAGTACTTTCGTACTTTTATAAGTTCGAATGATTTTAAATTTCGCGCCCATGTTTGGTTAGTATCATAGACAAAACTACAACTTTATATCAAAGGATGGAGCCGCCATCTTTGCAGTGGCTAACAGTTTGTCAGTGACGTTGCAAATGACTTACGATTTGTAACCTCATGTTCACAAACTTTTTAGTATTTCTTTGGTAAAACTAACTGTATTCGTGTTTTTTTTAACTATAAATTTTAGTTTTATGGGCACTCCTGGGAAGGTAAGTATTGTTTGTATTCTTTGTTAATTTTTATTTAAATACAGTAGATTGTTACCGGGTAAAGGTCCTATATAAGCCCACCGCACGGGTTCCCAAGATGGCCCGGGCCTTATTAGGACTATAGAATATTATAGTTTCTTTAAAACCCATTAGAGACAATTAGTCATTTGGTTATTTGATTGGTATCGTTGGTTTGATAGTATTATATGTAGTAGGCAGTAGTTAAACTTAGGTTTAAAATTAAAAGTTCTCACATCTTTAGTGTGTTCATTCAATATTTTTTGATAAGCCTAACACCTTTATGTGGTGCTAAATAAAAATATTTATATCTTAAAATTAAAGTTTTATTTATTTTTAGATTTCACATAATGGAAACAACTAATAAGAAGCGACGTGGTGAATGGACTGAGCAACAGCTTAAATCAGCTATTGAATCTGTAAAAAACCGCCGTATGTCACAACGAATGGCAGCAGCTACTTTCAGTATCCCAAGAGGAACTCTTAAGGAATCACCTAAAATCTGGCAGTGAGGAAAAGTAAACTGGTCGAGGAACTACACTGACTAATGCCCAAGAAAAAGATTTAGCAAAACGAATAATACGAGTGGCTCAAGTAGGTAACCCGCAAAATTGTAAGAAAGCAAGCGTACTTATTTTGTAAAGCGCACGAAATACCAAATTCTTTCAATGACAACAGATGCATTGCGGGTAGAAAATGGCTGAATAATTTTTTGAAACGACACCCTGAAATTTCTGTTCGCAAAGCACAGTTTATGAACTCTGCAAGGGCATTAAAATTAAATAAATATACTGTGCAACAACATTTCACGGCAATAAAAAAAATTTACGTTGAGCTACATATTCGACAACAACTAGAACGTTTGTATAATATAGATGAAAAGGGTTGGCGACTAACCTTACACCACCAGCAACAAGCTCTTGCAACAAAAGGAAAGCAAGAGAGTCCATTTTATCGCACAGGAACATGCAGAAAACGTCACCATTTCCATGTGTGTCAACGCTTCAGGTAATTCAGTTCCACCTATGATAATATTTAAGGGTAAAAGACTACGACTGGAATTTAACGACAATTTGCCTGATGTCACTATAGTCAGAATGGCACCAAAAGGTAGCATGACTATTGAATTATTTATTGATTTTATATATCATCTTGGAAACTATAAGTCACCAGGAAAATGTTTGCTAGTGTTTCATGGAGCTGCTTCGCATTTAGATGCTAGGATTGTTGATGCCGCAGATGAAAACAACATCGTATTATATTGTTTACCATCAAACATCACCCATGAGCTACAACCTTTAGACAAATCGGTGAATAAGTCATACGAGCACCATTGGGATGAAGAAGTATTGTTGTACGCCTATCGTCATCCAGACCGCAAGCTCACGAAGTCAAGGTTTCACAAAATTTTCTCTAAGGTATGGCCTAAGTGCGTAACTTACGATAATATAAAGAACTGATTTAGAGCTACCGTGCTTTATCCCTACAATGCAAATGCAATTCCCGAGGAGGCTTTTGCACCTTCTATCCTCACCCAGCGGCCTACCCTGCATGAAACTACTTTAAACGTTGCTTGAGCAGCTCTAGATTTTGGAGAGTCAGCTGTTCATCAGAAGAATGATTCTGACACAGATTGCAAAGAAAGTGTTCGCATGGCATTATTAGTAGAAAATTACAATGTATCTGATTGTTGCCCTGAACCAAGACCATTACGGCCTCTGTCTCAGTCATTGTCAGAATATTTGCCTCCAACTCCATCTAATCTTCAGCCACAGAAACAGTCGTCAATTTACGCATGCAGGCAGTTGGTTGACTACAGTTCCTTCTCTGAAGCTGCTACTGAAGATATTGTAGAACAACTTATATTAACAGACATGAATATAAGCGACAGGGCATCACTATTTCATTCTCCGATTCCCAGTACGTCTGGGTTAGGACAGAATGTACTACGAAGACCAGTGATCAATTTTTCTACACCAAGCTCAGACGATGAAAATATTGATATAAACACATTGCCAAAATTCTTTCTACTTTCTGCCAGGATCTGTAACATTTATACATCATCAGAGTCAGAATCAGAAGAAAAAAAGCTCCTCAACTAGAGCAACAGTCACAAGGCATTCAAATCGAGGATAATTCTGATGATTCTGACAATGTGCCAATACCAAATTTAAAACAAAGAAATAAGAAAACGCAAGAGTTCTCCGTTTCATGAGCTTATACCAACGCCTAACTTTGCAAAGCAATTAATTACATAGGTCAAAAAATAACCAAGGATTTGTTCTGTTCAAGAAAAGAAAGAAAGAAGATCAAAAGTACCAAAACAGAAGCCAAAAACTCTGAAAGCCAAATAACTAACCAAAGAAATAAAAATAAGGGTGAATGGAAACCAGAGAAGAGAAAGTTAAAAGAAAAGAAAGTAAATGTAATAAATAGAGGCAAAAGAACAAAAGAAAATATTGGCGGACATTAATATTTTTTTATATATTTTTTTAATATTTTTAATATTGCCGAGCTTGTAAAGCTGAAATAGTCGCAGATATGCGACAATTCATTGGTTGTTATTTCTGGTACCGTAGAGCCTTACAAGATTGCCCATTCGATTTAAATTTGCCCAGCTGAGCACTTTTCATAAAAAAATATGGCAAGATGTTTTAGTAGAATTATTCATTTTAGCCATAGTAGATTTTTCAACATATTGTTGGCAACTTTACGTAAGCGTCTGTCGCTCACATCACTTCAGTCGAAGGACAGACCGCTTTAAAGTTGGATGTGTGATTCGTGGGCCAAAATCAGTGGCAAAAACTTGTATTGGATTTCTCACAAAGAACACAGCAGGTAAGTTATTTGTATACTACTGTAAGTATTTGCCAAAGAAACGTTATATATCGATTAAACAACGTCAAATCTCTCATAGAATTGAAAAAATGATAGTGGGCAATGTTAAATTACTTTTTCTACTGTACTGTTTACAACTTTGCCCATCAAAATATTGCTACCAGGGTTGTCACCTCGATATGTTTTTTTTTTTTATATTTTTGATAAGATGAACAAAAGCGCCAAATAAATGTTGATAATGTTACACGTTTTTTGTTATCTAAGAAGTTTTGACTTATAAAATTTATTATATTTGGTACCTACCAAATGTTTAAGTCTATCGTCAGAGGCCTCTGAAGCTGTATGAAGACTTTCGACATTATTATTATTATCATATCTATCTGACGATTCAGATAGATATGATAGTAATAATAATACCTGTAAATATATAAAACTAATAATTACTTCATAATAAAGTCGCGTAACATATAATACATTCATAGTTGTAGAGTACTAAATTTTTTATAATTTGGTTGAATTACACGTTGTTATTTAACATTGCAGGATGAATTGTAATCACCGTAAAAGCACAAGAAAAAAACAACGGCGTATAATAGGATCTCGAAAATACAAAGATTATTCCGATGATATGTTGAAATTAGCTGTAGATATGGTAGAAAAAAAAATGATGTCAAGTCGAGACGCCGAAAAAAGATTCGGTATTGCGCGGCGAACAATTTTAAATAAAATTAATAAAGTACATACATTTGGTGCACAAAAGAAATTGTCAAACTATGAAGAAGAAAAACTTGCAAATGTGTTGATGGCATCAGCAGATTATGGCTGTCCTATGACGAAATTGGATTTAAAAAATCTGGTTTACAAATATCTGGAAAAAAATTCACGAACAGATGTATTCAATGATCAATTGTCATGTGATACCTGGGTAGATGGATTTTTAAAAAGACATCACTCAAAATTATCATTGAGAGCTACCCAGAATATTAAAAAGAACCGAGCTGAAAAGGGTTTAGACGAAATGGAACAATTTTTTGACAATTTACGCGAAACTTTAAAAGACATACCACCCACAAATATCTTAAACTATGATGAGACTAACCTTGCCGATAATCCAGGATAATAAATAGCTCTAAAAGCTGTATATCAATCATGTCTTCTGCAAGCGCGGCTGGAACGTCTCTTCCAACATATGTGGTATACAAGGCTGCCAACTTGTATTCTGAATGGGTTGAAGGAGGACCAGATGGAACCAGATATAACTGTTCCAAGTCTGGTTGGTTTGATTCCAGTTGTTTCGAGGATTATTTTAGAACTATTGTGATTGAATGGGCAAAACAAATTCAGGGCCCAAAAGTAGTGATAGGTGATAATTTGTCTTCCCATATAAACATTGAAGTAGTAGAGTTATGTCAAAAATATGATATTAGATTAGTATTCTTGCCACCTAACTCTACTCATCTTACCCAACCGCTAGACGTAGCGTACTTCGGTCCACTATAAAAGGAGTGGAAAAAAATCTTACTAGATTACAAATTACAGAATCCAAGTCAAAGTACTCTGAATAAGAAGCATTTTCCAAAGCTTTTGGCTCGCTTGTTAGAACAAATTAAGCATAAAGAAGGTATAAACATAAAAAGTGGCTTCAAAGCAACCGGTATTTACCCATTAAACCCAAGAAATGTTTTTAAAAGAATTCCAGAATATTTTGACGACAAGCAATATGGAATCGATACAATATTATTGGAATACCTAAAAGAAACAAGAACTCCTAATCCGATGCAAGTAAAGAGAAGCAAAAAGTTACGTACAGAGCCTGGCAAGTCAGTTAGTACTGATGATATTCTAACAACAACCAAAAACAACGAGACAATCACAAGCAAATCATCAAAATGCAAACTAAATATGGCACATAAGAAGAAAAAAAAAAAAAAATAAGAAAATGTATAAAATCAAACACAGAGACAAGTAATTTAGATAATGAAGAAGGTAATATTATGACGTTTGATGATAACAGTGATACATACTACCAATTAGACGAAAATACTGGCGAAATTATTGTAACCCATATTAAGCTAATGACTTATAACCCTAGCAGACTTGATGAAATTTCTATCAAAGTCATTAACAAGAGCATGGGGCTTCTAATGCCTAATAAACTACAATTATCGCATAATATTGTCAAATTAAATAAAGTGAAAAACGATTGTCAGAATCAGTCTTTTATTGCCATCAATCAAAACGATTTACCAAAATGTTTTCTTCCAAAGAGAAATACATTAGATTCCAACATCAAACATGGAGTGACAATAACGTCTAATATAAATGTGACCGAGAAGAATGTAAATCTCATAAGGAAAAAAATAAATATTAAAGCAGGACGCATCGTAACACAATCAGCTTTACAAATGAAGATCTTACCAAAAGTAGTAACTACAGATTACATTAAAGAAAATAAACAAGAAACAGATAGACCCTCTAATTATGATGATAAAAGAAAAGAAAACTTTTGAAAGGAAACGGAAAAACACGGCTACAAAAAGAAAAAACTTCTCTGGAAAGAAGAAGAAACAAGAAAGAAAAAAAAGAGAGTTGCCAAACAGGAACAATTCAATCCTAACAGCGAAACAACTTCTGTAAGTTCTGTTGATATGATGAGTGTTGCAGATACTGATGATTCAGATTTTGATACCTTTAATGATTATATAACGACGTGTCTGATGGAACTTGGTGATAAAGAAAACTTTGAGCCAGATATAAACATTGTACCATTTGGGTTAAGTGATATAAATTACTTTACGAAGGACGTAGAATTAAAGTTAGATGATTGGGTGGTTGTGAAATTTGTAACAAAAAAAAGTTTGAAGCACTTTGTCGGGCGTACTGTATGCATCAAAAACAGCATTCCTACAGTAAAATTTACAAGAAAAGTTAAGAATTTTAGGAACGATAAACTCATATTCACGTATCCAAATGTAGAAGACATCTGCGAGGTAAATCGAGATGACATAGAAATGGTATTACCCCCACCAAATATTTCAAGACGAGGACAAATAATGTTTGATTGCAACTTTGATGCATCCTACAACATACAATAAGTAAATTAAACTATTATAATGATCTCATACAATAAATTAATAAAACTTCTGAACACTATTCTAATTATGATCTAAGATATTATTATTGTTGCCTAATATAATGTGAATTACATAAAATATCGTAATTACCAAACTTAACTGTTGTAACGAAAACGTACTTACCTATTTAAATAACATTAAGTAATGTTCTAAGCAAAAATACTAATTTTAGAGTAAATTCTTAAGACTGCAGTTAACTACATAAGTATTAATAAAAACCAAAAATAGTGAATAAAGGATGAAAATTAACACAATAATATTTAAGAGTAGTAAGAAATACATTTAAAGAGATCTGATTTATTCTGTTTAGTCTGTCAACCATTCAACACAATTACATTATAATTCATACTCGTTATTTTTGTAGTTTGTTTTGTTTATTATTTGATTTTGATAGATATATAATATTGTATGTCTTCATTGCAGATACTTTTTGTTATAAACCTTATTAAGTTCCTATTATTTTGTAAGGTATTTTCTATGATCATCTTTGGAAAAAAAACCGCTTAACATTGTAAAATAACTACAAAAAGACCAGCTGATTTTATCTGTTTCAAAAATTGCTACAGACGTATGACAAATCACAGGGGATAAAACAATGTTTCTTGATTTAAAAAAATATTCTATAATACTTACCTAAGTAGGTAGTCATTATTGTGGGTATATATAGTTCCTTTAAGTTTCTGTTGATTTTGCATGTTAAACCTAACCTTAAAATAATTCGCAATTATTAAACAAAATATTTTTATTTGAAGGTTAATAATAAATCTGACAACCCTAGTCTAGCGTTTTATTTCTATGAAGATAAACAAAAAAAAATTGTAACTTTTCCCAGTCAAATTTAGCGGGTTATATGACAAATTACACGTTTAGTGCTTAAATCCCTAGTTATTTAGACTATTTGTCTATAATGTGCTCTGATTAAAATGTTTATAAGTTTAAAAACACTGGTTATATGATTATTTAAAAAAATGGGCAATGTTGTAAAATGTTCTCAAAATTTGGCCCGTTACCTAAATATAGGTCTCTGGGAGGTAAATTTGAGATTTCATGGTATTATCATTAATTCCATGCAATTATCCGTACATTTAATGATGATCTGCATTTAAAACCACTTTATATTAATTATATTAAATAATTTTATTTGAGGTTGAAAAACAAAAAACTAAATATTCGGGCAAAGTTGTACCTTTATACGGTACCACGAAGAATTTGTGGGGATAACTAAGAACCATATAGAGGAATTCATATGTCCTGAATGTTACTAAGAGCCTATTAGCTTAGGGTTTTTGTAAGTTCCTATTTCACTGGTTTTTTTTCTATAATACTCCTAATAAAGAAAAGAAATTTTGAAATTCTTTTTTACGTCCATATCTAAAATTAAAATGGTTTTACCACAAGTTATTGTTATAATAACGGCAAAAAAGTGTTCTTTATTGATTTTTTTTAGAGATTTTGATTTGTAGGTAGATTAAGTTTTGCTTAGCCTAAGATGGCCCACCGTACAATTTATGACCAAAATAAATGTTCAAGTACGACACCAGAAAATCTATCTCTGCTAATAATAGATAATCACGAGTCACATTTGTCCATTGAGGCTATAGATTTAGCGAAATAATCTGGTGTTGTGTTTCTTACGTTTCATCCTCACACTGCTCACAAATTGTAACCTTTGGATGTAGGTTTGATGAGTCCTTTAATGACCTATTATTATTCCGCACTTGAGTCGTGGATGCTACAAAACCCAGGGAAAGCAGTTACGCCAGATACAGATACAGCTTATCCCAGATCTACGACTCCACTAAATATATCGGCACCTTTCGGAAAATATGGAATTTTTCCCTATAATAGAGATATATTCTCCGATGAAGACTTCATGCCTAGTAGCGTGACAGACCGTCCTGTTCCTGTGGAGGCACAAAAATTGCCTGATACTGAAGCTTTTGCAATTATCGACACGAACAGAAGCAATAATCAGCAGCTACAGGATTCTAATGCTCTAGAGGCACGTCGTACAAGTTATGATCCCGTTGTTAACCATGATCGAGAAAGTCCATCTATATTATCAGAAGAACATCATAGTAACTATCAAAATGTGACACCGCCTAAGAAACCAGATGAATCATGCAAAGATGAAAATCATCAACCATCGTCGGAGCATCCTCTGCTAAAGGCTGGCCCTCGTTCTAATAAACGAAAGGTAGAAAACTAGGCAAAAGCATGATAGTAACGGACACGTCAGAAAAAGAAAGAATAGGCGAGGAACGTACTGCTGCATTAAATAGAAAAAATCTGCATAAAAGGAAAGTTCTACAAGATTGTGGAAATGAAATGTTTCCATCAAGAAGTAAAATTAGAAAAAGAACAAATAAGAGGAATAATATAAGAAGAGTTGTGCTAGACGAAAACAGTGAAACGAGTGAAGAAAAAGATATTATTCTTGAAAGTGAAATAGACCTAGAATCGGATGAGCTAGATGAAATTGTAGGTGAAGATTTCGAAGATTTACAGCGTAAACCAAAGATTGACGAATATGTCTTTGTATTGCTACAATCTAAAAAACGGGTTAACTAAATTACATTGCAAAGATTTTGGAAACAGAAAGTGATGATGAATATTGTTATTCGTACCTAAAATTAAAAGATCGTCCTAATAAAACGTTTATGTTTCCCTTAGAACCTGATATGGCAAATGTGAAACTGACTGACGTTAAAATGATTCTCCCTCCTCCTCGTGTGTCAGGTACAAAGCGTCTGATTAAATATTATTTCAACGTGAACTATTCACTTAATATGGCGTGAAGATATTTGATACAATTTTTTTTCACGGTAGGTAAAATGCACAAAGTTCCTGTAAAATGTTATCGGATACTGTTTATTATAACATTGGAAAGGCTGATTGTTAATTATCTAAATAGGTTTGTATGATAACTTTAGTGCAGGCTACTGAGAAACAAACTATAAAAAAACCTTATTTTTTAATTGAGATTAGAAATGAAGGAAAATTAAGATTTAACTGTTGATGTCATAGTGTTGTTTATTTTTTGTTTTCCGCGTTTCTTTAATTAAAAACTAAGTATTACGGAAAAGGCTGATTGTTAATTATCTAAAGAGGTTTATATTATGATAACTTTAGTGTTATTAAGTAGATAACTACTGAGAACCAAACTATATAAATATCTTAATTTTATACTGAAGAATAATAATAATTGTATGGTTTCAGAAGATTTTTTTGGCTAGAAGACTAATTTGTGTTTTGTATGGTAAAAATAAAAGATGATTATATAAAATTGCGTGGTTTCTTTTCACGAATAAGCATTTTTACTGGTAATTAAATTATGGTTCACTGTTGAAATACGGGTGGTTCAGTGTAAACTACCTATAGTACACAGTGTGGCGTTTGAATAACACACACGAATTATACATAATTAAAATTGTAACTATGTCGATTAATCGTAGCGCAGCACTATTACAAATAGTGCGCACGAGTTTTCCATCTCTAGTGGAGAGAGCTCGGGGATAACAAGTAACAACACGATTCATAATATACAGGCATTTCATTATCATTAGTGTTAATTACCTGCACTAGGTAGAAGCGTTTGTAATATCAAGTGTTTAAATACAAGTGTCAATAGTTAAGGCTTGCCACCATTATACGAACTATACTACTCCAGAACTGTGTTTCCTTCGACCTCGTCACCTTGGTAATAATCACGAACAAAGAGGACCGTAGGGCAACTCACGCAAGGCCCTGGCCCCACACTGGTGACTTCCGACGCGTACTGAACGAATTACTTTCGTACGATAACCCGAGGTGACCAGTAAAACGAGAACTTCAGCCCATCACTTAACGCAAGCTTGCTGGATGCAAAAGGATTCTCAGGTCAGCACTGAAATGCCATTCGAATTGACGTCACAACCTGAGCGTCGAGAAGGCAACTATTCGTCTTGAAAGATGCCAAGTCGATCCTGCATTCCACAGACATACAACCCAGACTACTAAAGTATCATGGAACAATTGTCAAAGGTTTTATTCTGATCTGAACTATCATCACCACATTTCAAACACTATACAGTAGCTAATTATCAAGCTCCCATCAAAATCAAACTGCATAAATACTCAATATCATAATTGTTTTTGTTATTCTCATACATAAAAGTGTTGGGTGTTGTGTATAAATAGGTTTATATTGTTGTACATAAGTATAAAAAGGAAACAAAACCAAATTGGCTTGTCAGTCTTGAGTATTAATAGATAACCACTACCTATATATATCATTGTAAAACTGAATCACATTCATTTCTGCATAATATTTGTGTTAACAGGTACTTAGATATTACTTACCGACTTAGCTAAAACTTAATTTTTAATATTGTGTGTACATGTGTAGGTCTACTACTAAGGATTTAATGTGAATTTATTTGCTTTTGCTCGTGCTTACCTGCATAATTTAGATTTGGTCAATTGGTGTAAGAATTAAGGGAACTTTAACATTATTTTGTATGTGTTCATCGTTCTCCGATGAATGAAAAAAAAAATTCTTTATTTCTGTATATATTTGCTAACACATTGGTTTTTATATTCTGTGAACTATTTTTAAAAATCGTATGAACCCTCTTGCAACAATATATCATTCTATTTGCTTAGTTACATACATTTTTAAGACGTGATATTTTTGTGTTTGGCTTGGATGCACTTAACATCTTATTAGTGCAATTAGTTTTCTTTCCATTGATTTTGTAATCATGGATCAAGAGCTACTAGCCCGGGTATCAGCGTTAGAGGCAGAAAATAATGCATTGAAGGCACGGCAGGAACATATTGATACCCAGTCCAAACCAGTTTTGTTGGAAAGTCCTGCTATTTGTCGAGTAGCCATTAAGTTACCACCCCTGTGGCCTGACAGGATCACGGTGTGGTTTGCTCAAGCTGAAGCGCAATTCCATCTTGCCGGCATTAGCACTGATGAAACAAAATATAGCCACGTGCTGAGTCAAATCGATCATAAAGTAGCAGGCGAAATCGAAGATATAATAATCAACCCCCCAGCAGAGGGAAAATACCAAAAATTAAAAGAAACCCTTATCAAACGTTTTTCTCCATCAGAAGAAGAACGGGTTCGAGAACTCCTGGGAGAAAACGAACTGAATGATAGGAAACCTTCACAGTTTTTGAGACACCTCCGATCACTAGCAGGAACTACCCTGTCGGACGATAGCTCCTTCGTCTTAACTTAAAACGCAATCAATAGCGACGGCGTCTGATTGCGACTTTAACCAAGCGTCTAGCCGTCGCCTTTTTGTTACGGATCGAGCCACGAAACGTCAATTTCTAGTAGACACTGGATCTGACTTATGTTGTTACCCTCGCCGCTGGCTATCAGAAAAGAGAAAGGTTTCCGATTATGAACTCAGCGCAGCTAATGGTAGCAGCATTAAGACTTTCGGCAATATTAACCTATCGCTAGATTTTGGACTTCGGCGACAATTCACATGGTCTTTTGTAGTAGCTGATGTCACTACTGCTATCATTGGATCCGACTTTTTGTCTCATTACCATCTGTTACCTGATTGTAGAGTTAAAAAGTTGGTTGATGGGTTAACCAACCTGACGGCCTCTGCGTGCTCCAGTAATTCAGATCAACCTAGCATAAGAGCAGTAGCCTTATCCAATTCTACATTTGCACAAGTGCTAGCGGAGTTTCCTGAAATTACACGCCCTCCAGGCCTTCCCAGAGTCATCAAACATGACACCAAGCACTTCATCACAACAACAGACGGGCCACCTATTTCATGCCGTCCTCGCCGCCTGGCTCCACAAAAGTTAGTCTCCGCCAAAAAGGAATTCGAAGACATGGTAAAATCTGGTACCGCCCGACCTTCAAAAAGTGCTTGGTCATCACCATTACATATGACCATTAAAAAAGATGATACCTGGCGACCATGTGGCGATTATAGGGTGTTAAATGCCAGGACTATACCGGATAGATACCCTGTCCGACATATTCACGACGTCACTCACAATCTTACTGGCGCTAAAGTATTTAGCACAATTGATCTCGTAAAAGCTTACCATCAGATCCCTGTGGCCGAAGAGGATATTCCTAAGACTGCCATCGTTACCCCGTTTGGCCTCTTTGAATTTCCATTCATGACCTTCGGTCTCCGTAATGCAGGTCAAACCTTCCAGCGGTTTAT
Source organism: Ligdia adustata (assembly GCA_947049295.1). NCBI lineage: Eukaryota > Metazoa > Arthropoda > Insecta > Lepidoptera > Geometridae > Ligdia > Ligdia adustata. Next base: position 8,634,489 of record OX346236.1, on the reverse strand, counting down.
TGATGAGGTCACACGGGGTCTCGATTTTTGTTTCCTTATGTGGATGATATCCTCGTCTACTCATCCGATGAGGTTCTCCACAAGGAACATCTGCGAATTCTTTTCGGCCGGCTAAGAGATTATGGGGTGATAATTAACCCATCTAAATGCAATCTTGGTGTCCGCGAGACCAATTTCTTGGGCTACCATATAAACTCTGAAGGCACTCAGCCTCCATCGGATCGTGTACAGGCTATTCTAGACTTTCCCCCTCCGAAAACAGTCCAAGGCGTACGCCGGTTTCTTGGTATGCTAAATTATTACCGCCGTTTTATACCTCAAGCTGCAAAATTCCAGGCTCCAATTATAAATGCATTAGTAGCTACAAAAGGAAAAGGTGCAAAGCCGTTTATATGGACTCCCGAACTTATGAAAGAATTCGAATCCTGTAAAAAAAGCCTATCTAGCGCTACCCTTTTGCAACATTCGATTAACGGTGCACCTCTTGGACTTTTCACATATGCATCTAGCGTCCATATAGGCTCATGTCTACAGCAAAAAGTCAACAACAACTGGGTCCCTCTCGCCTTTTTTAGCAGGAAACTGACGGTACAGAAAGCACAATGGCCAGCCTATTACCGTGAGCTTCTGGCGGTGTACGAAAGTGTACAACACTTCCGCCACATCCTCGAAGTGCAACACGTAACCATTTTCACGGATCATAAGCCACTGCTGTATGCCTTTTTACAACGTCGAGAAAAACTGCCACCTGCGCAATTGAACCAGTTGTCGTTTATCAGCCAGTTCACCACCGATATCCAATACATAAAAGGCAAGAATAATATTGTAGCCGACGCAATGTCACGTGTTGAAGCTATTGCCCTTGAACAAGACTATGAAGCCCTTGCCGAATCACAGAAATTAGATCAGGAGCTAGCCAATTTGCGTCAACAAGGATCTAGTCTGCAACTAACCGATGATGTCATGCCAGGCACTAGCATTTCTATCACCTGTGACATTTCAACTGGCAGGCCTCGGCCCTACTTGACTCCTTCATTTCGTCGGCCTGCCTTTGATCGATGCCATAATTTAAGCCATCCGGGCACGCGGGCGACTGTTCGTCTGGAGACTGATCGCTATGTTTGGCCGAAAGTCAATGCTATGTGCCGCCAGTGGGCACGCACTTGCTTACACTGTCAGCGTAGTAAAATCACGCGGCACATTACGTCACCGCTCGGCAACTTTGATTCTCCGACTGCAAGATTTAGGCACGTCCACATAGACATTATAGGGCCTTTGCCTCACTCAAACGGATTTAACTACTGTCTAACTGCAATTGACAGGTTCTCGCGATGGCCGGAGGTATGGCCCATGGTGGGAATAACCGCAGAAGAAGTTGCAGATACATTTGTGGCCGGTTGGATAGCACGTTTTGGGGTACCGAACATCATAACCACGGATCAAGGTCGTCAATTCGAGTCCGCATTATTTCAGCGTCTCTTAAATTTTTGCGCAACTCAACGTGTTAGAACTACCCCATATCATCCCAGCTCAAACGGAATGATAGAACGAGTACATCGTCAACTTAAAGCCGCACTAATGTGCCATGGTGACTCCTGGGTGCGATCACTCCCCATTGTACTTCTTGGCATGCGCTCTGCATTCAAAGAAGATTTGAAGACAACTGCTGCCGAACTACTATACGGGGAGCCACTTAGATTACCCGGTGAATTACTAGTTCCTGTTACTGGCATGGACATTATTTGCGATTCCAGTGATGTGGTGACACAACTTCGCCTGAAAATGGCAAACTTGCGCCCAGCACCTGCATCTCGACATTGCCAGCCCACCACCTTTATATTTAAGGAACTCTCGTCAGCGACTCACGTTTTCCTAAGAGATGATGCTGTTCGGCGGCCTTTGCAGCCACCTTACACAGGGCCATATAGAGCCACATAGATCGCGCCTCCGATGGGTAAACTATGAAATTGGATGTCAAAGGAAGAGAAGTGGTTGTTAGCGTCGATCGCGTAAAACCCGCGTTCATAGATAACATAGGCTATTCAGGCTTGCTAGGACCGATAGCTGTACAACCACATGTAACTCCTGCTGTAGCCCCTCAGGCTTCCCCTATGGTACCACCAACTCTTAATTCTGCTCCAGCTGCTCCAACGCCAACTCTAGTCGTGACAAGAACAGGTAGAAAGGTAAAGTTCAGAGACATACTAGATCTCCGATGTACGATAGATGTATATTGTTGCAGTTGGTTCATCGTTCTCCTTGGGGGGGTGGTGTGGCGTTTGAATAACACACACGAATTATACATAATTAAAATTGTAACTATGACGATTAATCGTAGCGCAGCACTATTACAAATAGTGCGCACGAGTTTTCCATCTCTAGTGGAGAGAGCTCGGGGATAACAAGTAACAACACGATTCATAATATACAGGCATTTCATTATCATTAGTGTTAATTACCTGCACTAGGTAGAAGCGTTTGTAATATCAAGTGTTTAAATACAAGTGTCAATAGTTAAGGCTTGCCACCATTATACGAACTATACTACTCTAGAACTGTGTTTCCTTCGACCTCGTCACCTTGGTAATAATCACGAACAAAGAGGACCGTAGGGCAACTCACGCAAGGCCCTGGCCCCACAACAGTAAGCCAAATTTCTTTTTTTTTTAAAAACCTCCTTCATCGTCTTAGTTTGATTCTCTGGCTTTCTGTAGCCTAAAATTAAGATACCTTATGAAATTA